>JASPKZ010009370.1:450000-1180000 GCA_030220185.1 Diploptera punctata | reverse complement strand
ATAGAAGAAGAAAGAAAGAAAACCGGAAGACTGAATTTAAGGTGGATGGATAGATGGAGTACTACAGAATGCCAAATCTTTAAAACTCAAGAATTGGTGGACGGTTGTCAGAGATGGATAAGCCTGGAGAAAAATTCTGAAGGAAACCTTAAACCACCGAGGGCTGTTGTGCTAATGATGATGATGATGATGATGATGATAAATAACTATTATGTAACATTTCTGGAATTTAGGTACCAAATTGATAGTTTAAACATTATTTTCGTGTAATAATAATAATAATAATAGTCCATCGCTGTGGTCTCGAGGTAGCGTGCTGCCTTGTCACGCAGCGGGCCCGGGTTCGATCCCGGTCGGGGCAGTTTTTCTGGGTGAGGTTTTTATCGGGGTTTTTCCTCACCTGTAAGACAAATGTCAGGAAAACTTTAAGGCCCAAACGGTCCCCGAAATCATATGGCCATCATCTTCATAATCATCATCCTTATCATTATCATCATCACCATCATCCTTCACCGGTGTGGAAAGCAACGGGAAGCTACCACACCTACACAATTCCCTAGTAAAGCTGCAAGCATAGCATCAAAATGCTATGATTGCAGTGAAGGACCTGCCTTCGGGCAGAATTACTATGGATGGATGGATAATAATAATAATAATAATAATAATAATAATAATAATAATAATAATAATAATAATAATAATATTCTGAAAACGTATATATTGTAAACTCTCGTATTTTCACAGATAAAATCAATAATTATTCAAAGACATCTAAGCGAATGTAAAATAAAAATGAAACAAGACATTTTGGATAATTTTTATAAAATATAAATCAGATTAACATAGGGAGCTATTGATTTAAGCGGTAGCGTTTGAAACTAGTATTCGGGATACCCAGTGTTCAAATCCAGGTGCAGAACAATTCAACTGACGTTTCTTTTTGGTTTTTCTCAGTCTTCAAGGCAAATGCTGGGAGGAATTTTATTACTAGAGCCCCATTTCATCATTATTTACCATTTTACAGTTTAATAATAAGTAAATATACGTGATATTGCTCTAGGCGTTAAAGCGTCTATAAATAAAAGTAAAAAATATTAACTTAGAAATTATATTGACCGATAAAATCCGGATATTGGAGAGAATGTGCTATCCGCTTAAATAAAGCAACAAGTTTATTTGGAGAAAGAAAAAAGTGACGTAAATCTATATAATAATTGTCATTGTTTCTTCGAAAACCTGATTGATGTTATGGAATAACCGTGGTATCCAAAAATTTAAAAGTTCCAACGAAAGCCATCATTATTACACAGAATGTAATTAAAAAATAAAGTGATGGAATGCACTAATTATTGACTAAAACATATATTTTATTCAATTTAAAAATATGTTTATTTCATGTAAAATATATAATTAAAATTTATTTTAAGATTGTCAATTGCCAATATAGTGCTCAAAAATTATAAAATAATTTAAAATAACATTTCCAGCGTATTTTTAGGATACTTTTTGAAAATTGTTCTAAATACATTTACAATTTTTTAATTATTAAATCTGAGTAAGACTGGTATGATATTATCATACTTGTACAGGCGTATCAGAATTATAAAATATTAGTAGTTATAATAATAAAATAATATCATAGTTTATATAATAAGTTGCTGTTGGAGGTTGGTAATGTGGACGGAGAAGTGTATTGCTCACTTACAAATTGTAAATGCGTTCCATTAGTTTACTCATAACTCCAATCTCAAAGTACTAAGATGTCTAGAGAACTGTAGTAAGTAGCAATGAAAATTTGAAACAAAAAAATTGTAGGCTATTTTTTCCTGGTTTATTTTATATGTACTTTTTTTTAGAATGAATACGTCTAACTACTGTCCAATCATCCATCCATAGTAATTCTGCCCGAGGGCAAGTCTTTCACTGCAATCATAGCATTTTCATGCTATGCTTTGCAACTTTACTAGGGAATTGTAGGTGTGGTAGCTCCCCGTTGTTTTCCACACCGGTGAAGGATGATGATAAGGATGTTGATGATTATGGCCATATGATTTCGGGGACCGTTTAGGCCTTAAAGTTTTTTCTGACATTTGTCTTACAGGTGAGCAAAAACCCCGATAAAAACCTCACCCAGAAAAACTGTCCCGACAGGGGATCGAACCCGGGCCCGCTGCGTGACAAGGCAGCACGCTACCTCGAGACCACAGCGGTGGACTAACTACTGTAATATGTTGAAATTCCTTATAGTAGTTTATATAAGTTTGTCGGACTGGAATGAAAACAGCCATTCTGTTAAAATTGAATATTTTCTGCATAAATTTTAGCTTTTTCTACTAGCTCGTTTTTCTTTTTTATCTCGAATATTAAAATAGGTAAAATTGATGTATCTCTTGAGGAATACATTGTCAATTGAAGTTTTATTTTTAATATTTTAAATTTCGAAATGAAGATTCCACATGAAGGGCTGATTTTTTGGTCTGTTCCGTTACGACATTTAAGGTCGATCTGTATTTTCTACTTATAATCTTGGTTTATATTCTTGTCTTGTACTGTATTTTATTTCTAGTAACTAGCGACAGAGAAAATACTTAAATATGTTTACAGTAAAAATAGGCCTACTTTAAAAATAATTTTAAAAATTTGAAAGAAAACTTTATAAACATAATGGGAAATATTCTCAGCGAAATTTAATATTCTAGCTGATTATTTACTTACTTACTTACTCACTGGCACTATCGAACTGTAGGTTCATGGCCGCGCAGACATAAGCTCTCCATACATCCCTATCCTGAGCTAATGCTTTCCAATTATTTCCTGTATAATCCACTTCCCTCAAATCATAGTTAATGTTATTCTCCCACCTCATTGTTGGTCTACCAACTGGGCGTTTTCCCTCTGGCTTTCCTACAAGAAGCTTCCATGCAAGTCTTTCATTCCCCATACGTGCAACATGTCCTGCCCATCGCAGTCTACGAGACTTAACTGTTATTATATGTGGCTTCCTATAAAGACCATGTAGTTCACTGTTAAGTAGTCTTCTCCATTCACTTCTGTTCATCTCTCTTTGGTCCAAACATTTTCCTAAGTACTCCTCCTTTCCTCCCTTAAAGTAAGAGTCCATATTTCGCACCCATATAATATAACTGGTAGAATAATAGTTTTATATATTTTCAGTTTAACGTTTTTTGAAAGGAGTTGGGACCATTATTTACTATTTTAAAAAAATATTTAGTTATCGGAATAACTGTGATTAAATCATCTATCGGTCTGTTTCAGGATTTATCTTTTATTAAAATCAATAATAGGACTTACATTTTCGAATAAAGTATTTATTTTAATAATACGGTTCTAAATGTTGAAGCTTTTTTTTTCTTACTCCGTCCTTTTATAGAACATTACACTCGCAATGTTATTAACAAATTAATGCCTTTGGGTGGGTGATAGGAGAAGTAAGTAACTCTAAATCACGTATTAGAATGGTCTTAAATATAAAAATTCTGTGTCTCAGAGCAAGTTAATGGTAGCCACCAGCATGATCTTTATTTTCAAATTTATAGTGTCCTGAAAACTGTATATTTCCTGTAGCTCTCTTCAACTTTCAACTTGATTTTAATTATGTGAGCCTCTTCAGAAATAGAATAATGAATAAGGGAATATATTGCCCCTATAAAACATCATAAACTTTAAAGTACTGAAACAGCTGTAACGAATTTGTATTAAAATAAATGTGAAAATCGTATAAAACTTTGTTTTATTTTATTTCATCACTAAACATATGAATTTTCATCAAGTAAACATCAAATCAATTTTTATAAGATTCATGATGTGTTTCGTTGAGGTATTATTCAAAATTAAAATATAAAATTATGGAATATTCACCTGAAAGGTCCGTCTCCTCAACTTAATAATTAATTATTTAACTGTAGCGCTTTCGGGACTTGTCCCATCATCGGCAGGATGATGGGACAAGTCCCGAAAGCGCTACAGTTAAATAATTAAGTTGAGGAGACGGACCTTTCAGGTGAATATTCCATAATTTTATATTTTAATTTCAAATCAATTGATTATTCGGAAAAACTGCACTTAAACTAGCGTGAAATATTTTCAAATTCCTATAGAACAACAGTGCACATGCGCCAGAGTTTATAGAGCCAGCGATAACCCACCGATTATCATCCTCGATTACTATCCGTCGCTATGAAATTTAAATGACCAATCTTTGCAATAAATCCCCAAATCTATGTTAAAAAATATGGTAATAATATTAAAATTACCAAACGTTTATTAAAAATGGGTGTACACTAACTTATCACTCCCTAACGCTGATCCAACCAGCGATAACCCAAAACCACGATAGAAAAATCATAGACTAAGTAATATACTCTGTAGAGAAAATAGCAGTTAGCATTACAATATTGTCTAACAGTGTCATAATATTGTGCTTTTCATATTTAAATAAATACTTCAAAATTGTCTAATAATATTATAAAAAATGTTTGAAAAAGTTTAAAATATTAAATAATGTTAGTAAATACAGAAGAAGAGGTATAGTTTACAACAATATAGCTGAAAAATCAAGCGCTAGTAGAAGTGCAGTTAAGCCGGTTGTCTTTCTTCAGTCCTCTTTACATCCCCGCATTAAAAAAGTATCATTGCAGTTGTTTTTGTAGTACATAATGCAACAAATGATTTTTTATTCCCCCGATTAGAATCGCTCGTTTCCATAGCTTTTCCGTATATTTAAAAATCTGTCAGAGTTTTCTTCATTGGGCTTAACCGAACCTAAATATCTAAATATGTTATGAATTCCGGTATTGATGCTACTCTTGCACTGCAGCGTTTGAACGCCGGCCGCTTCTTTTATCTAAAAGAAGTGTTGAAACACATGTTTCCACGCTTCAGAAATACATATATTTTCCCCACATGTCGGTGCTGACCACTTCTTCGCACTGACAAACAACATGTGTTGCTCTCTGATTTTGTTTAAATGTTTTCTTGCTCCTCCTCTTTCTAACTGTTACATTTCGGTTGGTCTCATGACACTTACCTCAGAAATGTCTTACTTTTATTTTCATTCATGCCACATTTAAGTTATATCGTACCATTTGCTTCTAACATATTAATATAACATTATTTTCTTGTTAAATAGCCAGATACTCGTAGGCCTAGTGTTTTATTGACAGCTATACAGTGTTATACAATAAGTCATCTTTATATATAAAAACGAGTTAGTCTATTTGTTTATCTGTCCTTTATGGACTCAAAAACTGTTTGACCGATTTGAATGCTTTTTTTTTCATCATTTAGAAAAATGTTCTAGGACAATTAACGTATGTAACATATTACCCTACATACATAGAGCCGAAGTTAAAAAAAATCATCGGTGCACCGAAAAAGTCGCTTTTTGGACCCTTAAATGGCACAATTCTGCCTAAACCGTAATACATACACCAAATTAATATAGTATACACAAAATTGAATATTTAAAAAGTAGTCTACAAAAATGTCCGTCACTGCATATGTCTATCTTTTACAGATAACTTTCAATAACCATTTTTGTCTTTCAGCTCATTGATGCCAAGAATATCGGGATAGGTAGATCCCCGGGTAATAAACATGGGATATAAAAAAATAATTTATATAAATTTATAAATATTTTTCTTTTTACTATTCAACTAAACATTAAAACACATTTAATTTATTTAGACGTAGCAGAGCGCGCAGGATATTAGGTAGTTAGTATATAAAATGCTATGATATCTGTACCGTACTATATATGTGTTTGAAATTTGTGTATGACATTTATAAATCTCACTGGCTGTCACTTGCTTTCAATGTCCAGAAATATGTCTCACTACAATATATGATACCGGGATGATATCAACATTCAGTCGTAAGTCCATTGTTTCGGATAACAAAAACGTTATTGTTCTGCAGCCAAATACGTACAGTATAAGCTGTCAATCACATACTTAGATCTCACGCACTATAAGCCAGTCAATGCTATAATATTCATCTACTGTAAATAGAGTTTAAAGTTAATAATGATCTGATTCTTGTTTTAAAATTTGAAATAGAAATATACTTTCGGAAAAACTGCACTTAAACTTGTGTGAAATATTTTCAAAGTCCTATAGAACAACAGTGCGCATGCTCCAGAGTTTATAGTCAGCGATAACCCACAATCGAACCACATATCGATTATCATCCTCGATTACTATCCGTCGCTATGAAATTTAAATGATCAATCTTTGCAATAAATCCCCAAATCTATGTTAAAAAATATATTAAGAATATTAAAATTACCAAACCTTTATTAAAAATGGGTGTACACTCACTTATCACTCACTAACGCTGATCCAACCAGCGATAACCCAAAACAGCGATAGAAAAATAATAGACTAAGTAATATACTCAGTGGAGAAAATAGCAGTTAGCATCACAATATTGTCTAATCGTGTCATCATATTGTGATTTGCATATTTAAATAAATATTTCAAAATTGTCTAATAATGTTATAAAAATTGTTTGAAAAGTTTAAAATATTAGATAATATTAGTAAATACAGAAGAAGAGCTACAGTTTACAACAATATAACTGAAAAATCAAGCGTAAGTAGAAGTGCAGTTGAGCCATACTCTTGAATAAATTCGAGGATACAACTTCATAATTATTTTGAAATTTAATAAATTTGCATTTATTTAAATACAGTACATGTTATTACTCATTTAGGATGGTTATAAAGAGATTTACGAATGTATATCTGTGTAAATATTTTTTACATTATGTAAACAACTGAACACATTTATTTATAGGGGCCTATACAGATTTTCAATCTTTCGATGCCCAAGTTTTACTTTTCTTCTCTGCTCATTTATATCCATACACCCCATATCCTCCAGTCATCTTGTTCTCATTCCATTTCTTATTTCTTGCTTCTATGAATTTCGAGGTCTTCCTTTCTTTCCTCGTCCAAATGGACAATATTCCAATGCTTTTCTGCGTAACCTTCCTTCTTGCATTCGTCGTACATGCCAGAATCAAATGCCTAATGAACACACATACTGATGCAAAAGTAATAATTTCTAATTTGATCTGGTTTACACTGAGTTCTGAAACGAATTCCACTAAGTGTATATACTTCACAAAATTACAGAAGAATATGGATTGAAGATATCTACAGCAAAAACATAAAGTATGACATTTCAAGATGTAGATTCTGTCAGGAGTAAAATTGTACTTGACAATACAATTTTGTAGGAGGTGAATAATTTTACATATCTAGGATACAGTATCTGATATGAATAAGAAAAGGATGTAAATCCAAAAAAAAAAAAAATCAAAATTTTAAAGGATTTTATTTCTAATACATTCTTTCTTCAAGCCACAGTTAGTCCAAAAAGAGTCAAGACTAAAAGTGTATAAAACACTGGCTCTTCCAACTCTTTTTGTATGGTAGCGAAGTACCGACATTGAAACAGGATATACAGAGACTTATATCTGCTGAAATGAGATATCTTCGAAGGACTGCTGGATACACACTAGTATATAAAAAAAAAGTCCCGTAGCCGAGTGGTTAAGACAAGATGCCTTGGCGCAGAGCTACGGGACTTCACGCTGGTTCGAGTCTCCATGGGGGAAGACATTTTCTCATGGAATTTCGGCCAGTATGGAACCGGTGCCCATCCACCATAGTGAGGCATTTGGGTAGCTACAATAAGTGGCGACTCCAGGTTGACAAGACCAGCTATAACGGCCGGGGGACCCGACAAGCAGCCATATGTCACTCCTATAATGGCTTGTGATCGTCTACCTCTGTGATCAACACATGTGAACGTGAGCCCAGTAGCCGGCTGGTAGGCCAAGGACCTTCTAGGCCTGTCGCGCTTGGAGTTTGGAGATCATAAAAAAGTGAAGACATCTTAGAAGAATTACTCTGGAACCTTTAGAAAACAAAATTTTAATCATAAGGCATGATGGATTTTTCATCGAATGGAGGATCCAGGATACCCAAACAAACGTGAAAGATATCAACCTGCAGGAAAAGAAGACCAAGACGTCAACTCAAAAGACTTTCGTATTGTGTTTCTATTGAGGCCGAAGCAGATCAACTTACATACTTACTTACTCACTGGCACTATCGAACCGTAGGTTCATGGCCGCGCGGACATAAGCTCTCCATACATCCCTATCCTGAGCTAATGCTTTCCAATCATTCCCTGTATAATCTACTTCCCTCAAATCATAGTTAATGTTATTCTCCCACCTCATTCTCGGTCTACCAACTGGGCGTTTTCCCTCTGGCTTTCCTACAAGAAGCTTCCATGCACGTCTTTCATTCCCCATACGCGCAACATGTCCTGTCCATCGCAGTCTACGAGACTTAATTGTTCTTATTATATCTGGCTTCCTATAAAGACCATGTAGTTCATTGTTATGTAGTATTCTCCATTCACCTTTTGTTCATCTCTCTTTGGTCCAAACATTTTCCTAAGTACTTTATTCTCAAATACTCGTATCTCCTTTCCTCCCTTAAAGTAAGAGTCCATATTTCGCACCCATATAATATAACTGGTAGAATAATAGTTTTATATATTTTCATTTTTACGTTTTTGGAAAGGATTTGGAAAGTCAAGAGTCTCTGTAATGTATAATAGCACGCAATTCCAGATTTGAGCCTATGTTTAATTTCATATATAGACACTTAGGCCTATATCTGCTTAAATGAGAAATCTTCGAAGCACTGCTGGATACACACTAGTAGATCATAAAAAAATGAAGATATCTTAGAAGGTTTACTCATGGAATCTTTAGAAAACAAAATTTATGATTATAAGTCAAGATGGATGCAACATGATCATCGAATGGAGGTTCGCAATATACCCAAAAAAAATGTTAAGCCATCAACCTGCAGGAAAAAGACCAGGACGTCCATTCAAAAGACTTTTGGATGGTGTTTATATTGAGGTCGAAAAAGGTCAACAAATAACCTAAATTCATGAATGGACTATGATGATGAAATGTAGACAGAAATGTAAAAAAACTGTGTGGATTTAGAAAAAAGTGAAATAACCTACATACATTGTTAAAGTGACACTGAAGAAAATGGAAATCAAGATTACATTAACATAAAGCTACGAGTATAAACAGGAACAGAGACAAAGGAAATTGGAAGACAATTAACAGGAAACGAGAATAGGAATAACTGGAAGTCATATAAAAAAATCTTTAATTAGTAGTGGGATGAGATTGTAAACAAATAATTGTGACTAATTAATGTTTAATAATTTAATGTTCATAAGAAAGCAGAGTGAATTGCACAGCGCATGCGATTATTTCATGGGAACGCGCGTTATTAAAACAGGTCTTGTTCCACAATCACAATTCACACGGAATGTGTAACTCTGAACAGCCTCTTTTCGTCATCAGATCGAGTATTTAATTCAGATGAAACTAGATACAGTATATGATCACACATACAAATACATTATATAATGGAAATGGACAGCTAATGACAAATGAGGAAGATTTTGAGGAAGTGGCTGAATTCAAATAACTAGGAACAATAATCACAAATAGGAATGAGATGCACAAAGAAATTAAACGTAGGCTCAATTATGGAAATGCATTACAGAGAATTTTGATGCCCCAACTCCTCTCAAAAAACGTTAAACTGAAAATATATAAAACTACTATCTACCAGTTATTATATATGGGTGCGAAACATGGACTCTTACTTTAAGGGAGGAAAGGAGATTACGAGTATTTGAGAGTAAAGTTCGTAGGAAAATGTATGGAACAAAGAGAGATGAACAGACAGGTGAATGGAGAAGACTTACGTAACAGTGAAGTACATGGTCTTTATAGGAAGCCAGATATAATAAGAACAGTTAAGTCTCGTAGACTGCGATGAGCGAGACACGTGGCACGAATGGGGAATGAAAGAGGTGCATGGAAGCTTATTGTAGGAAAACCACAGGGAAAACGCCCAGTTGGAAGACTAAGAATGAGGTGGGAGAATAACATTAACTATGATTTGAGGCAAGTAGATTATACAGGGAATGATTGGAAAACATTAGCTCAGGATAGGGATGTGTGGAGAACTTATGTCCTCGCGGCCATGAAACTACGGGTTCTATAGTGCCAGTGAGTTAGTTTAGCTTGACTGTTAGATCTTTTTGTCTCCAATAATTATTTATATGATAAGAATATCAGTGGATATAATGTTCTCTACATCTAAAATGGTGTAACAGCACAACACTGAGTCTTGGCCTCTCCTTTGTTAGAAGTTTACTAGACCAAGTTAATTTAGTTAAACTTATTTGCCCACATATATCATGAATGGTATGCGGTCAACAAACCGATCCATGAGACATCTAGCAGGCAACTGAGGCATTACTAGGATGATGAGATCGGTAAAATTTGCTTAGAAGCCTCTTCATTCATACTTAAGAATTAAAATATATATACAGTCAATATGCCCATTTCACCAATAAATGTTTAAAATGGTCAACAAGTTTCTACAGCCAAGCTGTCATTCTCAAGACCAGATATTGACTGATCTTGAGAATGACAGCTTGGCTGTAGAAACTTGTTGACCATTTTAAACATTTATTGGTGAAATGGGCATATTGACTGTATATATATTTTAATATTGTATCACCAAGAAGATCAATTGTGTATTAAATACTTAAGAATGTTTTACGAGCCTGAAAATCTTCAGATTCGGAACCCATGGCTTGAAGTCCCTTTCGGTGGACTTGCTTCTAGGATTTTTCTATTCTAAAAAAATCCATTGACACCGTCCGCGTTTGAATCCGCTACCTTCGGGACCAAAGGTAATGAAAATAACCACTAATCCACCGCGGCCAATAGCCTGTCTAACGTATACTGACAAAAACAGTTTTGATAATAAACTAGGCATTATTGCAATACTGAAAAAAATAACAGCTTATATAAAGTATTATAACTTATCTTTTAACAAGAAAATCGCTTAAAATACGCATTTTCCTATCAATTTGAAAAGGAAAAAATTAAGCGAAATTACGTCTTACAAGCCTAATTAATTTATTATCAAACCCGGAGGTTTCTGGCCGCGCGGACATAAAATCTCCATACATTCCTGACCTGTTTTAATACATCATTGGAATCATTCCTTATAAAATGCACAACCTTAAAATCATGGTTAATGTTGTTTTCCTGCCTCATTCATTCTTGCCCTACCTACTGGGCGCTTTCCCTCTGGTTTTCCTACAATAAGTCCCACTTGTGCATTTAACCTGCTCATCGCAATACTTAACTCTTCTTAATACATTTGATTTCCCATAAAGATCATGTAGCTCACTGTTCCGTAGTTTTCTCCTTTCACCTATCTTTTTTGTTGGCTTTTGATCCAAGATGTTTCATAAGAACTTTATTACAAAATATTCGCAATCTTTTCTTATCTCTTAATATAAGAGACCTTGTTTTACATCCATGTAACTGGAATAAAAAGTTTCATATATTTTTAGTTTAACTTTTTTTTTTTTTGAGAAGTTGGGGTGATAAGAGTTCCTGTAATGTATATGATTTTCCATAGTTTTAAATTAGTTCTGAAAATATAAAACCCTATAAGTTTTCTGAAAAATGAAAGTTTTGATACTTTTAATATTCATGTTTGAACACCGTTGAAGTTAAAATTATTTCAATTATACTTTGTTTAGCTTATATAATACAGTCGTCCTCAACTTTATAGTTGAGGACGGCTGTGTTATGTAAGGTAAGAAAACATATATAATTGAAATAATGAATGTTTTGTGAGATCGAATCTGTAATCCTCAGAATCTGAGACAGGAGCTACATCACAAAACTAACAATACTATCAAAATACGTGTTTCTTACGTTTTATTTTCATTATAAACTGAAGGAGGGCTAATACATTTCGTATGGGCTATAAACATGAAAATGCGCATCCATGACTTTCGTTATTACTTTATTTTCATAGAAGTCATTCCATCGCATCGTAACCGTAATGTTTTACCTATACTATTTAATATCTTTATCCATCCATCTATCCATCCATCCAATGGCTGATTGGCTCAAATTCGAGCTTTGGCCTCCCTTAACTTCTGGCTCCAATCATTTCTATTTTGCGCATCAAGCCTCCAGTTGCGACACTTAAGTAGGTTTGCAGCATCTTCCTTAATACCATCCTCCTATCGTTTTTTCGGTCTTCCAACCCGTCTATTCCCCATAAAACTTGCTGTAAGCAACTGTTTTCGTGCTCGGTCTGTTGAGAGCTTTTGTACATGGTCAGCCCATTCTAATTTCTTTAACTTAATAAAATTGACAAGGTCAGGTTCATTGTATTTGTCATACAGTTCTTTGTTGTATCGTATTCTCCACTGACCATTGATATTTATTGGTCCAAATATTTTCCTGAGTACTTTTTTTCCAAAATTATTTAGGGCTACCTCTGATCTTTTAGTGAGGCTCCATGTCTCACTACCATAGATCAAAACTGATCTAATTAAAACTTTATATAGCCTTATTTTAGTTGCTGAGTGTATGTTATTACTCTTCAGTATTTTATGAAGTGAGTAATAAGCTTTGTTGGCCAGTTTCAGTCTTTGTACTTATTTAACACACTTCATAATTACAAATTTTCAAAGCAAGTTTGGAATTTTTTAAAAATAAACATTTTTAGTCGGACATCAAAGTTACATTCATTTCAAACATACAGCAATTTTTAGATTTCAGTTTATGGGCGCATTTTATTTTAGGAAAATATTTTTTAAATTTCAAACTTGTATACAATCTCCTATTTATTAAGTGTGGGGAATGGAAAATGCAAGTAAAAATAAAGATCGTTCAACCCATAGCTTTGTCTTCCTATTTTAATTTAGGATTAGTTAAGCAGAAACTACTGTTTGATTACATTTGTGTTGCTTGAAGCCAGATTGTATTCGTGGGTGGCAGATTGTGGAATTCATTACAGAGCATACGGAACCTAGGCACATGGGTGTTTATGTAAGAAGTTTGGGGACAAGTGCGGGATTAGGAAGCAAACAGGTGGAGATGTTGATTGGATTCTTGTCCTCACTTCCTGTCTGCCAGATGCATACAGACCTCCCCTCAAAAATCCTCGCCTTCTCCAATTCTACAGCAGCAGATAATCTCAGCTCATAGATAACTCAGAGTGTGAAAAATTCTGGTTTGCTGTATATAATTACGCTTTTTTAATCAATCTGTAAGTTTTAGATTCTTTACATGTTTTCTGTAATATTTGAACCGTCGTAAGAAATAATACTGTTTATGATAATGATGATGATAATAATAAGACTATTATTTAAGCCTATATAATTTGACCATATTATTATGAAACCACAAAAAACAATGTTAAGCTTTTGTAGGAAGGAATTCTTGGAACTCGGCTCCTTATATGTTCATTTAAATTATTTCTACTGCCAGATTAGCTAAAATCACAAATAATATCTCAACAAAAAAGAATATGATTTATAACCGAAAATAAGTTGAACACTATTAATATATTATAGGTTTTAAATATTATAAAAAAATATAAATTGATTAATACCATTATTTAAATCCAAACATATATTCATGATTTTGTATATATCTATAAATATCATCTAGTCAGCTTTTCTTACTTTATTAGGCCTATATTTTATTTCTATTCCATGTTTTGTTAGTATTAGCTAATATTAGATCACATCCGCATTGTGCTTTGTTCAGTCTATATTTTAATAATATTTTAAAAATGTAATAAGTACTTAATTTTGTACGATTTTATTATTCGCTGGTTGAGTGGAAGAGAAGACATTATGCTTATGGCCTGCTATAATAATAATAATAATAATGATGATGATGATGATGAGATGACGATGATAGATGATGGATGATGATAATGATAATGATGATGATAATATATATGTTTCCGGTTTTAACAGTGTTATACATGGAATGAAAAGGATATCCCTGAAAAAAATACTAGTTATAATAAAAGTTTGGGAATTATTAATCAAGCTATAAAACCATACTTTGTACAAAAAAACACCAAGTTACGTTTACTCTTTGGCTAGACCAGTGTTGACCTATGGTAGTGAAGCATGGACACTAAAAAGACAACATGAAAGCAGAATAACGGCTTGTGAAATGTGATTCAAGCGCAGAACAGCGGGTTACACCAGATAGGATCGAAAAATGACCACCGATATCTTAAAAGAATTGAAGACTACGCCAAGTTTGGAACATATTAAGCAACTAAATTGGAAACACCATCCTGAAAGAATGAGTTCAAATCGGATCCCCAAAGTTGTTTATAATTACTCGTATATACCAAGGGGACGAAGATCTCTGGGCCGTCCTATGAAACACTGGAGGGAAAATTTTCTATAGGATCGTAACAGGCCTTGGCCTAATACTTGGAAGGAAGAAGAAGAAGAAAAAGAAAAAAGACAGTGTTATACATTTTTCCGGCAGCAATGATTTGCCTTCAATTTCGTTTTATAATTTTCCTCCATTCGTCTCTATTATAACACATTTCTTCCTCTATTTCCTAGACCTTCAAAGTTTCTCTAATCCCTTGGATCCACGTGAGATTTGGTCGTCCTTTCCTTCTCGTTCCTGATGGTGTCCATTCCATTATTTTCTTCGGTAATCTTTCATCCTCTATTCGCCTAATATGCCCGTACCATTTTAGTTGCATTAATAATAATAATAATAATAATAATAATAATAATAATAATAATAATAATGAAAATGATAATGAGAATGATAATTATTTATTTATTTATATACAGAATTTTAATGCTCACACATCTTTCTGTGCCTAAAGTTTTATTTTTCTTCTCCACTCGTCTCTATCCATCCACTCCATATCCTCCAGTCCTCTTGTTCTCATTCCAGTTCTTATTTCTTGCATCCACGAGTTTTGAGGTATTAATAATAATAATAATTAATAATAATAATATAATAATAATAATAATAGTAATAATTATAATAATTATATTATTATTATTTATTATTATTTAATAATGATAATTGGTAATAATACATTAGAGTCTTGCAATAACCAACAGTAATATTATATAAAAATCTGTTAGTTAAAACTTTTTTATATTACAAAATTTGGCACATCTTCAGGCAATGCGTGCTATTATGGATTACAGGGATTTTTGTCATCCCAACTTCTTTCAGAAAAATGTTAAACTGAAAATATATAAAATTGTTATTGTCTCAGTTATATTACATGCATGCGAAACATTGACTTTTATTTTAAGGGAGGAAAGGAGATTACGAGTATTTGAGAATAAAGCTCGTAAGAAAATTTTTCGACCAAAGAGAGATGAACAGAAAGGTGAATGGAGAAGACTACATAACAGGGTCTTAATAGGAAGTCAGATATACTAACAGTTATGTCTCGTAGGCAGTGATGGGCAGGACATGTAGCACGAATGGGGAATGAAAGAAGTGCATGGAAGCTTCTTGTAGGAACACCAGAAGGAAAACGCCAAGTTGGTAGACTAAGAATGAGGTGGGAGAATAACAGCAACCATGATTTGAGGGAAGTATATTATACGGAGAATTATTGCAAACATCTCAGGATAGGGATATATGGAGAGCTTATATAGGCGCGGCCATGAACCTACGGGTTCGATAGTGCCGGTGAGCTAGTTCAAATTAAGTACGTTTTCTCTAAGTCTAAACAAACAAAATGGGGTTGGATATCGCCGATTCTCACATTCTAAAATACATAGAGCACTGACTATATCGTTCTGAAGATCGACATTCTATTGATTCCAGATTTTAAATACTCAGAGCATTGAATAGGCTATATCGCCCTAATCATCAGTTTTCTATTACTGATATACGTAAGACATTCAAGATCACACTTCACTATATAAGATTCAGGTTTACTAATTTTCTAATGATATTATTTTTTTTTTGTAAAACAAGTTAATTTATATTCTACTAATTACATATATGATTATTGCGTGTTTAATTATGCATGTGCCAACACGCGTGTTGATATTTAAACTTGCAAAAAGATTAGATTTATAAGATTAAAAATTGTTATGCGAATATTACCTCTTAAGCTGCTATAAATAAGATTTCAAATAAAGAGTCCGCCGCCGAGGCGTAGTCCATTGAGTTCGTTACTGACCGACGCAACATCCCGATGTGATTCCTGGCAGGGTAGGATATTTTAAATCTTCAGCTTGGGTATGGATGTGTGTCCCTTGTCCTTTGGTGTCTTGGACAGCAGCCCTGTAATTCTAATCTCCGTACATAATAGAATGTCAAGTTCACAGTTGAAGACAACACAGGATAAGAAAGACACATGCAGACCAAACATAGTTTATTCGGCCAAGGAATATTGAACTCGGGCTTCAGAAATGTAATGTATGGATTCTACAGACCTCGCTTCGGCGACTGCTGATATCATTTTATGGGATTTTCGTTTAAGATTCTACATCACATTTATATAACTTCACTGTATCTTTCTTTCGTCCACCGCTGTGGTCTTGAGGTAGCGAGCTGCCTTGACACGCAGTGGGCTCGAGTTCGATTCTCGGTGGGGATAAGTTTCCTGGTTGACGGTCCTCGAAAATCATATGGCATTCATAATCATCATTCATATTCGCCTTGTCCCGCGCCGTAGCCTAGTGGTTAAGGCAAGATGCCTTGGCACAGAGTTACGGGACTTGCGCTGGTTCGGGTCCCCCATGGGGGGAGAAATTTTCTCATGGACTTTCGGCCAGAATGGGATCGGTGCCCACCCAGCATCGTGAGACATTTGAGTAGCTACAATAAGTAGCAGTTCCAGGTTGAGAATACAAGTTATAACGGCTGGGGGACCCGACAAGCTGACCACATGTCACCCCTACACTGGTTCGATGATTGTCTATCTCTGTGATTAACACATGTGGATGTGAGACCAGCAAGCGGCTGTAGGCAAAGGATCTTCTAGCCCTGTCCCGCTTGGAGTTTTTATTTTATTTATTTTTTTATATTCGCCTTAGATTAAGTTTATGATGAAGGACTCTCCTGGCGCACCATTATCATCACCTGTCATATCATCGGGGTAGCGTAATCTCATCTTTTGGACATTGATTAAACACTTTCCTTTTAATTATTTCTGGTTTAAAAGTGTTTATAGCCGGCCGACTGCCAGACGCCCCAATGTCAGAAGTGGTTACAATTACTCCAATCCCAGGAGATAACACAAGAAATGTTGAAATGACAACTTGGGACATTGAATGTAAAATAAGAAGGCTTTGCTTGAAACTCTCTATTATGAATCACTTTATAAACTCTCTACAGGAGGAATGAGGCGTTGTGACCACGTGCTACAGTACATGGCTTCCTCATTGCTATGACATTACGTCGTTATGCCCGTAACTATGCAATTACTTGTGATCGTGCCAAGTTTTAATAAAGACTATAGTGGACTATTTTTTATTTTTATTTTGTATTTAGAAAGATTAACTCTTATATTTGAAATGTACCCTATATGATACATATCAATGTATTGATTTAACTTATTTAATATTTTAAATAGAAATTACTTAAAATTGTGTCTAATTACACAATCTATAGTAAGCCTACTAATAACTTACACTTTTACATTATTTTGTTTTCACTGCGATCAAACACATTTAAATAACTGTATTTATTGTAGCTACCAGCGCAAATCCCGTAGCTCAGCTCCAAGGCATGTTGCCTTAACCACTCGGCTACGGCGCGGGACAACCCTACGAGAAAGCATGTTCAATTCTTGGCAGGCAAAGTGGAAACATCCAGGGATGTTCCAAAGAATGCGCGATTTATTCAAACATAGAGAAGAAGGTTTGCAATGCAATAAATGGAGGTCATATACAGCAGAGGCACGCCGTAGCGTAGTGGTTAAGGCAGTGCGCTACAAACCGGAAGGTCGAGGATTCGAGTCCCGGTGGGCTCAGGATTTTTAAACTGACCCAAACCTTCTGGTGGCACCATCACCCTGAGGTCGACTCAGCCTCTAATCGAAATGAGTACCAGACGCTTGTTCTGGGGATAAAGGCGGCCGTCACGCCGGGCTGACAACCCGGCTGACATCAAGTGCCGATTGTCTAGAAAAAGTAGGAGTCTTAACCTCCTACTACCCCAAGGGTCTCCTATGGCCTGCAGTGGGATCACTTTACCTTTACCACATGCAGTATTCGCTTTTAAGAGGAGGCCTTTATCAAAGAATTCCCCGCGACAATTTAGACAATTACTGCTCGTACAATAAATAGGTACCTGTGAGAGAGATGTACAGACTAAAATTGCAATGGCAAAAAATGCAACTAAGACATTACATGGAATAATTTGGGATAAAAATATTACAAAGGAAACTAAAATGAAAATTTATAAGATCATAATACAGAATATTTTGTCATATGGAAGCGAAACTTGGTCTTTGACGGAATTACAAAATAATAAAATTAGAACAGTTGAATTTGATTATTTTAGAAGAAGCCTCCAAAAAACAAGACAGGATAAAATAAGAAATGAATTCCTTTGGAGAGAAATGAATGTCACCACATCTGTTGTTAAGAGGATTGAAAATCAAACACTTAAATGGTATGGCCATGTACAAAGAATGGAAAATGAAAGATGGCCAAAAAATATATACCAATGGTCACCCCCTGGAAGAAATAAACGTGGCAGACCAAGATGGAAATGGAAAACCTACGTCAGAACTATAATGGATGATCGGAATTTGGAAGAGGGAGATTGGAATGATGGAGATAAATGGAAACTGAAGACGGCAAACCTATAAGTGGGGGAAAGCCGAAGAAGAAGAAGGATTTTTACGTACTAAAATTTAAGATTGCAACACAGTATAATGATAAGTTATACTTATGACTATATTTTGTTTTTGTTACACACACAAACAGATGAATAGTATAATGAGAAGTTAAGACTTCTGACTGTCTTTTATCTTGGTTTCACACACAAACAGTTGAATAATATATACTATCTGAATTGCAATCTTATCTTTTATTACATACAAATCTTAGCCCTAGTGATAAACAATAGAGGTAATTCAGAATAAGAATAGCTCTGAGTTATAGGAAGGAGGAGTAAAGCGCAAAATAAAAGAGAGTAATTGATTATTACACGGAAGACTAATATAAAAGGACTGTGAAGCCACAGAAAAAGAAGCAAGAAAATATTTCGTTTGTTGCTGTTCTTTAAATTCCTTTTTATTTTTGTGAAAATATGTAAGCAATATATGCTTTTTTTTTATGTCTGGCAAGAAGTCAGAGTAAATTAGTTTGGTAGCGTGATCTACAGGTTTGTTCAAGCGAAATTTTATACTTTTTTTGCTGTAATATTAAGGAAGAAAGGATAGAAATTGTAACGCCATCACAACCAAATATTCTGTACTGGGAAATATATTATTTTTTTTACTTTGTTTACAGAAGCATTCTTTTTTTAGTCTCTTATATAGGTCCTACTACTGCTTGGGCATAGGCCTTTTATTCCCTTCTCTAAACATTTGAACTTTTTTTTTTGAACACTGCATTGTCAATACTAATTTTTTGTTGCCCTTTACTTTGACATCTGTTGAAGAAACCGGCTCTGGAGGTTTTATTTTTGTTGTGTACTTAATATGTACATATGGTTGCATTACTGGTTTTACATTTATCTGTAAACTATTAACTATTTTTATATTCTGGATCTTTATGGTCTTCTGGACTTGTAAAAGTAAATGCTCTAATTCCTCAAATGGTTATAAATAAATCTGTCTGCAAAACTAATAGTTATGTTAGTTATTAGACACTTTTATCGTTGTGAATCAGTTTTTATAAAAATTAAGAATTTCAGAGTTTAAATTTATTATAAAAATAATTTAAATATATTTTTGTGATATGACGAAACTTCTTTTTTTTTAAATAATTTATAACCCTCTCTTATTGCCTTTCTATCTATCCTTCTAACCCATTTACCTTCTATAATTAAGTTTGATTATGCTGAACCATGCAAGTCATTATTATACGAGAATGGAAGATGATAATAAATATATATAACCACCGCTGTGGTCTCGAAGTAGCGTGCATCCTTGTCACGCAGCGGACCCGGGTTCGATTCCCGGCCGGAACAGGCTCCTGGGTGAGGTTTTTTTGGTTTTTCCTCACCTATAAGATAAATGTCAGGAAGTTTAGGGCCGAACGATCCCCGAAAATCATCCGGCCGTCATCATCATCCTTCACCGGTGTGGAAAGCAACGGGAAGCTACCACACCTATAATTTCCTAGTAAAGGTGCAAAGCACAGCATGCAAATGCTATGATTGCAGTGAAAGACCTGCCCTCGAGCAGAATTACTATGAATGGATATATATATTCTTGTAGTTACGAGAAATGTTGACAAAGTCATTGAACATTTCAAGTCGTTATTATACAAGAATGGAAGATAATACTATTTTTAATATATATATATATATATGTATATGTCCACCGCTGTGGTCTCGAGGTATCGTGCTGCCTTGTCACGCAGCGGGCCCGGGTTCGATCCCCGGTCGGGGCAGTTTTTCTGGGTGAGGTTTTTATCGGGGTTTTTCCTCACCTGTAAGACAAATGTCAGGAAAACTTTAAGGCCTAAACGGTCCCCGAAATCACATGGCCATCATCTTCATCATCATCATCATACTCATCGTTATCATCATCACCATCATCATTCACAAGTGTGGAAAGCAACGGGAAGCTACCACACCTACACAATTCCCCAGTAAAGCTGCAAGCATAGCATGAAAATGCTATGATTGCAGTGCAGGACCTGCCTTCTGGCAGAATTACTATGGATGGATATATATATATATATATATATATATATATATATATATATATTCTTGAAGTTGCGAGAGACGTTAAGAAGAACATTGAATATTGCAAGTTATTGTTATGTGTACAAGAATGGAATGGAAGATAATACTATATATATATATATATATATACATAAAGTTACGAGAAATATTAAAAATAACGTAATTTGAAAATGTAAAATAATAGCTTGTTATTTTTAAATAGTAATATAGATCTACGGGGGCACGCCGTAGCGTAGTGGTTAAAGCACTGAGCTACAAGCCGGAGGGTCGAGGGTTCAAGTCCCGTTGGGGTCAGGATTTTTAAACTGATCCAAACCCTCTGGCGGCACCATGGCCCTGGGATCGACTCAGCCTCTAACGGAAATGAGTACCAGACGCTTGTTCTGGGGGTAAAGGCGTCCGTCACGCAGGGCTGACAACCCGGCTGACATAAAGTGCCGATTGTCTACAAAAAGTGGGAGCCTTAACCTCCTACTACCCCAAGGGCCCCCGGGTCTGTTAATATAGATCTACATTGATTTTAATGTCGATTCATGTCAGTAATACTCGTGTATTTTAAGTACCAGTAAATTCATCTTTAATTAATTTTTTTATTTATTCATTTAAATTTTTTTTTGCTCTAAAATGTTTATTGCATCAAGTGTAATTGTTACAGGTAAACAAATTAATCTAGCCATTCTGCATAATATCTAGCCATAATATATAATATCTACTACATTTTTGACTAAATACAATAACTATACATTATAATTAGCTATTATAGATACAGTAATCACACAAGAACAAGGAAAGAATTATGAACTTTGAAATTCCCGCAGAAAGGAACCTCATTAGTAAATTCATTGGACCAGAGGCAAAGATTGCAGAAATAAAGTAACAGGGCCGACAACATAGGAAATTCAGTCAGTAATCACTGACGATGGGGCTATGAAGCTCTGAAATATATGTTCGACAAGAACAACCCCAATAGGTAAGAATGAACAGACAAAATATTTTGATTATTAAACAAACCTCTTATTGTTACTTCCTGTTGTATTTTAAAACAGTAATCACTGATTCCTCACTCAGCATATACGGTATTCATTAAAAATTCTGTAAAACATATTTTGTTTATCTGTTATTCGCAATTGACAATGTATGTATATATAGGTATACGAATTTTAAATCAACCCATTATCATCATTGAAAGTTTTATTGTGAAAATGATTGGGTTATTAGTGAGTCAGTGTGCTCGTCCTTGCACTTCCGGCCCGCTGTTTGCAGATTTCGCAGCCAGATGGGGCCTGGTTTCCGGTTGATTCTACTAATCTGCGCTTAACATACATTATGTAAGCCAAATGTCAACCTTCTTTCACAATTTCCTGCTTCCTCTACTTCACCAGGAGGGGGATGTGACATGAGTTCTCTTTGGGAAAGAGAAAGTATACGTACTGTAAGTCTTCTAGAAATCCCGATTTAAAATTTATTTTATTTTTCACGATTGTGCGGTAAAATTATATTTTTAAAATTTATTTCCTGTATTTTGAGGAACAGGATGGAATAAAACAATATGTAAAGGACTAAGAATGTAATAATAATAATAATAATAATAATAATAATAATAATAATAATAATAATAATAATAATAATAATAATAATAACAATAATAATAATAATAGTAATAATAATAATTTTTTATTATTATTCCGGCTTTTACAATGAATATACATTTTTCCGGTACCCATGTTCACAGTTAACTACACATTTGTTTCAACACATTTTTCCATTCTTGTCTGTTCATCCATATATATTCTTCTTGTACGGTGTGTTATATATATAATATATAACCACTCTGACTGCTACCATTTGTGCAGTTTTCTTTTGGATCGTCTTTTGTTTCCGTTGTATATACGAGCGTAGAGTTCATAACATCCGAGGTTATTAATCAAAAACCTTTGCCCGGGCCCATAGGAGGCAAAGATTGATTCATATTTCTTTCCTAAACACTTAAACATGAATCAACAATAGATCTCAAAACACTAGAGTAGTTTATGATTCTGATTTTAAACTGAATGTATCATTATTGTTATTAATCATGAAAGCTAGACGGAAAATAAAGGAAGCTAGAATGATCTCCTAAATAAGTAAGTTTCAGTACAGTAATGTCAAACAGCAGCATGCACATAAATAACTTGAACATTAACCAGGATATATATAAAAATGATGTTTAATATAAACAAGACGTCTGAAGTGGATGAAAAATATAACAAATGTAAATACTTGATCATTCTTCAACAAAAAGAAAATAAATAATAATCCTTAACATCACAAAACTATATCATACCTCACACAACATTCATACCACGGTCCAAGCCAGGGTAGTCTTTCCCCGGTCCTCAGGACCAAAACTTAAACCACGCCACTCGCGGCTCCAGACGACGTTGTCTCAACTCAAAGTTCCGATCGAATGATAATGTTCTTGATGTGCATTGCATATTTGAGCGTTCCGAGGCAGAAGGGGAGATGCGCAGCACAAACAACGCAACAGGAGAGGCAAAAAGGAGAGTAGGGGTAGATGCATAGAGAAAGGATATTGGCATAGTTCACGAATCTTTCTGTTCAGGGAGGATAACGGCACTGCAGTAGCGAGCCGAAAATCGCACTTTCGGTTAATTCTATTTCCAATTCCCTCTTAGTTTCATTGATTCCCTGAATCCACGTAATATTTGGTCTACTCTTCTTTTTCCTTCCCTGTGGTTCCCAATCCATGATTATCTTAGGTAGTCTTCCTTCTTCCATCCTTCTAATGTGTCCGTACCAATTTAATTGTTTCTTCTTTATAAAATCTAATATTGAATATTATACCTGCATTTTTTCTTTTATATATGAATTTCTGATTTTATCCTTCCTGGATATTCTTGCAGCACGTCTCCAGTAGTCCATTTCAGTGGCGAGTAATTTTTTTTTTTTTTTTTTTTTTTCCAGTTATGCATTTAAAGCCCACACATCAGCTCCATAGGTAATAATGCTTCTATGGATGCGAAACATGGACTCTTACTTTACGGGAGGAAAGGAGATTACAAGTATTTGAGAATAAAGTACTTAGGAAAATTTTTAGACCAAAGAGAGATGAACAAATAGGTGAATGGAGAAGACTACATAACAATGAACTACATGGTCTTTATAGGAAGCCAGATGTATTAAGAACAGTTAAGTCTCGTAGACTGCGATGGGCAGGACATTTTGCACGTATGGGGAATGAAAGACTTGCATGGAAGCTTCTTGTAGGAAAGCCAGAGGGAAAACGCCCAGTTGGTAGACCAAGAATGAGGTGGGAGAATAACATTAACTATGATTTGAGGGAAGTAGATTATACAGGGAATGATTGGAAAGCATTAGCTCAGGATAGGGATGTATGGGGAGCTTATGTTCGCGCGGTCATGAACCTACGGGTTCGATAGTGCCAGTGAGTAAGTAAGTAAGTAAGTAATTATTGTATTAAAATAGTTTTTTTTTGTTTCTTTGAAGATATGTTTGTCTCATACTATTCCATTTAGGGCACATATAGCATACTTTCCTATATTGATCCTGTTTCTTATCTCTGTTTCTTGTTTTCTATCTTTAGTAATTTTAGTTCCCAAATACTTATATTCTTCAGTGTAATGATAATAATAATAATACTTTATTTAAGCTGACGGGGTTAAGGCCATAAGGCCTTCTTTTCCACTCAACCAGCGAATAATAAAATCATACAAAAATTACACACTTATTATAATTTTAAAATATTATTAAAATGTAGACTGAACAAAGGACAATGCAGATGTGGTCTAATATTAACTGACACTAACAAAACATGGGATAAAATAAAGTTAAAAATAAGCAAGCGGTTAGACGCTCGCCTCTCACTGCTGGTCCCGAGATCGAGTCTCGATCACTCCATGTGGGTTTCGTGGTGGACAAAACGGAGCTTGGGCTGGTTTTTCCCCTGGGTTTCTCCCGTTTTCCCCTGCCACAATTTCATTCCAACATTTCTCGTTAGTCATTTCAATCCATTTCATTTTATTTCGTTCATCTGCCCTTGTGATCGTCCGACACTTTTGTCATTCACAGATATATATATGCGCTATGTCTAGTAGTTCAACTCATTACCGGAAGTTTCCTCGCAATACACTACTGCCCCAATATTGAATTAGCGTTCAATAGAGATAATCATATTTGTCGAGATATAAACTATGGATGGCTTCTACGAACTCTACATGCAAATGGAGCCTATATATGTATGTGTGTATATATATATATATATATATATAAAAGGGTTCATCTCATCTCATCCCTCTTAAATTAAATTTCATAGTGATTTTTTCTAAAAAAGATCAATTAATGTGTGAGTCTGTCTGTCTGTCGTTTATGGACTCAAAACTACTTGACGATTTAAATGGGGTTTTCACCATCATTTAGAAAATATTTCTGGGACAATTAACGTATATAACATGTTAACCTATGTACTATAGGCCGGAGCTAAAACAAAGTGTATCGGTGCAATAAAATAAGTAGCTTTTTGGACATTTAAATGGCTTATGCTGCCTAAACCATAACAAACACGCCAAATTAATTTACACAGAATTAAATATGTCTAAAAATATACAAAAAAATGTCCCTGACAGCATATCTATTTTACGGATAACACACAACCATTCTTGTCTTTCAGCTCATTTATGCCAAGAAGACCGGGAAGAGTAGATTCCTGGACAACGCCAGGTAATCATCACTGTGTATCTAAAAATAATTACGATATACATTGATAATTATTTTTGTTTTTAGTTATTCAGCCAAACATAAAAACACATTCCATTTGTTTAGGCGTAGCAGCACACGCCTTGTATTACCTAGTCTTTATATATGTAATTCTTCTGTACATGTGTATCTAACAGACCTACTCCTCCTAAACGATTGGACCTATTTTTATGATTTTTTTGTATGTGCTTGAGTGAGTCGCTGGATGGTTTTGATTCACAATTGGACCCTCTGAAACCATTAGGTGTAGGACTTCACCTGAAGTGGAAATTTAAAAATCGCTCTAGTGGTCACAATTTTTTATGTTTCACAATGAAACTCAGTATATCCTATTAAAATAAACCGGGGTAGGTATTATCCAAAAATGAGCGAAATCCGACAATTAGAACTGGAGATTTACCTGAAATCTGAAATTAAAAACTGACTAGCAACCGCCATATTTGGTTCCTCTGCGTATACCAGATAATTTATTTAACCTTTGATATGACATTTATTTAGGCGTAGCAACGCACGTAGGGTATTAGCTAGTTTATTATGACTATTTAACTCATGCCCCAAATGGGAATCAATGACCAATCACGTTTCAATGATTTATGTTTTACAACCAATCACAGTCGTGTTTCACCAAATATTTATTAATATTAAATTTACCACATTAAAGAAAGCTCCTCCTTTTTAATATTCTGAACAGGTCTGACCATTATTTTGCAGTGACTAACTCCGTAAGAAATACGGCTACCAGATTGTATATATAGTACATGGATGTCAACACATAGCACTTGCAGGAATTAATATAAAAACATTTGTAGCAATTGATTATATCACCAAAAAATAAACCACTGTTTGCACTTTCTTAAATGGATTTTTTCCCAGGTAATAATCCAGAAACATATAATTGTCATATTTACATCATACGACATCAGAAATGAATTAATATACAGTTTGATGTGTTTCATTTTCTCTCCACTAGAGAGAATTCTTACAATATTGCGTTCCTTTGGCAATAAATAGTATGATCTGGTTGCAGTGATAAACAAAAGAAACAGATGAAGCGTACCTACCGTTTCTCATTTGTTTTCAAACATCGCCGTTTACATTAAATATATAAATATTTTAAAATAACTATAGTTAAATATTGATTTGTGAGTAAACAGCTTAATTTTATTCGTTAAATAGTCCTAACAAATGCCACTCTTGATTTCCAAATTCTCTAGATAAATTCACTCCTCACTTCGTGAGTCGTGAATTTATCGATAATTTGGAAATCACTCGTGGCATTACTTATGAATATTAAGAAATACATTGTATCGGTGTCAACGATTTTCTGCTGCAGCGCTGTACGTGTCTGTTGCCAGTCTATCTCTATGTCTGTAACCTACGAACAATTGGTGAGTTGATTTAGGGAAATGTATCGTTTCAGTTGCCTTTAGCCAGAAGAAGATTAACAAATCATAGGAGACTGGAGAAAGATACGTGGTGATAAGATTAGCTCCTAATTAACATTTCGAAGCGATGTAAAGTCCACTGAGCTTACTTGTTCGATTTCTTGGAAAACTTGATAAACGGGAGTCTCTATCTCCGTTAATTAGAGCAAGCTGCAACTTCCAAATCAACCATTTAAACCTTTCTTCGTGCGTAAAATGACTTCTTCAGTGCTGTTAAACGTGCTTAATTTAGTGTGGCATTTCAAAAATTTGTTTTCTACAATTTATTTTTTATAGTTGATGCTCGCTTTAATTTACACTACAATGGATGACCAGATACTGTATTTTTAAGAACATTATGCTCTCTTATAGTTTAAATTTCCCCGCGCTGTAGTTCAGTGGTGTAAGACGTGACTAGACCTCCGATTTGTAGGTTCTAAAAATCTTATTTTAGGTGCCTAAATAAGCTCTAAACACATGCAAAATAGGTTGTAAAAATAAATTTTAGGAAGATTCAGATCTACTAATTTTAGTACGCATTTATCAATTAAATACATTATTAATTATTATTATTGCTTCAACTGATAAAGTTTCAAATTTATGAAAATTTATTATATTAAATATAGTCCACCGCTGTGTCTCGGGGTAGCGTGCTGCCTTGTCACGCAGCGGGCCCGGGTTCGATCCCCGGTCGGGACAGTTTTTCTGGGTGAGGTTTTTATCGGGGTTTTCCTCACCTGTAAGACAAATGTCAGGAAAACTTTAAGGCCCAAACGGTCCCCGAAATCATATGGCCATCGCAATCATCATCATCATCATCATCATTCATATTCATCTTAGGTTAAGCTTAGGATTAGGGACTCTCCTGGCGCACCATTATCATATCATCACGCATCATATCATCGGGGCAACGTAAACCCGCCTTCCAGGCGCCCCAACCTCAGAAGTGGGTTACAAGTACGCTATGCCAGGAGAGAAACCAGGAATGTCGAAAGACAAACCTGTGGTATTTGAAATATATATATATATATATATATATATATATATATATATATATTAAATATAGTATACTAGCTACTACCCGACGTGCGTTGCTACGCCTAAATACATTTAATATTAAAGGCTAATTGAATTGTATGGTATAAGCTGAGATGAGTCAACATGGCGGTTGTTAGTTTTTAATTTCGGATTTCAGGTAAACCTTCACTTCTAATTGCCGGATATCACTTATTTTTGGGTAATACCTATCTTTGTTTATTTTATTAGGATGTACTGAGTTTGGTTGTGAAACATCGAAAATTGTGACCGCTAGAGCGATTTTTATATTTTCACTTCAGGTGATCTCCTACACCTAATGGTTTTTGAGGGTTCAATTGTGGATCTAAACCATCCATGGACTCAAAAAATTTCATCAAAATCGATCCAGTCGTTTAGGCAGTTTCGGATTTCAGGTAAATATTCACTTCTAATTGTCGCATTTCGTTCATTTTTTGATAATAGCTACCTCGGTTTATTTTAATAGCATATATTGAGTTTCGTTGTGAAACATCGAAAAAACGTAACAGCTAGAGCGATTTTTAAATTTTCACTTAAGTGAACTAATACACTTAATGGTTTTAGATGGTCCAATTGTGAATCTAGACCAACGAACAAAATTTACCGAATATTCCCGTCCTAGTATTACCTGTCAGAATGAGGCGGAACGCTGACCACGGACCACTCAAATGACATCTATACGAAAACAAGTGTAACTAAATTAGTATGGTTCAAATTCGTCCTGTAGGGGGAGAACGCCTAAATCTCTGTTAAGGGAAACATGGGCTTTCAACAACCACCAACGAGGGACCCAATCAGACATACACAAAAAAATTCATCAAAATCGGTCGAATTATATATAGGCCTATATATATATATATATATATATATATATATATATATATATGTGTGTGTGTGTGTGTGGGTGGATGTGGGTGTGGGTGTGTGTGTGTGATCTAAATTAATTAAAACGGAGACATTTATGAATGTGTTTCAACTTAGGAATTTTAGATAAGGAACCTACTTAAACGAAACATGCTGAAATAAATCTATCGGTGGTTGGAATCGTTTAGATGTGATACTCATAATCCAGCATTAAATGTGTAGGATGGAATGAGGTAGCTTTGGACCTTTTTAGAGATTGCAGCAAACCCAAGTGATAAAATTTAGCCAACCGTAATTTGAAAATGTACATTTTGAAAGTATAGCTCGATATTTGCTGAAATAATCTGTAAAGTAAAGTAGCAAGTAAATTCATTTAAATACTTAGGATATAATCTAACTTATAATGAGGAATATGATATATCCTTTAAAATACAAAACTATAATAAAGCTTTAAGAATTATCATAAGTAATGCCACGAGTGATTTCCAAATTATCGATAAATTCACGACTCACGAAGTGAGGAGTGAATTTATCTAGAGAATTTGGAAATCAAGAGTGGCATTTGTTAGGACTATTTAACGAATAAAATAAAGCTGTTTACTCACAAATCATTATTTAACTACAGTTATTTAAAAATATTTTATATTTAAAGTAAACGGTGATGTTTGAAAACTAATGAGAAACGATAGGTAGCCTACGCTTCTACTGCTTCTTTTGTTTATCACTGCAACCAGATCATACTATTTATTGCCAAAGGAACGCAATATTGTAAGAATGCTCTCTAGTGGAGAAAAAATGAAACACATCAATCTGTATATTAATTCATTTTTGATGTCGTATACATTTAAGAAAGTGCAAACAGTGGTTTCTTTTTTTGGTGGTATAATCAATTGCTACAAATGTTGACATGTAAGCACTATTATATACAATCTGGTAGCCGTATTTGTTATAGGCTCAGTCACTGCAAAATAACGGTCAGACCTGTTCAGAATATTAAAAAGGAGGAGCTTTGCTTAATATATGATAATCCTAACGTTGATAATTATTTCGTGAAACACGTCTCTGATTGGTTGTAATACAGAAATCATTGAAACGTGATTGGTCATTGACTCCCATTTGGGGCATGAGTTAAATAGTCAACCAAGTTTTTAAACCATCAAAAGTGCAGAGACACACAAGAATGAAAATCTATAAAGTTCTCGCTAGACCCATAATCTGTTATGGCAGTGAAGCTTGGACTACCAGAACTCAGGATGACCGTCATATTACAGTCACGGAGATGAAATTTCTGCGACGAACTGCAGGTTATAGGCTTCTAGACCATCAAAGAAATTCAACAATAGCCAGAGAGTTAAACATCGTACCTATATTTGAATACCTCCAAGAATATAGAAACAATTGGCTAGCCCATATTCAGCGCATGGATCGTCAGAGAATACCAAAACAAATTCTTCACTACATTCCTCGAGGCAGAAGATCTGTGGGTCGACCTTTTCGGAGATAGCGGGAGACCGTAACGGGTCACTAGGCCTAATACTTGAAAGGCAGATGATGATGATGATGATGATCTGTAAAGGCTAAATTTTGTAAATGTAATTGGTAATTTCTTGTTAATCGTCAAGTTTAATGAAATCCCTAATTATAGCCCGAAGCATCTCGTACTAGTCAGTAGCCCTACATCTATTTTAATGGTGGGGCGTGAGTTTTAAAAAATAAACAGCTTATAACTTAGATTAAGTTTTGTCTGAACACCTTCTGCTTCTTCAAAATTTCCTTATTTGTCATTAACTTTCCATTATATAATGCATTTCTATACGTGAAAATATATTTAGTTTTATTAATGTTTACCTCCAGTCCCAATTTCTTAGTGTTATTTACATTATATAACGCATTTTCCTTAATAGGTCCATATATCCATCTGAGTATCTTTCTTTCAAAAAGCTAGTTGAGATTTGTCATGTTCAGTCAGAACCCAGGTTTCACTCCTAAAGTTAACACTGATGTAATTAGAGTTTCATTAAACATATTTTGAATTTAAATACTTTATTTATTGAAAAATAACATTTATTACCATTTTGTACTCTTTTATTCATTTCTTCCTGGTTATTATTATGTTTATTTAGTCCTATTAAACATATAGCAGTATTTTATTACCATAATAGATATGAAAGTTGAAGTTAATAATTTTATACTTTAAAATTATTTTAATATTTAAATATAACTTAAATAAAGAAAAACATCTAAATAATTAATTGTTGTTCATTGTTGAATAAAAATGTCTCAGTAACAATTAAAGAAATTATATTATATAACAGTCTTTCTAAATAATGCTTTTAAAATTGTGTTTTAAGTCATTGTTGTCTGAAATATAAGCTTTCTGTTACAACTGTAATAGGAACACCTGCTTAACTTAATATTTTAAAATAAAAGTACACTAAATTCTGATTGGATGTTAAAAACAATTAACTTTTTGATTTAACCAATCAAATTTAAACCTGGTATTTAATGGACCATTAACCAATAGAATTTAAATATAAAATCATGTGATGTAATAATGTTCTTTAATATTATAACAGAATTACTCTAGGAGTCTGCATATAACTTTCATCAAAGATAGAAGCTATAACAACTCTCCTGATAAAACGTGAAATTTAATACCAGAAGAGTAATTGATTTCAGACAAGAAAAAAAATTAAACCCAACCTGAACCAGTAATTCTTATTTATTATTTTTGGACACTATTCCTTCAAAATGTTACTACAACATCGGACAATGAAGAGAGTTAGCTGCTTCAAAACATCGTCATAACATGGGAAAAGAATTACTTCTTCAAAATTGCGCTCACAACGTGGAAAATAATGAAGAACTGACTAAATACTTCTTCAAAATGTCGCCACAACGAGGGGCATAATTAAATATTCCTTCAAACATAAGTCCATAAATTAATCGGTTATGAAGTAATGCCAATTTTACTGTTTGGCACTCGCTGATAGTAAGTGCCAATTCTAACAAAACCATCACAATCGTATTGAATCAGAATGCGAGTATACGAGAGTATAAATTTAAATTGGCGAAATAATATTTCTCTTGCCTGTTATTTAAATGTTCCGGACCGCAAAGAAAACTAGATCATGTAAAACTTTTTTCTTGTTAGTTAACAAACAATAAAAAGTTATTGTTGTACAGTAGCCAATACCCGGCGTGCGCTGATACACCTGAAAGAATTAAATGTGTTTTTATGTTTAGTTAAATAAGTAAAAAGGAAAATAAATATAAATTTATATCGTAATTATCAGTTTAGCGGTTATTTGGTCGGGTTAGAGGTAAATTAGTCGGTTTAGGTTAATTCGATCATTTTAGAGGTAGATTCATGGAAGGGTAATTTTATCGTTGAGGTAGCTTGATCGGTTTACGGGTAGTTTCTCGTTTTAGAGGTAGTTTAATCGGTTTACTGGTAGTTTTGGTCTTTATAGAGGTAGATTGATTATCTACTGGTAATTTGGTCGTCATAGAGATAATTTAATGGGCTTATGGGTAGTTTGGTCGGATTGGTTGGACTTTTTAGATTAAGTTTCTGGGTTAGGTTAGGTATCGGTTAGGTCAAGTATCGGCCAGTTATCGGTTAGGTATCTGTCAGGTTAGGTCAGGTCGCGTTAGGTTCGGTTAGTTTCGGTTAGGTTAGGATAGGTTAGTTTAAGCTAGATTAGGTTAGGTTAAGTTTTAGTTAGGTTCAGTTCGGTATGGTTCGGTTCGGTTAGTTTAGGTTAGGTTATGTCAGTGTAAGGTCCGGGGTAGTTTTGTCGGATCGGTTGGACTTTTTAGATTGTTTCTGGGTTAGATTAGGTATCGGTCAGATTAGGTCAGGTCAGGTTAGGTTCAGTTAAGTTAGGTTGGGTTCGGTTAGGTTAGGTTCGCTTAAATTAGGATAGGTTAGGTTTAGTTAGGTTCGGTATGATTCGATTCGATTAGGTCCGGGTTAGGATAGTGTTATGTCTAGGTTATGCCAGGGTTAGGTCAGGTTTAGGTCAGTTTTAGTTCTGGGTTAGGTCCGGATTTGGATTCGGGTTCAGTTGGAGTTTGGGGTTGGGTTCAGTTTGAATCCAGTTTTGAGTTCAGTTTTTCTTTCAGCTTTGGTTTTTTGTTTTGGATTCGGGTTTTGGGTTCGGGTTCGGGTTTGGATTCTGGTTAGGTTCAGGCTAGGTTAGGTTCAGCTAGGTTTGGTTAGGTTAGGCATGGTTTGGTTAGGGTTATATTCGTGTTGGGTTCAGTGTAGGTTCAGTCTAGCCTCAGTGTAGGTTTAGTTCAGACTCGATATAGGTTCGGTTAGGTTCAGGTTAAGTTAAAGTTAGGTTGAAGTTAGGTTCAGGTTAGGTTAAGATTAAGTTCATGTTAGGTTCAGGCTAGGTTCCATCTAGGTTGAGGCTATGTTCACGTTAGGTTCAGGCTAGGTTGAAGTTTGGATAGGTTAAGTTCAGGTTGGGTTCAAGTTAGCATCAAGTTAGTTTCAGGTTATGTTCAGTTAGTTTTAGGTTATGTTCAGGTTAGGTTCAAGTTACTTTCAGGCTTGGTTAAGGTTAGGTTCAGGCTAGGTTCAAGTTAGGCTTAAGTTAGGTTCTAGTTATGTTCAGACTAGGTTCAAGTTAGGATCAGGCTAGTTCAAGCTAGGTTCAGCGTAGGTTCAGGTTAGTTCAGGTTTGTTCAGACTATGTTCAGGTTCTGTTCAGGCTAAATTCAAGTTAGGTTTAGATTAGGTTAGGTTCAGTTACGTTAGGTTCGATCAGGTAAGGTCAGGTCTGATCAGTATAGATCATGTTCGGCCAGGTTGGGTCGGTATAGGTCAATGTAGTACAGGTCAGGTCATTTAACCGTCTAAAAATAATTTTTTCACGTTTTTCACTACAAATGATGGTTTTTAAAGGTGTAGGAGTTGAGTATCACAACTCTCTTATAGCCTGTGTTCATCTCGGGAATCTCCTGAACATTTTGCAAAAAGCCCCATCGGTATGGCAGCACATAAAATACGAACAAACAAACATTCATTTTTATATATAGTATTAGAGTATGAAATAATAATTATGAAATGTTTACTTTTATTCTTGGTTTTTTTTAAATTGTAAACACAGAAAATAGTAAGGCCACATAAAGTCACATTAAATCCACAGAGCTAAGTACGTACTTTAGAGGAAAATACGATTGAAAATTAACCCACATGTTTGTTGCAAATGTCTCAGAATACAACATTTCAAGAACATACTGTTCAATATAGTGAAAACGAATATGTAAATATTTTAATTTCTGGGAATGAAATAAAGGATTTTATTCGATTTAGTGATAAAATATGTGAATTTTAAGAATATTGGCAAAAATAGGTTCTAACGTTAATTTAGGCATTTTTAGGCTTTATAGGACCACCATTTTTTATCATATAAATATATGAAAAGTATAAGTACAACTTCATTTTAAGTTATCTCTTCAGAAACAAAATAGGTTTTCGCCTAAAATCCGAGGTCTAATCATGACTTAGCGTACTTAGGTTCATGACTTAGGTTCGATTCCCCATGCATGAAGAAACTTTCTCATAGTATTTCAGTCAATATGGACCAAAGAGGGATGAACAGACAGGCGAATGGAGAAGATTACATAACAAGGAGCTACAGATCTTCATAGGAAAAAAAAAACTCCAAGCGCGACAGGCCTAGAAGGCCCTTTGCATATCATCCGGCTGCTGGCCTGACATCCACATGCGTTAATCACAGAGGTAGACGATCATCTAGCCAGTGTAGGACTGACATGTGGTAAGCATGTAGAGTCCCGCAGCCGTTAGAGCTGGTCTTCTCAACCTGGAACCGCTACTTATTATAGCTACCCAGATGCCCCACGGTGCTGGGTGGTCACCGGTCCCAAAAATGGGCGAAATTACATGAGAAAATGTCTTCCCCATGGAGACTTGAACCAGCGCAAGTCCCGTAGCTCTGCGCCAAGGCTTCTTGCCTTAACCACTCAGCTACGGCGCGGGACTCTTTGTAGGAAACCAGATATAATTAGAATAATTAAGTTTCAAGTCTACGGATGCGTAATAAATATTATAAACTACTAACTATATCAAGGGAATATTTATAAATTGGCCGACTGAGAATGGCAGGACATGTGACACGAATGGGGAATGAAAGAGAGTAATGAAAGCCTCTTAAATGAAAATCAGAGGGAAAACGTCCAGTTTCTAGACTAATACTGAGGTGGGAGACCAACATTAACCATGATTTAAGGGAAATAGATTATACAAGGGATGATTGAAAAAATTAGCCAAGGATAGGGATGTATGGAGAGCTTATGTCTAAGCCGCTATGAACTTATGGGTTCGACAGTGCCAATGCGCATCCGGCATTGTTAGGGATTTGCCTAACTACGATAAGTAGCGACTTCAGGTTGAGAAAACCAGCTATAACAGCTAGGTACATAACAACGTATCATTTCTGTAAATGACATGGTTAAAAGGCCAGAGCCGGCTAGTAGGACTTCTAGGCCTGCCGTGCCATGAAAAAATTAATTTTTAAATATTCTTTGCTTCTTTTTCTCTTCAAATACCTTCAGTTATACGTTTTTCCATATTTTTATAACTTTAGTCGTATTTAGTAGGCTTAATATTAATTTAACCATTAAATTGGCAATGTATCATAAGTAGGGCAAAAATTTTAAGCACTAAAAGTTAAGATTGCAACACAGATAGTAGGTATTATTCAATTGTTTCTGTGTGAAACCAAGACAAAGTACAGTCAGTAGTCTAACTTCTCATTACATTATTATTCAACTGTTTGTATGTGAAACCAAGACAAAAGACAGTCAGAAGTCTAACTTCTCATTATATTATTCAATTGTTTGTATGTGGAACTAAAAAAAAAGACAGAAGTCTAATTTCTCATAATACTATTCAGGTGTTTAGGTGTTTGTGTGTAAAACCAAGACAAAATACAGTCAGAAGACTAATTTCTTATTATATTGTTCAACTGTTTGTATGTGAAACTAGGACAAAAGACAGAAGTCTAACTTCTCATATTATTGAACTGTTTGTATGTGAAACCAAGACAAAAGACAATCAGAAGTCTAACTTCTCATCATATTATTCAACTAGGCTCTATTTGTATGTGAAACCAAGACAAAAGTCAGTCAGAAGTCTTACTTCTAATTGTACTATATTACAATCTTAACTCTTACTGGATTAAAATCCTTGCCCTAATCATTAGATACATTGGTTTCATTTATTTCATATTGTTTTTAAAACAATAGAAAAACAAACGAGTAGACATTACTAAAATTTGTGACAAATTGCATCTTAATATATAAAAATTACGTGTCGCGTTGTTTGTCCGCGATAGAATCCTAAACACTGAACCGATTTTAATAAAATTTTGCACACTGTGTGCTGTTTGATCCAACTTGAGACCTACGGTTGTTTATAACTAAATTTATAGTCGCATCATTTTTTCATTGCAAATTATTTGTTTATTATTTAACAAAGAGTTATAATTATCTGTGAGTTCCATACGATTCTAACAGATGACGGTGCAAGGTAATTGGTTTATTATTTAACCAGGTGGACCGCGAATTTCAATTGAATTACAAATATTGATTATTTCATAATTTAATTGTGTTCAGTGTTTATTTTATTTTCAATATATTGATAATAATATTAATTTCGTGTGTAAGTATTAGTTTTAAGTAATCTGGCTGAAAGACAGCAACTTAATTTAAATTTAACTGGACCTAGAAGGGACATTGAACAATATGGCGAATCAGTTCTAGAGACCAATGAGAAACTGATCCGAGTATCAATGTGAATTTCCACAAATTGGTATAGGCCTATGTGACATAAATCTTACATTTAAGAAGAATGTCAGTTTAAAAACATACGAAGGTCCTAAGGAACGGAATAACAGAACTGTAAGTAAGTCTGTTAGTTATAATAATATGCCTAATATTACAGAAATAATCTCCATGCCTCAATTAAATGAAAAACAAGATGACTATAATATATCACAAGATGATATTACTATACACAGACTTCTTGATGATGATGATGAGAATCCAAACTGCCAACAAGTTCGTAGAAAAAAACGAAAGTATAATGAAATCAGCAAGCCTCCTCAAAATATTCCATCAATAAATGTATATATGATACACTTATGGATGATACTGAGAATGCAGACAACATAAATTCATCTCAATCAACAAAACCACTTCCACATAAACCACCACCCATATTTATACCGGGTGTAGTTAACATACCAGAACTAAAAAAATTTGTAAAACAAAAACTTTCTGATTTAGATTTCTCACTTAGTTTACTACAACATAATTTAATGTATACCTTAGCCACAGCAACGCGTGGCCGGGACTTTATATACATATATATATATATATATATATATATATATATATATATAACAAAGTCGGATTAGTTACACTATTTATAACTCAAGAACGGCTGGACCGATTTTTATGATCTTTGATTTGTTGGATTTGTTTCCGCCCCGAATACCAGATAACTATTAAAACATCAGAAAAATTAACGTAAAAATATTTAAAGGCGATACGACGTTCGCCGGGCCAGCTAGTAATAATATATAATAACAACTTAGTTATACATAAAGTTGTTTTCATTGCCGTCCGAAACATTTAAATAACTGGCACGAAAAATTATAGTTCCCCAATTTAAGGGTAAAATGATAATTATCCTGTTTTTTTCAGATTTATCTTATATTTGCACAAATAATTCATTTAAAAGTGAAACCTGGGCTAAAATAAGTTTAATTTAGGTGGTATACTTACGTCACTAAATTATTCCTAACGATACTTGGGGTAGTACAATTTTGAAACATAATATTATCCAACTGGGTGTTTTCCCTCTGGTTTTCCTATAAGAAGCTTCCATGCCTCTCTTGTAGTCCCCATTAGTGTCATATGTCATGGCCATCGCGTCTACGATATTTAACTGTTCTTGCTATATCCGGTTTCCTATAAAGATCATATAGCTCAATTTTATGTAGTCTTCTCCATTCGCCTCTCTGTTTACCTCTCTTTGCGACCAAGAGAGATGAACAGACAGGCAAATGGAGAAGACTGCATAACAGTGAGCTAGATTTTTATAGGAAACCATATATAATTTTAGTCAAGTCTCGTAGACTGCGATGGACAGGACATTTGCACGAATGGTGAATAAAAGAGGGGCATGGAAGCTTCTTTAAGGAAAACCAAAAGGTAAACATCCCGTTGGTAAACCACATGTCACCCCCATACTGGCTAGATGATCTTCCATCTCCATGATTGACACGTGGATGTGAGGCCAGCAGTCAAATGGCAGGCCAAGGGCCTGTCGCGCCAAGGAGTTTGTATTATTTTATTATATTATTATTATTATTATTATTATCGTTATTATTATTATTATTATTATTATTATTATTATTATTATTATTATTATTATTATTATTATTATTATTATTATTATTATTATTATTATTATTATTATTATTATTAGAAATAACTAGTGTGATAACAAAAATAGAAGAATATAGAAAAAAATGGTTTGAACATGTTAGTAGAATGAGTGAAGAGAGGATACCTTATAAGATGTTAAATTACAATCCACAAGGACATGGAAGTCGTGGACGACCATTTAAAAGAAGGAGCGAGCAACTTTAATATGGAGCCGGAACAGATCAGAAATGGTCTAAACCGTGACGGTAGATGATGGTGATGATTATTGTTATTATTATTGTTATTATTATTATTATTATTATTATTATTATTATTATTATTATTATTATTATTATTATTATTATTATTATTATTATTATTATTATTATTATTATTATTATTATTATTATGTGAGGACTTTGTCGTTTCTGAAGTGGCAATCCTGACATTTAACAAAGAGGTAATTAATTGGTGTGGGCACAGTTGATGGAATGTGGGGCGAGCACACAACATTATTATTGGGACTGTACTTCCTGTTTGAGACAATGCAGCATGTTTGGTTACCGAGGTATGACAGAGAGACTCGCTGGACGATACCAACAGACTGATCTAGCGAAATCTGACCTCTCGACACCATCATCAGTTTTATCTTATTTTATTTGCTCTTATTGCAATCTCCAGTTAAATCTACAACTTATCGTCATGTTAACTTTCAAATACCATCGCATTCAAACTTATTTATCGTAAGTAATGTCACGAGTTATTTCCAATTTATCTAGAGAATTTGGAAATCAAGAGTGGCATTGTTAGGACTATTTAACGAATAAAATTAAGCTTTTTACTCACAAATCATTGTTTAACTATAGTTATTTTAAAATATTTATATATTTAATGTAAACGGCGATGTTTGAAAACAAATCAGAAATGTGAGCACTGCTGCTTGATTATATTATTTATTGCCAAATAAGTTCGCAATATTGTAAGAGTGCACCCAAGTGGAGAAATAATCAAACTCATCAAACTATATATCATAATCAGCATTATGGGTTATTCGTTTATTTTTTAGTAAACAACTCAGTAAAATCAAGGAATATTTTCATTATTTGCTATATTCAATGTATTTGTTGGAGAAAAATAATGCTTTGACCTGTTCAGAACATTAAAAAGGTGGAGCTTTCTTTGTCACAAAATCAGGAGCTGATAAAGAGAAATCGATAAAGAGCGAGGTGAAACACGACTGTCATTGGTTGTAAAACAACATTAATTGAAACGTGATTGGTCATTGACTAGCATTTGTGGCATGAGTTAAATAGTCATAAGTAATGTCACGAGTGATTTCCAAATCATCGATAAATTCACGAGCCACTAAGTGACGAACGAAACACATCAAACTGTATATTATAATCAACATTATAGGCTATTAATTTATTTTTAGTAAACTACTCAGTAAAATCATTATTTAAAAACAACATTATTGAACACACAATTATCAAATATGTAGTTCGAAGGAATCCGTTCATTATTTGCTAAACATTCAATGTATTTGTTGGAGAGTCAGTCATTGCAAATGATCTCTTCATCATCCGAGGATTAAGCCTGTTCGCTCGTTCCGGTTTCATGAAAGCTAGAATTATTAAATCCATGAAAACATTTAGTAGATTGTCCCCTGAAGGTGTTACTGGCACCTCGCAAGGTAAGACGATTGAAGGAGCTTCCTTCTTAAGGTTCATCGTCATAATCTCCCATTATATCAGCCCTTGTGCGAGCGATGCCTCTTCCGATCTTCTCAGACCGTTGAGGGCTTTCTTCTTGTTACCCCAGAGATGGGTCCTTAAAAAAATATTTCGCGGTAGGTAAAATGATCCTACCACAGGCCATACGAGACCCTCGGGGGTTTAAGGCTCCCAATTTTTCTAGACAATTGGCATTTGATGTCAGCTTGGTTGTCAGCCCTGCGTGACAGCCGCCTTTACCCCCAGAACAAGCGTCTGGTACACCATTTTCGTTAGAGGCTGAGTGGACTCCAGGGCCACGGTGCCGCCAGAGGGTTTGGGTCAGTTTAAAAATCCTGACCCCACCGGGACTCGAACCCTCGACCTTCAGGTTTATAGCGAATTGCCATAACCGTCTACTCTACGGCGTGCCCCAGTGATGAAGAAGAAGCAGCAAAAGACCTATGAGCACTTAAACTGTTTGCAAGAGACTGCAATGGACTCTTGGTGCAATACCTACAAGAATGGTGATGAAAGTGTTAGATGGGAGGTATAGAAGCGTAATACGTTCATAAGTTTATATTCATGTTTTTTAAGATCTCACGTTCTAACAAGAATTATGAAACCGAGAAAAATAATTAAGGAAATGAAATAGACTCAACTCGAATCTAGGTTTCATTGCAGAATTATCATGAGAAAGGGAAACAAGACTCGGAAGAATGACTTGGGGAAATTTTATTAAAACCATCTCGAAGCTTCCAAGTGAATAATAACAGGTTATTAATGTTCTGTTTAGCGCACGAAAACATATTCAGTTACTTTCAGAGCACGGAAAAAATAATAAAATAATAATATTAAGCATGAGAGATATTGAAAGCTATTTTAATGGTCAGTTTTAATGACGAGTTTCAGGATACCTAACATTGTATCTAATAGTCAAAGGTATTATAGCCTCACTATGATGTACAGTGGCTCGTTTGTTTCCCCACAGCTGTTATGTATAATTAAATACAAAGATGCCGACTACCACTGCTATAATAATTCCGCATGTTAATCATTGTGAAGCATTGTCGCGCGGCACCCGCTTTTATATAAACGGAAAACCATCATAGCGAGGCGATAATACATCTGTTGTCTATAACATATTGTTCCAATGATTATTTATAATTTTAAACTTTTTTATTTATATTCACATATTCGTTCGTCCCGCGTCGTAGCCGAGTGGTTAAAATAGGATCCCTTGGCGTTGAGCTACGGGACTTGAGCTGCTTCGGGACCCTATGATGGAACAAATTTTATCACGGAATTCCGGCCAGAATGGGACCGATGTCCACCCAGCATCTTAAGGCATTGGGTAGCTATAGTCTGTCCAGCCTAAATAACACACTTGAGGAAAACAAATGGACGGGAAATCCCCAAAGCACACGGCTGCTGCAGTTACTATGATTCGTTCATGTCCGAAGCACAGTTCAGCAGAAGATAAAACATAGATCACGTACTCGATTAACATATTTACGTATTTGAAGCTATTTATGTTAATTACAGTATACACCTACATGTTTTTTCGAAGGTCGGAGAGTAAATAAAAATTCGCATTTGTTTGAAACTGATCGATTCTTGAGAGGAAGTTGAATGTCAGTTACAAACATGGTGGCTGTCGTGTAGTTTATGGTAATTTAACTCTGTGACAAAATGTGTGATCAAAATTATAAAAAGCACCCTCAAGGGAAATTGTTAAAGAGTGGTGAAAAACAGACGTGTTAAATGTATTTTGTAAGCTTATGGAGCATAATCCTGATTCTGTAGTGAACGATACAGTTAAATTAACTTCAGTATATACTGGTGTGTCAGAGAGTAGTGTTGTACATATTTGCAGGGAATCTTTTATATGAATTAATTTGTTTAATATTAACAATTATAATTTAATTCGTTTTCGAAATACCATTGTAAAGTAAAGTGATCCCACCACAGACCCGGAGGCCCTTGGGGTAGTGGGAGGTTAAGGCTCCCACTTTTTTCTAGACAATCGGCACTTTATGTCAGCCGGGTTGTCAGCCCTGCGTGACGGCCGCCTTTACCCCCAGAACAAGCGTCTGGTACTCATTTCCGTTAGAGGCTGAGTCGACCGCAGGGCCATAGTGCCGCCAGAGGGTTTGGGTCAGTTTAAAAATCCTGATCCCAACGGGACTTGAACCTGCGACCCTCCGGCTTGTAGCTCAGTGCCTTAACCACTACGCTACGGCGTGGCCCCGAAATACCATTGTATGTGTGTTAATACACCTGCAACATTAACAATTAAAAAGTTTGTTGTGCGTTAATTTATTGGCTTGCAATAAACAGCTAACTGAGGTCGCATGTACTTTTACACGTGCTGCATGGAGTAATACATTCTGTAGTTATATGTCATAGTGTGTTTCTTAGGCTGGACAAACAATACAATAAGTAGCGAATCCAGGTTGAGAAAATCAGTTAAAATGGCTGGGGGGCCGACGTGCTGAACACATGCCACCTCTATACTGGCTGGATGATCGTTTACCTCTGTAATTAACACACGTGGATGTGAGGCCAGTAGCAGGCTGATGGCCAAGGACCTTATAGGCTTGTCGCGCTATGGAGATTTTTATACACGTGTTCTTTCGTTAGACACTAATGCTTCCACATACCTAAACTTTTAGAAAATTAATTACACAATTCTACGTAGTTGGTAAAGGGAAATGCGACGAGCTGAAAGATCGCGCATTCGAATCCCGATGTTGTCAACGTTTTTAAAATGGCCTAAACCTTCTGGTAGAAGCATATGGTCGACTCAGCTCCTAACAGAAATTAGTACCAGAACGTATGTTCCGGGCCTAAAAGTTGCCATCACGCGGGCAATTTGGCTATCATCTCGTGCCGATTATCTGGAAAGGTAAAGTGATCCCACTACAGACCTCAGGAGTAATAGGAGGTTAAAGTACCTATCGATTTCTAGAAAATCGGTACTGATTTCAGCCGGGTTGTCACTCTGCGTGATGACCGCATTTACCCCCTAGAACAAGCGTCTGGTACTCATTACCGTTAGAGGCTGAGTGGAGCACAGGACCATGGTGACGCTAGAAGATTTAGGCCTGTTTAAAAAACTCTTGTCACCACCGGGACTCGAACCCCTAACCTTCCTACTTGTAGCGTTTTGCCTTGACCAACTACGGCACGACATGCCCCTCGTCAACAAAGGTGGGAACATTACTACCCCAAGGGTCTTCTAAGCCCTAAAATAGGATCACGTTATCTTAATTACAGAATTCTTCAATCGAGAGGAGGAGGCCTAGACTTGTAGAAGGGAGGAGAAAAACAAAATTATTTGGCTTACAGTTTAGTGTAGTAACGGTGCATTTCTGTTAAATTTTAGCTTGTGTAGTTTGTTAATTTAGAATATTTTTTTTACTTATGTATTATTATATTTATAGCGCCCAATTAATCAACAGTCATTCTCCTCCACATCTCTCTGTCATTCCAATCTCCATGGTCCATTCCTTTTTCCCATATGCTGCTCAAAACACCAATAATCCACTTTATTTTTGGCTGTCTTCTTCTTCTTCTTATTTTTCTTCTACCAAGTGACACCCATTCTAATATTATTCTTGGGAATCCGTCTTCTGCCATTATTTTTGGGTGACCACACCATTTAAATTGTTTTTTTATGAAATCCACAACTGAAATTTGAACATTCATCTTTTGTTTAATTGCGCTGTTTTTTTTTTATTTTATCTCTTATAGAGGATCCAGCTGAACGCCTAGCTCCCTGTTGGTTCGAAAAATTGTACAGTGCTTAACGCCCAAGAAAAGATTAATTAGTTACTGTGAGCAAAATCTCCGAAAATTTTAAAATTATTTCCTTACTAATTTCTTAAATGTGTTCATGTTTGTAACTTCTTTCTTTTCATTGTCGTTAATTATTTTGACATCACTAAGTAGGCCTATTATTTAAGCTATTTTAATACAGGATATATATATATATATATATATATATATGGCCTCGAGGTAGCGTGCTGCCTTGTCACGCAGCGGGCCCGGGTTCGATCCCCGGTCGGGACAGTTTTTCTGGGTGAAGTTTTTATCGGGGTTTTTCCTCACCTGTAAGACAAATGTCAGGAAAACTTGAAAACTTTAAGGCCCAAACGGTCTCCGAAATCATATGGCCATCACCATCATCATTATCCTTATCATTATAATCATCATCATAAAATCATCCTTCACTGGTGTGAAAAGCAACGGGAAGCTACCACACCTACAATTCCCTAGTAAAGCTGCAAATCATAGCATGAAAATGTTATGATTGTAGTGAAAGACCTGCCCTCGGGCAGAATTACTATGGATGGATGGATATATGTGTGTGTGTGTGTGTGTGTGTGTGTGTGTGTGTGTGTGTGTGTGTAAAAATAGCTACCACCAGGCTATGGCCCATCAGTAATTCAGTACATGCATGTGTACCTGCATATGTGTATATGTGTGTATATATATATATATATATATATATATATATATATATATTCTCTTTAATTTGCTTACTTGATATAGTCAGCTACTAGATGGCAGTGAAGACAGTGTTCTCGCGACATCTAGTAATAATGAAGAATATAATACATATATAAGAAAAATAAGTGTTTGAATTGGATTCACCTGGTAGTGTAATGGATATCACGCTGAGGTACAGACTCAGAGATCCGGGTTCGAATCCCGTCCAGGCATTTATTTTTCTTATCATATCATACCATATATATATATATATATACACACATATAAACTTTAAAAAGTGTTTCTCGATACGTTTTGTGGGACATAGCAATATTATATTGATGTTAGACACTTGTCTTTCAAATTAGAAAATAAATTCATTAATAACCATAACAATTATAGTAACACATTAGGGAACTTTTGAAGGAAGTGGCAGAATTCAAGTATCCTGGGAAGAATAACAATAAACTAGAATGAGGCGCACATATTAAACATAGGTTCAAATCTGGAAACGCATATAATTATCATTACATAGACTCTTGTCATCTCAACTTAAAAAAAAAGTTACGTAAAAATCTGCTCTCTAGGTAGGCACTTAGATAAGATTTAATTGAAATATATTATTTATCATTATACTTCACGTGATTTTCATTGTATTTCTATGAGGATTAAAGATGAGGCCATTGAGCAAGTGGAGAGCTACAAATACTTGAATTATACTTTCAGTAGTAACATTAAATTGTCAAGAAAGCAGAGGATAGCAATGGCAAAATATGCTTTTAACAAGAAGAGAAGCATTTTCTGTGGACCTTTGGCAAAATAATTACGGAAGAGGCTACTGAAGTGCTTTGTGTGGAGTGTAGCATTGTATGGTGCAGAGACTTTGACATTAGGACGGAATGAGGAAAAGCGACTGGATGCTTTTGAAATGTGGATATGGAGAAGGATGGAGCGTATAAAATGGACAGACAAAATAAAAACAAAATAAAGATGTGCTAGACAGAGTAGGTGAGGGAAGAACAATCCTGAAACTCATAAAGAAGAGCAAAATAAATTAGATGACCACTGGCTAGGAAGATATTGCCAGCTGACGGATCCCTATAAGGAATGGTCAACGGAAAGAAGGTTAGAGGCATAAAAATACATCAGATGATAGATAGACAATATTACAATGACTGGTTGTAATGCGGATACAAAAAGGAAGGCTGAATTAAGGAAGAAAGTGGAGAATGCTGAGTTTGCAGTGAAAGACCTGCTCATGGACAGAACACTATGAATGTATATGTATGCTAGGAATAAAACGATTAAGAAACTTCTCCTTCTTCTTTTTCTTCTTCTTCTTCACAGTTTCGGCTTGTTTACTAGCCTGTTCCGGCTCCAAATTGCTGCTCTTTCCATCTTTCCCTTGGTCTTCCCAAACTTCTTCTTCCTCGTGGTGAATAGTCGTACGCTGCTTTGGGTATTCTATTCTCAGTCATCCTTGCCAAGTGTTCTTTCCAGTTTGTTCTGTATTTCTCTATTGTTATGTTTAGTTCCTCTACTTTTAGTTGATGTCTTATTTCTGTGTTGTGTTTTTTGTCTGTTCTTTGATATCCTGCTATTGGTCTGAGGAATCTCATTTCAGCAGCTTGTATTCTGGCAAATTGTTGTGTTGTCACTGTCCATGTTTCGGATCCATAAGTAATAATAGGCACTGCCATTGCCTTGTATAATTTCATTATAGAGTCTTTCCTGGCTTTATTTTTCAAAGTTATTTTTAGTGTTCCTGTTATATAATTAAACTTATTTAGTTTGTTATTTATATCTGTTTCCGCTGTATATGATATTTCGCAACCTAGGAAGTTATATCTTAGTACTTGTTCTATTGGTTTATTTTGTAATATTATGTTTGTCCGAACTGGATGAGCGCCCTTGAAGGTCATTCATTGTTTTTTTATTTGTTGTGAGGATATTTCCATGTTATATTTTTTTGATATTTCATTTAGTTTATATAGCATTCTTTGTAGTTCGTCACAATTAAGAAACAAGAAATGAAAATGCATTTTATAAGGTCACCTGGAACATAGAGAAGTGTTCTGTCTTGAGTGGTTCTGCACCACATCCTTGTTTTGACAAATTGCATTGTATTACAATACCAGTGTAGGCTCTATTTGTAATGGTAAAATGAACGTAGAGAGTGTTTTATCTATATATGTTACTCAGAAATCTCTAAGTGTGCGAAGCACGCAATCTTCCTACTGTAAACTGGAGCAGGTGTTCTGCCTTCAAGCCCTGGTGGATCAATTCCGGATTAGCTCTCCGGTATCTAGAAATTTCATCAATTATATTAATGAACGTATTAATGAACAAACAGACTACACGGCGCTGACAGGCCTAGAAAGCTCTTGTACTACCAGCCGGCTGCTGGCCTCACACACACATCTGCTAATCACAAAGGTAAACCATAATCCAACCAGTATAGGGATGACATTTGGTCAGCATGTCGAGTCCAGCTTTTCTTATCCTGGAGCCACTATTTATTGTAGCTACCCAGATTCTGAAACGAGGCTGGGTGGATATTGGTCCCATATTGAATTTCCATGAGAAATGTTCTTCCCCATGGGAAATATAATCGCACCCAAAAGAGATTTGAAAATTAGCCTTTTAGAAGGACTTGCATATCTTACGGTACCATGCGATTTTGTCCATAAATGAATAAACAATCAGGCTTATTTATTTGTTTAATATAATTGTCATTAATATATTTTTGTAATGAAGCTAAACGTGACCCCGAAAGCTGAACTTTTACTTACTTACTTACTTACTTACTTACTCACTTACTTACTTACTTACTTACTTACTTACTTACTTACTTACTTACTTACTCTTACTCACCGGCACTATCGAACCCGTAGGTTCATGGACGCGCGGAATAAGCTCTCCATACATCCCTATCCTGAGCTAATGCTTTCCAATCATTCCCTGTATAATCTACTTCCTCAAATCATAGTTAATGTTATTCTCCCACCTCATTCTTGGTCTATCAACTGGGCGTTTTCCCTCTGGCTTTCCTACAAGAAGCTTCCATGCAAGTCTTTCATTCCCCTTACGTGCAACATGTCCTGCCCATCGCAGTCTACGAGACTTAACTGTTCTTATTATATCTGGCTTCCTATAAAGACCATTTAGTTCATTGTTATGTAGTCTTTTCCATTCACCTGTTTGTTCATCTCTCCTTGGTCCAAAAATTCTCCTAAGTACCTTATTCTCAAATACTTGCAATCTCCTTTCCTCCCTTAAAGTAAGAGTCCATGTTTCGCATCCATATAATATAACTGGTAGAATAATAGTTTTATATATTTTCAGTTTAACGTTTTTTGAAAGGAGTTGGGACATCAAGAGTCTCTGCAATGCATAATAGCAAGCATTTTCAGAATTGAGCCTATGTTTAATTTCTTTGTGCATCTCATTCCTATTTGTGATTATTGTTCCTAGGTATTTGAATTCAGCCACTTCCTCAAAATTTCCCTCATTTGTCATTTGCTGTCCATTTCCATTATATACTGAATTTCTACGTGTGACCATATATTTAGTTTTATTGATATTTACTTCCAGTCCTAATTCCTTAGTGTTACTCAATAGTGTGTGCGTGTTGTCCTTTAGTATCTCCTCGCTATCGGCCAATAGTACTACTGAACTCTTAGACTTACAATTTCATACAGAGACATACTTTCCAAATTGTACCTGACTGTACGGGGCCCTGTTCCCGAGCGAATGTACTACTCCGAAAGCACTAAGGTCCAGAAAAAAAAATAATATATACTTATTCGAATGGGTGTAAATGACACAAAGAGTAGAGTGCGTGTAGGCAATCAGTTTTGAGAACTGACTGAATTCAAATATCTAGGAATAATAATTACATATAGGAATGACATATACAATGAAATTAAAAATAGGTTCAATTCTGGAAATGCATGCCATTATGCATTACAGGGTCTCTTGTCGTTCTAACTTCTCCTAAAAAAACCGTTAAACTGAACATATATAAAACTGTTATAGGCCTACTACCAGTTAAATTACCCGTATATGGATGCGAAACTCTTATTTTAAGGGAGGGTATAAGATTACGAGTATTTGAGAATGAAGTTCTCAGGAAAATTTTTTTAACAAAGGAGAGATTCACCGGCGAATGGAGAAGACTTCATAGCAGTGAGCTATATGATCATTATAGGAAACAAGATATAATAAGAACAGTTAAGTTTTTTAGATTACGATGGGCAGGGTATGAGGCACGAATGGGAAATGAAAGACGTGCATGGAAGATTCTTATAGGAAAACGAGAGGGAAAGCATTCAGTTGATAGACCAAGAATTAGGTGGGAGAATAACATTAATCATGATTTGAGGCAAGTACATTATACAGGGGATAATTGAAAACATTAGCTCAGGATAGTAAGACGTGGAGAGCTTACGTCCAGCGTGGCCATGAACCTACGGGTTCGATAGTGTCAGTGAATTAGTGATATATCCTCCTGGTGTGACAGGCCTAGAAGTCCCTTAGCCTACCAGCCAGCTGCTGGCATCTCATCCACATGTGTCAGTCACAGAGGTAGATGATCAGCCAGTTAGGGGTGACTTGTGGTCAGCATGTCAAGTCCCCCAGCCGTTATAGCTGGTTTTCTCAACCTGGAGCCGCTACTTATTGTAGCTACCCAAATGCCTCACGATGCAGGGTGGGCACCGGTCCCATACTGGTCGAAATACCATGAGAAAATGTCTTCCCCATGAAGACTCGAACCAGCGCAAGTCCCGTAGCTCTGCGCCAAGGCTTCCTGCCTTAACCACTCGGCTACGGCGCGGGACAGTAATATATCCATCCATGGTAATTCTGCCCGATGGCAGGTCTTTCACCGCAATTATAGCATTTTCATGCTATGCTTTACAGCTTTACTAGGGAATTATAGGTGTGGTAGCTTCCCGTTGCTTTCCACGCCGGTGAAGGATGGTGATGGCCGGATGATGTTCGGGGATCGTTGGGCCGTAAGCTTCCTGACATTTGTCTTACAGGTGAGGAAAAACCCCGAAAAAACCTCACCCAGGAGCCTGTCCCGACCGGGAGTCGAACCCGAGCCCGCTGCATGACAAGGCAGCACGCTACCTCGAGACCACAGCGGTGAAATATATATGATGCCTAGAACCACAAAACAGCGTATTCTATTCTGGTATTATTATTTACAACTTACAAATAGATTTCGAAAATTTCATTTTTATTAACATAAATCGAGAGAAAATAATGTCGGGCGCTATAATCTAGTGATTAAGTTACTTGCCTCTCTCTAACCCCGAGAGTTGCGGATTCAAACTCGGTAGCCATCAGAATCACTTCATCAGCATGGCATACATTGTTAAGGTCTTTATCAACGATCATTAAGTCTAATTTTTTTGTAATTTATTCATTATTAAATTTAACAATAATGCATTTTATTACAATTAATTCTATCTGACCTTTACAGAGTTCCTGATTGGCTGTAACTGGTTCTGGCTGCAGATATACATGTCACTTCTGGAAGACCGACTATACCATAAATATGTTTTGAGAACTATGTATTTGCAAGGGCTACTGGTTTTGTTTACTAAAGACTGTCTCCAGGGTAAATGACCTAAACCACAAAAGCGGTATTGCAAATACTTACTTTGACATCTTTTCCGTTATAATTCCTTTGTATCCCAGAATTCTTGCAAACACCTGGATCTTAGATATGTCTATGACAGAGGACGCATGGAGAAGCAGTCAAAATTAAAGTCTTCAAAGCAACAAATGAAAGTTAGACAATAAAAACGAGAGGCTTAGCTCAGGCGGTATCGTTTAGGATTTACTTTCGGGTAGTCCTGTACCAACCAACCTGATTGAGATTTTACGTTACTGGTAGTTTTCTCTCTTTTTTTACGGTCATTGGCGTAATGCTATTAAAAACTAACCCGCTGGCAATTTCGAACCTGGGGGTTCATTGTTAGGCAGACATAAACACACACATCCCTGTCTTGACATAAGTTTTCCAATTATCTCTATATAATTTTAAAACGCTCCAAGCGCGACAGGCCTAGAAGGCCCTTGGCCTATCCACTGGATGTTGGCCTCACAGCTACATGTGTTAATCACAGAGGTAGACGATCATCGAGCCAGTGTTGGGGTGACATGTTGTCAACATGTCGGGTCCTCCATCCATTATAGCTGGTCTTCTCAATCTGGAGTAGCTACGTATTATAGCTACCTAAATACCTCTCGGTGTTGGGTGGACACCGGTCTCACACTGGCCGAAATTCTATGAGAAAATGTCTTCCCCCATGGGGACTTGAACCAGCACAAGTCCCGTAGCTCTGGGTCAATACTTCTTGCCTTAACCACTCGGCTACGGCGCCGGACGCTGTATAATTTACTTCCTTCAAATTATGGTTAATGTTATTCTTCCATCTCAAACTCTGCCCACCTACTGGGCGTTATCCTTCTGGTTTTCCTATAGTAAGTTTCCATGCCCCTTTTACATTCCCGATTCTCGCCACATGAACTATCAATCGCAATTTACGAGACTTTATTATTCTTAGTACATCTGGTTTCCCATAAGATCGTGTAGTTAATTGTTATGTCCCTTTTTAATTAGGGTCTAGATTTCGTTTCCTTATAAGATGATGGCCATGGTTATAGGAAGGAACCAAGGAAGATAGATACGAGGATTAAAGCTGAGGCCATTGAGCAAATGGAGACATTCAAATACTTGATATGCTATGTTTATGCGTTTTTTTTAATATTGGCATGCATTTTATAGCACATATTCAATATACTTACCCTTTATAATTAGAACAATCGGTGGGGTTGTACAAGACAAGCTTTTTACTTACGCTACTTATGCCATTTTTTTATATAATTTAAAGTATTATAAAGTGTTAATGATACCATTTATCTGTGAAATATAACCATCATCAAAATATGTAAACGTATCACGAAATGAGTTAGTGGAAATATGATTTTATGTTGGAACCGTCAGACATTTTGAATTTTTTGATAGAATAACTGATATGAAGAGGTAATTTATTTTACGTATCAAATCACATTTAAAATGCAAGGAACCTAAAAGCTAACCAAACCTAAATCAATTACTGTGACATAAATCAATTACTCTAACCTAGGTGAATTCCAGGGAACGTCCTTTTTATTATTTTAAGCGGTTAAATAAGTAAAAGATAAATCCGGACGTAATTTGTTCAAACCATAGATATGGTACACAGATATGAATCCCATGATTAAATGTACACATTGTGCTCATTTAATAATAACTGGAAAGCGCACTAACGTGCAAAGGAGTTCAATTCATTAGTTTTTGCTCATTTGTGGTTTACACATTGTGCTCATTTATGGTGTATCGCTGGTTAAAAGTTTGATAATCGGTGGTTTATCGCTGGTTACTGTTGTAACCTTTGTGGTCATGACAGGAAATAGCCCCACTTTATTTTCATATTTGCGAGTAAAATAACGAAGTGATAATTATATCTCTTAGGTAAATACGTTTAATACAGTGTTTTATTAATATTTCTTGCAATTAGGTACTATTAAAGTGGGTAGAAAAAAAGCTTGTCATCACCCACCGGCCGAAGAATCTTGTCTAAACTACAGTGCGTGAGATCTAAGTATGTGATTGACTGCTTATACATATTTGGCTGCTGAACAATAATGTTTTCGTTATCCGATTCAAGGGACTTACGACTGAATGTTGACATAATCCCTTATCATATCTTGTAGTGACATACTTTTGGACAATGAAAGATAGAGACAGCCAGTGAAATTTATAAATATCAATCACATACCGTACTTACTTACTCTTACTCACTGGCACTATCGAACCCGTAGGTTCATTTCCGCGCGGACATAAACTCTCCATACATCCCTATCCTGAGCTAATGCTTTCCAATCATTCCCTGTATAATCTACTTCCCTCAAATCATAGTTAATGTCATTCTCCCACCTCATTCTTGGTCTACCAACTGGGCGTTTTCCCTCTAGCTTTCCTACAGAAGCTTCCATGCAAGTCTTTCATTCCCCTTACGTGCAACATGTCCTGCCCATCGCAGTCTACGAGACTTAACTGTTCTTATTATATCTGGCTTCCTATAAAGACCATGTAGTTCATTGTTATGAAGTCTTCTCCATTCACCTGTCTGTTCATCTCTCTTTGGTCCAGAAATGTTCCTAAGTACTTTATTCTCAAATACTTGTAATCTCCTTTCCTCCCTTAAAGTAAGAGTCCATGTTTCGCACCCATATAATATAACTGGTAGAATAATAGTTTTATATATTTTCAGTTTAACGTTTTTTGAAAGGAGTTGGGACATCAAGAGTCTCTGCAATGCATAATAGCATGCATTTCCAGAATTGAGCCTATGTTTAATTTCTTTGTGCATCTCATTCCTATTTGTGATTATTGTTCCTAGGTATTTGAATTCAGCCACTTCCTCAAAATTTCCCTCATTTGTCATTAGCCGTCCATTTCCATTATATAATCTATTTCTACGTGTGACCATATATTTAGTTTTATTGTTAATTTCACTGGCTGTCTCTTGCTTTCAGTCCGAAAGTATTTCTCATTACAAGATAGGCCTCCGGAAAAAGGCCTATCTTGTAGTGAGAAATACTTTCGGACTGAAAGCAAGAGACAGCCAGTGAAATTTATAAATATCAACCACATAGCCTACTTAAATCTCTCACACTATATGCATACGCTCATTGTAACGATTATGTTGAATCTCAAGCCCACATAGTCCAGTGAAATATAGGAAGTGACACTTACAATATGTCAGAATGAAGACAGTTGTTGAGTGTTGAAACGCATCTTCCCTGAGAATTGCGTATTGTGTCGGGTCTTTGTAATCAGTTTTATTTCCCAGGCTCTTGCATAGCATTGGGGTGTCATTAAATGTAAACCGTTTTAAGAGTTATGCATTATATTGCTTGTTTTTATCACTTTGAGATACAGTTCTCTCAGAGCGAACACAATGTAGTTCCTTTTTATACAGTAGTCTGTACGTTATTTCTTGTTATATTCCGTTTGTACGCGCTTTAACATCTAATAAGGGAACTATAGATGTTATCCATCGTCGGTGGATTTCTGGTTATGTTCCTTGCCTCTGGTCCCGATGATCGCGGATTTAAATCCGGCAGTGATCGATGGATTCTTTTAGGATGGAAAAATTAAAGAAGCAAGACTTCTGGGAGGGACTTTAAGCCGTGGGACCAGAGACTCGAGATTTTCAGGCTCATAAAAGATCCTTAAGCTTGGTAATAAGATCCCTAAGCAAAATTTACCGACCTCTTTCATCCTAGTAATGCCTTGGTTGCCTGCTAGATGTCTCATCGGGTCGGTATGTTGACCGCATACCATTCATGACATCTTTAGATAAATAAGAGTAACTAAATAAACTTATCTAGTAACTTCTAACAAAGGATCGGCCGCGGTGGAATAGTGGTTATGCTCCTTGCCTCTGGTCCCGAGTGTCGCGGATTCAAACCCGGCCTCGGTCGATGGATTTTTTTAGGATGGAAAAATGCAAGGAGCAAATCCTCCGGAAGGAACTTTAAGCCGTGGGTTCCGAGTCTGAAGATTTTCAGGCTCGTAAAAGATCCTTAAGCCTGAACAAAGAGACCTCTAAGCAAAATTGATCGATCTCAAACGTCCTAGTAATGCCTTCGTTGCCTGGCAGATGTCTGATTGGGTCGGTATGTTCACCGCATACCATTCATGACATCTTTAGGGAAATAAGAGTAATTAATTCACATGATCTACTAACTCATATCAAAGGAGAGGCTAAGGCCAAACATTGGACTACGCCACTGTAGATTAAACGTCATCATATCGAAATCCATCTTAAAAGTTTGTTGAAATGATTATTTAGTAAGGATTCATAGTACCAAAAATCAGCTGTGCATTCCAAATACAAGTCCCTTGCGATCAGGTTCGGAATATTTTGTAGCATAGCAGCTAAACAGTATTAATTTGACTATTTAACTCATGCCCCAAATGGGAGTCAATGACTAATCACATTTCAATGATTTTTTATTTACAACCAATCACAGTCGCGTTTCCCCTAGAATTTACCAACTAAAGTTTATCATAATAAAGAAAGCACCTCCTTTTTTAACATTCTGAATAGGTCATAGCATTATTTTGCAGTGACTGACTGTCTAAAAATACGGCTACCACATTGTATATATAGTGCATGAATGTCAACATATAGCACATGCGGGAGTTAATATAAAAACATTTGTAGCAATTGATTATTCCACCAAAAAAGAAACCACTGTTTGCACTTTCTTAAATGTATTTTTTCCCAGGTAATAACATTCCAGAAAAAAATAATTGTCATATTTACATTATAGCATCAGAAATGAATTAATATACAGTTTGATGTGTTTCATTTTTTCTCCACTAGAGTGCATTCTTACAATATTGCGTTCCTTTGGCAATAAATAATATGATCTGGTAGCAGTGTTGAACAAAAGAAGCAAATGAAGCGTACCAATCATTTCTCATTTGTTTTCAAACATCGCCGTTTACATTAAATATATAAATATTTTAAAATAACTTTAGTTAAATAATGATTTGTTAGGAAACAGCTTAATTTTATTCGTTAAATAGTCCTAACAAATGCCACTCTTGATTTCCAAATTCTCTAGATAAATTCACGACCACTATCACTCGTGGCATAACTTATGACAACTACACATGCTGTATGTTATATCACATAATTACCCCTACTTGCAGCAAGGGTTACCCAAATACAACATTTAAATCTCACTGCTTTTTTCTTAATTGGGGTCTCGATTTCTGTTCCTTATAAGACGAAGAACGTGATTATAGGTAGGAAACCAAGGAAGATAGACATGAGGATTAAATATGAGGCCATTGAGCAAGTGGAGAGCTTCAAATACTTGTGTCGTACGATCAGTATTAACAAGAACTGCCGTCAAGATGTAAAGCAGAGGATAGCAATGGCAAAATAAGCTTTTAACAAGAAGAGAAGCATTTTCTGCGGACCTTTGGCAAAATAATTACGGAAGAGGCTAGTGAAGTGATTTGTGTGGAGTGTTGGTGCAGAGAGTTGGACATTACGACGGAATGAAGAAATGCGACTGGAAGCTTAGTTGTGGATATGGAGAAGGATGGAGCATATAAAATGGAGACAAAATAAAAAAATAAAGATGTGCCAGACAGAGTGGTTGAAAGAAGAACAATGCTGATACTCATAAAGAAGAGGAAAAGAAATTGGATTGGCCACTGGCTAAGAAGAAACTGCTGACGGATGCCGTAGAAGAAATGGTCAACGGAAAGAAGGTTAGAGGCAGAAAACATACATCAGATTGTATGATATTAAAATAAATTATTTGTATGCGGATACAAAAAGGAAGGCTGAATAAAGGAAAGAGCGGAGAATGCTGAGTTTCTAAGTGAAAGACCTGCTCTTGGGCAGAACACTATGTATATGTATATTTAAAATCGCACTTTTTTTTTTCAAAACAGTATCAAGAAGCTGTCATAAAATTTTGAAGATAGGTTTCGATATTGGAAAATCAGTAGTTTTATTGTAAGCTCATACCTTTGTCTAGAATATTTGCGTATCTCTAGACAAATTACATTTGTCGTGTATTTTCTGTTCAAATTCATTGGATAATTTTAATACTGAAAGATTAATTTAAAAAAGCAGATAAGCCCAAAAAAATTAAAATTATCAAAAACTGAAAAAAAAAGTGTAGTTTTTTTTTTTTTTTTTTTAGTTTTATGGAAGTTCCAATTTTCAATTTTGTGTATCTCAGTCAGGCAAAGTAATTGCACTACAGTTTTAGATGGACTTTGGAGTAGAGGATATCAAGGCTTCAACCTCTCTATCGATCGGCACGAGTTGTTAACTAGGCTGTCAGCTCTACTTAACGACCTTCTTTACTCCCAGAATATGAGACTGGTACTCATTTCCATTAGAGGCTGATTGATACCTACAGAATGTTAGACCAATTTAAAAATTCTAACACCATCGGTACACTAGCATTATGTCTTAACCTCTTACGCTGCGGCGTGTTTCGAGTAGGGCCTATACCTTAATTTTGTAAAACAACTTTCTAGCTACAGGGATAGGCCTAATAATTAACTGGCGTTATCGAATCCATAGGTTCATGGTTGGCAGTTATAAGCTCTCCATACTTCCCTCTTCTCAACTAATATTTTCCAATCGTCTCCTGTCACCTCCATCAGATCATGCTCAATGTTATTCTTCCACCTCATTCTTGACCAACCTAATAGGCACTTTCGCTGTGGTTTTCCTACAAGAAGCCTTCGTGCCCATCTTTCACTTCCCATTCCGAGTAATACCATAGTTTCCTACTAGACTATATGTCTCCTCGAGGCGATATACTAACCACGTGTCCCTTGCTCACACTTGTAGGGAAATAAGCGCAACTATATTAATTTGGTTAAGAAAGTCTCACTAGGGAAGCATCCATGTCTCGATGAGGGAATGTGTGTGCTATTTTTTTAGTTTTTCCACAATAATAGGACTACTAATATCAACAGTGTATACCAATAACCATAAAGATAATATAACTCACTGTTAAGCAGTTTACTCCATTCACATGTGTGATAGTCTGCTCTGAAACCCCCTGAAGATATGTAGCTTGATTGATTTAAGACATTGTAGCCTTTTAGAATGTTTAATGTTTACTAGCTAATACCCGGCGTGCGCTGCTACTCCTAAATATATGTTAATGTGTTTTTTCCACCAGCCGTGCGTTGTTATACTTGCCCGGAAATCTGCTTATCCCGATCTTCTTGTCATCAATGAAAGACAAAAATGGTTATTGTGAGTTATCCGTACAAGATAAACATATGCTGTCGCGGACTTTTTTGTAGAGTTTTTTTTTGAGATGTTCAATTCTGTGTACATTAATTTGCTGTATTTGTTATGGTTAAAAAAAAAATGTTTTAAAAATGGTTTTAAAAAAGATATCAACCTGCAGGAAGAAGAAGACCAGGACATCCACTCAAAAGACTTTTGGATGGTGTTTCTCTTGAGGCCGAAATAGGTCAACAAATGGCTTAAATTCATGATGTACTATGATGATGATGATGTTATGGTTTAGGCAGCGTAAACCATTTAAGCGTCAACATAGGGACTTTATTTCACGTTTGCCACTGCAAGGGGTGAGTTTTAGGGGTGAAAGGGGTTGAATATCACAACTCTCTTATAGCCTGTGTTCATCCCGGGAATCTCCTGAACATTTTGCAAAAAACCTCATCAAAATCGGATCAACGGTATGGCCGCGCATAGAATACGAACAAACAAACAAACATTCATTTTTATATATTATATTACAACACTTCTAAATATTTGTCCTTTTTGTTTAGGACGTTCAGTATAATACGTGTAATTTATTAAGTTATTTTTAGTATGTGTGATATACAACTAGAATTCAATTTACTCTATTTAACTCATGTCCCAAAAGGGAGTTAATGACCAATCACGTTTTAATGAATTTTGTTTTATAACCAATTACAGTATTGTTTCACCTAGCTCTTTATCGAATTCTCTTAACCACCTCTTGCTTTTGTGATAAAGAAAGCTATTCCTTTTCAATATTCTGAACAGGTCAGAGCATTATTTTGCAGTGACTGACTCTCCCACAAATACATTGAATATAGCAAATAATGAACACATTTCTTCGAACTACATATTTAAAAATTGTGTGTTCAATAATTGTGTTTTTAAATAATGATTTTACTGAGTTGTTTACTAAAAAAATAAATTAATAAAATATAATATTGGTTATAATATACAGTTTGATGTGTTTAATTTTTTCTCCACTACGGTGTATTCTTACAATATTGCGATCCTATTTGACAATAAATAATACGATCAAGTTGCAGCCAATAAACAAATGAAACAACCACAAATTTCTGATTTGTTTTCAAACATCGCCGTTTACACTAAATATATATATATATATATATATATATTATAACTATATTTAAATAATTATTTTTGAGTAAACAGCTTAATTTTATTCTTTAAAAAGTCCTAACAAATGCCACTCTTGATTTCCAAATCCTCCAGATAAATTCACTCGTCACTTCGTGATTCATAAATATATCGATGATTTGAAAATCACTCGTGACATTACTTATGACTATTTAACTTTCATCATATGACTTCACCTCAACGGAATTTGATTGAATTTTACTAGTATTGATATTTAACTCATGCCTCAAATGGGATTCAATGACCAATCACATTGCAATGATGCTTTAATTACAACCAATCACAGTCGTGTTTCACCTCGAATATATCAAACAAGTTTATCATATTAAAGAAAGCTCCCTCCTTTTTAACATTCTGAATAGGTCATAACATTATTTTGCAGTGACTGACTCTCTAAGAAATACGGCTACCAGATTGTATATATATAGTGCACGAATGTCAGCTGATAGTGATTGCGGGAGATAATATAAAAACATCTGTACCAATTGATTATACCACAAAAAAAAAAAAAGAAACCGCTGTTTGCACTTTCTTAAACGAATTATTTCCCAGAAATAACGTTGGAGAAAATTATAATTGAATTATTTACATCATAGGACATCAGAAATTAATTAATACCAATTATTTTGAAGAGAAAAATTATACGCTCAGACCGGGACTTGAACCCGGGACCCTTGGTTCTCTAGACCAAGTGCTCTACCAACTGAGTACCTGAGCAAGTACCGATCTAAACGCAAATCTTTCTCTATATACATTGTAATTCCCATCCATGGCTTCACAGCATTTGGTGGATGGGAATTACAATGTATATAGAGAAAGATTTGCGTTTAGATCGGTACTTGCTCAGGTAGCTCAGTTGGTAGAGCACTTGGTCTAGAGAACCAAGGGTCCCGGGTTCAAGTCCCGGTCTGAGCGTATAATTTTTCTCTTCAAATATGATTTATCCATCATTGAGATGTACGAAATCAATAATAAAAACTTGGAAAAAGCCGTACTGGCTGTAATGTATAATTCCCAAATATGTCTTCTTAATAAAGGAGCCGCCATTTGCAAGATAGAAGCATGGCTTCACAGCATTTGGTGGATGGGAATTACAATGTATATAGAGAAAGATTTGCGTTTAGATCGGTACTTGCTCAGGTAGCTCAGTTGGTAGAGCACTTGGTCTAGAGAACCAAGGGTCCCGGGTTCAAGTCCCGGTCTGAGCATATAATTTTTCTCTTCAAATATGATTTATCCATCATTGAGATGTACGAAATCAATAATAAAAATACCAATTATGTTGGTTATAAATGTCTCCACTAGGGTGCATTCTTACAATATTGCGATCCTTTGGCATTAAATAAGATGATCTGGTTGCAGTGATGAACAAGTGTAACAATCGTTCCTCATTTGTTTTCAAACATCGCTTCTCATTTGAGGGGCTCAGTGGAATAAGGGCCCATCCCAACCAATGATGGATTTTTAGTTATTTGCAGATTATGTATCCTATGCCCATCTTCTGTTAATCTTTAGAAGCTCATAATTCTAACTTTGCTCAAAAGAGGGTAAATGAGTCTTTATGTCTAAGAAAAATTTCTAACTTCTTCACGCGCGCGGGGAATAAAGGCCCATCCCAACTGCTGACACGTGACCGTATATTGTCCGCTACTCTGTAGTCCGCTGCAATACTGACTAGCATTGACGGCAAATATCAGTAAATGCAGAATGGCTGATGCGGCAGATTCTTGTGCAAATGGAAATAGTGTAATAAAATATAAGAAAAGAAAAATAAATGTGCAAGAGTAGAATAAAATGAAGTAGAACATTTTACGCAACAGTGGAAAGGAATATATATCGGCCTGAATCGGTTGCTTCAAGAGGTGCGGACGAAATTGCTAGTTGCTTATTAAAAGCTGTGCCACTGATTGAAAAAAGTGCTAATAAAAAGAAACTTATAATGTATATAGTGATTCATGTGTTGTTCATAACAAGAATTATACAATAATGGGACTTTGACTGTACAAGATTGATTGTGGTTGGTTTGAAGAAATTGAACATAAATTTCTTGTACCAGGTCACACTTTCCTTCCCTGTGATGCTGCTGACTTTGGTGTGATTGAAAAAATTAAAAGAAAAAACACAAGTGGTTTAAACACCTGAACAGTGGACTCACCTCATAAGAAAGAGTTGAATAAAAAATCATTTACAGTAATTGAGACAAATGCAGAAGATTTAAATATTTGGATAACTTAAATGTTCACAAAGAGAAATGTGACGCTGGACAACTATAAGGTGGGCATCAGAAAATCATCTCAGTTTCGTTTTGTGGAAAACAGACATGTAATGTACGTAAAATCTATTTTCAGTGATTTGACTTTAGAGGAAGTAATAACCCTTTAAAAAAGGGAAAGGAAAGTGTCCTGTATTACGAGATGTAGTATTGATAACAAAATATCCTAATGATAGGATGATAAAGAAGACATCATGACTCTCACGACATTTGTACCACCTGTACACCAGATATTTTAACAGTAGCCTTAAATCAGATGATGATGATGATAATATAAATGCTGCAAACGTAGATTCAATATTCAAGTTAAAAATTGTTATTTAATTTGTTTATTTATGTTGTATTTTTTATATTCTCAATTTTCTTTTTCTTTTATTAGACGTATGAAACAACGTAGTGGTCTATACATTTGCAGGCAGAAAGCTTATTTTATGTACAAGACATGTACCAAATATTATCAATGTGTGCTCTATATATTTTACTCAATGTAGAATTTAATAAAATGCTATTTTTTTCCAAACTTAGTGGAGTTGGGATGGGCCCTTATTCCACTGAGCCCCTCATTTGTTTTAAAACATCGCCGTTTACATTAAATAAATAAATATTTTAAAATAACTATGTTTAAATGATTTGTGAGTAAACAACTTAATTTTATTCGTTAAATAGTCCTAAAAATGCCACTCTTGATTTCCAAATTCTCTAGATAAATTCACTCCTCACTTCGTGAGTCGTATAATTTGGAAATCACTCGTGGCATTACTTATGATAACAAATGTATTAATGATAATTTTCCATACTTTCAGGGTACTGTATTTGTACATTATTTGAGGGAAATTTTTGTGGTTTCTTGATTATCAAATTAAAAGTTGATTTCCTTTAGTGAGTTTTACGTTTAATTATAATTGCATTGTTGACGCAGGTGACGTCACGGAACAGGATTGGCTGGAGAAGTAATGACGTCACATGATATCCCCACCAGTGGCGAGCTCCAGCACGCGGATCGAGCAGCAGGATCAGTGTTTGCGTTGTGTTTGTCCTGTGAAGAGTGATTTTGTGTTTACGTCAGTGTATGTGCGTGTACACCCCGCACATCGCGACTTGACGCGTAGTGTTTTGTTTTTTTGGATAACTCCATTCAATCGATTGGGAGAATTCAGGTATGTTAAAAATATGAATATATTTTCTGTGTTATATTCTTTTGTAATCATATAATTATTTTAGGTAATTTCAAAGTTACTAATAAGTAGCCTATAAATTTGTTTTGGTAATTATGAAGAAACGTATTCCGAATTTATAATAGTTACAATGGTCACATCTATAGAACATAAGCTTTTAATATTATGTTTAAAGCCAAGAAATAGTAAACCCTAAATATAAAGGTGACCTTGCCAGTAACTTATGCTATAGTAAAAAATACAACATATATATTTAAGGTTAGGGCGAGTTTTTTTGATAGCTCTTAAGTTTTAGACTATATATAAAAATAGTAATAATTGTTATATTTAACAGTTTTAACTGCTATAATTTCACCATACATTGTTTCTTCATAATTACCTTTGTCGTAGTAAAATAATTTAATACTAATAATTTTAGAGATTAACCCTTACCCATTAGGAAGGGTAATTTTCTCCATATGCTATAACCAGTTTCATTATGGCAAAAAAAAAATGTATTCATGAAAAGTTGGCATTTTTACATAAGACATCCACTTTGAATTATCCTATCTCCATCTTAAGAAATCGTCTATATTGTCAATCTCCAAATCGTGGTTTTTGATTTTTCCCTTCATTCAAAATTAACCTTTCACATACATCCTAGTTCCATCTTGTGCTATGCCTATTACATAAATTCAAAATAAATATGTATTGTCTCTATATTATCTAATGTTTTTTTTTATTGTTTTTCCTTCTCTGTTATTAACTATACTTTGCGACTTTTGGCAGACCTTATTTGGGTTTGTTAAGTAAATAAACATCCCTAAAAACTATCTTGTTCGTAGATAGCGAAAATTGGAAAAAAAAAAAAACATAAATAACATAGGGTGAAAATTCACCCGTTCTAATAATAGTGTATCCTAGTGCTCAGGGCTAAGAAAATAATATTTTCTCAGAACTATAGGCTTCTGAAGAACCAAATTTTTAAAATCAGTATTAGTCCAACAGAATTGGTTACCGGCCTTCTATTGGCAAATGCTATGTTTTTCTGTTTGTTTACTTTGTTCGTGTTCCACATTTCTAGCTTTAATTAATTGAGTTGACTGTGTTTTCTATGATCTTGTATTCAAAATTATAACAAGCAATGGAAATAGATTTATGTAAAACCAAGCTTCATTAGTGCCCAAATTTCTTTTAAAATTTTATGATCCAATAAACTGTATTCTATGATCAATATTGTTGTTAGATTAGGTAGAACAAAACATTAGTATTACATTTGTTGCAGATGGGTTAGTAATGGAAATGAATGAATGTAAGCTAAGCCTCATTTGGTACACAAATTTCTTTTAACGTTTTGTGATCCAGTAAATCGTATTATATTATCATTATTATTATTTGATCAGGTAGAGCAAAACATTAGTACTACATTTGTTTAGTTCGGTCAGAGAGTGAGGCAGTATAACTGTTACATTAGTGCATACGGATTAAAGTTATACCAACTTTAAAATAAACTGATTGTAAAAATAGTGTTGATAACTGAATTTAGAAACTTTTGATTGTATTTGTAAGTTTGTATCCAAATCAGGCTCCAATCCTTATATATCTCTCTCTCTCTCTCTCTCTCTCTCTCTCTCTCTCTCTCACACACACACACACACACACCCATATATATATATATATATATATATGTTATAATTAATTGTTTAACATTGAGCATATATATATATATATATATATATATGACATGAGAAGAAAAAAGTATATATAGGCCCTAATCACTTACATACATGGATTAGGGTATTAGCCTGTTCCGCTTCAGGATAGAAATTGATCCCTCCATCGCTTCTTAGGTCTTCCTAGGTCTCTTCGTCCTGTGGGTCTGTAGTTGACTAGCTTCAGAGGTAGTCTATTGTTGGCATTCTAAGGAGGTGTTCATGCCAATTATTTTGGTATATTTGCACGGTTTCAGTTATTTCTAGTGTGTTGAGAACTTCGTGAATATATATGGCAATATGAGCCGATTTTTTAAACTGGCTCAAATCTTCTGATGACACCATGGCTTTGGAGTCGACTCAGCCTCTAAAATAAATTAGTATCTGACGCTTGTTCTGGAAGTAAAGACGGCCGTCACGCAGGGCTGACAAACCCAGCTGGCATCAATGCCGATTGTCCAGAAAAAGTGGGAGCATTAACCTCCTACTACCCAAAGGGCCTCCTAAGGCCTGTAGTGGAATCACTTTTTATAAGTTATTATTTGACACGTTTTTGCATAATTAACTGTTGATTTTGCATAAGTTATCATAAAAATTCTATGAATAGCTACTCTATGTTTAACTCAACCAATTAGAAATTATTTACTAAAAATCATAGTTACGGTAAAAGTAAAGTAAAGTAAAAGTAATGTGATCCCACTACAGGTCCCAGGAGGTCCTTGGGGTAGTAGGAGGTTAAGGCTCCCACTTTTCTGGATAATCGGCACTTTATGTCAGCCGGGTTGTTAGCTCTGCGTGACGACCGCCTTTACTCCAGAATAAGCGTCTGGTACTCACTTCTGTTAGAGGCTGAGTCGTTCCCAGGACCACGGTGCTGCCAGAAGGTTTGAAGTCAGTTAAAAAATCCTGGGGCAATTACGATGTTATTGACAGATCGAAATTTAAATACAGTTTTCTTTGACCCTGCAGGGGAAGGAGACCCTATTTTATGTCAACATTTATTTTGATTTTTTGAACCCTCGACTTTCCGGCTTAGAGCGTAGTGCCCTAACCACTACGCTACGGCGTGCCCCCAGTTATCCCTTAAATTAGCAAAACACAAATTTATTCTGTTTGTTATTTGAATGTGGCGGACCGCAGTGAAAACGGAATCTTGTGTAACTGTTATTATTAGGTATATTGTATAATTAGACACATTTAAGTGACGTCTTTTTGTTTTCTTCTGATTTATTTAAAATGTTAAATTAATTAAATCAACTGATGTATCCAAATGGATACATTACGAATTTAAGGGGTTATGGTAAAATCACAAGTTAACAACTAATTAACAGTTACTAAGAAAATCTACACAAGCAAAATCTCCTGAAGATGTCACACACAGAAGGCGATGAAACGTCGAGAAGACAATTCTACAAGACACGACCAAGAATCCCGAAAAGTTATTTTAATATAAATAACCATAGCCGTGAAAGTCTTAACCGATATTCCGTGAATAAATTTGACACTTAACACTTGAATGTAATTATAGGTGCGAATTAATAGTAATAACAAATGTTATAAGAGTTTCGTAATCGGTAATGGGTATGACGAATTTTCACACCTCATTTGTCAGCAATTCAAATAAAGCACAGTATTCTTTTATGATTTATTTTATGACTATTGCCATGATCTCTAAACACAGAATCTTTTTGTCTATGTTCTTCAAATTTGGACAGATTTTAACACTCCTACACCCCAACATAGTGCTGCGAAAAGTGATAATGCCACGAACAATCCAGTTTATAAATGAAATCTTCAAGACAGTAAATAAACATTGAGTTTTTTTTAAATAAGCATTTATTTTTTTTTTTTTCGTTTATACTGGTTTTCCTTATTGTTTTACCTTTTTGCTTTGTTTGTTTTACCTGTTTGTTAGCTTTCGTTAATTCTCACATAGACAGGACACACACATCCAGACCCAAGGGGGAGATTTAAAATCCCCTACCGCCAGGAATCGAACCCGGGTCGCCGGAGTGGAAGGTAGGGACTCTACCGACTACGCCACGGCGACGGACAAGTGAGTGGGACTAAAGCGAATAGCTAAAAAGCAATAACTCAAAACCACAGTCTGGACACTAACTCAAACCTGTACAATGAAGGACCAATTTTCATATTTTAACACATAGCATTTCTTAGACTATACTCGTAGTACATTACGATGCGAGGTTGCGAAATGGTTTTTACAGATGCTTTCAATTTCCGAGATTCTGTAAAACACTTAACAAACGTGCGTTATACACTATTTTTTTGCGCGATGATGATTTAAAAATGATAAGTAATAGTAAAATAATATCTTTGTTGGAAATATTTGCGTTCATTATAAACAACTGACTAACATTAACAGTGTGAACAATGTTTATTATTTGAAACTACAGCAGGCCGTGACACCAATCAGTGATAACATGGCGGCAAGTACGTATTCGTTTTATATTGTTTCAATCCCACTATTAGCCTCAGGAGGCCTTTGGGGTAGTAGGAGGTTAAGGCTCCCCTTTTTCTGGACAATCGGCACTTGATGTCAGCCGGGGTGTCAGAACTTCGTGACGGCCACCTTTACCACCAGAACAAGCGTCTGGTACTCATTTACGTTAGAGGCTGAATCGGCCCCAGGGCTATAGTGCCGCCAGAAGGTTTGGGTCAGTTTAAAATTCCTGACCCCACTGGGACTCGAACCCTCGGCCTTCCGGCTTGTAGCGCAGGGTTTTCTTCAATTACATGACCTAAAACTCCATGGTGCTAAAGCCCCAGCTTGAGGTGGTCCCACATCCACATTTTTAATCACAGAAGTGAACTATCAACCAGCCAGCTATAGAGATGACATGTCGGTCCCCAGTCATTAAAGCTGGTTTTCTCAATCTGGAACCGTTACTTACTCCAGCTACCCAAATTCCTCACGGTGCTGGGTGGACACCGGTCTCAAAGTGGCCAAAATTCCATGAAAACATTTCTTCTGCCATGGGGAATCTAACCAGAGGAAGTCCTGTAATTCTACACCAGGACCTCTCGGCTACGGCGCGGGACAACTAGATAACTTACGCCTACCGTTGTGCACCATTAGGTGAAAAATACTTATTTTTATATTAGTAGGAACATAAAACTGCTCCGTCATTGAAATGCTTTAACGGATTCACTATAAGGTATTTCAGGCTGGTCAAAGTAAAGTGATCACAGTATAGTCCACAGACGAAGAGAATGAAAGCACGGGACGAAGGGGGGCACGGGGAATTGCAAGAGATTCAATGGCATTCTACCTGAGAATAAAGGAACACTCATGACTAGAGCAAGGAATTATATGAAAAAAAATTATATGAAAATATGAAATCGTAAAGACAAAATACGAAAATTATGATACAAAAATATTATGAAGCTACTATTTTCTAAACTTTTTACATATGTTTATATACTGCTCGGGACTCAGCTCCGTTTGTCTTAAAGGAATTTGCTGACTCAGCTGTTAGTTATGAGAAGCATAGAAGTGTACCTCCTCCCACTCCCCACACTTCTCTCCGCAAACACACAGAGCTTGGTCCCGAGCTGTACATAGGCCCACTATAACTTATAAGTGTACATACCAGCACATAAATGAGACAAACAGAACTTATATATAGCTCAAGAAATCAAGATGTTCACTGTATTTCGATTTTAATTTTTCATTAATTCTGACCCAATGTAAATATCATTATTCATGATCTGAAACAATTTTAATGGATCATACCATAGCGTAGTTGTATAAGGAAACGTGGTACAAACAGGAAAGTCGTGGGTTTGAGTCTTGATATGGTCAAGATTTTTAGCTGGACCAGACCTTCTGGTGGCATTGTGGACCTGGGATCAACTCACATCCTAATGGAAGTGAGTACTAGATGCATGTTCTGGGCACAAATGTGGCCATCAGGCAGATGTGACAATCCGGCGGACATCTAGTGCCTATTGTTTAGAAAGATGGGAAATTCAACATGCCACTACCCCAAAGGCCTCCCAAGACTGTAGTGGAATCACTTTACCTTCATAAACCAAAACTGAGAGGTTATATATAATACAATTAATTTATGTATTGAATGATATTTAATTATGAAATTGTAACATATACAAGAAACAAAACATTTTAAATCAAAACAAACAGGTTTCCATGAAATATAGCACTAATAAAGTTTAGAGCAGGTACCGGTATAGTTTGGGTTATTTCTATTTTTACACTGCATAGAGATATTAAATTCATGTAGATGCAAATGTAACAATAACATTAAATTGGACAATTTAGAATCCAAGTAAACCATTTCAGTATGTAATATTTGGAGAAACAAGATGTTAAAAGTTATTAGTCCATAATTGAATCTAGGGATTGTTTCAGAACTCCCTTTGCAATTACAGTTACATTTAATATTGAACTGCAAACATGGTGAAATGTAGTTAGAATTATTTTAATGTTAGTTTTTATTATATATATGAAATAGGTCTAGCATAGTGTCTAGTCTTGGTCTACTTGTGCTTTTGAACAATCCAATTGTCAATTATTAATTTTGTTCATAATACATAGATAGGATTTTTTAAAAATATTTTCTGATAGTAAACTATAGGGCCTATCTGTCAGAATTGTTTTGCAGAATGAAAAATGATGCTCAGCATCACATGATGTTATGGGAGCATACTTGTATCATACTATATTTGATAGTTTGATGTAAGTGAGAAATATGTTGGCCTAACCTACATCAATGTTATTAATTTCACAAAGCACTGCTTCCAAGTTTTCTACATTTCAATGCTGTAATCTATTCACAAAGTAAGGACTGTCCTCAGGTAGCAAGAATGAATGGACAGCTACCTGACTACAGAAAATTCCAATATTGTTGTTCTACTTATTCATCTAGTCTCATGATCTTGTTCTGGGGGACAAAAACCTCCATCTAACTTGACACTCTTGTGACTCATCATCCAATTATTTGCTTTTATAAAGATACTGAAAAATTTTCACGTTGTCTGCCACATTACACTGTCAAAAATTACACAAATACATTCACTTCAAAAATATTTTAATGAATTTCTAGAACTTTTATTGAAAAAAAAATACTGGAATTTGAAAGTTGAAAAATATGGAGTATGAAATTTTCACTAAAATATGAACATTTTGCTAAAATATTATGAAGTTTTTTTGTTGGTTTTCTTTGATTCTACATCTCATAAACTCATAAAATGTCTTCTTCTTCTTCCTTCCAAGTATTAGGCCAAGGCCTGTTACGATCCTATAGAAAATTTTCCCTCCAGCGTTTCATAGGACGGCCCAGTGATCTTCGTCCTCTTGGTATATAATTGTAAACAGCTTTGGGGATCCGATTTTAACTCATTCTTTCAAGATGGTGTTTCCAATTTAGTTGGTACTGTTTAATATATTCCAAAATTGGCGTAGTCTTCACTCATAAAATGTAAAAATACTTAACCTCAGCGCTCTCTGACAAATAGTTTAAAACATGAAATTTCATAAAATTCCTCGCTCTACTCATGACGTATGAAATACCTACTGCTTTCATTCATTTCGCCCCTTAGGGTGATAGGAAGTTAAGGCATTCATCCATCTGGACAATCTGCACGAAATGCCATCCGGGTTGTCAGCCCTGCAGAGACTGTTGTTCAATTAAGTCAGAGGCTGAGTCTACCCCAGGACGTTTGAGTCAGTTTAGAAATCGTGACCTCACCGGGAATCGAATCCTCGACATTCCGGCTTGTAGTTTATTGCCTTAACCAATTTTCTACGGCGTGCCTCACTTCAAACTGTACCTATCGATTTTTAAAAATTTTTCTATGTTCTGATTTCTTGACGAATAACATTGATGTCGATATATTAAGATCTGGAATTTATTATTTCTTGACTGTGAACCTGTTTATTATTCCAAGATGTACATGTTAATATTAAAATCATGTAAGGGTAGGGCTGGCAGAGACCATAAACACAACGTAAATTTAGACTCAGCAGCACATGTGTGTACACATGCATTTAACTTATATTTATAGGGAAGTTATCTTCTCCCTTAGTCTTGTATCTGGGCACCACATCTTACTCTAATGAAGGGATTTTGAGTGTATGTACGTTATAAGAAAAGTGATCGCACTATAGGCCATAGGAAGTGTTTGGAGTAGCAGGTGAGGTCTTCCACTCCTCTAGATAATAGACACTGATATCAGCCGTGTGTAACGGGCGCCTTTAGCCACAGAACAAGAACCTGGTACTCATTTCAGTTGGAGGCTGAATCGAACCCAGGGTGTTCCAGAAGTTTTGAGTCAGTTTAAAAATCCTGACCCCACCGGGACATCCTGTAGGGAAACAATCATCATCATCCATCACGGATTAGGTCTTTGCCTGTTCCGATCTCACATCTGTTCAGCCCAGCGTTTTCTTGGTCTTCCTACCGATCTTCATCTCCAGGATTATACACCAGTGCCATCTTTGGTATCCTATCCTCTGTAATTCTTTGCAGGTGTTCTATATAATCGTTCCTGTGTTCTTCTATTTGTAGAAGAAGTGGTTGTACTTTTAGTTCCTCTCTAATATTCTCATTTATAATATGTTCTTCTCTTGTACAACATTTTACAGCCCGTAGGAATCTCATTTCCGCTGCCTGAATTTTACTTTTTTTGTATTTTTCCCCTTCAGGACCCACGCCTCACTTCAATATAGGGAAATAAGAATAACAAAATTAGTTTTCGTTAAGCAGCTCCCGCAATGGAGAGCCCTTCCACCAAGTGGGGATGTACTGGTATAGGCAAACAGGCAAGTAGCCTACTGCTTGAAACAAAAACATTTTCCGAGGTTGTTATTGTTGTCGCTTTCCCAAGATCCTAGCAGAACTGTTTAAGGCACGATTCATTGGTGCAGAAATGCACTGCTTCGAGTCCGCATGAGGGAAGAAATTTTGTATGGAATTTCGATTAGTATGGGACCGATGCCCACCCAGCACCATGAGGAATTTAAGTAGCTCCAGGTTGAAAAAAAGGCACCTGTAACGTCTAGGGTACCCGATACCCTGACCACATTTTACTCCCTATGCTGACTAGATGATCGTCCAACTATGTGGTTAACATATGGATGTGAGACCAGCAACCGGCTGGAAGGTCAATACCTTTGTATGTCGTCGCACGGTGGAATTTCTTTAAAACCATGTCCATGAGATTATTGTTCTGAAATAGTAATTTTTGAGATAAGAGCTACATTTCCAAGATGGAGAAGAATATTTGTTTGAATTTAAATTATTTAAAAAAATATATTTTATGAGCTAAACTATTTATAGCCCAAAAAATTATTCCAGATCATATTTCAGTTAAATCTACCGCTGCGGTCACATGGTAGCGTCGCTGCCTCTTACGCAACGGGCCCGGATTCGATCCACAGTCGAGACGAGTTTCCTGGGTTATGTTTTTATGGGTTTTTCCTCATCTGTAAGACAAATGTCAGGGAACATCAAGGCCCAAACGGTCCCCGAACATAATTTGACCATTATAATCATCATCACCATCCATCCATAGTACTTCTGCCCGAGGGCAGGTCTTTCACTGCAATCACAGCATTTTCATGCTATGCTTTGCAGCTTTATACGGAATTAAAGGTATGATAGCTTCCAGTTTGGTAGACCGAGAATGAGGTGGGAGAACAACATTAACTATGATTTGAGGGAAGTAGATTATACAGGGAAATGATTGGAAAGCATTAGCTCAGGATAGGGATGTATGGAGAGCTTATGTCCGCACGGCCATGAACCTACGGGTTCGATAGTGCCAGTGAGTAAGTAAGTAAGATAGCTTCCAGTTGCTTTCCACACCGGTGATGGATGATGATGATAATGATGGCCGGATGATTTTCGGGGACAATTGGGCCCTAAGCTCCCTGCAATTTGTCTTACAGGTGAGGAAAAACCCCGAAAAAAAACCTCACCCAGGAGCCCGTCCCGACCGGAAATCGAACACGGGCCCGCTGCATGACAAGGCAGCACGCTACCTGGAGACCACGGCGGTGGACCATCATCATCATATTCGCCATATTTAGTATGAATGTGTGTTTCGTCTTAATGCTTTTTTTTTCTTTGTCTCGGAGGAGGCTGTGGCATTGAATTGATCCCTCATTCGGGGAGGCCCTCCATATCTTTTTGTGGTCAAAATAATGTGTATGTGATCCATAGTTAAATCCCTTTCCCGACAGGTTGTGTTACAGTAAGGCCCGGATGGCGTGTGCCACATAAAAGTGCCTATAAAGTGAGAAGTTACACTGAGCTAATGGAATTGAATATTTCAGTTAATTTAATTAGTGTATCGTATGATAGCAATAACTTGATTGGTTTGTTATCGTATGTCACCTTAGACATCGTTTAATTTGAACTTGCATTAGGTAAAGAACTAATGTTAATGAAAACAATGCAGGTGTTTAGAAGTCGTGTTCTGTTCCAGATAATCGTGACGTGTAAAGTGCGTCATAATTATCACTGCGCAGGATGTATGCCTTGGTTTGTCATCATGAAAACAACACTCCATCACATTTCCTTCCTTTTCTCAACTCCCTAATCATCAAGGATATCTTTCCGTATCTTTTCTTTAAAAAAATTCTGCCTCCCTGGCAGACTTATTTATGTTCTCATTATTTATCAAAAATATTAGATTAATAAGATATTTGTAGGAAATATCATGCCTGCTTCTGGTTCCGAAGTTCGTGGGTTCAAAAGTCCGTCGCCGCGGCGTAGTCGGTAGAGTCCCTACCTTCCACTCCGGCGACCCGGGTTCGATTCCCGGCTGGGTAGGGGATTTTTAAATCTCCACCTTGGGTCTGGGTGTGTGTCTGCCCTGTCTTGTGTTTGTATGTGTGAATAAGGTAAAAAGGTTAACAAAGTTAAAACAAAAAGGAAGAACAATTTAACGAAAGAAAACGAGAAAGGAAGAAATAAAAAAAAACAGACCGGAATCGATTGATTTAGTAAGGGTGTAATAATAATGATGACATTTTAGGTTATGGCAAGTGTCCATTATCGAACATTTATTTCTGCAACACCGAACTAGCATATCGGTTTCCATATTTTACGGCGTGTAAGATAACTTTCCTTTTTAAACTCGCATTGAAATATATTCGTTTGGTTAGTATTCTCTCCGTTACAAGCAGCATAAATAGAAATGTAACTTTATGTACTCACTTCTGACTTCTAATATTTCTTTTCTCTTGTTCGCTACCATAATTATTATTGTATTCAGGATGTATTTCCAACAATGCAAAAATTATAGCCAATAAAAGCCGGTACATTAAACTTATGATTTTTTTTCTAATGCTACCAGGTTATCATTTATGACATTTCTGGCTTTCTCCCAAGGCATTGGCGGAATTGTAATCCATTTCTTAGGTTGGGGCACCTGGAATGCGGAGTTACGTTACCCCGATGATATCCATCCATAGTAATTCTGCCCGAAGGCAGATCCTTCACTGCAATCATAGCATTGTCATGCTATGCTTGCAGCTTTACTAGAAAATTGTAGGTTGGTAGCTTCCCGTTGCTTTCCACACCGGTGAAGGATGATGATGGTTATATGATTTCGGGGACCGTTTGGGCCTTAAAGTTTTCCTGACATTTGTCTTACAGGTGAGGAAAAACCCCGATAAAAACCTCATCCAGAAAAACTGCCCCGACCGGGGATCGAACCCGGGCCCGCTGCGTGACAAGGCAGCACGCTACCTTGAGACCACAGCGGTGGCCCCGATGATATGTTGGATGATAAATAATAATGAAGCGCCAGGAGAATTCTTAACCTATTCCTATATTCCAGACCATGGCCAACCACAGGAATAATTCCCTTTAAGAAAAACCCGGGACCTCATGAACAGTAGTCGGTAACGCTGACCACTAGCCCATGAGGCTGGTCACTTAGGTACATATTTTTGGGATCTGATCTTAACTATTTGTTTTCCTGTCATGCATATCTGATTTTGAAGTTAACCTTATATTCGATTTCTTTTACTTCTTTACACCTTGAATTAGGGATGGGCCTTACATTCGGACATATACGGTATGTCCGAGAACAAAATTCCAAAAACTATTTTTTATTACCGCCCACATAGAAGTGATCTTTGACCTTACGAGGAAGAGATGGATTGAAAATCCAGCCTTGAGACTGTACAGGCCATTAGCCCTTATATTTGTATGGAAAATGACGATGATATAACGTAATCTGCCGAAATAATAATTGAAAATAAATCACATTAATACCTACTGCGCAACTCAAAAAGTTGCACTGGAATAAACAGTGAATACATTTTATGTCATACATCATGATTTAGTGTCATTCAATACTTCTAAAACTCATTACGAAGTACCGTTGAGGTCACTATGTAAAGGCTTAAAAATATAAATATATTTTGCAGAATAAGAATTTTTAATACAAGATTTAATGAACATTTTAAGGACTTCAAATATGATGAGGATAAATCCAGTTTTGCCAAAGATGTTATAGAAACAGGTCACCAAATTAATGCTATCAACAACGTGTTATCGATTATTATCCATAAAGAAAATAACTTGAAAATCAATGTTCTCGAATAAATCAAGATATTAAAAGAAGCCAAGAACACACACTAGAAATTGGAATGGGCTGGCTATGTACAAAGGCTCTCAACAGACCGAACACAAAAAAAAGGTGCCTACAGCAAGTTTCATGGAGAATAGACGAGTTGGAAGACCGAAAAAACGATGGGAGGATGGTATTAAGGAAGATACTGCAAACTTACATAAGTGTCGTAACTGGAGGCTTACTGCGCAAAATGGAAATGATTGGAGGCAAAGTTGGATGGATGGAAGAACACACACTTATTTAACGAGAACACACCCAGTAACTTAAACCCTCTTCACAAAATTCTGACAGAAAACAGTCAGTATCACTATACAAACAGAAGATGGAACATAAGTTCCGAAAGGCCTTCTTGATATTTCACAATATTGTATAGTTGACGACTGAGATCTCAGATACTAATTTCGTTTTACTTAGTGTTATTGTTTCAATATAATATTTGACCAAAATAAGAATGGATATTTTTCTAGATGATGACCATTCTAAAGCAAGTTTGGCAGCTACACGGGCGTGTTCTGTTTGGAATGTGTAGGCTGTCTTGTTCTGAACTTGTTCCGGACGAAGCTACCGGATGGATGCGGTGCTGTTAATTTGTTAATCCTTCTCGTTTTATTACTTGTTAGCATTCCTGACGACGTGGGTTGGCGAGGTGTTGCATCTTAAACATTAAGTTCCTCTCTCTTCATGGCGATAGTGGAATAAAGCCTTCTTCAACTGCATTTTGCTCTTTTGATTGTCAGTACAATTATCCTTGTGTACAGTTATTGAAATTACATTTTCAGGAATATATATTATAAATATGAATATTAGTTTCGTCCCTATGATGTGATTGGTGTAGTCACTCTTGCGACCAGGTTCGATTTCCGTTGGGGCAAGGTATTTAAAATCTCCCACTTGACTTCTGGTATCCAAGGAGGCCATCCCTTTCAGTACTGTATCTGTCTAATGTGTGGTTCAGAATTATTTTGCTATATGCCTACAAGTACTGGTTTGTAAGTCCCATTGGTGGTATGTAAATCCTACAAAAGGTGGTGCGTTAATATATCTGTGTATGTGTCATTTGAATGCATATTGTTACTTTGAAAAAAAAAAAAACATATTGCAGGATTCTAGATACAATGAAAGATAACGAGTTATAGAGAATTATATATAATAATGAAATATGTATGTTATTTGTAAAGAGTCGATTATTATAAAAATACAGTCAGGTTGAGAACATTGCAGTGGGCATGTCATATATTAAAAAGGGAAATCTGAAATGTTTGGAAATAGGCTAATCGGTAAATCATGGAAGAAATTGTTCTGTTGGCAGAAAAAAAAAGGTTCTTGGCTTACCAGCCGGCTGCTGGCTTCACATCTACCTGTGTTAATCACATAAATAGTCGATCCTACCAATGTAGGGGTAACATTTGGTAAGCATATCGGGTTCCACAGCCGTTATATCTGGTTTTCTCAACCTGGAGCTGCTACTAATTGTAGCTATCCAAATTCCTCACGATGGTATCTGGGCACCGGTCTCATATTGGCCGAAATTCCATGAGAAAAACTTCTTCCCCATAGAGACTCGAACCAGAAGTTCTGCGCTAAGGCCTTTTGCCTTAACCACTCGGCTACGGCGCTGGACGGTTCAGTTGACGTATTGAATAATACAATTAACAAAACGAATAACGAACAGTTAATACCGTAGGAAAAAAAAACATTTAAATATATGTTTGAAACCGTAGTTAAAGCAAGAACTAGGATATAGATGCTATGAGTACAAATAGAGATAAGTGGAGGCAACGAGTGAGAAAAGCCAAGGCCTGATTTAGGTTGTAACGCGACTAAAGAAGAAGAAGAAGAATATAATAATTCTGTATTTGTTTTTTTGTCAAAAACTTAATGACATCGGGAAGAGAAAATGGAATAATGTATTAATAAATGCATTAATGAATTATAAGAAATTATCGAGCCAGTTACATCAGTGTAAGGGACTATTTTTTAAAACAAATAAAGATGGAGTTTGCATGGTTGTTGCACGAAGATTTTTGCGATGTGCCAGTGAGGAGGATGTCCCTGAGTTTCGTGACCAGAGTGTCACAGGAGTCCGCCCACACACAAAACAATGTGTCACCGTGTAATTCACACCAATGGTTCTTAATCTCAAACTTTCCGTAACGGTCATCGACATTTCAGTTGACAGTTACAGCACATCAGACAGTGAAAATTCTTGATTGATGGCTGTGAAGTCTAATTTTCAATCGATACTAGTAAAATTCATGGCAAGTTTTCGTTGAGGATAACGCCCTCACAATATTACATAGAAAAAACATTCCAGCGAGGATAAATATACTGGAGGAAATTGCAATTCTAAGATAAATCGGTAACAACCTGATTCTGAATGAGAACATACCCAGTTCATACAAATCTCTATACAAAATATTCACAACTAAGTCAGTGCTTCAACAAGGATCAACAAATTCAGACCTAATTCGTTCTGCTGATGATGGGACTAGTCCCGAAAGGCCTACAAAGTGTTAAAACAACTTAAGTTGAGGAGATGGACCTGCAAGGTGATTATTTTATAGTTTTTGTTCATATATTGTATTACTAGTTTTCAAGGTCGGTAAAAGTTCTTGAAGTCCCGCGCCGTAGCCGAGTGGTTAAGACAAGATGCCTAGGAGCAGAGCTACGGGATTTGCGCTGGTCCGAGTCCCCATGAGGGAAGACATTTTCTTATGGAATTTCGGCCAGTATGGAACCGGTGCCCACCCAGCATCGTGAGAAATTTGGGTACCTACAATAAGTAGCGGCTCCACGTTGAGGAAACCAGCTATAACGGCGGGGGACACACATGCTAACCACATAACTGGCAGGATGATCATCTACATCTGTGATTAACACATGTGGACGTGAGATCAGCACCCGGCTGGTAAGCCAGTGATCTTCTAGGTCTGTCGCGCCATGGTGTTTTTTATAGTAACTATTTTTCGACAGTTTTAATATATTGCCTCCCAAATCTCGTAACTCTAACTTTTATCAATTTTTCACATTTTTGCTCAAACTGTTGAAGATATGATAGTATATTGTTCATTTAGTTTAAAATAAAATAATATACTCTGATATCATTAAGTTATGATATAGGCCTACAGTATAAAGAAAAAAGAGACACACACAATCCTTTAAAATTAGAGCAATATAAATACTTTTCTCTTCGGGTAAAATAACCAAAAATGTAAATACGAAGTTTGGAATTAGGATATCAATATGTTGTTCGTACATTATTGGTAATCATGAATTTCACATAATACTAGCTCTTAACTCCTGTTTCTTAGATCTTCGCATTTTGTCATTCAACTTTAAGACCGCAGGATAATAATCATTTGCAAACTGTCGAGTTTTGGTTTATCTCGTGAGCAAGCTAACAACACTCATTCCATGCAGAAGATTCTAGTTTACACAATTATTATATATTGTGGAATCGAATTTGAAGTTCTAGCAAATTTGAAGTTTTTTTATAGCTATGAAACACCAAAGATCTAATCTTCTTGTACCAGTTGAGAGTGAGTTAGGCCTTCAGGCTATAGTTGATGCAACTACGGTAACTGACAGAACGGATGCTGCGTTAGGAATCCAGAACTTCTAGTTCATACTTAATGAAAAAGTACATTAGTTGTGTGAAAGGGAAGTTGCAAATTCCAATGAATCAGATATAACGGCAAATATAATACTGTACATGTTTCTCAATTTTTCAGTACATTTTGTTTCTCCAATCAGTAACTGAGAAAATTTTATGACAAAATCCTACTGCTTAAATAGGCTTGTATAGCTGAAACCAATCGATCTCCTTTTGATTTTGCTGAAGGTGAGAGTACCGACGCACGTACATTTTTATAGTTATTTCAACAATATATCTGCACGTAGTTTTTTTTAGATATGTAGAACATTAAAAAGAAAGTCGCGTGAAGGGGGCTGAAATGAAATTAAACTAAATGTATTACATAAGCACGAAGAAGTCGTGGAATGACGAATTAGCGATTAAAAATTGTACATCACCAGCCCCGGGGGGCACACCACTGTAGCGTAGGTGGTTGAGGCAATATGCTACAAACCGGAAGTTCGGGAGTTTGAGTCCCGTCGGGGTCAGGCATTTTTTAACTGTCCTATACCTCCTGGCGACACTATAGCCCAAGGTTGACTCTGCCTCTGACGAAAATGAGTACCAGACTCTTGTTCTGGGGATAAAGGCGGCCGTCACGCAGGGCTGACAATACGGCTGACATCTCGTTCCGATTTTCTAAAAAAGTGGGAGCCTTAACCTCCTGAGACCTGTAGTGGATCACTTTATTTTTACACCACAAACACTTCTGGTCCCGAGATTTAAAATATTAGAGTTAAATTAATATAATATCCTCAACTCGTGTCCAACTCAGGATCGGATCGAGGGATGAGATAAGATGAAGCCCCTTATATAGAGATTTGTGAATGATAGTGGTGCCTGCTGACCACATAAATTAATATAATTAAACTAGTTATGTTTATTCTTATAAATCTTAGTTTAACCTCTCACCTTATATGTACTTTCCACACGCCGCCCTGGGATTACAGAGGCACGACCAGCCGAGAGTGATATCAGCTCAATCCAGGGCTTCCTCCGAGGCAACACAACGAAACACTCCATTCTCACACAAACTGTTACTAAACAAGGCAATATAACGATGATTACGATGATCAGGTGATTTTTGGGAAGCGTTTGGACCTTAAATTTCACTGATATTTGCCTTTCAGGTGAGAAAATAAAATTTGTCCTAACCGAGGATCGAACTCGGGCCCGGTGCATACAAGCAAGCGATGCTGAAGGCTATTTGCTCTTAAAGTAATCCTCATCAAAAAAAAAACCATGTGACCTGCTCACTTTTCATTGGTTATGGACACTGACATAAGTTATAGAAGCGATAAGTACGTCAAAAAATCCGTAGCTTAGTGGTTAAGGCACTGAGCTACAAGCCCGGAGGGTCGAGGGTTCAAGTCCCGTTGGGGTCAGGATTTTAAAACTGACCCAAACCCTCTGGCGGCGCTATGGCCCTGGGGTCCACTCAGCCTCTAACGGAAATGAGTACCAGACGCTTGTTCTGGGGGTAAAGGCGGCCGTCACGCAGGGCTGACAACCCGGCTGACATAAAGTGCCGATTGTCTAGGAAAAGTGGGAGCCTTAACCTCCTACTACCCCAAGGGCTTCCGGGCCTGTTGTGGGATCACTTTACTTTACTTTACGTGAAAAAATAATTCCCTTCACTAAATTAAAAATATGTCCTGTGAATTTACATGTTATTCTTCGTGATTAAACATAATGATATTCAAAACATAGAAAATAGTCTACCTGTTACCTAATCAATAATTACAACTTACAGTTTATTACATATGGATGATGCATTTGAGTCGTGCTTCAGTCGATTCTGATGCAACAAAATGGCTGAAAGTGTTGAGTCTTCTGTTCATAATGTCGCCATCTAAATTCTTAAAACACAAATCTGGAAAAACTTTGACTAGTGGTAAAAATACCGTTATTTTAAATGTATTTCACAAGTTCAGATAAAATCTCACCAACTTTATTGTATTCTAAACCCATTTAACGATCACATGCCTCAAATACTTCACATGTGCTCCCTCTCAATGTGACGGTAATTGTGCCGCGAATGACGGAAGGATACAATTGGCGTTTGTTTATGATAGGATCACTCTGAGAGCGGATAAGGTATAGCCTGAGATTACAACGGTGGACAATTAAACTAATTTTACAATTAAACATTTTAACCGGGTTCACTAGTCATCCTGCCATCTGAGCCAGCACGGCGAATAGGTGAAATTTAAGTTAGCGAAAAAAAAAATAAATATAGCTTATGGAATAATACAGTAGCTATTTATGATGAGTAAGCATGATGTAAATGGAGGTCAGAGGTGTGTTATTATGGCATTGAGATTTGTTATGTGTAATCTCGATTGATAGATATAATAATTTTTCTATAAAATAATGGGTACGGTACGTACTTCTGGATTTGATGGACCTGGAAGTCAAGTGCTTAAAAAGTTAAGTGGTAAAAACTATGAGCAGCTGCTACTTAAATGTTAGAGAAGAAGATCCTGAATAATTATGTAATTCTAGTACGCGAGGCTCAAGGAACGAGTTGATTTTTCACTTCCGGCGATACTTCATGGTTACTCCATCGTGACACAGTCCTTGAAATTGTGAGTCACAATTAACATCCAAAAGTTCCTCATCTAAGGTCAAATGCCTCTCTCAATAAGTGTAGCAGTAATTCTCCTAGCCTGTAAAATCGGGGGTGTGGAGCAAGTAAAAATACCTTTGGAAGGGGAGGCTAAACTAAGGTAAAGACAGAGAGATTAGATTAGATTTATTTAGCCTGGTGGAGTTAAGGCCATGTGGCCTTCTCTTCCACTCACCAGGACAAACATATATTACATCAGAATATAACAATCTGAATTAACTCTAATATTAAATACTAAATAAAAATTTGATAAAAAAGATAATATCTATTATATTACGATCTATAATGCAATCAGTTAATGTTAGTTAAAATTAAGACTAAAACTAATAATAAAATGTATACAAGCAATACATATTAAATTGTCCCTGTCTAATGTATATAAAAAACAAAGAAAAGTAATGAGATATAGAAAACTAATTTTACGATTGCACAATATTTAAAACAAAGCAAAAGAAAATATTTGTTAATCTTAATATTATTTTCATAAATAATTGAATTTATTAATGGTTAAAAGAGTGAGGTGTATAAGTTAGTTTGTTATTAAATAATTATTTAGTTTATTTTTGAAGGATGTTATAGTTTGACAGAGAGAACGGGAGAGAGAGAGAGGGGGGGAGGGGGAGAGAGGTAGAAAAGACAGAGCTAGAGACAGAGAAATGGAGAGAGAGAGAGAGAGAGAGAGAGAGAGAGAGAGAGAGAGAGAGAGAGAGAGAGAGAGAGAGAGAGAGAGAGAGAGAGAGAGATTTTCTAGCCATTAAATGAGGAATACAATTCCTAAACTCCCCTTAACCAAAAATTAATATATCAAATCATCTTCATGTATAGATGGCATCTCTTGTCATCAGTGCATTAAATAAAGGGGTAAGATAACCATAATTAATAATCATACTATACCTACCATTATATTTTTATTCTCTTCCCCCATATAATAGAATGTTGTTGAATTAAAATCCTCACATATTGCATAATAAAATAAACTAAGTGAATAACATACAGTTAACCCTGTAAAAAAATAAAATTAAAAAAAATTAAATATCTTAATGAAACCATTTCCAAAATTAAGTCGTTACTTTTTTACAATGTTCTCCTTTTCCTATTTATATTCACCTTTAAAAAGAGGTTATCTAATCCACTTCTGAATTTCAATGATTTTTTTTATCCGGTCTTACTTTATGATTATAATATAGCCCACATCCGTAGCAGTAATAATGATTGGGATAAATGTATTAATTGAGAAGCCCTATATTATTCCGTTTAATTTTATTTCATTTTCGTAGTGCCTTGGCGCAGGGCTACGGGACATGCGCTAGTTCGAGTCCCCATGAGAGAAGACATTTTATCATGGAATTTCGGCCAGTATGGGACCGGTGCCAACCCAGAATCGTGAGCATTTGGATAGCTACAATAAGTAGGTTGAGAAAACCAGCTTTAACGGCTGGGGGAACCAACATGCTGACCATGCATCACCCCTACATTGGCTAGATGATCGTCTACCTCTGTGATTAGCACATATAGATGTGAGGCTAGCGGTAGGATGGTAGGCTAGGGGCCTTCTAGGCCTGTCGCGCCGTGGAATTTCATGTTCAATTTGCTGAAGCTCTTATTTAGAAACAGCTCACAAATAATATTGTGTTAACTCATCCAATGTAGGCCTACTTTATGTTCTCACGTATATTTTCCAGGGTTCGAATCTGGGATCTCAGTCGGGCAGATACATAACTAAATATGTCTCTAAAATTTCTGACAGAAACTTTTTTCTTTCTCTTAAAATGTTTTTCTTTTATGAATAAAATAACATACCCTCCTCGCATGAAGTCACAAGACATCACAAAAAAAAAGCTACATTACTCCCAGAATGAGAACAATTTCCCATCTGTTGATAATGTAAGATTCCTATCAATTCATCGTTTAAGCCAATATATGTTGCTAGATTTTTCTTTTGGTATTATCTCTATTAGAAGACGGGTTCGAATTTATATTGACACTACCAATAAACTGTCCATTGCTCATAAGCACGTTCTTTGATCCTTTCCTTCAGGCATTTGTTTTCGCTTGTAAATATTTATAATAGCTGCTGCAGCTACTTGGTACAAGAACGATCACCATGACTGTGTTTCATACTAAAGAAATATGGATTTGGATGTAAAAATGTTGACTTGCCTGGATAGTAGTTAAAATTGTGTTCTCAGATTTGTTAAATTTTATACTAACATTTATTAAAGAACAGTTTTGAAATTTGAACGATTTCCCATAGCGTGAAACACATTTGTCCCACATGTACACGTATACTTTTAATTTCTGAGGAATGAAACATGCTAATATGGAAAAGCCGCCATCTAGTAATTATATATAGGCCCTACATATATTTTTAGATCGGAATTGTTTTGATATCCACCTCTTTTGCTACCCCCATTCACTGAACTATACAGATTAATAGTACCCATTTCGAACACTGGATTAGTAAGGGATCATAATGATTTAATTAGCATCGTATTATATTGACACAAATGTGTACTATGTCTCCAGTTGTGCAAAGAAAATCTAATAATTATAGCGTTGTGTTTTTAACATATATTTGTTTCCATATTGGAGAAACGGTAGCTTATTTTAAATCTCTCAATCTTATTTTTTGCACAAAATAAATCATTTATAATTTTTGAATCGTTATATTTATTATAAAAACATTCGTTAAAACTTAATCATATTTTCTTTATCTTCCCAAAATATATTATGTAATACGTATTTAGCTCATTATTAGTTGAGTCACGATAATATTAATTTGTATACTTCTTATTTTAAAATGTAAAAATAAAAAATGTATTTGAGAATAAAGTGCCTAGGAAAATGTTGGACCAAAGAGAGACCAGACCGGAGAATTGTTGGAAATTCATAACAGTGAGATCCATGATCTTTATGGGATACAAGGTGTAATATGAACAGTTAAGTTTTGTGATCTTCGATGGGCAGAACGTGTGGCACGAATACGGAACGAAAGAGGGACATAGAAACTTCTTTTAGGAAAACCAGGGGGAAAGCGTCCAGTAGGTGGGTCAAGAATGAGATACGAGACAATATTAACCGTGATTTGAGGATACAGTGAATGGTGGAAACATTCCTCACGAAAGGGATATATATATATATATATATATATGATATGAAAAGAAAAATGAATGCTTGAGTCGGGATTTGAACTCGAGTCAAATCCCGACTCAAGCATTCATTTTTCTTTTCATATCATATTTGACTTCATTGCCAAATGTCAAAAATATATTTATAATATCTATATATATATGGAGCTTACAGTATCAGTAGGTTAGTTAAATTCCCATGTTGTTATTAAATTCTAACAAAAGAGAGAATTGTTTTCTTTATATATGGGGCTTAAATCAATCGCACTAATCTGCCACGTTAGAATCAATAATTTTTAAAATGTAATAGTAGGTAATTCTGAATAGCTATGTTCTGCAGGAGGAATATTTTGAAATCATTCAGTTGAATTACTTGTTCAAGTATAAATCAGAGCAAACATTCCGATTTATATGCCCATTATAGAAAAATTGTAATTATTAAATATTCACAATTACGTAGGGTACTGTGCATTTTTATTTTTGTAGTAAGATTACAGTTGTATTGAAATAACGCGAAACTTCTTTTTATTACAAGTGGACATGTCAAGTTTCGTGCTTTTCAAATACAATATCACACAAAATTCGAGACGACCAATGAAGAGATAGATAGATAGATAGATAGATAGATAGATAGATAGAGAGAGAGCGAGAGAGAGAGAGAGAGGGAGGGAGAGAGAGAGAGAGAGAGGAGGGGGGAGGGAGATGGAATCGAACTTTGAATTATACCAGAACAGGCTAACGTCATGATAACGTAATGGTTATGATTTGTACAAATCTATTTTTACTACAATATTATTGCTTCCGTTATGCTATACTATATATTTTTACAGTACATTTTTCTTATTGGCATTAGCTAACCCATTCGCTAGCATTATCGAACCCGTAGTTTATAGGCTGCATGGACATGAGTTCTCCATACATCTCTATCCTGAGCTAATGTATTCCAATCACGATTTTATAATTTACTTCTTTCGAATCATGGTTAATATTATTCTCTATCATTTTTGGCCTGTCTACTGGGTTCTTCTTACTTCCTACAATTGTTTTCCAAGCCATTATTTCGTTCCTCATTCGTGCCACATATCCTGTCATTGCAGTCTGAGACTTAACAATTATTATTATTATTATTATTATTATTATTATTATTATTATTATTTATTATTATTATTTATTATTATTATTATTTTGTGTGTTTTCCCATAAAGATCATGGATCTCACTTCTTATTGGATCTTAATTTAATTTTTGTTTTTATTATTGTGTTTATAATTTCTATTAGCTGTCTTGTAAAGTAAATTAAAATTAAACCAGTCCAATTTATACTAATTTGCTCCATATTTTATTTTAAGAGAAACAAGATTTTGATCAAGTAGTTATGATTTCTGAGCTTGCTATGCCTTACTCTTGGATGTATCTAATTCTTTACTGAATCATGTTTACAATTCGCAGACAATCTGTTGGTACAGATGCTGTGGATAAAATCCACATCGTCATCTTCTGAATTAAGGTTTCCTCAGAAAAGTAGGACATGCCTGGTATAAACAAAACATGGGATGAAAATATATGCGTTCACTGTGTACATAGTATCTGTAATTCATCTATCACTGGTTGCCATGTTTGTTAAATACATGAGCCATATGGACTTTTCCTTCCTTAAACTTTTTATTTGAAGTTCTCAGGGGAAAAAGTAGCTAATTATATGAGCGATATTTCTAAAACGTGTCCAGAAAAGCGAATCCGTTATTTTATAAAATTAACACCACACATTTTCTAACCCTGTAGTACACATAATTAACAGTATAATTGAGAATATGTATTGCAGAATGTCTTAGCCCTTAAGGGATGAGACATATACCGGTAAATGTTGAATTAAACTTTTGACATTTAGCAATGAAGGCCAATTATGACATGAAAATAAAAATGCCTGAATCGGGATTTGAACCCGAGACCTCTAAGTCTATACGTTAGTGTCCCGGCTCAGGCATTTGTTTTTCTTTTCATGTCATATATATATATATATATATATATATATATATATATATGTTTTTCTACATGTATATATGAACTTAATTTTAATGTAATATTAAATTTTATTCATTGTTTCCATGTTGTTGTAGGGATAACGCGAAAACGTATACCTAAATTTGGGGTGTTCGACCCCGGTGAAGGATTTTTGTTATGAAAAAATTATAGATTGCTTCTTTAAACCTCCTGCGCCTCGAGGAAAAATATATGTTACTCATTTTTGGGCTTAAGGGGTTTATAGGGACCCAGATAAGATTTTTTGAGGGAGTTTAAAAATATTGGGGGCTCTTATTGGGGTCCTGGAATTGAGATTTTGTCAATTATCATTTTATTTTCACGTTTAATGGGTTCATAGGGGTCAAAATAACACATTTTCAAAGAAAAAATAGGGGAGCATTTAAGGGTATTTTATGCAAGGTATCATATATTACACTCAATCAAGTTTCTTCTCTTTAATAATTGATGCTGCCATTTGAAGACTAAAGAAAGAAGAAAAAAAAAACTTGGAACTCTGAAGGTATCGAATGTGATATCACCGATCACAGTGAGTTAGAGTTATTCCCGAATCGAGAAAAAAATAACCAAAAGTATCAATATATGATGCCTAAAGAGGCAGGAGTTTAAATATATATATATATATATATATATATATATATATGTGTGTGTCTGTCCTTCATGCATTACTACACCATTCATCTGACTGTGACGGGGCTTTTTACAAAGTGTTCAGGAGTTTCCCGGGAAGGTTTTAGGCTATAAGAAAGTTATAATACCCAACCCCTTCACCCTTAAAAATAACCCTTTGCAGCGAAAAATATGTTTTCGGACTTTTTGGACACTTAAAACCATAACATATACACTAAATTATTGTACACAGAATTGAATATCTAAAAAAAAAAAAGAAAAAATAAATAAAGTCCGCGACAGCATATGTTTATCTTTTAGGGATAACTCATAAAAACCATTTTTATCTTACAGCTCATTGATGCCAAGAAATTAGGGATGACTAAATTCCCGAGCAAGCTTAGCAGCATACTGCGGACATTCCTTTACGGATAACTCTCAATAACCATTTTTGTCTTTTGTCTCATTTGTGCCAAGAAGATCAGGATAAGTAGATTCCTGGGAAACGCCGGTTAATCAGCACGAGTATCTAAAATAATTCCGATATAAATTTATAATTATTCTTCTTTTTGCTTATTCAACTACTGTAAACATAGAAACATATTTAATTTATTTAGGCGTAGCAGTGCACGCCGGGTAATGGCTAGAATTCAATAAAATACTCTTTACTTCACCAATAACATGCATGACTTCTTAAAGAACTGCAGTATATGCATAGCATACCCTAAGCAAATTCCCAGACATGAAAAATCACCTGATGTCACAGTTAGTAAGACTAGATAAAGCAAATAAATCCAATGGCCTGATATAGGTGTATGCTATTTTAACACACCGTTTATATACAGTAAATATAACTGAAGCGGCAAAGCGAAGTAAAGCAAGTCTGTTAGATCTCCCTGATCTTCAATCGCAGCTTTCTGCTTTGTACGTGTTTCACGAGCCGCCGTCATTTTAAAACTAAAGTACATCACAAACACCTGTTAGGAAACAATGAAACTTAGTGATGCTATAAACTTCTTGAAGATGTGTTGTGTAAAGTTTCGTTCATTTCCAATGAAAGGCAACGAGTACTAAAATTATGTGTATTACTTATTGAACGTCCCATGTATTAATTATTGACTAAAAAATGAATCGATAAATGCATTATTTGTAATTATTTTCAGTAATAAAGATACCAAAACTAGTTAACTTCTAATTAGATTTATTTATTTCATGGACTGTCGCTAATATTAAATTGGAAGTGTGATCAGTCACCATACATAGTAAAAGTAAAGTAAAGTAATCCCACTACAGGCCTCAGGAGGCCCTTGGGGCAGTAGGAGGTTAAGGCTCCCACTATTTCTGGACAATCGGCACTTGATGTCAGCCGGGTTGTCAGCCCTGCGTGACGGCCGCCTTTACCCCCAGAACAAGCGTCTGGTACTCATTTCCGTTAGAGGCTGAGTCGACCCCAGGGCCATAGTGCCGCCAGAAGGTTTGGGTCAGTTTAAAAATCCTGACCCCACCGGGACTTGAACCCTCGACCTTCCGGCTTGTAGCTCAGTGCCTTAACCACTACGCTACGGCGTGCCCCTTCAGTCACCATACATAAAATTAATTATGTATCATGAATATTGGATTAAATATGATGCCACAAGCAACTTCAAACTAGGTCACGTAATGAAATTATTAGTGTACACTCAGCCAGTAACCTCTAAAGCTGCTTGTCATATTGGTAACTGTATAAAAGTTCTTCAAACCATTACAGTGGTTGAATCCAGTAGGTATTCTTAATTGTGCATTGCTATAAACTCTATGTCGCGACAAACCTATCAATTTAGCCTGCTGCTGTCTTCACATCTGCATGTATCAACCACAGAGCTAAAAAAAAAAGTAAAGTGATCCCACTACAGGCATAATGTTGTCCTTGGGATAGTGGGAAGTTAGGGCTCCCACCTTTCTAGACAATCAGCATTAGATGTCGGCCGGGTTGTCAGCCCTGCTTGGCGACCGCCATTACGCCAGAACATGACTGTTTTTTTAATGTACAGAATAAGACTTTTTTTTTAATTTATTTATATACGTGGTCTTTTCATGGATGAGAGTAGATATGTATTATTGTGATGTAGTGTAGACATAGATTTTACTTATATATAGCCTATTATTGTTTTTGATACAGGTGTATTTGTAGGTATTTGTTTATATTATGATTTTTTATTTTTTTTTATTTATTCATGGAAAAATAATGCATGTACGGCCAAGCAGGCCCATGCGCAATGTAAATGCATATCTATTTTCTTTCTTCCGAAAAAAAAAGCAATAAATTCCAGTATCATATCATTTTAGATAGAGGGTGAGTTGATTCCACGACCATGATATCACCAGAAGGTTTAGAGCATCGAAAAAATCCTGACCTATCATGACATATTTCACTGGTGTAGCGTATTGCGATCTTAGCGTAATATTTACAAATTATGGCAAAATACTTCTATACAATCTAAACTGATAAAGTTTAAACAAAAAATATACAAAATATTACATGATGATTCCCTTTAAGTTAACATTCCTGTGGCCTTGATCGGGAATCGAAATCGGGACATCATGAACTATGGTTTTAGACTTGTTTCGGCCCCCTCAAAAGCAATATTTTAAGAGATCTTCCTGTTCGATGTTGTCCTTTGGGTTAATATTGCATCATAATTTTTGGGATTCTTGAATTATCTATTCTGTTTACATGGTCTAGCCAGTTTTATGTCTGTTGAGTTTTTCTTCTACCGATTCCACTTCTAATTGTTCTAAAATTTCTTCATTCTTTTTTCGATCTAAAAGAGTGTACCCTGCTGTCCTTCTGAGAAATTTCATTTCCGTTGCTTTGATTCTGCTCCCGTTCCTTTTTCTTAATATCCAAATTCCACTTCCGTATAAAAGGGCGAGTATTGCCAAAGTATTAAAAATTTCATTCTTGGGGATTTTTGTACTAATTTAGCTTTTCATGAATTCTCCATTTTTCCTAAGATTTTTGTAAATTTAGTGATTTTCTTGTCCATATATTTTGATTTGATGATATTTTACAACCTAATAGTTGAAATAGTGTCACTTTTAATTCTTCACGAAAATATAATTGAACAATGACATAAGAGCGCCTTAATAGATACAAATCAGGAAATTTTGCACAAGATCCTGAAATGATTTCAGTACTATTACATTTTCCGGCGCAGTAATAATAAATTAGGTTAAAGGAAAGTCGGAATTTAGATTGTAGAAGATAATTAAAAAGGAACCAAATTGTAAGTTACGTTAGTTTTATCGCCTTGTGTTAATATGCATGTCTATCATCAGTCATCTTACGACGCCAGTACAAATTTGAATAAAAAAAGTAGCTTGTAAGTTTTTATTTGGCGCTCTTAAACCAAAGTTTAGTAAATAATAGGGCGTAATAAGACTTTCGCCTCGAGGCAAGGGCTCTTGAACTGAGCGCTTTGCTTCCTTTATGCATATTTGAACACGCTTCAACACTTGAAAGAAACGTCGCCATATTCAACATCTGCAAATGAAATTCTTTTCGGAATGAATGCATATTTTCATAAAAATAATAATAATAATAATAATAATAATAATAATAATAATAATAATAATAATAATTAATAATAGTTTTATTTATCCTGTCAGCGTTAAGGCCACTTAATTGACATAAATATGCAAACTAGAAAAAAAAAACTCCCCGGCGCTATAGACCTAGAAGGCCCTTGGCCTACCAGCCGGCTGCTGGCCTCACATCTGCAAGTGTTAATCAAGTGATAGAGGATCATCCTGCCATATCTGCCATAACTTATGGTCAGCATATCAGGTCACCCAGCCATTTATCTGGTTTTCTCAATCTAGAGCTGCTACTTATTGTAGCTACCCAAATGCCTCATGATACTGGGTGGGCACCGGTCCCATACTGTCCGAAATTCCTTGAGAAAATTTCTTCACCATGGAGACACGAACCAGCGCAAGTCCCGTAGCCCTGAGCCAAGGCTTCTTGCCTTAAAACCACTCGCCTACGACGTGGGACAGCCTTAGTCAATATTTGAAAATAAAATTCTTTTCGGAATTACTTCATGAATTCTTACACAAAATAATAATAATAATAATAATAATAATAATAATAATAATAATAATAATAATAATAATAATAATAATAATAATAATAATAATGTTTAATTTATTGTGGCAGAGTTACAGAATGACTTTACTGGACGCAAAACTTGATTATAAAAGAATACATGGTAGGTCCTATATTAGATGGATGACTTTGAGAAAATGATTTGAGAAGAATTGGAAACAGTAATTGGAGGCAGAAAGTAAATGACAGAACAGAATGGCGAGCTTTTGTCCGGGAGATAAAGATTAAACTCGAAGATCTGTAGTACCGAAGATGACAGCTTGTAACGGTACACTCAAATCTATCTTGGACCATAAAAAGAACTTAAAAAATCAACATTAGGCCTAATTGATTTGCTAATTATTTTTAATTATTTTCTTGCGAGTTTGTTCAGATAATAATGTTTGATTTTCATATGGATAGGACTCGGGTTCAAAATCTGAGATGATCAATCTGTTTTTTAAAAGATAGTTAATTATTGAGCAGGTATTTGATTACTTATATATTTTCACGATAAATAACACTTTCATGTCATTAATATTAAATCAAAGAACTTCTAAATGTGGATTTGATCAACACTACGTTCCTGTGGTACAATCTTTAGAAGACTTTGCCTTTATATTCACTATATCAATCATAGAGGCAGTTGATCGTCCAGCCAGTAAAACTAACTCACTGGCACTATCGAACCCGTAAGTTCATGGCCACGCGGACATGCGCTCTCCATACATCCATATCCTGAGCTAAAGTTTTCCAATTATTCCCTGTATAAACTACTTCCTTCAAATCATAGTTGAATAAATGTTCAGCATGTCGGGCCTCCCAATTACAGACAGGTTTCTCTACCTGGAGAATCGATATGTCAAAGGTCTTCAGATAGGCCTAAGTATGAAATTAAAGTACGGTTTTTGAATGTTTATTTAGAAATAATTTACCTAGTTGATTTATACAGGCATAATTTTTTAAATGCATTTATTTTTTTCTTTCTTTTTTATTCACACCATTGAGGTTATAATTATTATAATTATAAACTTTTATACTTTTTTATGCCTTCATCTTCAACTCCAATTGGAGTTGAGGACGAAGGATAAAAAAAGGGTATAAAAGTTATATAATTATAATTTCTTTCTTTTCATATCAAGAGTAATCTTATTCATTCTTAACGTCGAATTTTTATATAGTTACATATTTAATGAAATTTATTTATTCTATAAACAATTATTAATTGTAAATATGGAAGTAAAATTATGTGATTTCAAACTTAAGAATCGCAGTTGTAATTTTGTGAAATTATAAACGAGATGATTGCTAGATAAATGTATCTGTTATCTTTAGAAACAAAGGTACAAACTAGACTGAGGGGACTCTGTAATGATGGTTCCGCTATTTGCATACTGTTTGTAGCAGGTGTAACTATAACCGAAACGAATATTGTATTCAATGATAACTTCATACACGTTGTACCAATGATGATAATTTTCGAACCATTATAAAATGAAAGCAGATGTCTAGACAATAACCCTCGTACAAACATGGGCGTGGTTTGCACGAATATGACACTGAGGGAAATCCAATGTACTGGTGCCATTTTGTCCCCTACAGTTGTCAAGCTGTTACTGTAATATTATACAATATCAGTTACGGAATATTGAGACTACTGTATGTGAAATCCATATCGATTGCAATCTTCATGGGGAGAAAAAGACTCATTAAATTTTCACTAGTGCGCTAATACTGAGGCTTCGAATAGTAATTTGTATTATCCATAATGCTTCTTCTACTTATTATTACTCTGTCATTTCTAATAACATATATGAAGAAATTAATAACAGAATTCAGAGTGCAATCAGGTGTTATTATGGACTTGAAAAATATTTTAAATCTAAACATTTTTCTCTAGCCGGGATTAGGGCGCTCCCTTATAGGAACTTATTGACCAAATTGAAACAAGTGTCAGGAAAGTTAAATCCTCCGGCTGAACTGATTTAACACATGTTTACACATGTGGAAAGAATGATGTAACAAGATTAGAATTGATCTACAAGCCAAGAGGTTCAAGGAATGTAGGAACGCCAGTGAAAAGATGGACAGAACAACTGTGAGGCGGAACAGGCAAGTTTTGCCCAGCCTGTGAAGTGAAGAAGAAGAAGTCAGGAAAGTTTAAGGATCAAACGGTCCCCGAACATCAACTCGCCATCTTAATCATCATCATATTCGCCGTGCTTATTATGAATGTGTGTGTGCGTGTGTGTGTGTGTGGGTGTGTGTGTGTGTGTGTGTGTGTGTGTGTGTGAACGGCATGTTTCGTCCTATGTTGTGTTGTCTCGGAAGAAGCTCTGATCGTATTTAGTTGGTCACTCATTCAGGGAGACCTACTAATATTTACAGTACGTTCTTAAGCACATGGGGTGTAGTGACCTGCATCTATGTAGTCCTATAAAAGAGACACCTATATCTGAAGTGTTAAATAATATTGCTTTAAAGCAATTATGACCTATGTTTATTAATATACAGTCGTGCTAGGTTGAGTAGCCCTAAAACAAAGGTCTTCTGAAGGCCTTCATGTTCACTTCAGCTGTCATTTCCTTTAGGTATTAGTACAAGATTGTAAAAACTACGCTTAAGGAAATGTGTGGGAAATTGCGTTAGATCCACTGCACATCCAGAGGGTGCGTACAGTATAATTAAACTTTTAGTACATCTCCGACGAGCACAGGATGTTTTTAACAACCTAAATTTTTGAATAATCTTGTAATTCGCGAGGGAAATTATCTCGCTGCCACACTGACTACATCTTCATTTCCAGGAAGATGCGGCAAGCTACAAGTAGGAATTTATAGATTTTTAAACCTGCTAAAATTCTGTATATTTAAAGAGAAATCACTTCATAACGAAGTTTTAATTTGATGCCTGCAGGTTAACAAGTTTTAAAAGTAGACATAAGATAAAAACTCGGTGAATTGAGGAAACTGAGTTTTACCAGGACCAGAGACATTTCCTTGTCTTGTTCCGCACTGTAGCCGAGACATTTAAGGCATCGTGTCTTTATCTAAGAGCTACGGGACTTGAACTGATTTGGGTCCCAATAGTGGAAGACGTTTACTCATAAACTTTCGACCAGTATGTGATAGGAGACATTTATCTTACTGAGAAGCTTCATGGAAATCAGCCGGATTGTCATAAAAGGAACCGACCCAAGCAAGATAAAAGGTGAAAAGACAAGGATAGAATACAGACGGCAGAGATGCGGTTCCTAAGACAAGTAAAAGGATGTACAAGACTTGATAGAATAAGAAATGAGGATATAAGAGAAGAATTGAAAGTACAGCCTTTATTGGATAAAGTCACGAATTACAGACAGAAATGGATTGATCACATGGATGGAATGAGTAAGGAGAGATATCCATTGTTAGCCAGAAATTATCAAGCAAGAGGAAGGCGTGATGTTGGAAGACCTAGAAGACGTTGGGCTGATGCAATATGAAGTCGGAACGGGCAATTGCCTAATCCCTGGAGTGATGATGATGTGATAGGTGCCCACCCAGTGTCTCAGCAATTTCAATAGCTGCAATAAGTAACGAATCCAGGCTGAGAAAATCTATTACGGCAGGGGGACCCGACAAGCTGTCCAGATGTCAGTACAATGCTGACTGGATCATCGTCCATGTCTGTGATTAACACATGTCCCAACTCCTGTCAAAAAACGTTAAACTGAAAATATATAAAACTATTATTCTACCAGTTATATTATATGGGTGCGAAACATGGACTCTTACTTTAAGGGAGGAAAGGAGATTACAAGTATTTGAGGATGAAGTACTTAAGAACATTTTTGGATCAAAGAGAGATGAACAGACAAGTGAGTGGAGTAGACTACATAACAATGAAACATGGTCTTTATAGGAAGCCAGATATAATAAAAACAGTTAAGTCCCGTAGACTGCGATGGGCAGGACATGTTGCACGTATGGGGAATGAAAGACTTGCATGGATGTTTCTTTTAGGAAACCCAGAGGGAAAACGCCCAGTTGGTAGACCAAGAATGAGGTGGGAGAATAACATTAACTATGATTTGAGGGAAGTAGATTATACAGGGAATGATTGGAAAGCATTAGCTCAGGATAGGGATGTATGGAGAGCTTATGTCCGCGCGGCCATGAACCTACGGGATCGATAGTGCCAGTGAGTAAGTAAGTATGATAGCAGCAGTCGGCTGGTAGGGAAAGTGCCTTCTAGGCCTGTAGCACCATGACGTTTCTTTTATAAATCTGAAGGTTTCCTGTCAGCAGGAATCAAGGCCCAAAGGAGGCTGTTAACAGAAGGATCCGTGATCTATGCTAATCGCTCGAGATATTAATGATTCTTTCTTTATCTCGGTTTAACCTCTCAGCTAATAAGTACTTTTAACATGCCACACGCCATCTGGGCCGTATGGGAGAGGGATTTTTAACTGTGGATCACACACTTACTTTCTTGACCACACAGTTACACGGAGGGGTCCCTCAAAGAAAGATCAGCTTAACCCTTAAATTGTCAATATAATATTTTCTCGTGCCAGTTATTTAAATGTTCCGGACCGCAAGGAAAATAAATTCACGTTAAACTGTGTTGTTATACATTATTGCGTAATTTGACATAAATTTAAGTAATTTTTACTCGTTTGTTTGTCTATGGATCTAAAAACAATATTAAATAAAAAAAATCAATGTATCCAATAAGATACATTTTTAATTTAAGGGTTAATGTCAGGGTCTCCTCTGAGACAACATAACATTAAGACGAAAATCAATGCTAATAAAATTCATATCAAATTCCGTTGAAGTGAATAGTCATAAGATAAAAATGAATATATATATATATATATTCCTGTTGGCAGGTGCCGTCCTCAACTGTGTTAAAATGTTGTAGGCCTATATAAAATATTAACTGGTGGCCTTTCGGAAGTTAACTTTCATCACCAGCAGGATGTGCTACTAGTTGCGACGTTGTAGATGTTGATGGTCTTGAAGTGTCGTTAGTTGCTACTAACGAAAGACCTCCAATTAATATTTTATATACAACATTTTAACATAGTTGGTCCACCGCTGTGGTCTCGAGGTTAACATAGTTGGTCCACCGCTGTGGTCTCAAGGTAGCGTGCTGCCTTGTCACGCAACGGGCCCAGGTGAGGTTTTTTCGGAGTTTTTTTCTCACCTGTAAGACAAATGTCAGGAAGCTTAGGGCCCAACGGTCCCCGAAAATCATTCGGCGATCATCATCATCATCATCATCTTTATCATCATCCTTCGCCGTGTGGAAAGCAACGGGAAGCTACCACACCTATAATTCCCTAGTAAAGCTGCAAAGCATAGCATGAAGATGGTGTGATTGTAGTGAAAAACCTGCCCTCGGGCAGAATTACTATGGGTGGATGGAACATAGTCGAGGACGACGGCATCTGCCAACACGTATATATTTTAGTTTTTATTAAGACGAAAGACTCCATTCACACATATATCATCATCATAGTACATTCACGAATTTAGGCCATTTGTTGACCTGTTTCGGCCTCAAGAGAAACACCATCCAAAAGTCTTTTGAGTGGACGTCCTGGTCTTCTTCTTCCTGCAGGTTGATATCTTAACATTTGTTTGGGTATTCTGTGATCTTCCATTCGATGAACATGTTATATCCATCTTGACTTATAATCAGAAATTTTGTTTTCTAAAGATTCCATGTGTAATTCTTCTAAGATGTCTTCTCTTTTTTTTTTGTGATCTGGTAGTGTGTATCCTGCAGTCCTCCGAAGATATCTCATTTCAGCAGATTTAAGTCTCTGTATATCCTTCTATTTCAACGTCCATACTTCGCTACCATACAAAAGAGTTGGAAGAGCCAGTGTTTTATACACTTTTAATCTTGAATGCTTTTGGACTAACTGTGGCTTGAAGATAGAATTTATTAACCCTAAAATTCTTAAAAAAATTAGATATTTTTGCATTTACATCCTTTTCTTCTTCATATGAGATATTGCATCCTAGATATGTAAAATTATTCACCTGCTCCAAAATGTTATTGTCCAGTACAATTTTACTTCTGACAGGATCTACACCTTGAAATGCCATAATTTTTGTTTTTTCTGTAGATATCTTCAAACCATATTCTTCTGTAATTTTGTTAAGTTCATACAGACCTTTCTGTAGATTATCTTCGGAATTTGCTATTATTATTTGGTCATCTGCAAACAGTATGGTGTTTAAATTTCTATTTTCTGATATTCTTATTCCAAATTTATATTTTTTGTTCCAGCAACATGTTACTTCATTGATATAAATTGCAAAGAGTGTTGGGGATAGGGGGCAGCCTTGTCTCACACCACGATTTATAATTCCTTCTTCGGAAAATCTGTTATTTAATTTAATCCTTATGGTAAAAATTGGGAATGTGATAATGATGATTATGACGACCAGATGGTGTTCGGGGACCGTTTGGACCTTAAGTTTGCTGACATTTGTCTTACAGGTGAGGGAAAAAAATCGCCCAGGAAATTTGTCCTGACCGGAGATCGAACACGGGCCCGCTGTGAACGAGGCAGCGACGCTACCATCAGATAACAGCGGTGAACAAAATATCCTTGAGGCTCAAACGATTTTTGAAATTTTAAATGTTCCACAAATTTCATGAGTAGACATTCAGAAGGGCAAATTTGACATTGATATCGAAAATTTTCTTTTTCAAAGAACATTTTTAAAATTGGATTTGAAAAGATTATCAGGGAGAAAATAAATAATCTATGATGACAAAGTAATGAGTTATGATTCATACTTAACAGCCTGATTGATACAATGTGTCTGTTAATGTCGTCAAGTGACAAAAATATTAATTTCGTATCATAATTCTTTCTCCCCTCTTAAACTCGTGGAATCTGTCACTTGCATACACGCATGTCAAAGAGAATATTAAAATATGTTCGCGATGTTCCCTCTGTAGTCTGGGCGTATCCCTTCATGAGCGCATTCCATACAGAAATTAGTGAAGACAGACATACATCATCTTAGTGTAGAGGAATGCACATAAATCACGCGCTTAAACAGAAGTCTTTTGTTCATAATCCACCATCAAACCACGCTCTCTCTCCTACTCTCTCTGAATAGTCACGAAATGCGAATCCTAATTTAGTATTTCAGTTAAAGCGTTCAGAGTTGTTAAAGAATTCCAAGATCGTGATGACCTTGGGAACAAGCAAGTTGATATGACGAAGCAGTGTCTTCGTGATTCGGAAGGAATTTTTATGGTTCAAAATTTATAGCAAAATTAAATAGTTGGGATTTAGATATTAGAAACTATTAATATGTTAACTATGATGTTAACTGACTTTTGTTTAAGGAGCAATCTACATTATTGATGTTTTTGTTTATAGACAAAGTATTTGAACTAAGGTGGCGATAGTATCTTTGACTGTATTTAGTGTACTATTTACTTAATGTATTTACATTCTATAATCCTTGGCATTTATTTAGTTTATTTTGTATATATTTTTTTTAGAATTTTACTTAGGAAATAGTCCCGCGCCGTAGCCTAGCGGTTAAGGTAGGAATCCTTGGCGCAGAGCTACGGGACTTGCGCTGGTTCGAGTCTCCATGGGGGAAGAAATTTTCTCATGGTATTTCGGCCAGTATGCGACCGGTGCCCACCCAGCATCGTGAGGCAATTGGGTAGCTACAATAAGTAGCGGCTCCAGGTTGAGGAACCAGCTATAACGGCTGGGGGACTCGATATGCTAACCACATGTCACCCCTACACTGGCTGTTGATCATCTACCTCTGTGATTGACACATGTGGATGTGAAGGGCCAGCAGCCGGCTGGTAAAAGGGCAACCGCTGAAAAAGTGGAAAGACCCTTAATCGGATCGGACTTAGGAAATAAATGTGTTTAAAATTCTATTAACCCTTAAATTGGCAAAACGCTAATTGGTCGTGCCAGTTATTTAAATGTGTTGCATCGCAGTGAAAACAAAACAAAATCATGTCAAGCCGTCTGTAAATTATTAGTTATTATTATTATTATTACTGTTATTATTATTATTATTATTATTATTATTATTATTATTATTATTATTACATTGTAGCAGTGTTTTCGTGATTCGGAAGGATTTTTTAATGTTCAAAACGTATAGCAAAATTAAAGAATTAAGAGATTTAGATATTAAGAACACATAATATGCTGACTATGAAATTAACTGACTTTTGTTTAAAGATCAATCTATGTTATTGATGTTTTAATATATAGACAAGATATTTAAACTAAGATGGCGGTAGTATATTTGATGTATTTAGTTGTACTCTTTACTCAAATTATTTACATTTCATAATCTTTGGAATTTCTTTAGTCGACTGTAGTTTTGTATAATTTTGGGAGGATGACACAATGAACGATCTAAAGAAAATGAAAGTGGCTAACTTGAATATGACAAGAGACAGATTGACATAGAGGAGGATTGTTGAGAAGGCCAACTTTCACATTTGAAATTGTGGCGCCTGGTGATGATGATGATTATAGAATTTTACTTGAGAATTAAACATGTTGAGTTAAAATTACATCAACCTCTAAATTGGTGAAACAATAATTGCTAGTGCCAGTTATCTAAATGTGTCTGACCGCAGTGAAAACAAAATCGTTTCAAACTGTAAATCATTATTTTTTACTCAAAATTAAAGTGGGAAGTTACACTATGGGGTATTTTCAATTTACAAATGAGTTGGAGAAATTTTTTTATATGTCTCACCTCATGAAATGAAAATTCGCGCAATTTTGTGAGGTGAGATATGTAAAAACATTTTCTCCAACTCATTTATGAATTGTAAACTATTAATTACATTATTATTATTATTATTATTATTATTATTATTATTATTATTATTATTATTATTATGCAATGTATGGAAGTGAGGTATGGACAATCAATAAGTACTACAAGAATAGACTAATAGCTCTAGATATGGATTATTTACGCAGAAGTGGCAGAAAGTCAAAATTAGAACATGTCACAAATAAGGAAATTAGAAACATAATGGAAGCAGAAGAAAGCATAATTGAAAGAATTGAAGAGAAGGAATTAAAATGGTTAGGACATATTTTAAGAATGGAAGATGAGCGATGGTCGAAACTACTATATCAATGGCAACCGACCAGAAAGAAGAAAAGAGGGAGGCCAAAGTTAACATGGAAGGAAAACATGAGGATAAGCAATGCAAGCAAGAGGGCTAGATGCCCAAGATCGTAAATTTTGGAGGTTTGGCACAGGAAGACGGCAGTAGCTGTAAAAAGCCGAAGATAGAGATAGATTATTATTATTATTATTATTATTATTATTATTATTATTATTATTATTATTATTATTATTATTAGTTGTTGCTGATTCTAGAGTTTTCTCTTCTCTTTTTGGAAAGGGTATAAAATTCTGAACCATACAGTGATATAGGGACAGGCATCAATATATTGAATTTTAATTTCGTTTCTCATCTTTAAAAAAAATATAAAATTAGGAATTAATTAAATATTGCAAGTTGGTACAAATGGGTGACAACTGTACAATTTCCAGTTCGATCGCAAGATTGGTAATCGCGGTATGACGAGGTGTAAATACATGGGAAGTCGAGTATGTGCAAATATGTGTAGTTCCTCTGAATGGATTTGCCTCACTTTAACCAGTGACATAATCATTTCTAAAGAATTCATACCTTTACTTAGCCTTGAAACAATTTCGAAAAACAAAACTTGCCTACCATTATCTCTTTTTTTCTTCCGCATGTCTCCGCCTTCGACACCATACTAACGCGAATAGATAAAGCTATTCCATCCTAAATATCCTGTCGACCAATCACTATTAAATTTGGTAATTACGCTAATGATTATAAGTAAGACATGTTATTAAAATATCTTTTTAGTAGCGACTCGAATATTGATGAACCATGGCTTGTAAGTTCCATAATTTGATGTTACATCGAAAAAAATCTATGTAGAGTTTGTATCCAACTTTAAATTATATTTTATTAATATTTTGGGTGAGAAGTTATAATTTTGGTTTATATTCAATATTTTAGATTTTATAACTATCCATAGAAATTACAGATTATTTTAGATGTCACAGGTAATCATGATCAAGACTTACTAGTTGTTTGGGTATTGAGCATCTAATTGAATATGTTTTCTACTTAATTGGTTTCTTATGGAGTGAAATATCTATGATGACGCAGAAATTCGTGTTCGAAGAGTAATTCTGATAAACCCCAGAGCGAGGTACAATTTTCGATAGTTTTCATTAAATTTACAAAAGCGTTAAACTGAAAGTAAATACACGTACATTATTCTCCCAGTTATTTAATTGCGAATCATGGACTCTTACTTTAAGGGAGGAGAAATGATTACAAGTATTTGAGAATAAAGTTCTTAGAACAAACGCTTAAATGGTATGGCCATGTACAAAGAATGGAAAATGAAAGATGGCAAAAAAATATATACCAATGGTCACCCCCTGGAAGAAATAAACGTGGCAGACCAAGATGAGAATGGAAAACCTACGCCAGAACTATAATGGATGATAGGAATTTGGAAGAGGGAGATTGGAATTATAGAGATAAATGGAAATTGAAGACGGCAAACCTATATGTGGGGGAAAGCCGAAGAAGAAGAAGAATAAAAGTTTGACCAAACAGAGATGAACGGTCAGGCGAATGGAGAAGACTTCATAACAATGAGCAACGTGATCTTATATAGGAAACCAGATATAATAAGAGTTAAGTCTCGTAGACTGCGGTGGGCAGGTGATTTGACACGAGTGGGGAATGGAAGAGGGGCATGGAAACTTCTTGAAGGAAAACCAGAGGAAAACATCCAGTTGATAGACAGAGAATGAGGTGGGAGAATAACATTAAACATAATTTTAGGGAAGTAGATTATACAGGTGATTATTAGAAAATAAACTCCTGAAGATCTTGAAGGAAATTGGCGTGAACTGGAAGAAGAGGAGGCTCATAAGTAGTCTTTATATGAAACAGCGAATAAAAGTGAAGATAGGAGAAGAAATGACAGAGTGAAGAGAAATTGGAAGGGGAGTAAGGCAAGGGTGTCCTCTATCACCTACTCTTTTCAACATATACCTGGAAGACCTAATGAAGAACTGCTTAGCAATACGGGAGGCGTAAACATGGGATGAAGAAGGATAAAGTGCATAAGATTTGCTGATGATATGGCTTTGCTAGCAGAAGACGCAATGACACTGAGGAACATGCTGATGGAGCTAAATTATAAGTGCGAGGATTATGGGATGAAGATAAATATAAATAAGACGAAGACCATGATTACAGGAAAGAAACCAAGGAAGATAAACATGAGGATTAAAGATGAGGCCATTGAGCAAGCTGGAGAGCTTCAAATACTTGGGTTTACCATCAGTAGTAACATGAACTGCGGTCAAGAAGTAAAGCAGAGGATAACAATAGCAAAAGAAACTTTCAACAAGAAGAGAAGCATTTTCTGCGGACCTTTGGCAAAAGAATTAAGGAAGAGGCTAGTGAAGTGCTTTGTGTGGAGTGTAGCATTGTATGGTGCAGAGACTTGGACATTACGACGGAATGAGGAAAAGCGACTGGAAGCTTTTGAAATGTAGATATGGAGAAGAATGGAACGTATAAAATGGACAGACAAAGTAAGAAATAAAGATGTGCTAGACAGAGTGGGTGAAAGAAGAACAATGCTGGAACTCATAAAGAAGAGGAAAAGAAAATGGATTGGCCACTGGCTAAGAATAAACTGCCTGCTGAAGGATGCTCTAGAAGAAATGGTCAACGGAAAGAAAGTTAGAGGCAGAAAAAGACATCAGATGATAGACAATATTAAAATACATGGTTTGTATGCAGATACAAAAAAGGAAGTTGAGTTAAGGAAAGAGTGGAGAATGCTGAGTTTGCAGTGAAAGACCTGCTCTTGAGCAGAACACAATGAATGAATTAGAAAACATAAGCTCAGGACGGGGATGTGTGGAGAACTTTTGTCTGCGCGGCCATTAGCATACGGATTCGATAATACCAGTGAGTTGGTTCTACTTTCAATAGAGAAATGCAAAAATTATCTCTTTTTTTCATTCTGTCAATGCATAAGTAGACAGACATCTCTCGTGAAATAACAGTGATTGGAAGTACAGTATCTACATTAATGGGATGGTACAACAAAAATAAATAAGAGTTAGAAGGAATTGATAACGATACGTAAACGTATCGAAACTAGTCTTCAATAAATCTACAAATATGAGGTAATTCGTTAAAATTGTAACACTGTATGAATTAAAATAAACTTCATAGTGCCACTTCCTTCAAATGTTAAAAAAAAGTAATAAATTTTATATGCTGTATATTCTGAATGAGAATATTTTCTTGAATATTGTAATATTCAAGTCATCAAACTCATGTTCTCAGATTTGTTAGAAACTTCGAAGCTTTTTAAAAACGTGTTCCATCATCACATTTAATTGGTTTAATTACATCATGTTTAGGGTATTAGAATGGAGGATGAAAGAGAGACATGGAAACTTCCTGTAGGAAAACCAGATCAAAAGCACACAATAATCTGTATGTTTAGGGTTTAAGAATGGAGAATGAAATACAGACATGGAAACTTCTTGTAGGAAAACCACAGGAAAAGCAACGTCCAGTAGGAAAACCAGGTAAAAACCAACTTCTTGTAGGAAAACCAGAGGAAAAGCAACTTCTGTAGGAAAACCAGAGGAAAAGCAACTTCTTGTAGGAAAACCAGAAGAAAAGCATCCATTAGGTATGCCAAGAATGGGGAGAATAACATTAACCATGATTTGAGTTATGTAAATTTTAAAGGGAATGATTGGAGAAAACAGCTCAGGTTAGGTATGTATGGAGAGCTAATGTCCGCGCGACCATAAGTCTCCAGGCACGGTACTGCCATTGTGTTAATTAGGGTTTAAATTCTGTTAAAATATTTAAATTATAGCATTGGTAAACACTAATTTTGTTTGTATTCACGCAGACTTTCACGGCCGGAGTTGCTACGATGATCTTGATAAAGCTTTTCGGGCTGTAGGCCGTGGTCGTGAGGCTTGTAGTTCCCCTCACGACCACGGCTTACAGCCCGAAAATCTTCATCAAGATCATCATACTAATTTGGTTTATTTATTTAGATCAAGTTGAACAGAGTAAAAATCCGTTTTTAACATAAAAATAAATTCTATCTAAAACGCCTCTTTCTGTTTTTACGCGTTTGATGTGGAAAGAAGTAATGGAAAAACACATTTTAAAATGTCTACTAGATAAATAAAGTTTCTTGAACCCGTTTTAGCAAAAATATACAATGAAGTTTGAATATAGAATGTTGGGTAGCTTGTGTTTTGACTGGCCATGGGTGAGACACATCTTGTAATAATTCAAAGGAACACATGCACACACCTTCTCTGGTCTTGCATACTGATTTAACATCATGTACGTGCTACTGCAGATCAAATCATAACATGAGGTCCATGCTTATCCGATATGACACAAGAATTACACTTCTTCTTTTTTATGTTCATAGTATAAATATTACATGTCAGTTATCATGGTCACATCTGAATCCTTGGTACGCGAGTTCAAAACCATTCGATGGACTTTTTAGGGTATAAATATCTTGAGTATAGTCTACCGCTGTGGTCTCGAGGTAGCGTGCTGCCTTGTCACGCAGCGGGCCGGGGTTCGATCCCCGGTCGGGACAGTTTTTCTGGGTGGTTTTTTTCGGGGTTTTCCCTCACCTGTAAGATAAATGTCAGGAAACTTTAAGGCTCAAACGGTCCCCGAACATCATCTGGCCATCATTATCATCAATATCATATTCGCTTAATTAGCTTAAGTTTAGTTTAAGGCCTCTCCTGGCGCATCATTACCATCATCATCAACTCTCATATTATCGAGACAACGTAACCCCGCCTTCTAGGCGCCCCGACCTCAGAAGCGGGTTACAAGTACGCCATGCCAGGAGAGAACACCAGGAATGTCGAAATGACAACCTGAGGCATTTGGGGAAAAAAAATATCTTGAGTATATGGCCGCGGTGGACTATTATTACTAATATGACCTAAAATTATATAACTACTTTTCTAGAGGTTTGAAGAACTCGGGTAATTTCGTGACAGTATTAGAGTAAATTCGTAACAAAGTTATTAATTGCTCTCCATGTTATATTCAATGCATTTGAAATCCCACTTATAAAGTGTCAACCCTTGACACTTTTCATGGAACCAAAGATCGCATTTTCGACATTGTATCAGTTCACCTTTAGCGTCGAAGAATATCTACTCAAAAATGTTCTTCAAACACAGACAAGTATTAAATCATACAAATTGTAACATGAATTGAAACACTTCCTCTACAAGGCATCATAAAATAAACCCAAGGAACGCCGTTATCACGAACATGAAAACACAACAAGAAAGTAGACTTTCTGACATCTACGAGACAAAAAAATAATTTGCCAGTACAACTTCATTACAAAGGAAAGAAAAAAATTAGGCTAACGAAATTGTCCCTACTATACTATATAATAATCCTTATAAAATAACAAAAAATAAGTCAAGTTATATTGAATTGCACAATAAAATTTTCAATGTAAATGAAATTTCTAACTCCTAGAATAACTCGCCTAATTTTATCTTCTCCTGTCACGAAATTAGCCGAATTTGCCCTAATGCGTATCAAGAGTTAAGCGTATTATATTATATTTTATTTATATATTGGAGAAGAATTCAAAATTGTGCGCTACATGATCTTCATAGGAAACCAGATATAGGGCCTAATAAGAAAAGTTAAGTCTCTTAGACTGTAACGGGGCAGAACGTGTGACACGAATGGTAAATAAAAGAACATGGAAGCTTCTTGTAGGAAATCCCAGAAGGAAATGCCTAGTTGGTAGACCAATAATGACATGAGAGAATTACATTAATCACGATTTGAGGGAAGTAAATTATACAGGGGTGATTGGAAAACATTAACTCAGGATAGGGATGTATGGAGATGTCTAAATTTTATTTTTTCCCTCAAAATTGAAATATACTAATTGAACAAGCAGTAATCTAGTGAACATGTGTCATGTGTTACGTCATAAGGTTCAGTAGTAGAAAACGAAGGAAGCAGTAGGTAGTCGATCTTCAATGTCTACTTACGTCGAATAAACAGAGCATTTTAACAAGTAGGTTTCACGCACATGACCACATCTGTCGGTCATTACTTGTTTTCCCTCTCCGAACCGGTCACGGGAACGTTAATCACAGGGAACAAATCAGTTGGTTACACATAAACCGTAACACACTGCTAGTGAATCGACACATTACATAAATGCAAGAATTTAGCCTTCACTACTCCTGGTTTTAACCTACCATAAACAACACCAATTTATGCAAAACATTTTCTCAAGGTTATTTCTCAAAACTCCACAGTTTCTAAATATAACTATAACTAATATGATTTGCAGGAACAGGATGTATGGTTTGGACTCGTGGAACACTTCTAAAATATATTTCTAATTTCTAGACTTCATTAAAATTATTTTTATTTCGATCTTCTTTTTCTTCTTTATCTGTATTAGTCCTATATTCTGTTTATTTCCGAACATAAACAATAAGTATACACTATCCATCCATTTCCTATGTTGTATTATCATCAGCAGCATCAAGAATTAGACCCGCTGGTCTGTTCCGATCTCATGTTAGAATTGGTCTACCCATCTTTTACTGGGTCTTCCAACATTCTGCCGGCATTTTCTACCACAAGCTTGAAAGTATAAATATTGATGTCCCCTAAAGACGTTACTGGCGTCTCGCAGGGTAATGTAAGGTTGCCATTCGAAAAATGAAGTTAAGTCGTGATTGATGTCCATTGGGAGAGATAACGCAGTAGTCAAAATGATACATATAATAATACAGGAGAGTCCACTGCTGTGGCCTCGAGATAGCTTGCTGCCTTGTCACGGAGCGGGTCCGGGTTCAATCCCCGGTTGGAACAAGTTCCATGGGTAAAACTATTTTCGGTGTTCCTCTCCTGTAAGACAAATATCAGGAAACTTTAAGGCCCAAACGATCCCAGAACATTACTTAGACATAATTATCATACTCACATCATTAGATTAAATTTAGGATTAAGGCCTCTCCTGGCGCATCATTACCATCATCTATCTGTATCTATCTTCGGGTTTTTACAGCTACTGCCGTCTTCCCGTACCAAAACTCTAAAACCTACGATCTTGGGCATCTTCAATGCTTAGCCCTCTTGATTGCATTACTATACTCATGTTTTCCTTCCGTGTTAACTTTGGTCTCCCTCTTTTCTTCTATCTGGTCAGTTGCCATTGCTATAGTAGTTTCGGCCATCGCTCATCTTCCATTCTTAAAATATGTCCTAACCATTTTAATTCCTTCTCCTCAATTCTTTCAATTATGCTTTCTTCTGCTTCCATTGCGTTTCAAATTTCCTTATTTGTGACATGTTCTAATTTTGACTTTCTGGCACTTCTGCGTAAATAATCAATTTCTAGAGCTATTAGTCTATTCTTGTAGTACTTATTGATTGTCCATACCACAGTTCCATATATTGCATCAGATTCCATCAATGTTTTACCAATATATATTTTTTATGTCTTTCCAAATATGCTTAGCGTATCCCACCATATGATGGGATAATCATTTCCATCATCGCCCATCAAATATTTGGGGCAGCATAACCCGCCTTTTAGGAGCCCCAACCTCACAAGTAGGTTATGTACGTCAATGCCAGGAGAGAATACCAGTATTGTCGAAATGACAAACTAGTGGCAATGAATAAAAAAAAACTATACAGCAGTTACACAATAATTGCCAAAGCAATGTAGCTACCGAAATATATATCCATCCATAGTAATTCTGCCCGAAGGCAGGTCCTTCACTGCAATCATAGCATTTTCATGCTATGCATGCAGCTTTACTAGGGAATTGTAGGTGTGGTAGCTTCCCGTTGCTTTCCACACCGGTGAAGGATGATGATGATGATAATGAGCAGTATGATGATAAGGATGTTGATAATGATAAGTATGATGATAAGGATGATGATAATAAGTATGATGATAAGGATGATGATAAGGATGATGATAAGTATGATGATAAGTATGATGATAAGGATGGTGATAATAAGTATGATGATAAGGATGATGATAATAAGTATGATGATAAGGATGATGATAATAAGGATGATGATAATAAGTATAAGTATGAGGATGATGATGGCCATATGATTTCGGGGACCGTTTGGGCCTTAAAGTTTTCCTGACATTTGTCTTACAGGTGAGGAAAAACCCCGATAAAAAACTCACTCAGAAAAACTGCCCTGACCGAGGATTGAACCCGGGCCCGCTGCGTGACAAGGCAACCTCGAGACTGCAGCGGTGGACTTGAAATATATATAAGGAATCAAAATAGTTTATTTTTAAAACTAAAAACATTTTCTCTCTAGTTATGAATCCTTGTTTTTGTTTGGTTATTTAGGCATAATGAAATATCTGAGAAGTAATTCCAAGAATTAACAACTGAAATTATGAAATATGGGAAGTATGTTTGTGCTATATTAGGAAAAGTGTACGAGGAAGATAAGAAATAGTTGGTTATGTAAATCAGTCGATACTGAAATCATCATATGAAGACTATTTTTAGTTTGTTTTTCACAGAACAATAGATTTCGTTATGTATGTGAGGATATGTGGTCATGAGTGTCAACTGTTTATCTTGTCACATACAGTTGTTCATCCTCCAGATGTGCCGTCTAGCTTTATATTCCTGGAAACTACAGTAGGATGTAGCTGAGTGATGTAAAGAATGATTATTTTTAAATGTGGACATAAAAGTGGAGATAAAACAGTTTATAGACACTGGAATGAGGATGTGAAATGCCAGATTTTGCGAAGATATATTAAACTGTAACCAGTTGAGTAGCTTCAGGCGAAGGAAGTTTCTTTCAGTCTATTCGTCCTCCAGCATATGTGCTGTTGATTTGATCTCTCTACACTTCATATATCATAATTACATGTGTATGTTGATCTCATTGTAATCCAGTTATCGCTTTAATTGAAAATGTATTTTATATATATATATATATATATAATATATATATATATATATTCCATTTCATAGTAATTCTGCCCGAAGGCAGCTCCTTCACTGCAATCATAGCATTTTTATGCTATGCTTGCAGCTTTACTAGGGAATTGTAGCTTCCCGTTGCTTTCCACACCGGTGAAGGATGATGACGATGGCCACATTTCGGGGACCGTTTGGGCCTTAAAGTTTTCCTGACATTTGTCTTACACACACACACATACACACACGCGCGCGCGCGATCCATGGCGCGACAGGCCTAGAAGGCCCTTGGCATACCAGCTGGCTGCTGGCCTCATATCCACACGTGTTAATCACAAAAGTGGTTAATAATCCAACCAGTACTGAGGTGGCATGTGGTCAGCATATAAGGTCCCTCAACAGTTTTAGCTGGTTTTCTTTACCTGGAGCCGCTACTCATTGTATTTTCTCACAATGCAATTCGGCCCCATTCTGGCCGAAATTACATGATAAAATTTCTTCACCCATGGGGACTCGAACCAATGCAAGTCCGTAGCCCTGCACCAAGGCACCAAGCCTTAAACCGCCCGTCTACGGCGCGGGACACACACATACACACACACACACACACACACACACACACAGGTATAGCCTATATACATATATCATATGCTAATTAAATTTTGACATTTAGCTAAGAAGGCCAAATGTGACATGAAAAGAAAATATTAATGCCTGGACCGGGATTTCAACCCGAGACATCTACCTCTATGTTAGTGCGATACCACTTCGCTATTCAAGCTCCCAGTGCAAACATTACATCTTCTTTCCACACATAAAAAATTTATATAAAAACATTACTGCTATAAAGTAAAATATTATCATTGAAATGCTTTCTTGTTATGGAAGCCGTAAGATGACACTGCGAGCGATGTCCCGCTGCCTCTTATGGTAGAGAATTATATAAAAGGAAAGAACATTTGTACACCACAAAACATCTCATAAGTACACCAGCCGAAGAAGGCAATTTAAGCGGTATCCAAATGCAATAATAATAATAATAATAATAATAATTATTATTATTATTATTATTATGCACTCGGGAATTATTAGTTCTGATTTCATTATTAATGACAAAAGCTTCGAACACTTTTAAAGTTTTTAGTGTAACCAGTCATGTATTAAACTAGGTTTTGCAATATATAAGGTAATAATTTACATAAATACTTACAGGCCTAATTTACGAACTTACATAAACGTTATCAAGTCCTCATAATATTAGAAGTGCTTTCCCCATTCTTGACCTATATAGATACGTATGTTTCATAATTTTTAAGTTTTGTGCAAGAATAGAAGCCTTTGTTGATAATCTAATGGACAAGTCAAGGCGTACAACTACACATAAAACTATTTAAATATCTGGGTTAAAGAATTACATAATATGCCTATGTAATAATGAGATAGGACTCTTCACTATCTGGAGAAAGATAACACTGAGCAACAAAAAAGGAAACTTTTTTGTCTCGGAAAGAAAAAAAAATGTGATTCTGATAGTATTTTTTTTCTCCTGAATTTAAATAAGATATCGGTTTTTCTCCATCACGCAAGGTTTGAAGATTCCATCCTTTTAGTCGGAAACCAAGCACTTCAGACTGGTTTTTGGATAACTTTAAATCTCGTATGAGATCGTTAAGATCTTCTTGAGTCAATAAATGAGGCTCAGATGAAGAGCTTTGTTCAAAAGTTGTATCACCAAAATCTGTTTATTCTTCTTTCTTACTTCATTCAGAATCTGAGTTCTCTTCATCTAATGTCACATGTTCAGGAAGCTTTGGTATGGGCAATTCTTGGCAGTCTGGAACTGGTCTCATTGCAGATTGCAAGTCAGGGCACCACTGTATGTTTTGATTTTAACGTAATCCCTTTAATATTTGTTGTTAAAAATAATTATTTAACTCCATTAATTGAAATTGAAATAAAAAAATTGTGGATGATGGAGAAATTTCGAATGCATATTTGAAAACACGATAAAAAAACTGCATTAAGTACAACTATTGGTACAATCATATTGACCAGTGTAATTGACAGTCCTGGCGGAATCCGACCCGTGGCACAGAAACAAATTATAACACGGGTTTCGACTACTGGTCCTTCTAATAGCTCAGCAATTTCGTTGAGCTCATTGCAGGGTACCAGCGTGTTCTGAACAACGAAATGACTATACACAGTATCGGCAGTTCAATTTTTCTGTTGATTCTCTTGATCCTGACATGCGCTCACACTTTTAAAAGCTATAGTGGGACAAATGAATGAAGACTACATAACAGGAACTCCATGGTCTTTATAGGAAAAAAACTCCTGGAGCGACAGGCCTAGAAGGCCCTTAGCCTACAAGCCGGCTGCTGGCCTCACATCCACATATGTCAATCGCAGAGATAGATGATCATCCAGCCAGTGTAGGGGAGACATGTCAGCATGTCGTGTCCCCCAGCCGTTATAGCTGATTTTCTCAACCTGGAGCCGTTACTTATTATAGCTACCCAAATATCTCACGATGCTGGGTGGGCACCGGTCCCATACTGGCCGAAATACCATGAGAACATTTCTTTTCCCATGGAGACTCGAACCAGCGCAAGTCCCGTAGCTCTGCGCCAAGGCTTACTCCCTTAACCACTCTACTATGGCGCGGGATGGTCTTTATAGGAAGCCAAATATAATAAGAATAGTTAAATCTCGTAGACTGCGATGGGCAGGACATGTGGCATGAATGGGAAAAGAAAGACGTGCATGGAAGCTTCTTTTAGAAAAAACCAGAGGAGAAACGCCCAGTTGGTAGATCAAGAATGAAGTGGGAGAATAACATTAACTATGATTTGAGGGAAGTAGATTATACAGGGAATGATTGGAAAACATTAGCTCAGGATAGCGATTAGGGATGTATGGAGAGCTTATGTCATCGCGGTCATGAATCTATGGGTTCGATAGTGCCAGTGGGTTAGTTATAGTAGGCCTACATGTATCACCAACTATACGACCTATGATTGGAAAGCCGATTCAATGTACGAGTACAAGGGAATTACTTGATTCTTATTGCATAATTTCTAGAGATTATGGTTTTGTATAGATCTAAGATAGGCCTACTTGTTTTCATTTCTATTATAAATGTAGGGTGAATTTATCATTCAGAGTTTCCTGCTTTGACTTTCCTTGGACATAAACTAATGTTGTCATATACTAAGAGAGTGAACATTTCTTAGGAACTTCTTAAACATAATTTGTAGGATTTTCATTCTGTTTATTTTCAAAATCACTCCTCGGAGGAAGACGTATTGGATGTGCATGCATTGTCTATCCATCTCTTGGCTGGTCTTCGACGTGTTCTTCTCCCGTCCATTGGTCTATCTTCTTTAGCTCTTTTTTGCAAGTCGGTTTTCTTCCATTCTTTCTATTTGACCCTTCCAATATGTTCGTCTATCTATAATAAATTTTGTTATGTCTTGAATATGACATTTGTCCCTAATTTCTATGTTGTGTATTTAACAAATAATGTTTTCCCCTGAATAGTTCTTAAGATTTTCATTTTACATGTGCTTATTATTTTAGTTTTTGTTGTATCAGCCCTACTTTCTGCTCCATATACGATAACTGGTCCCAAGTAGCCATAATATAGGATGTAAAATGACAAGAGAAATCAGTCCTGTGCATGTAGCTCAGAAAACTAGCGTCAATTTAATCCTATCTCTGACTTTACATGATGAATCTTGATTCCATGCAATTCAGCAACAAAGTAGGTCTCTTATGTGCGACATGCAACAATTCTTGGTCATTGCTCTGCAACTCATTCTTTTTTTTTTATAAACCACACTTTTCTAAATTGGAATACTTTAACATATGTAGAAAGGTCCAAAATAACTGGGAAGAACATATTGATAGAATGCCAGAAGGAAGATTTCCAAAATTATTGCTAAATTATAAACCGCACAGAAGGAGAAATGTTGGTCGCCCACACAGAAGATGGTCTGAACAATTTTAACAATTCTAGCTTTCATGAAACCGAAACGAGCCAACAGGCTTAATCCCTGGATGATGATGATGATGATGATAAAATTGAAAACTGAGAGCATCAATTATAAGGATGGAGAACGCCATAATTTGCTGATCTGAAATTTAAATTAGGAGGTTAGTACGATTTGGATAGAATTACGATTTTACTTACTATAAATTGAGCAAAGTATTCGCACTGAAATTAAACTTCAGTCTAGTTAATTATAAAATTTGTACCGTACCTAACATGATTTAAACGAAACTTTGGAATCTAATTAATAACTACAATGTACCCTATTATTTAGGAATTAAAATTAGAAAACTGGAATAGTAATATGATGATCTTGAAGATTTCCGGGCTGTAGGCCGTGGTCTCGAGGCTTGAAGTTCCCCGACGTTTCGCCAGAGACTGCGTCTGACATCCTCAAGGGTTGTCTTGAGACGTCGGGGAAATTCAAGCCTCGAGACCACGGCCTGCAGCCCGGAAATCTTCTTAAAGTTCATTATAGCAACTACAGGCGTGAAAGCCTAAGTCTCAATACATGGAGTAGTAATAGTTGGACTTCAACTTAGAAGAATTTAGCATCATTTTAAACCATTCGAGTTCATTCAGGCACGAACAAACTGACTAGTTTTTCCTTGGTCAAGTCAAAGTCTGAGTTGGAATTTCAGTTAGTATACCATAACCGAGATAAGTTCTAATTGTACAGTAAACAGACCCATGTATAAGGCATTGAAATAATATTCTCCCATATAATGTATATAAACATATGCTAGATCATTATATATATATATATATATATATTAAAATTTAATTCGAGTGTTAGGGAGCGAACAACATTTCTTTACACCCTTAAAGGTAAACAGTTATTCGACCAATGATAATGCAGACCATTCATCTGGTTTAATTACAACTAGAACTTAGCTCGGAAGAAGTGTAGGACCAATTTCATCATAATTAGCTTTTCATACATTTACTAAAAATTAAATTACTGAACTTCAGGAAACCCATTACAATTATATTTACAACAATATAAATACAAAGCCTACTGGATATATCTAAGGATCTAAGATGCAATATGTAGATAGATTTTCAAGTAGGCCTATTTGTAAAAATAATATAATGAAATAAACCATTTGGTTTGTGGTACGAATGCACTGTCATGCATGGGCTGTTTCACGGATTTAGAAGCAATAAATAAAATTTGATGTTTGATAAAACTAGCTTTACGCATAGAAATTAATGGTACAAATAAGAAGTAAATAACCTACATTGCTGAAAGAATAAATAATAAAAGAAAATACTGTAATTTGTATTAGAAACACATTGGAGTTATTGTCTTTTAAATCTATACATTACATTGAGGTTGTCAAAGATTACATTACATGTCACATATTGTACAAATATACGAGGCATGGAGTATAACATTGATTGATTATAAGCTTATTCTTCCGTCAAGTTCAGATCTTTATGACTAGTTTTTTGTTTCCGGTTATTGTGCAGAAATTCACCTCTTTCTACTTGATATACTTTGAGATTATACTTTCATTCATTTTGAGAATTTTCCTCATCATTGAGGGTTTTCTCTAATCAATCATAATAATTAACACGAGTTTTTAAAAAAAATACACAAATTACTACGGACTTAGACTATCAGTTTGTAGCAAATATTAACAAATTTCCCTCAATTAAAATTCTCCATCGTTCTCTGTCCTCTGTGTCTTCATCCGTTACATCAAATTTCCTCATTGCAGTTTGAATGTTATTCTTCCAGGTTGTTCTTGGTTTTCCTTATCTGCTACTTCTTTCAATTTTCCATGAATAGACGGCTTTTGGTAGTCTTTTATCCTGCATTCTTCTTACGTGTCCATACCATACCATACCATTTTAACCTTCTGTATTCAATCTCACCCATTATTCTTCTTTCTGCATTAATCCATTTTACAATATCTGTATTTCTAATTCTTTCCAGTCGAGATTTTCTGGCAGCTCTTCTCCAAATATTCATTTCAACTGCAATTATTCTGTTGGCATGTTGTTGTGTCATTGTCCAAACTTCCGATCCATATAATATATACTTTCTAGTATGAAATTCTAAATTAGTTGTTTTGTTGTGTTAATGAGTTTTCTGGAAATTTTAATTAAATATTTATATCAACCATAATGAAATGCAGTAGTTTACAGACCTAAGACCAATTGAAATAGTTGCTGTCTGTAGTTTTTTAATCTCTATCGATTAATTAAATTATAATCGTAACTAATTTATTTAAATTATATATTATTTATTTTGTATACAATTTAAAAAAAATACTGTTTTGCATGTTATGATTGTAGCTTAAATAATAATGTGTACAATATATGGCGTAGTTGAAATAGGCCTATTACATATGTTTATGATATTTATTTAAATTAACTATACTTTCAATGCTATGTCTATTTAATATTTAGGGTTGTACTTTTCTTCTTTCGTAACAAATATCTCATTAATTTGTATTTTAGTATTTCATTGTTAAATAATTTATGTATTTGCTACTTTTAGCAGTAAAACTATATATTTCCAAATATAATTTATGTAGAGACCAGTTATCATTTTACTCTAAATATATTTAAGCCGAATTAATTACATATTGGATTTTAAATCATATATTTTTTTTTAATTTCACATTATTTATAGACGCTTTAACATGAAGTTCATATCGCATCTTAGAATTTTTAGGTGTATACATTACACTTTCATAGAATACTGTTTTTAACTTAATTTTATGGGTAACCATTGGTACTAACAATAGGTTTGGGTTTATGGATTCTTTAAAAACAATATCCTCAATAATTTTGTATTGCGATAGTGTGGACTTAGAGGCGCCTGGATTACGCCCTTGTGTTAATATTTGAGGCACGTTTGAAGGCAGGTATGAATCTAGTCACAAGTTTCATATATTGCACTTACAAGTATTGATCTTCACCAGAGATATATTCATGATTACCATCAATAAATATCTACAAGCTATTGTCTTAAGACTAGCTGCTAAGGCCAAGGACCTTCTAGGTCTATTGCGCTATGAAGTTTTTTTTATTCATTTTTATTTAATGACGATCTTTAACCCTTAAATTCGTAATGTATCCTTTTGGATACATCAGTTGGTTCAGTTAATGTAATATTTTAAATAAATCAGAAGAAAACGAACAAAAATAAACCATTTAAATTTGTGTCAAATTATACAATATACCTAATAATAACAGTTATACAAGATTCCGTTTTCACTGCGGTCCGCCACATTCAAATAACTAACAGAAGAAATTTGCCATAAATCTATGACATGGAATTTTTTCTTTATTTCCCCTTCCGAAGTATAAAATGTCAGGATTTTTAGCCCTTAAAAACCAATCAACTCCACCTGGTTTGAACTCGCAGTCAGCGGCGAGTAGGTAACCAGTAGCGCATGAGGACCGACTTTTCTTTAGTTTAGGTTATTCCTTAATATATAAAATATTTTTAAGTCCTTCACGCCTCCCGGTCAATTATTGAAAATCTCCAAATATATATATATATATATATATATTTGTCCAATGCCACCAGGTTGCCTTTTATGACATTTCTCTCCTGACATCGGCGAGGTTGTAATCAATTTCTTAGATTGGGACACCTGGAAGGCGGAGTTACTTTACCCCGATTGTATGATGGGTGATAAATGATAATGAAACGCCAGGAGAGTTCTTAACCTAAATTCCAGACCATGGCCAACCACAGGAATAATTACACTGGTCAACATGATTTTTGTCTCATGGGTACCAATAGTTGTACTTAATGCAGATTTTTATCGTGTTTTCAAATATGTATTCGGAATTTCTCCATCACCCACAGTTTTTTATTTCAATTTCAATTAATGGATTTAAATAATCATTTTTTTAAATAAACCTAGACTTTTCCCCGGAAAATCTTGGCGCAGTGAGCGATGAGCACGGGGAACCCTTTCATCAGGAGATTTCAACTATGGAAAAGAGATAGGCCTATTAAGGCAAATGGAATTCTAATATTCTGGCCGATTATTGTTGGACCATCAAGAGGTATGCTCCACATGCGAAATATAGCAGAAAATCGTTATTTCTTACTTTCTAGGCGAGTCCGAATGTTCGAATATTGTGTAGCTACGAATGTAGAAAATATTAAAAGTGTTTGAAATTATAAATTCCTGTCTCTCGGAAAACTTTGCGTGATGGAGAAAAACCAGTGTCATATTTGAATTCAGGAGAAAAAATACTATCAGAATCAAATATTTTTCTTTCTGAGACAAAAAAAAAAAGGTTTATTTTTTCTTGCTCAGTGTAATCTTTAAGGTAAAATTCCTATGGTCTGACCGGTAATCGAACCCGGGACCTCATGAACTGTATCAGAAATTCTGACCTCTAGTCCATGAGACTAGTCTAAATCTCCAAATATAATTAGGATGATTTCATTCTCAAGTCCACATGCGAATTAAAAGGCATTTTTTTACACCTTTGTTTAATAATAATCTCTCTTGTATATGAGTCACTTTCTTGATAAATGTTTGGCGCCCTGTGAAATTTCCCCCGTGCCTTCTTAATATTCTGCAGCGTGACAAAAACAATACCTCATTGTCATGGGAGTGGGGGGGGGAGGGAATTTCATGAACTGTAACATTGAAGACTGGTTTTACCAGATTCCTCATACTTGATTGCTTGAAGCAATGTAAGAATCGATTAAGACGAGCGGGGACATAATAGTTTGGACGCCTACTACTACTGTGGGAACGTAATGCGCATGGGAAGGGAAATGATCCGTTCATCCAACTAACTTTTCACTTGTGCACACATTTAGAGTAATTACACGGCTTTTACTTGACTGATTGGTTAGCACTTCATTTATCTCATTTGATACTTGTGTAATCCGTTAAGTTGAACTGGTTTATATATACTTACGTTAAGATAATATATGAATTATTTACATTTAAGATATAAATTATTATTTTTTATTTTCAATTAATGTTCCACTTAATTGTTCTGATTTGATACATCTGCTAATCCGTTAAGTTGAACTAGTTTAGATACACCTATGTTAAGATAAACCAACATATTATTTGCATTTTTTTAAATTATATAATTTTTATTATATACAACTTTCCTCATTAGAGGATTGCCTCAAGGACAAAGTGATACAGACAATTAATTTTCGAAATTGATTAAATATATTTTGTAAATACATAAAAAAAATTCAAATTGTAATTGAAGTATACGTACTATAAAGTAGACATTTTGTAAAGATGGTTTCTTAAAATTGATCCTCTAATGGCAGCGATGGCAATTTTAGAAAGATACACCCTGTCCAAATCTAAGGAATTCCAAAATTTAGCTAAGAATCTTGGTATAGTACCTCTTGCCCCGATCATCAATCCTGTGACAGTTATACTATCTAATTGGTATTTATCTTGGTAATAGCCAATTGTTGGCTCACATACGGCTTTCTTTTCACAGTCAACTTCCTCAGGTTGGCCATTATGAGTCTCAAAACGGATTGTGGGATCTAATATCATACCAATTTTAGAAAATGGTCTAAATGCAATAATATATATTCGTCTGTTTCTTCCATTAGTGGCCACACCATGAACTGCCTCATAAACTGTGTATCCATAATCTCGCAAGGCTTCTGCTATCATATTTCGAATAGTGTGGTGCCGAATGTTTCTAGTGATTCTCCAAATTAATTTTTTAAACTATGTAATACCCGGCGTGCGCTGCTATGCCTAAATAAATTAAATGTGTTTTTTATATAAGTCGAAAGAAAATTACGGGTTAATTAAATTATATAATATATGTTGCGACGAACCAAATATGGACTAAATTTTTAATTTCGGATTTCAGGTAAACCACAACTTCTAACGGTCGAATTTCACAGATTTGTGGACAATAACTACCTCGGTATATTTTAATATACCGTCTCATATGCTGAAGATGGTACATATGTTTCCGAAAGGCCTCCTAAATGTTTTATAGCGTTTCATCTTGTAGACGACGACTGAGATCTCAGGTATTAATTTTATATTTTAACTTTCATATAGTAACCTTAACGTTTTTTGTAATGAATTAAAATAAGTATTGACTCAATTTATGGTTGTCTTGATTAATATATGCATGTATTTAATAATTATATTATTATATTTAAAATCTTAATTTGAAAGGAAGAATTGTCCAGTTTGAGGAAATCAGTTATAACGGCTGGGGGACTCGACTTAATGACCACGTCACTCCTACACTAACTGGATCATCGTCTACCTCTGTGATTAACATATCTGGATGTGAGGCCAACCGGATGGTAGGCCAATAAACTCCTAGGCCTTTCACACCATGGAGTTAAAGGAATAATTGGAAAATCACAAATCAAGTTAATAAAATACTGTAGTGAAATTTTACTAAGCTAGTTGGCTTAGACATTAGCTTTTTAGGCTCGTATTCGGAAGATCCCTGCTTCAAATCCCGTGACCGACAGAATATAAAAGATTAATATCACACTGATTTACTTTAGTTTGGCAATCTAATATAACTGGGAATCGAACCGAGAACCGCTGAAATATTAGATAGGCCATAATTTACCAACGGAGGCGATCTGATTTATTACTATTTCTAACATTTTTAAGATTTAAGAAAATTACGGAGTGGAGTAGTCCTATAATATAATATAATTTTTAGGAGGGGCCATGACAATTTATGTACGACAAATTACAGCCAGTTACACAGACTGTATACTGTATAAAAGATAACAGCTGAAGCCAATATAAATCAACTGCCAGAGAAATTAAGATATTAAACTTAGTAAGTGGGAACAAAAGAAATGAAACTATTTAGTGTCCTTTTTTTTATTCCATGCTCCTCATCTTTCTTAATTACGATCCGCTGTTTATTCTTCCAATTTAGAGTAGTTTGAACCTCTTGCTTTCTTCTTATGACATTAGATCGACGATTATCAATATGCCTTAATAAATTTATAAATCTGTTACTAGCATTATTGGTTTTAAATAAAATGTAAAGTGATTCCACTACTAACCTTTAGAAGGCCCTTGGGGATGGTAGGAGGTTAAGTATCCTACTTTTCTAGGAAATGGGCAATTGACGTCAGCCTTGTGTTACAGCTGCCCCAGAACAAACTCCCGGTACTCATTTCCGTTAGAAGTAGTAGGTAGGCCTAGAATGAGGTTTGATAATAATATTAACCATGCTTTGGGGAGTTGAATTATACAAGAAAACATTACTCTGGATGGATGTGTATGGAAAGACCGCGCGGCCATTGAAAGGCATGGTTTGATAGTGCCAGAGTAAGTAAATAGTAAAGGCCTACCTAATATTTAAATATATTCCTTCCGCAATTTAATAATCCCCGCACACGAGTGTTTGCTTATTTAAGATCGCAGAATTAAATATTGTCCTCTTTATTTTCATGAGTCAGTATTTCGATTGTTATTTTGATAACCTTTTTATATCTATAATTATTATTTTATTGATCCTTTTGAGTTTCTTGACCTGATTTAGTTACGCTTATTTCCCAATGGATGACGTGAGTGACGTGTTGTCAGCATGTCGCCTCAATGAGACATCCAGTAGGCAACTAAAACATTACTTTGATGGAGAAAAGTGGTTTCCTTTTGTCAGGATTTAGGTTCTTTTACGAGAGATTTAAATATCGGTCAATTGTCATTCATTTGTTATTTATTTGTTGTGTATAAATTATATTTATATGATATTTTTGAACATATAAAATACGTTTTTTGCGCGATAATGCGTTACCATTACTGAAAGTTCAACCTCCTACATCTCGGGGTTGTCAACCTAAATAACTATACTGTAATATTACATTTACACCCACGTGCGGGAAGTAAAACCACTGCCCTCTACGTATACTACGTACAACGTATATACAGAAAATGTCCAAAAGGTAGTGTTCATATACATTATACGAAACAAATCACTGCATTTTAAATGAACTGAACTTTATTTCAAACAATATAAAACAATAAATACGTACTTGCGGCCATGTTATCAATAATTATTCTCAAGGTCTCCTGTTGTTTCAACTAATAAACATTGCCCACACTGTTAACATTAGTCAATTGTTTATAATGAACGCAAATATTTCCAACAAATATGTTATTATATTACTATTATTTATTATTTTGAAAACACCATCGCGCAAAAAATAATGTGCAACGTATGTTTGTGAAGTGTTTTACAGAATCTCGGAAATTAAAGACCTCGCTGTCGCTCGGTTTTTAAACATGTTTCCTCGATTCTGTAAAAACCACTTCCCAACCCCGTATCGTAATATACTATATTAGACAGACATGTTTTATTTTTAATACATGTATATGTTAAATGTTAACTTGAGATGAAATAATGAAAAGTTTCGTTAGGAACAGCCAAAATGGAATATGATTTTTAATTTTGCACATAATACTGTAGACACTCTGATAGTTTGGAAATATAACTATAAATAGGTTGTTTGGAACTATAGTCAACACTTTTTCATTAGTCAGATCAAGGTCATAGAGGAGTGTCAATCTCTTTCTCATGCATATTTTAAAACCTAGTGCAAGGTTGCAACATACAAAGCGATACAGTCTCAACCCATGTATTCGCTATATCATATAACTTATCACTGGATTTAGTTTAGCAGCTAAGCAGTGACCATGATCTGGCTAATGAAAATACGTAGACTATATCTAAATGGCTTATGGAACGTGTAGTTTCAGTGCCTCACTTGCTGATCGTAGTTGGATTTCGTTACAAAGAATAGGATTTCGTCAACATTTATAAAAGAAGTAAAAGAATTATAGGGTTCATTGTGCTTCTGACATTACATTACAGTTCATGACCTTTCAGTGCTATTTCAATTCTGCCATAGTCATGCTAAGTTTTAAATTTTGAATTTTTCTGCTCGAGGTAGGTATTTTATGCATTAATGGCATAGCATTTATATTTTTGTTTTCTATTGTTTTTAAATGATGTGGCTTCATATGTTCTGCCTCACCTTACTTATTCATATTCATGTAATGTTTTACTACATTCCTTTCAGATTCCTCGAAATAGCTTTGCGTAGGTCTCTTCGTTGTCATCAGTCTTGAGTATATATATTTTTTATGTACCATGTTAACTTCTTCTGTTAAAATTTTATATTAAGGGGGGCGATGGGTGAAAAATTGACCATTTGAGATCAAAATTGGCATTTTTTGTTTTTTGTACTAAAAAATAGCCTGTACTCTAATGTTGACAAAGTTTCAGGGGCCTATGGCGCTTCTAAGTGCCCTAAATTACGTCAGAGTTAAAAGGCTGCGCCAGTTAAGTACTACCTGTAGGCCTATGCAAACCTTTAAACTTGTTTTCCACACTTTTATTTCCACTGCATTTTTGTACATTCAAAATTGAATGGAATTTAGAAATTTTGTCCTAGGACGTTCAAATTTGTACTGCGCGTCCCAAAATTAATGGGTAACAAAGTAGTGCATGGGTTTCATGATTGAAGTAGTATTTTAAGAAATAAAAAATAAAATGTATGCAATTTTTTTTTTGTAATTCCACGCATGAGGTACAAGATTAGTTTTTTCTCCCTTTGTATACACGTTATAAGAATTCTAATGCACGATGTTTTTCTAAATATCTTAGGGGTCTTGTAGAAAAAAAAACAGACTTTTACTAAAACATTGTGGAACCCATTTAATTATAATGTATGCAAATTTTTAAAAATATACTATTTAATAACTCATAAAATAAATGTCTCGCAAGAATGTATCATGCTGTGAATGTTTGTACAAAAAATCAAGTCTCTAGCTAAAAAAATGTAGAAAATATAAATTTCACCCATCACCCCCTTAAATGCATTATTTGAAAGTAAAGTGCCCCAAGGTACAATTGCTCATGTTAGGGATATTCAGTTAAACATACGAGTAGTAGTAAATTTATCAAAATATGAGTAGACACAGTAATACAAAATACAAGAGTCTAATGTACAGTATTTTATTTTAATATACTGATAGTTCGCGAAAGTAGAGAAAACTATTGACTAACACTAAGAAATTGGGACTGGAAGTAAATATCAATACTTGTTCACACATAGAAATACATTACATAATGGAAATGGATGGCTAATGATAAATGAGGGAAATTTTGAAGAAGTGGCTGAATTCAAATGCGTAGGAACAATGATTACAAATAGGAATGAGATGCACAAACAAATTAAACATTGGCTCAATTCTGGAAATGCGTGCTATTATCCATTACAGGGACTCTTGTCTCCCAACTCATTTCAAAAAAGTTAAACTGAAAATATATAAAACTGTTATTCATCCAGTTATATGGGTGCGAAATATAGACTTTTACATTAAGGGAGGAAAGAAGATTGCGAGTATTTGAGAATAAAGTTCTTAGGAAATTTTTGGGACTAAAGAGAGATGAAACAGACAGGTGATTGGAGAAAACTACATAACAGTGACCTACATGTTATTTTTAGGAAGCCACATATAACAACAGTTAAGTCTTGTAGACTGCGATGAACAAGACACGTGGCACGAATGGGGAACGAAAGAGGTGCATGGAAGCTACTTGTGGGAAAACCAGATGGAAAACGCCCAGTTGATAGACCAAGAATGAGGTGGGAGTAACATTAACCATGATTTTGAGGGAAGTAGATTACTACAGGGAATGATTGGAAAATATTAGCCCAGGATACGGATGTATGGAGAGCTTATGCCCGCGCGGCCATGTACCTGCGGGTTCGATAGAGCCAGTGAGTTAGTTAATGGATGTTATAAATAATTTTAAAAACAACTGCATATGGGTAATTTTCATAAACATTCCATGAAATATGAAAAATTGCATTTGAGTACATTTTATCGAGCATTTGACATGAAAAATTAGCTTCTTGTGTTACTGAACAGAAGTGTTGTCTGTTTTTCATACTAGTTCATGTTGTTCATCCTACTCTGGTTTCCTGACCACCACAATGTCCGCCCTCTGCTATTTGTTACGCCCTACACTTAAAATGGATGGATTTGCCCACTCAGCAGGATAATCGCAATGATATCGTACACAAATGAAACGTATGCGGTTATTGTACTCACGATGTTCAACACGTGTTTCACAGCCTGTCACTAAATTAGTTTTACTGATTATTGTTGCCAATCTGTGATGTATTGCTGTGCTCACTTCCTAGCACAAGAAATTAAAACTTATTTTTATTTGTGTACATACACTGCGACGTTATCTACAGATAGCTACTCTCTCATAACAATAATAACAATAATAATAATAACAATAATAAAATAATAATAATAATAATAATAATTAATAATATAATAATAATAAAAATAATAATAATAATAACAACATAATAACAATAATAATAATAATAATAATAATAACAACAATAATAACAATAATAATAATAACAATAATAATAATAAATAATAACAACAATAATAATAATAAATAATAACAACAATAATAATAATAAATAATAACAACAATAATAACAATAATAATAATAATAATAATAATAATAACAATAATAATAATAACAATAATAATAAGAATAACAATAATAATAATAACAATAATAATAATAATAACAATAATAATAATAACAACAATAATAATAATAACAACAATAATAACAACAATAATAATAAACAACAACAATAATAATAACAACAACAATAATAATAACAACAACAATAATAAAAACAACAACAATAATAATAACAACAATAATAATAAGAACAACAATAATAATAAGAACAACAATAATAATAAGAATAACAATAATAATAAGAATAACAATAATAATAAGAATAACAATAATAATAAGAATAACAATAATAATAAGAATAACAATAATAATAAGAATAACAATAATAATAAGAATAACAATAATAATAAGAATAACAATAATAATAAGAATAACAATAATAATAAGAATAACAATAATAAGAATAACAATAATAATAAGAATAACAATAATAATAATAATAACAATAATAACAATAATAATAATAAGAATAACAATAATAATAATAAGAATAACAATAATAATAAGAATAACAATAATAATAAGAATAACAATAATAATAATAATAACAATAATAAGAATAACAATAATAATAACAATAATAATAATAAATAATGCTTTATTTGCAGAGTTAAAGCGATACGGCGCTTTCTTCCACTCAACCGCGACTAATAAAATCGTACAAAAATCACATGCTTATTACAGTTTAAAAATACAATCAAAATATAAAGTAAACAAAAGCAAATGGGGATGAGATCTACGTAATATTAGCTAATACTAACAAAACATGGAATAATATGAAATAAAGTAAATGAAGGAAAATGCTTTGAGGTGAAATGAATATTTGTAGATATATGAAAAATGCTGAACATATTTGTTATGCAGTTAATATTTTAATTGTGTGGAATTTGAGATACCGTACCAGTGAATTTTGATTTTAAGTAATAGTGATTGACAGTCCCTGACATGACTGGGAAGCGAGTTCCAAGCTCTAGTCATAGATGGAGATGTTTGGAGAGCATATGTCCGCGCAGTCCTAAACCTTCGGTTTCGAAACTGTCAATGAGTTAGGGTCAGTTTCACCAAGAGAGGTAACTGTACTACGCCAGTTTTCCTCATGTATAATGCATAACTTTAACTGGCGTAATACAGTTACCTCTCTTGCTGAAACTGGCCCTTAGTTAGCTATGCATAAACAGTAATAAAAATGCTATTTATTTATCCAGAAATGGAGCTGCAGATGGAGTTCTCCATCATCAAAGGATTTGGCAACGTATAGTTGACTTGACAAGAGACAATCAATTAAGTTCGTAATGTCAAACGTAACCTAAATAAATACATGTTAATTAAATAAAAATAAAACTTTTAAAGTTGTATATGATTTTCATATTTATTAAAATACAAATTTGTTACAGCTGTTTCAGTATTTTTTTATCATGATTACAAATTAATTTTGTTATAATATATAAACTCCAGTTCACAACAATTGTAACTATGCAACTGAATGTAAACAAACAAATTTTATCAAACAGTCCCTTATTATAAATTTTAAAAAATGTTTGTTTATATTCAGTTGCATAGTTACAGTTATGTGCTGGAGTTCATATACAATAACAAAATTAATTTGTAATCATAATAAATTCGTCTGAAGAAGGTACAAAGTACTGAAACAACTGCAACGAATTAGTATTTTAATAAATATGAAAGTCGTATAACACTTTAAGAGTTTTATTTTCATTTCTTCTTCTGCTTCATGAAATTAGGCCTTTTGACCTGTTTTCACATCAAGTGGGATTTAATGAATCCTCCCATCTAGTAAATGGGCGTCCAACATTTCTATGTCCTATTGGTTTGTACTTTAGTAACAGCTGAGGGATTCTATCTGTAGGCATTCTCTTGACATGTTCATACCAGTTGTTTCTCATGTTGTCAATTCTATTTGTTAAATTAAAAATATTTAAGTCCTTTCTAATATCCTCACTTCTTTTCTTGTTCAAAATTGTCACACCCGCTACTGAACGTAGGAACTTCATTTCTGCAGTTTCTATTTTCCTTCTGTCTAAACGGTTAAGAGTCCAATTTTCACTTGCATATGTTAAGACAGGCACTGCCATAATTTTGTAAAATGTTAGTTGTGTGCTCCTCAAAGTTTTATTTTTCAGTGTCCGTCTTATAGTGCCACACTGTAAAATCTATTTAGTTTAATATTAATATCTTCCTTCTGGCAGTGTGATACGTTGTATCCTAAATAATTAAAATTGTTCGCCTGTTGTATTGTACTATTATTATTAATACTGCTTTTACACCTCATATGGTCTTTCCCGTTGAATGCCATTACTTTCGATTTACTTTCAGAGATTGTCATATTGAATTTATTTGCTATTTCTTTTAATTTATATGCTGATATTTATAAATTGTCTTCTGAAGAGCTAAGGATTGTCTGATCGTCTGCAAACAGTATGGTATTTAGAATCGTACTGCCAACTTTAAACTCTGTGGTATTTAACTAACATAAATATGGCTTTTAATCAAGTAAACGCCAAATCAATTAATTACTAAATATATTTATTGTGTTATAACAATGTTGCCATTGTTTATCGAATGCCCTAGTAATACTTATTATAAGTAAGGAATGATGCTGAATTGAATATATTTATTATGACAATTTTATTACTGAGGTTTTGCAACAGAGGTACTGAAACAGTGTTAAGATTTTTTTATCTTCCCATGTGCAATGCGGTGGCGTTTCTTTTTATTATCGGGTCCTTGGGCGTGACTGCCTGCTTGCGACTTATTTATGTCCCGCGGTAAAGTATTACTGCAGTCGGCGTTATTCTAGTTCCCAATTTGGAGTTTTGTTACTTTATTGTGTTTCATGATACCTTGCTGAAATTTGCATTTTACGTTGGTTACATTGCGTATGTTAATGCGATGGTAAATTATTTCGCAAACAAGTGGTAACATTGCTAACTTGTCACGTGGAATAGCTTGTAAGCTGTCAGAGGGATTTACTTGTGTGGAATTTATTGGTGTTTGCGCTCCGAGGATTTTGTTATAATTTATTACATACTTTCAACATTTTTTAAATTCAACTTTCCCGTTATATTTCATTTTCGACCTCGCGTTAATAATTTTTCACATCCCTTCGAAGCTAAAAAAGGATTTCAATGTTTTATTTTGAGTCATTTAAACATCTTGTTTTTACAAGATATTTTGTTCCTATAAGATGTTTTGTTCTTAAAATCTCTTTTTATGTTCTTTTTTAAATTGTTCTTAAAAGCTCTTTCTGTCCTTATTTTTTTGTTCTTGAAATATTTTTTTGTTCTTAAAATACCTTTTTTAATTCTTATAAGAACATTTTCTTATTCTTAAAATGTATTTTTTTATTCTTAAAAGACCTTTTTCTATTCTTAAAAGACCTTTTTCTATTCTTAAAAGACCTTTTTTTATTCTTAAAATACCTTTTTTTATTCTTAAAATACCTTTTTTTATTCTTAAAATACCTTTTTTGTTCTTAAAAGACCTTTTTTTGTTCTTAAAAGACCTTTTTTGTTCTTAAAAGACCTTTTTTTGTTCTTAAAAGACCTTTTTTTGTTCTTAAAATACCTTTTTTTGTTCTTAAAATACCTTTTTTGTTCTTAAAATACCTTTTTTGTTCTTAAAATACCTTTTTTTGTTCTTAAAAGACCTTTTTTATTCTTAAAAGACCTTTTTTTATTCTTAAAAGACCTTTTTTTATTCTTAAAATACCTTTTTTTATTCTTAAAATACCTTTTTTTTATTCTTAAAAGACTTTTTTATTCTTAAAAGACTTCTTTTGTTTCTTAAAAGACCTAGGCCTATATTACTACTTAAAAGACCTATATTGCATAAAATACCTATATTGTTTTTTAAAAGATATACTTGTCTTGGCGTACAATTACTTGATAATGCCCTTGTTTTGAGAAGACATTTTCTCATGAAATTTCTGTCATTATGGAACCGGTGCACACCCAGCATCATGAGGAATTTGAGTAGCTACAATAAGTGGAGGCATCAGGTTGAGGACCAGCTATAACACCTGGGAGACCTTAGAAGGCTCTTGGTGTAGTAGACATTTGAGTATCTTAGAACATGCGTCTGGTACTCATTCTGAGTCGGTCATAAGGATATGATGCCGCCAGAAGATTAGGCCAATTTAAAAATTCCGGGAATCGAACCCGCTACTTTTCGTCTTTCAGCGTATTGCCATAACAACCTGTGTCTATTTATTTCACAGAATCATTTGACCGCTCGTTGAATTCCCTCCCTCAAGATATCAGGGATTGCCGCACACTTAAAACTTTTAAGTCACGCTTATATAACCACTCGTTATTAAATAATTAATTTTTCTCCAGATCTAAATATATACTATGTCATTAAGAGTTTTTTTTTCTCATTTTCTATACGGTATTGTACATTTTATATTCAATTCATTAAATTAGAGTAAATCAAAATATATTGTAAATAATAAATTAATTATATTGTAGATATAATTCCATGCCGCGACAGTCCTAGAAGGCCCTTAGCCTACCAGCCTACCAGTCGACTGCTGGCCTCACATCCACATGTGTCAATCACAGAGGCAGATGATCATCTAGCCAGTGTAGGGGTGACATGTGGTCAGCATGTCGAGATATACCTTGTAATAATTTTGTTGGTTGTAATTTAGATGTAAGAGTAATTTTTGTATTTTTTTCCAACCTATTTGAGGGGTAGACAAGGCATTCAGGTCTTAACTCTACCAGGCAAAATAAAGCAATTATTATTATTATTATTATTATTATTATTATTATTATTATTATTATTATTATTATTATACTTTCTTTTCTTTTCTCTCCAATACAATATAATATTATATCTACCTGATCCCTTTTCTTTTGAAATATAGTATTTCATACTTTAATTATTCAATATAGGCTACAATGACATTGTTTTGTACATATTAATAATTATTAGAGTGTAATATTTATATTGCTCCAGTATCTTTTGTAATGAGTAACATCAGACACGCGTATGTGGAGTTGATGATTTGATGCGTTTGATGAGTTTGATGAGCACAACAGAGCATTATTTTGTCACACTATGAATTTAATCTTCAATTCAATCTGATCTTACTGTTTGGAAAGTTTTCAACATCTCTCAAAATAACAAAATGCATATAATTATATATATATATATAGTTCAGCTCGTTAACTCCTGTATTATAGCTAAACAATACACCTACTGAATATAATTCAGCAAATATCACGCGTGTTAATTATAACATTTTGTTTTGAATCTTTGATGCATTATTGTATTAACCGAAGAGATTGCAGTCTTGTAATTAGGATTCGATTCAGGCACTAAATCTGCTTCCCCCTCTTTTTCTCTCTTTACTGCTTTATCCTTTCTCTCTGCATCTGATTTGAATGTACTGTGAGACGGTCGTCAGGCACGGTTTTACAACCCTTGTTACATCTCATGCCGATTGTCTTCAAACAGGCAGCCTTAACCTCTTACTAACCAATGGGCTTTAATAATAATAATAATAATAATAATGTTAATAATAATGATAATGTTAATAATAATAATAATGATAATGTTAATAATAATAATGATAATGTTAATAATAATAATGATAATGTTAATAATAATAATGATAATGCTAATAATAATAATGATAATGATAATAGTAATAATGACAATTTTTATTTCAGGATTGTTTCTATTATTTACACAGGTATCCTCAACCAAAATATATTTTTTTTTTCTTCCACACTTCCCGGTCTTGCGTGTCTGCTTCTGTCATATTTCCCTTCATGTTGTCTTGAATTTCCTTTATCCACGTTGGCGGCTTTGGTCTACCACGTTTCCCTCTTTCAGGAGGTATCCATTGAAACATTTATTTGTTTGTTTGTGTGTCCCTTCTTCTCATTATATGTTCATACCATCTTAGTTGTATTTCTTCAATCTCTTGTACATTATCCTTTTCTACATTATTTCTCATATTGTATTATTTTTTATTTTATCTAATTTTGATATCCTTGCCGATCTTCTTAAAAAGTCTATTTCTGGGACTAATAATTTATTTCTGTGATTTGCTTCAACGTCCATGTTTTCGCACCATATAATAAAACATATTCTTCACAATTGTGTTACATATTAATAATTTAGTCATCTTGATTATACTCGTATCCCTACTCCACAAGATATAATTTAATATGCAAATAACTTTTTTTGGTCTCTATTATTCTTTTTTCTATGTCTGATTCAGATGATTCATTTTTTGAATTGTTGATCCCAGATACTTAAAATATTCCACTTTGTTAATAGCAACAATAATAATAGTAATAATAGTACCATAATAATAATAATAATAATAATAATAATAATAATAATAATAATAATAATAATAATAATAGCTTTATTTTACCTGGCAGAGTTAAGGCCTTAAGGCCTTGTCTACCACTCAACCAGGTTTAAAAAAAAATACAAAAGAAAAGTCTTAAATCTAAATTACAATATATATATATATATATATATATATATATATATATATATATATATATATATATATAAACGATTACAAGTTATGAATACAATACAATTAATATTTATAATGTATTTTGATTTACTCTAAATTTAACGAATTAAATATATAATATGTACAAGATATATAAAAAAAACGAGGAAAAGATTAATGACATAGTATAAAATTAAATAAATAGAGAAAAATTAATTATTAGACAACAGGTAACTGTATAAGCGTGACTTAAAGGTGCCAAGTGTGCGGCAACCCCTGATATCTTGAGGAAGGAGATTCCAGGAGCGGGCGGAGGCTACTGTGAAGGAAGTAGAATAGGAGGAAGTGCTATGAAGAGGAATTGTTAGCAGACTGCTATCTTGTGACCTAGTGTCAATATTGTGGTAGGAGGATAACTTCTCAAATCTGGACGCCAGGTAAGTAGGAATGTAGGAATTCAGAAGCTTGAAAAGTAGCGAAAGAGAGTGCAATTTACGTCTGTCAGTAAGACGGAGCCAAGAGAGGTTATTAAAGTGTTCGGAAATATGGTCATAACGGCGGATATTGAAAATGAATCGAATGCAAGCATTATGAACACGCTGCAGTCTCTGCGACAAGGCATAGTTTAGATCATTATATATAATGTCACAATAATCGAAGTGTGGTAATAATAGTAATAATATAGATAGTAATAATGATGATGATGCTTAATTTGGTTGTGACTATATTTATTTTGGATTGTTTTTTTTTTTGTTACTGAATTTGTATTGTAATAATTCATTTGTTCCGCGCCGTAGCCGTGTGATCCAAGAAATCATGCCATGACGGAAAACATTTTATCATAGCGTTTCGGCCAGTATAGGACAGGTGTCCATTCAGTATCGTGAGGAATTTGGGTACCTATGATAAGTTAGTTCCTCCAGGTTGATAAAACCAGATGTATTGGCTAAGGGACTCTACACATGTCAATCCTAAGCTGGTTCAATCATCATCCATATCTGTAAATCTGACATATGAATGTGAGGTCAGCAGCCGGCTGGTAGGCCTATCGTGCCATGGAGTTTTAAAGTTGAAACATTGAGATGTAACTATTGTTCTACTTTAAAGATAGAGATTTGTGTTAAACAACTTTCAGAAAAAAATATTGCACTTGTGTGTTGTATAACAGTGCTACTGATTAGAACGGGAATTTTTCACACAATGTAGTGACAATAGTGCAAGTTTCACACGCTTTTCCCTATGTTTTCAATGTAATTGCGTTTATTTGACTCTGCAATAGTCTCTCTCTCTCTTTTATGGATGTTCTAATGCTCTGTAAGTCCATATAATAGAAATTATAATCATAAAAATAGCATAATGGGTTTAACTTTCTTTATATGTATTCCGGGAAATAAAGAAAGGACTCAAATTACATTTGATGGAGTTTTAATGACAGTACTAGATTTCCTGTACGCCTACAAAAAAATACATTTTTCTGAATATTATGTCTAATGTTATGCATGACAGATTTTTGGTAGATAATAATTTTGATTCAAATATAACTCTAACTCACTGGCTTTATCGAACCTGTAGGTTCATGGCCGCGCGGACATAAGCTCTCCACACCATCTATCCCTGGCTAATGTCTTCCAATTATCCCCTGTATAATCTGCTTCCATCAAATCATGAATAACTTTATTTTCCTACCTCAATCTTGGTCTACCAACTGGACGTTTTCCTTCTGGTTTTCCTAAAACAAGCTTCCATACACCTATTTCATTCCCCTTTGATTCAATGTGCATACGCATAAAATATTTTTCGCGATATGCATTTTATTTCTGTTTCTCAATTTTATAGGTATTTTTACGTGCACCACGCTACGTGAGTTTTATAGAATTGTTGTTAACTCTGTATCACATTCATAAAAATGCAACTACAGTAAAAAGTTCAGTGAAGAAAAGTCGGACAGATTTTCAAATATTGAGATGATCAGCAGTATCGGTATTAAAAAACCTGTCACACTGAAACTGCATTTATAAACGAGTTCCTCAGCAAATCAATTCTTTCTGGTTTACAGAATATATATTTCTTTTGTTAAATGTGTCTGACGTCAGTGAAAACAAAGCGATGTTTCTAATTTCGGGTGTCAGGTAAACCCCTATTTTTAATGGTCGTATTTCGGTGACTTCTCAAGAATACAATATTCTTATTATTTCATTAGTAGCCTATATATATATATATATATTGAGTTTCGTTGCAAAAATTAGAAAATTACTGCCGCTAGTGCTATTTTTTAATTTTAGTTCCAGGTAAACTACTTCTAATGGTGTTATTTTGCAGGTTAACGATCTCCCGCCTTTTTTTAAAATCATTACCGTATGCCAAGTTTCATTCCAGAAAAAAAGTACAAAAATTTTAATTTTCACTTCAGGTGAATACCATTCATAAAGGTCCAATTTTGCTGGTTAACAAATCGGAATTTCATTATCTTATTTGAAGGATACATGGAAAGAACCAGACAAATTACTTTTTTTTTTATCGAAAAGGAGTTTCAAGTATCATTAGATCCTCCATGGAAAGCACTACAATTTAAAAGTTGTGAAACAGTAAACATATACAGTTCAGGCATACAGTTATAAAGATAAGGAAGTATGGATGTTGTACAACCGAAAGTGCGTGTTAGGTTTCAAGGAAAAAGTGACTTGCCTATTTTTCCCCCCTTGTGTCCTTCAATTGATTGCCATATGCCGAGTTTTGTTCCTGAAAAGCAAAAATTATTGATTCTAAAGCGCCAGTGTATGTATCACGGTCATTTTCGATGTCTACTTAGGGTCGGTTTCACCAACAGACGTAACTGTATTACGCCAGTTTAAGCTATGCATTATACTTGGGGAAAACTGGGGTAATACAGTTACCTCTGTTGGTGAAATTGACCCTAAGTAGGATCAATGAAACATTTGTAAATACTTTTGAAAAGTCTCCTCATGGGTACAACCTTAATACCTATATTGTTTCGGAATTTGCTAAAATCCGCTTAAATGTTTCTTCATGCCAAGATTACTTGTTGTGGGAACTATTTGCAATATTGACTTTTATTAGACAAAAATAAATTAGTTAATGTAAAAAAACTAGAACGTCAAATAAAAATGAACTTTCGTGAGAATATTTCACTGGAGTGTATTTTAATTGATGCTAACATAATTATCGTATACATATATACGACATAGATGTCCTGAATTATAACAATGCATACCTAGTTGCTAGGATACCGTGAAGTAAATTTTTAATTACTAGTGACTACACGCTATGAGCTTTCCTATCGAACTGTACTACCTCGGTGACAGGGTTGCCAACACCCAATGGGAAAAAGTGGCTAAAATTGACTTCTAAAATGGCTAGAAATGGCTAAAATGCAACATGAATCCATGGAGGAAGTTTTATTTTAAATAACTTAGATTATGGACTTGCCAATCTGTATCTTTGAAATACAATTTAAGCAATACTTTTTTTCGCTATTGGAATTGCTGCAATTATAATATACTTACAGACTAAATTGTGAATGTAAAGTCTATTTTAAGAAATAAATATATTCTTAAAATGAATGATTCTATAATCATGAATTTTAAAAAGTTCTTTCATTTCTTCCTCTTAAAGTTTATCTAAATTATATTTTTATTCCATTCTCACCAGAAATCCTATTTTTATGGGACATTCTTTGTTTATATCTTACTTTCACAAAAGTGGATGTCTGAATCACAATCTACTCCTCAAGCACGTGTATTTAAAATTGTAGACTTGAGCCATATTTTATATTAATACATGGTCTATCTGATTAGTAATACCATCAGCAAAAGTCCACGTTTCTTTGTGTATATTCTTCTTTGGAAAGAAGATACTTTTTTTTTTTTTTTTTTTTGCGATGGCAAAATATATTAATATCCATCAGTTATTATTACAGAATTCATATAACATAATTAAACTGTAAAAAAAAAGGCTAGAAACCTAAAAATAGACTCCTTGCTTTTTGCAGATGATTTGGTATTAATAGCTCCAACAGAAATATATTTACAGTTTTCTATACACAATTTTAATATAATTGCAAAAAGGTACAATATGGGAATCAATACAAAGAAAAATACCCTATACCTAGCAAAATTGTTTTGGATGATGTCATTTTAGAACGAGTAAATTAATTTAATTATTTGGATCATAATTTAACATTTCAAGATGAAGCTGACATATCAAAGAAAAGCACAAATTTCACAAAAACAACGGGTATAATTAACAGTGTAATGAAACCATCTTCAGTATAGAAGAACACAAGATAACGGCTTTATAAGGTTCTCGCAAGACCAGTATTAAGATATGGTAGTGAAGCATGGACAATACGAAGAAGAGATGAAAGCCGAATAACAGCAAATGAGATGCGATTTATGCGCCGTACAGCAGGCTATACAAAGTGGGACCATAAAAGAAATGAGGAAATTATGGAAGAATTGGATGTAGAACTCATTCTTCACCATATACAAAACTACCAGAACAACTGGAAAGCCCATCTTCAACGAATGCCGTCTCATAGAATTCCAAAAACCATGCTTCGTTACTGCCCCCAAGGCAAAAGATCGCTGCGACGTCCAAAAAAGCGCTGGATGGAAAACTCCTCTTTGAGACCGTAACAGGCCACACGGCCTAATACTTGCATGGATGATGATGATCAAAAAGGCTAGAAATGGCTAAAGAAAAGACGACAAATGGCCAGGAAAGCTATTAGCAGCTTTTTTATAAATTTGTAGCTAGTTACGTTTTCAAAATGGCTAGATCTAGCCATAAAATGGCAAAAATGGCAACCCTACTTGGTGAATTCTATACAAATTGTGACAAATGGCTTTTATGAGAATATTATGCATTCATCTTCAATTAACCGTGTTTTTCTTCCACTTTAAGTACCATAACTGAATTCCTGTGTGTTGTATAACCTGATGAAGATCAAACTGGTTTTAATTTACCTTGTTAGGATATATGACATCTTATAGGGAGTTAAAAATGTATTTTCCGCTTTGAAACGATTATGTCTGGGTAATATTGTTCTCATGAGAAAATTCCAAGTTATATTAAGCAGACAACTATTCCAATACTATTTTAAATTGAATCAATTAGATAAATTGAATCAATTAGATAAAATTGATAAGGAAATGGGAATATTTAAATTCAAAGTTATGAATTCTGTTTGTTAATCTTACAGCTCAAATGATTATGTTGTAGTTAATACTTGTATTGCTAATGTGTCCTGTAAGATACATTTAGTTTAATTTATTTAATGCTTTTAGGAAATCAAAATACACCGTGCCCCCATTCAAATCTCTCACATTTTAATTAATGACAACTCTCAAAGTATGCGGAATTATGAAATGAAATTTGTATTAAAAGAAAGAGAAACTCAAAGAATTTTTGTTTTCATTGTTGCATTTAATTCATCTGTCGCATGTTGAACAATAATGACATAAAACCACGTTCGCCAGGCATCACTCCACTGGACTTCTTCCTCTGGGGGTATATAAAAGAGCGTGTGTTTGCGATTCCAGTACAAAATCTTCACGATTTACGAACCCGTATCCTTGACACAATTGCAACAGTACCAATGGATATGTTGGACAGAACGTGGCACGAAATCGAATACAGTTTCATTTATTTAATGATTTTAGGAAATCAAAATACACCTGTCCCATTCAAATCTCTCACATTTTAATTAATCATAACTCTCAAAGTATGCGGAATTATGAAATGAGATTTGTATTAAAAGAAAGAGAAACTCAAAGAATTTTTGTTTTCATTGTTGCAATTAATTCATCTGTCGCATGTTGGGCAATAATGACATATAACCACGTTCGCCAGGCATCACTCCACTGGATTTCTTCCTCTGGGGGTATGTAAAAGACCGTGTGTTTGCGACTCCAGTACAAGATCTTCATGGTTTACGAACCCGTATCCTTGACACAATTGCAACAGTACCAATGGACATGTTGGACAGAACGTGGCACGAAATCGAATACAGACTTGATATTGTTCGTACTACTAATGAATGGTGCACATATAGAGGTGTTTCAGTGTGTGACAATGCAAATTATTTGAGTTTCTGTTTCGTTTAATACCGACCTCATTTAATAATTCCGCATACTTTGTTACTTATGATTAATTAAAATGTGGGAGATTTGAATGGGACACCCGGTAGAAAAAGTCCGTCACGCAGGAATTAAGTACATGCTCAATTCTGGAAATACATTATGCATTACAGAGACTCTTGACGTCCCAACTTCTTTCAAAAAAGTTAAACTGAAAATATATAAAACTATTATTCTACCAGTTATATTATATGGGTGCGAAACATGGACTCTTACTTTAAGAGAGAAAAGGAGATTACAAGTATTCGAGAATAAAGTTCTTAGGAAAATGTTTGTATCAAAGAGAGATGAGCAGACAGGTGAATGACGAAGACTGCATAACAGTGAACTATATGGTCTTTATAGGAAGCCAGATATAATAAGAACAGGTAAGTCTCGTAGACTGCGATTGGCAGGACAGGGTATGTGGCACGAATGGGAAATGAAATACGTGCATGGAAGCTTCTTGTAGGAAAACCAGAGGGAAAACCCAGACGAAGAATGAGGTGAGGCAATAACATTAACTATGATTTGGGGAAGTAGATTATACAGGGGATGATTGGAAAACATTAGCTGATGATAGGAATGTATGGAGAGCTTATGTCCGCGCGGCCGTGAACTTACGAGTTCGATTAGTGCCAGTGAGTTAGTTAGTTAAATGAATGCTTCAGCAAGTCGAATTTTTAACCTAATTTTGCTGGTTTTCGTAACAAATTGTTAAACCCTAAATTGGCAAAACTCGTTGCTTATGCCAGCTTATGTAAATGTGTCGGGATGAAGTGAAAACAAAACATGCATAACCATAAGTTATTGTATAATTTTACACCAATGTAAATAATTTCTACAGATCAATTTATCCATTACTTCATTTAAAATATTAAATACATTAAACGAACGGATACGTTGCCAAATTAAGAATTAATTAAATTTTATGTTAGGGCTATACAGTTACATTTTAAGAAAACATACATCGCAGCTGATCAGAGATTTTTAATTTTCGTGAAGGAGAGAAGGAGCAAGTGCTGGATTTTAATTTCATTACCTTATTTCGTCATTAACAATTTAATTTAATTGAGTAAACTTATAGTGAAAAAAAAATACAAAACAATCGAAATTCTTGGATACTGGATTCAACCAAACATTCTAGTCGTGAAATAACATTTATTGTCAAAGCGTGTATGAATGATAGTGAAATAAAGTTATAGTTACATTCGTTGTAGAAAATAGATGCTTGAGCGCTTTTAACGCTTGATGGGTGTAACCAATAGCAACAAATGTGTTAATTGAGACAAATGACTGACAGTTTGATAGCTAATGAAGACATGTGTTTTGTTTCCTTATTTAATTTCAATTCGATGGTCGCCTCAAGCGGTTGCACACATTAGGAGAGCTTTTAATTGACTGAACACGCGGTCAGACCCAAAGAATCAATCTGAATACATGTGAAATGCATTTAATCGTGGTGATTAGGCAAATAGTTTTACAAGGAAACAAGAGATACCATATTCATATATTTTATTAAAGTTTTCCATATTATTGTAACATGAATTTTATCTTTTATATTATTATTGGTTCAACTATGGTCTAGGGCAGCGGTTCCCAACCTTTTTCGACTCGCGACCCCCTTCCACAACGGTCTGAGTTGGTTAAATGTACATACAGTGGACGTGCATAAAATTGAATTCCAAGGCTTTGGAGGTTTGGCATGGGAAGACGGCAGCAGCTGTAAAAACCCGAATATAGATAGATAGATAGTAAAATCAGGCATTCGGGGTAGCTAAATATTCATTTATTGTGGAATAATGTGATAAATTCCCGAAACTACACATACGTAACAAGGGACATTACAGGGTAAATTAAAATAAAATAATTATTTATTATTATTATTATTATTATTATTATTATTATTATTATTATTATTATTATTATTATTAATGCAATGCTGCAGACATGAAGGAAACAATAATAGACCTAACCTCGAAACCCGCCGAAACAATAATAGACCTAACCTCGAAACCCGCCATTATGGAAAAGTTTTGGAGAACCCCTTGAAATATTTGGCGAAACCCCTGAGGGAAACGATGGTCATGGGGAAATGTCGTTGCCTAGCATGCAGCGTCTTTCGATCCCCAGTCGGGACATGTTTATTGGGTGAGATTTTTCGATGTTTTCAGCTGTAAGACGCCAGAAAAGATTAAGCCCCAAATATATCATCATCGCAAATATCATATTAAATATATGGAATGTCTTCCCTTAAATGTTCGTGTTGTCTTAGAGATGGTCCTAGCATTGAGTTGATTAGTCATTCGTGAAGACCCTCCATGTGTAGTCAAAAAATTATGTATATGATGCTAACAGATCATATTCTTGATGTGCGGCACGCAAAAGTACCTAAAAAAGGGAGAGGTAAAAGTAAGGAAAAAATAGCATATTGTTAGCACACTAGATTGTTTTTGGAATGAATTGAATTTATTATCTTTGTTTTTGAAATTATATATTTAGACTCATAACAAGATCGAAAACTAAATAACGACGATGGATTCTACGTTTTTTATAGTTACTATGGAAACAACAAAATACATAAAACAAGGTCGTAAATAATACTTTGTTTTGCAATTGGCATCTTAGGCCTATGCATAAACTACGCCTGCTATGATGAAAAAACTTCTCTTCTGAAAATATAAATCTGCTCTAATTAATAAGTAGGCCTATTTGTTTGCCAGGATATCATATTATTACGTTTCATCTTTGTAGGGCCAGCGTTCCAAGACATCTTAAGATGATCAGCTTCTTGACCTTGTAGCTCCCCTCTTTCTGTATTTGTCATAAAGTCTGACTTTTTGTTAGAGTCTATATTTCATATTAACACTTCATGTTTCTTCTTTATGACTCCAGTTCCACAACCATCTGCTTGCTTATTTTATGACACCTTAAAAGTAAGATATGGAAACGTTTCTAGCGTTTTATAAACATGGTTGAGGGATTCTTAAATTTACAATTTCACTAGACTGTTGCAGAAAATTGTTTTTTTTTTTAACTTTTTTTTGTCTCAGAAAGAAAAATATGTGATTCTGATAGTACTTTTTCTCCTGAATTCAAATATGATACCGGTTTTTCTCCACCACGCAAGTTTTTCGAGAGACAGGAATTTATAATTTCAAACATTTTAATATTTTCTATTCGTAACTACACAATATTCGAACATTCGGACTCATCTACAAAGTAAGAAATGACGATTTTCTGCTATATTTCGCCTGTGGAGCATCCCTCTTGATGGTCCAACAATAATCGGCCAGCATATTAGGATTCCATTTGCCTTGATATCTCTTTTCTATAGCTGAAATCTCCTGATTTAGCTCATTTGGTTTTATTTTACAATGGACAAATGGACGAAAAAACGTTTATTAAAAAATAATTATTTAAATCCATTAATTGAAATTGAAATACAAAAAAAACTGTGGGTGATGGAGAAATTCCGAATACATATTTGAAAACATGATAAAAAAAACTGCATTAAGTACAGCTATTGGTACTCATGAGACAAAAATCATGTTGACCAGTGTAATCAGGCTTAATTAACTAACTCACTGGCATTATCGAACCCATTGGTTCATGGCCGCGTGGACGTTTGCTCTCAACACATTCCCATCCTGAACTATCATTCCCTGTATAATATACTTATTTCAAATCAAGGTTAGTTATTCTCCCACCTCATTCTTGGTAAACCAACTGGGTGTTTTCCTTCTGATTGTCCTACATGAAGCTTCCATGCCCTCTTTCATTTCCCATTCGTGCCACATGTTCTGCCCATCGCAGACTTCACTGTTCTTATTATATCTGGTTTCATATAAATATCATGTAACTCATTGTTACGTAATCTTCTTATTCACCTGTCTGTTTATCTCTCTTGAAGTAGATTTAGAAATATTTTCGAAATATTACCGACAGTTTGATGGAGCGATGCCACTTTTTTTTTTCTCTATGACATTTTCAGTGACAAACATATATATCTTATAATTTTTTTTTGTTTAAAAAACTTTCTTATTAGGCCTATTAACAATGTTACCCTATTCTAGTAGAGCATTTTAAAAGGTAAATTACGAAAACTATAATAAAATGGCTAAAAAGGTCAAACATCTATCAGCCAACTATAAACCTTATGTCCAGATATTTAATCCAAAAAAAGTAGTAGTATTGTTTTTTCGTCCCTTGAATTTATTTGCAGGAGTTTGCGATCATCTTGTTAGTATAGTTGTGACATGATGTCTGAATGTCAAGTCTTCTTTTATAGCTGGTTTTCTTAGCCTAGAGCCGTTATCCAAATTCCTCACGATGCGATGTTGGGTGGGAGCTGCGATGGACCTGTCCCATACTGATCGAAATTTCATGAGAAAATTTATTTACCCTTGGGAATTCAAACCAGCGCAGGCCCCTTAGCTCTACTTCAAAGCGTGATGTCTTGCACCACTCGTCTATGGCCCGGGACAGTTTCCTTAAAATAATTTGTTGAATGTCTTCAATTTAAGACACTCATTCGAATCTAATACCTTTTTACTTGGATTCGTAGAAATAAAATTTATTTGGAAAATTTAAACTTAAAACTTAAGGCATAAAATGGAAGAAAATGCATTTTAACTCATGAAAATTATGAACAGAAAAAATTAGTATATCAATACTTCTAAATTAATTGTAAATCACAGTTGAGGTTATGTATTAAAATAAAAAAAAATAAAAAAATATCTTATATAACTTATATATCAGTCGCCCTCAATTATAACGGATCTCTGGTACCAAAATGACATGCCGAAGATGAAACATGTTTGTTCTGAAAGGCCTACATGGTTTTAACTAAGTGACGAAGTTTTTTAAACAGGAATCTTATCTAATTGAGGACAATTGATATATCAGGTACTTATTTTAATATTTAAAAACATATATAGTAGGCCTAATATAAATAAAATAAACACGCGAAGAAATATGGAGTTGGGGCAAAATAAATTGCCAGTAAAGTGACAACTTCCTGTGCTTAGGACTGGTTACAGATGTAAATATACTGTTGAGTGAATTCGCAAAAAGCAGATATGTTCTCTCGCTGATCTTTTATAAAAATAAACACATCTTAGTACAAGATGAAAAAGACTAAACGTGAACGAGTTACAGGAGTCCTGAGAACTAGAACGCTAACAGCAGTTTCCTGCTTATAGATACTCCTTAATGTATAAAAACTCTTGATTCTGATGTACTGTATGTAGCCTACATCGCACAGAATGATTAATATTTCCATTTACCAGTGTCAGTCGTGAAGTTTGCCAGAAATGACGCAGTTTCCTTCCTCCTGATACCATTAGGTATGTAAGTATTGTAAGTATGTGTTTGTTAGTTGATATCGTGGTCAGAGTTAAATGTCATGTTAGAATACATTTCTTTGAAGAATTAAGCTACCGGTCACGTAAAAAGTTACATTTTATAAAAGTTGTACCTGAGATCTCAGTTGTTTCTCAACTACGTAAAACTTCAGTTAAAAAGCTTCGCAGGGCTTTCGGAACATGTTCTATCTTCAGCTGTTGAAAATTTACTGTGTTCGTACACCATGGAGGTACGTTTTCGTAGTTGCTTAAATCTTCGATTTCTTCCAGAATGTTTATTCAATTATTGTTATTATCTTTAAGCACTATCGATAATATGTTATTTATTGTTTGAATTGGTGACCTGTGTTTCTTATATATTTCACATAACTTGATTTTCTTTCATTTACTTACTCGTAACTTTTAGGAAATTCCAGTGTAAATCTCGTTCTGTATGTGAAATTCATTTGGTCCAGTAGATGACTCAGAATAGAGACAGATGACGCCCTTATGTTGGTGTAACATTAATTTCTAGTGCAAGTTACTTGAATGTATAGGACCTCGGCGAAAACAAAATTATGTAAAACTGTAAGTTATTACTGTATATTATGTAATCAGAACAAATTTAAATAATTTCTACTCTTTAGTTTTTTATTGTTGTAATAAAAATATTAATAAATTAAACCAGTATGACTTACAGGATACACTGCAAATTTAAAGGTTAAAGTAGGTTCAGATATGATAACTACTCGATCCAGTAGCGTCCTAACCACAACAATGCGGCAACTTGATCCTGTCCGCATGTTGTAAGGATTCTACTTAACCGCAGCACACGAGGAAACTTATACTTCCTAAGAGTTTAATCGTTATTTGAAACATAGGGGTTTCTCATCGGTAGAGTTACAATGTCAATATAATGTGTTATATTTAACATATTTTCACTTTTTTTACTGCACAATTGTTAACATTGATGTTAGGTTTCACTTAAATGTGTTTGAGTGTCAAGTTCTCATTAAAACAACTATTTTCTTTTTTAATTTATAAGCCTATATAATATTGATCTTTCAGAAAACATTTTTGAGATTTTTAAAATTAAAAAAGAAGTAGAAAATAATAATGGGATGCGCATATAAGCAGGATGGACAGCAATAAAATTGTCAAGGTTGCAAAGGATAATCTATCTAGGGGCAGAAGACAAACAGGGACATCCTGGAAAGCGGTGGTATGACGACCTAAGATGAGGCACCACGAATTGAAGAAAGAACAAGTTTAAACCTATAATGGAAGAAGAAATAATAATAATAATAATAATAATAATAATAATAATAATAATAATAATAATAATAATAATAATGCTTTATTTTAGCTGGCAGAGTTAAGACCATAAGGCCTTCTCTTCCACCCAACCAGCGAATAGTAGAATTATACAAAAATTACATACATATTACAATTTTAAGATATTATAATACAGACTAAACAAAATACAATGATGACGTGATCTTATACCAGCTAATACTAACAAAAACATGGAATATAACAAAATTAAAATGATATAAAATAAAGTAAGTAGCTTCCTAGATGATTATTTATAGAATGTTGTATATAGTTGTTATGCAGTTAATGTTACGGGACTTTTGTGGCCCAAAGGACAGCCTCTACATGAGTGGAATGAAAAAAAATAACAGCAATAGGTATCACATTTAGAGCTCTTAGAAGTAGTTGTGTTCAGGTTACTTATTTCTGTTAGATTTGTTGAAAATTTGAGTGAAAACATACTTTTGGTAATCTAGTGTGTGGTATGATTTTTTTTTTAATTTACAGGCCTATATAACATTGATCTATCAGAAAACATTTTTGAGATTTTAAAAATTTAAAAAAGAAGGGACTTTTGTGGCCCAAAGGATTGCCTCTCCATGAGTGGAATTGAAAAATTTTAACAGCAATAGGTATCATATTTAGAGTTTCTAGAGGTAGTGGTTTCAGGTATTCAGGATGTTCATTTTTGATAACAGTTTGTTGCAAAGTTGGGTGAAAATATACTTTCGGTAATCTTATATATGGTATGATAGGATGAGAAAAGTTTGTCTGTGACCTCATCTGTGCATATGTTGTTCCTATAAATTAAACCAAAAGGAGAGTCTTTTTTAAATATTTGTTTATTTTTCCAGTTAGTGAAATATTAGGAAATTTTATTTTCCTTTCGGAAGCTTCTAAGTTTATTAATATTTTTTACTTCCCTTTTTTTTTACTTCTCATTCTTAAAGAAGACATGTCTGCTTCATAATATGTTAATTCATCTGATCAGTTATGTTGTAGGCCTCTTATTATAAATATGGCATGAGGAGATTGAGCCTAATGTATTTGCACAAGAACATTTTTTGCCTTTGAAGAAACAATATTTTTATAATTTATTTACCGTAAAATCATGTATATTTGATCCAGTTTTCATAGCATTCTGCAAGTAACAAAAATGTGCAACATCAACACTTTCGGTATTGTGATGGCACTTTTTCGTGTGAAGTGTGTCTTCAGATTCTCACACATAAACTCTGGTTCTGGAAAAAATTCCGTTGTTCGATTGTTTCGGTGTAACATTAGTGGAGCAGCGACCTTGCAGAGGAACATCAGGTTCCGAAGGGCCTTGTAATATCATCTCCTTGGTAACCTAGACTATGATGTGCTGATATATTTTTATGTTGTTGTTTTCATCTTTACTTAAATTAATCGACGTTATTTACAATATACTTAATTTGCTCAGTGTTTCTTTACTACTGCTTAAAATGTATTAACACATTCACTAAATTCACTAGTCATCATCATCAACAACAAGGATTAAGCCCAATGGCCTGTTCCGATCTCATTTTAGGTCGAATTGGTCCTTCCATCTCTTCAATGGTCTTCCCAACAATCTTCTCCCTTTTGGTTTATAATTATACATTCTTCTTGATATGCGCTGCTCATTCATTCATTCATTCATTCATTCATTCATTCGTAATACGTGCTGAAGAGAAGCATTTTGATAGTATTTTATTCTTTCACAGAGATTAAATATATTAAGTTCTGTTCTTATAAATATGTTATATATTTATTACTACTGATTCATCTCAAAGTAAAGGCCGGAAATTCACTAGTGAACTCACTAAATTAAAAAGATAACATTTAAGTCCCATAATAATAATAATAATAATAATAATAATAATAATAATAATAATAATAATAATAATAATAATAATAATAATAATAATAATGACTATAATAATAATGATGACTATAATAATAATAATAATAATAATAATGACTATAATAATAATGATGATAATACTAAATAATTTAAAGCAAAATACATTAACTTTAACGATACTATTATATTGAAAGATTATAATTCAATGGCTGAATATTATAATTGGATACAAAAGTGTATCTTTAATTTCAATGTATTAGATTTTAAATGGGAATAGCTCTTAGTTACTTATTGTATTAATGTAATTTGTGTCTTGAATTCAGAAAAAAAAAATTACTTGTCTTTTATTTCTCTTCATCAACCTTTCAGATTTTAATATGAACATATTTATATGTTTTAAATTGGAAATCATATGGGGAAACAATAATCAAAACTTAAAAGGGGAACAGAGTTAAATAGGTCTACTAATAAAATAGTCCACCGCTGAAGTCTCGAGGTAGCGTGCTGCCTTGTCATGCAGCGGGCCTGACTTCGATTCCCGGTCGACACAGGCTCCTGGGTAAGATTTTTTAGTTTTTCCTCACCTGTAAGACATGTTAGGCCCAACGGTCCCCGATAATCATCCGGTCATCATCATCATCCTTATCATTATCCTTCACCGGTGTGGAAAGCAACGGGAAGCTACCATACCTGTAATTCCCTAGTAAAGCTGCAAAGCATAACATGAAAATGCTATGATTGCAGTGAAAGACCTGCCCTCGGGCAGAATTACTATGGATGGATGGACTAATAAAATAATCTAGATAACTTATAAAAGTACGTAGGCTAAATGAGCAAGCAGTATTTCGATGAAAAAAAAATTGTGAACAAATATTTGGAATAGTTGGTTAGTGCAGACCTTCAAAAGCACATTTAAGTTATGAATTTGTCTCAAAATCGTATGATTAAACGTGTGTGTAAAGAGAAACAAACAGAAAAGGGTGTATTTTATATGGGGAAAAAAATACAGTATGCATGTGTTCACAACACTTACACATAGGCCTATTTACAAACAAGGAGACTGTCAACCTTTGCATGCCGAAAACTACCTTGAAATTTCTCCCAGAAAAGCATTCTGAATACCAAGGCAGATCTTAACTAAAGGCACAGAAATCGAAACCTGAATCCAGCAAAGTCAAACTACATTACGGAGCAGATGTATTAGTAAAAGTGGAGTGAAGTGAGACCGGAAGCGGCGCGGACGGCAAGTAGTGGGTTATCCAATCTACCAATTCAGTGCTGTATTGCTTCCCTATAGTTTAAATGAGAGATTTGGCGCCCGATTGAAGTGCCTTGTTAAAAACAGCAGATGTATTTTTGGATACAGTCTTCGTACATCACAACGGTTCTCTGGTAGAAATTTCTAGGTAAGTTTCGACATGCAATGGTTGACTGTTCCCTTGTAAGATTATCTTGTAATTATTATTCACCCCTTACCATCTCCCTAACCGAGAAAATAGGGTTTTTGTCACTATTCGAGAACTATAGAGTTTTTTCACCACTAGAGAATAGTATCATATTACTCTTTTTTTGGAGCAATTATTTATAGTAAATGTCATGTTATGATACATTGATTTATTAGTTATTCAATTTGAAATAAATAAATAAAGTTTAATAGTTTCACTCACGACTTTGCCAAAAAAGTGGGGTGTGCGATTTATGAAAAAAATCCATTATGGAACGTATATTTAACACGCAATCATGTAATAAAGTTAGGGGCGAAACTCAATTGTTGGAACAGCGGCTAGAGGAGATGCCAATGAACCATCCCCTTTCAATTGAACTTGTTTTGACACTTATAGCCGTGGTCAAAAAAAGAGACGCAACTAATACACCACGTATATCACGAGAGATATGGAATGTTTGAAGCTACTGGCGTTTCTGTAATCACAATCTATAAAATTCCAAATGTTAATTGTTCTTTAGTAACCAAATTAGAACCAAGTTAGGATGATCACGAATTACATTTGGTAGTAGTAGAGATAATTGTGCCATAAAATTATGTTGCTGCTGTACTTACGCATTGAGGAGAAGAGGGAGATATATGTCCATCTCCGACACTCAGCCTGCAGCATCAAATGGCAACAGCGTTCCCATAAAAGCAATACTATTTTCTAGACATGAAAACCTTTGTAGATAATTTATAGATGTTATAATTTATTTATTAAAAAGTGAAGCAAATTATTAGATGCATGAATTACAGTAATTCCAGCAATCAGTTTGAGTTGTGACAAAACAATGTCTGACAAGAGGTGTTGTGGATTCACGAGATATCCCAGATCAGAGGTCAGCAGTGGGGGCGGTTTACAAGGATGCATTTACCCAGTTCAATATAATTATCTTTTTTAATGTGTTTTCAAGGATTCATTTTCGGCTCGCTGTTCCCTTAAAAGGTGCGCAAAGAGTTATTTTACCGACACTTCTCCCACGATGATGTTCAAACATACTCATGTAATCTGCTAAATATAGCCTGAGAATTAATATTATTTTATATTCGCTAAGTGTTTTCTGTCAGTGGCCTGCAGACTTCACAATTGATGGGCTGCATCATCCCACATTCAACACATACAGCAAGTAACCTCTGTAATTTGACATATACATGAAAATCAAAAGATGAATAGAATCAGTAAAAAGTATGTTCGAGGTTGGAGTGATAAGACATTTTAATTAGAACTAGTGTTCGCCAAGTGGTCGAAATTGGACCATAAATAACACGTCACTTTACATTACATGCTGTAAGTTTTAAATTGTATTATATCATAATCATAAAAATACAGGATATATATTTATGTTGGAGTGTAACTGATGATGGAGTGATAGTATTCTAAAATAGCAAATTAGCAACCAGCGTTGTGAGGAATTTGGGTAGCTACAGTAAGTTGATAAAACCAGCTGTAACGGCTTGGTGGACCCGACCATGCTGACCAAATGTCACCCCTACTCTGGCAGTATGATCCTCTACCTCTGGGATTAACACATGTATTACTCCCCTGTATTTTAAACGGGAGCTTTGGAGCTGGATTTTAGTGCCTTGCAGTTAAAAACGGCAGACTTTTTTGGACATGGCCTTTATACATCACATGCTTCTTTTGAGGAAATTTAACTCTTGCACCATGGAGATTTTCCATAAACTCTGCGTCGCAGTTAAAAATTGCGCACCTTTCCAATTTTTTATTGATAACAATACATCTCATCAGTAGTTACTAAACAAACAAACAAAAAATCGGTTGGCAAACAGAGGAGAAAAAGGGATTCAAACTGTTTTTCTTCAAGCATTAATATATAGATAACTGATATTTGATTATAATTTACACCATAATCCCCACGTGGCTTATTAAATTGGTAATTAAAATTTAAAGAATGCAGACTTTCACGGCCGGTAGTCATGGTACTTGAAGATTCCGGGTTCTAAGGCCGTGGCGAAAGGCGTCTTCAGTGGCGAGTTCTTCTAGGTGGTGTTCCCTGGTCGGAAGCTCAGCTGAAACACCAGTTATTGATCAAGACCTTATAGCCCGAAATCTTCAAGTACAATATTACACTGCATCCAGTGAGCTCTGGTTTTTGCTGGAAACCAGATGGGCCTATGCATATACCAAGACTTCTAGAATATAATGGGTATGACATGTGACGTAGGAGCATCGAAACTTCTTATAGGAAAACTAAAGGGAAATCTTCTAGTAGATAGTAAAAAAAAATGAGGTGGGTGAATAGCATTAACAATGATTTGAGTCATGTGAATTATGCAGGGAATTATTGGGAAATATTAGCTAATGTTAGGGATGTATGAAGAGTTTATGTTCGCACGGCCATGAAATTCCGGGTTCGATAGGGCTAGAGAGTTAGTTAGTACTAAAACTAACAATACTAATAAAATTAATATCAAATTCCGTTGATATGAAGAGTAATAAGATAAAATTAAAAAAATTAAAATTAAAATGTACCTGTTGGCAGGTGCCGTCGTCCTCAACTGTCTTAAAATAATGTATTTAAAATATTATTTGGGGGCCTTTGGGAAGTTAACTTCCATCATCAGCAGCATGAGAATGCGCTACTAGTTGTATTTAAGACGCTGTAGACGTTTTTGGTCTTGATACGTCGCCAGTAGCAACTGACAGTAGCATACTTATCCTGCTGATGATGGAAGTTAACTTCTAAAATGCCTCCAAATAATATTTTAAATACATTATTTTTAAGACAGTTGAGGACGACGGTACCTACCAACAGGCACGTTTTTAATCTTTTTATAAAAAGGTAACAAACTTACTATGAATTTAAAACCATAACTTTGGATCAAAAAATGGTAGCGTGTCTTTTATTGTCTCCAATCTTATATAGAGGCTCTCTAGGTCAGACTACTACCCCATATGGCATTCTTTCATATCTTGAAAGGATGCATTGTTGTGTTATTTGGGCAATTGATATTGACCTCTTCTTAAATTTCATAACACTCATTCACGGGTCACGGGCAAGAGAGTGCCGACAGGAAGTGTCTTATCACCAAATTGCTTCAATTGCTTTAATATTTTCTTAATGTTTTGGTTCGATAACTTCTTGGACTTATTTGGGGCAAATGCCTTTTGTCCTAAATACATTCCTGCTAAAGTTTGGTCGATAAAATCAATGTTTAAATAGTTTGTTTCGAATAACAGTTATTTCTGATGAGGTTCACTATGGTTATAAATAAAAGCTACGTATTAAGTAAAACACTCCTATTTCCTTTTAAAGTTTATACTGTATATATGTTTTGTAGGAGGTATTTTCCTTTTAATAAATACAGTAAAACTTGTTTAATCCGGAACGTGAATAATGCGGAAATGATCCAATGTGAACACATTTTTTGTAGTAATTTCACGTTTATTTATTTTGTATAAAACGAAATCTGTCCAACGCGGAAACGGAAGGATATTTCTACACAATTCATGAAAAAATGTTTATAAGGCAGACAGATAGAGAAAAATAAATTAGTCTCCACTTCATTGAATTCCCGTTAGGCGAATTAAAATAATAAATAAGTGATGATTCCTGCCGCTGGGTGAAGTAGAGTTTCTACCTGTATCTGGGATTTTCTTTCGGCCTCACTACACACCCGTTTTGCAAAATACAGGTTCGTTTAACAAATATTTGCCGTTTGACATCTGTCTTACAAATAACCAGTAACACTGTAAAATCTTAAATTAGTTTAAGATCTGAGACCGATTGTGTACGTATCTTTCACAGGTAGCGTTCTGAGTTTACGGAATAAAGATGGCTAAATCGTATGTATCATTGTCATTAAACGAAAAAGTGAAAATTATTGAAAATAAAGGAAAACAAACTCTCAGTACGCGAAATAATGACTAAATGTATATGTGGAAAAACTCAAGTTTGAGATTTTAAAACGCAAAGAAAAAATATTGAATGAATGGATGTAGTGTGGAATGAAATTTGCGGGAAATCAAAGGATGTGGACGAAAGTATAGTTTGTGAGTAGAAACCGAAACTGTATACTTTAATTTCAGGATACGCGTCTAAGAGACTTTTTTAACGCCGATAAAACGGGTGTTTTTTCGTGCGTTACCATCGAAGCCGATAGTACATACTTTACTTCACTTTACAACGGCGCGGCGGCGGAACTACAATATTAATCCAAGATACATAAAAAAACATATACGATGCTCTATAATGTTGTAATGGTTATTTTTTGTTTGTTTTTTATAATGATGGATGTTGTCTAATGTGGAAAAAAATTGGTCCCATGCGATTCTGCTTTGTACAAGTTTTACTGTATATTGCAATCTATGTATCTTCGGGTTTTTACAGCTGCTGCCGTCTTCCCGTGCCAAACCTCCAAAGCCTACGGTCTTGGGCATCTTCGATGCTTAGCCCTCTAGCTTGCATTACTGTCTTCATGTTTTCCTTCCATGTTAACCTTGGTCTCCCTCTTTTCTTCTTTCTGTTCGGATGCCATTCATATAGTTGCTTCGGCCATCGCTCATCTTCCATTCTTAAGACATGTCCTAACCACTTTAATTCCTTCTCCTCAATTCTTTCAATTATGCTTTCTTCTGCTTCCATTATGTTTCTAATTTCCTTATTTGTGACATGTTCTAATCTAGACTTTCTGGCACTTCTGCGTAAATAATCGATTTCTAGAGCTGTTAGTCTATTCTTGTAGTACTTATTGATTGTCCATACCTCACTTCCATACATTGCAACAGATTCCACCAATGTTTTACCAATATATTTTTTTGTGTCTTTCCAAATGTGCTTATTCCACCATATGGAATTTAACGATAATATTATTGTGCTACTCAATTCAATTCTATGTTTTATGTTCTCTTTGCCTATACCATCAATGTTATCCATAATTATTCCCAAATATTTAGTTTGTTTCACTTGTTTTATTTGGATTCCTTCTTCCAATATTAAATTTTCTCGTTCATTGCTATTTATTGCCAGATATTCTGTTTTTTGTAAATTTACTGTGAGACCCCATGATTCATATGTGTTTCTCAACCTTTAATTAAATAAATCTGATTATGAACATTTGAAGCTATATAAACATTTATAATAGTTATTTAGGCACTAGTTACAAAAGCAGAGGTTTAGTAACGAGATGCTCAAGTTAGAACACGGCCAAAAGTAGTATATTTAATTAAATTTGTTTATTGCGGAAATTATATGTTTAGAGAAAGAGTAATGTGGATTTTGGTGGAGAAAAAAAAACGATAAGTAAGAATGAGCGGAGAAGGTGATTTTCACAGTTCATCAGGAAAAAAATTAAAAGCAATCCAAGAAGCAACTGTTAAATGCACTTCCAGAAAAGTCAAGGAAAGTTTGTTTATGTAGTTATACTGAATCACCATTAAAGTGTATTTTACGTTTTGTTTAACCTATATTTTATGTTTTGATAGCGGTTTTGTGTTTTGTTATAATATAAAGTATAGGTTTTCTTTTTTTCCTACAAGAAGCTTCCATGCATGTATTTCATTCCTAATCGTGCCATATGCGATGGGCACGGCATGTGGCACGATTGGGGAATGAAATACATGCATGGAAGCTTCTTGTAGAAAAACCAGAGGGAAATTGCCCAGTTGGTAAACCAAGAATGAGGTGGGAGAATGACATTAACTATGATTTGAGGGAAGTATATTGTGCAGGGGATGATTGGAAATTATTAGTTCAGGATAGTAATGTATGGAGAGCTTATGTCCGCGCGGCCATGAACCTACGGGTTCGATAGTGCCAGTAAGAAGTAAACTATGAACTAAAGCGTACTGATTGTTATAATAGTAGATACAATAGTTTACTACAAGGTTTTTTTACTTTTTTTGCAAAAGTGTTGATTATGACATGATCTCTTTAAAAGGAAACGTTAAATTGATGCATTTGTTTTGTGAAGGCGATATCCATTAAGAACACGTATTATAGTGGGTCACTGCACAATTTGTCTTCAGCCTTACAAAAAAAGTCAAGATTAAACAAATCTATGATACCGGTACATGAATATTTCGCCTTATAGAGAGCTACAATTACACTGGTCAACATGATTTTTATCTCATGTGTACCAATAGTTGTACTTAATGCAGTTTTTTTATCTTGTTTTCAAATGTGTATTCGGAATTTCTCCATCACCCACAGTTTTTTTATTTAAATTTCAATTAATGGATTTAAATAATATTTTTTTAATAAACTTTTTTTCGTCCATTTGTCCATTGTAAAATAAAACCAAATGAGCTAACTCAAATGGTTTTAGATATGGAAAAGAGATATCAAGGCAAATGGAATCCTAATATGCTAGCCGATTACTGTTGGACCATCAAGAGGGATGCTCCATAAGCGAAATATAGCAGAAAATCGTAATTTCTTACTTTCTAGTTGAGTCCGAATGTCCGAATGTTCGAATGTTGTGTAGTTACGAATGTAGAAAATATTAAAGTGTTTGAAATTATAAATTCCTGTCTCTGGGAAACCTTGCGTGACGAAGAAAAACCGATAACATATTTGGATTCAGGAGAAAAAATACTATCAGAATCACATTTTTCTTTCTGAGACAAAAAAAAAGTTTATTTTTTGTTGCTCAGTGTTATTGAAGGCAAGTCTCCATGTGTTAATGATCAATTTTCTATGAAGTATTTACAGCAACGATTAATATTCAATATTATCTTGTTATAAACATCTGAGGATAGAAATTGAATGATTTTGTATTGATTTATACAACGATGATTGACATTAATGGAAAGTACAATGCCCTCAGGAAACAATTATGCAAATGAACTTTACGTACCGTAATAATAAATGCAGACTTCAGTACTTACATGTAGTAAAACTTCCAAGACATGAATTGATCACTGAATACATAATCGTTGTAAGCCAGTTCGATTGTTATTCAATAAAGTCAAAGTAATAAATTTATACACACGGCTTTACACAGGATTGATACTATCAAATGTACATCCTGTCGTACAGACTGTGTGATCTTTTAATTTAACATGCAGCAGGTGAAGAGTCATTGACGGTAGTTCTTACTACTCCGTATATGGGGGATGTTTCGTCTATGGGAACCTTTGAAGGTGTTGATTAAATTACATTATTACTGACTAGGCTAACACTTGTAACCTTAAAAAAGTTCGATAAAACATGTAACTGACGTTTTATGACATTTTTAATGACATGCAAATTTATCAAACGATTAAAACCTTGAAAACACTGAGGAGTGATTCGTAACTAGAATTAACCAATATATTGTTAGTATCTTCGTGACGTAACATTTAAAAGCAATATTTAAATTATTTTATAACCTTGAATTTGTGGTATTATTATTACTAATTGGCTTATTATTATTTTTTATTCAGCATTGTTTCTGTAATTTACACAGGTATCCTCAATCAAAATACGCAATTTCTTTTCTTCTACACTTCCCGATCTCGTGTGTCCGCTCCTGTCATATTTATCTTTTTCACGTTGTCTTGAATTCCCTTTATCCATGATGGCTTATTATTATTATTATTATTATATTATTATTATATTATTATTATTATTATTATTATTATTATTGCTTCTTGTAGGAATACCAAAGAGAAAAGTCTTGATGGTGGATCAAGAATGAGGTAGGAGAATACTTGATTTGAGGGAAGTAGATTATACAGGGGATATTTGGAAAACATTAGCTCAGGATAGGGATGTATCTCCATACATAGCCTACGTTCGCGCTGCCATGAATCTATAGGTTCGGTAGAGCCAATGAGTTATTATTCCGGAACAGGCTTAATAATCTGATCACTGATTAAATGTTATTATTATTATTATTATTATTATTATTATTATTATTATTATTATTATTATTATTATTATTAATATTATTATTATATATGCAGAAATAGTTATAATGGATGAGATTGAACACAAAAGGATAAAATGGTATGGACACGTAAGAAGAATGCAGGATGAAAGACTACCAAAGAATGTCCATACATGGAAAATTGAAAGAAGGAGCAGAAAAGGAAGACCAGGAACAACCTCGAAGAATAACATTCAGAATTAAATGAGGAACTTTGGTGTAACGGATGAAGACACAGAGGAGAGAGAACGATGGAGAACTTTAAGAAAAATTTGTAAATGTTTGTTACAAACTGTTAGTCTGTAAGTTCGTAGCCATTTAAGTATTTTTTTAAAACTCATTTTAATTACAAAGATTGTTTGGAGAAAACCTTCAATGATGAGGAAAATTCTCAAAATGAATGAATATTATTATTATTATTATTATTATTATTATTATTATTATTATTATTATTATTATTATTATTATTATTATTATTATTATTATTATTATTAGTGGTGGTAGACCAAAGCCAACGTGGATAAAGGGAATTCATGACCACATGCAGAAGAGAAATATGACAGAAGCAGAGACAGAGGACCGAGAAGTGTGGAAGAAAAAAAATTGTATATTTTGGTTGAGGATATCTGTGTAAATAACAAACAATCCTGAATAAAAAAAAATATTATTAAGCAATATATCTTAACACAGCAGTTATTTCACTTCCTGAACTGCTGAGATCAGAATTTCAGACCTTCACCAAAGATACATCTCTGAAAGTTCGTTCCAACCTATAAAGAGTTAGTTTATAATATACTGTACATTTTAAAAAGTAAAATATTATATCAATAAATATCCTGCTGTCGTCCTCAACTAGGTTATTTTTTTAAAACTGTAGGCCTTTCAGAAGCCGGCTTCCATCTTCAGCAGGATGTGCGCTGCTGTATTGATATTAACTTTTTCTTTATGACTACTCACCTCAACTAAATCAATTTGAAATATTTTATATTATTGTTATATTACAGATTACAGTTCTCTTTTAGTACTCATGCATTTGTAATAATTGCTTAGTCCTATCAGAAGTAATCATTTTGCCTAAACCGATGAAGCTCCTCAAACTAGGTCACATATATTTTAAATTAAATGAACTGGTACGTTTGATTTTCGATATAATTATCAAAGGTCGCCTTTGAATCTGTATACCGCATTTTTACGTAAATAACTGTTTTCGTGAATCCAGTTATCCATATTTTGATGCTAAGACCATTAACTGAGTATTTAGTTCCAGTTTTAAATGACTTTCTTAACGAGGGAGTTGTTTTTACGAGATTTCACCTGCTTTCCAACCAGATGAATTGTGCATTTGTTGAAACAACTGCAGGAAAGGAAATTGTATTGTTTCAGTGTGTCTCAAGGGCCATAGAGTATGTTAGTGGGTGTGAGTATAACCATATAAGAAGCTTTTGTTTTTGGCCGAGGAAAGAAGATACTTTGACCCTCATCTCTTCAACAGTGTCCTTTGTGTAGGTTTGTGCGGAAATAGCGCCTCTTATTCTCTATAATGATGCTGATATTTCATACTGCTATTTCGAAATTTTTTTACTGTAGGCCTACCTATAACAAGCCACCTGCGCCTTCTTATCGATTCTTCCATAAATCCTGTTTTATGATCAGAACTTTTTTTTCCGACATACTGTGTGTTTTAGTATTCAAACGCACAAATTTTAAGGATAGAGATGGTATTTTTTTATTTAACGACGTTTTGTAACAATTGAAGTCATTGGCGTCTCAGAACTGGAAGACCTAAAAGAAAATGAGAACATGGAATTAATGAAGTTGCTGCCAATCTGCTTCACTGCCGAAACATGAAACTGACCGCACAAAATAGAACTACATGGAGACAAAGACTTCGGGAGATCAAGGTTCAGATTTGAGCCGTAGCATCATTGGATTTGAAGGATACAAATTATTTTTTAAATTCATGACGAAACACCGTTCAGGTCACATTAACATATAAAATGGATACCTGAAATCTCTGTCATCCTCAACTTTATAAAGGCTGTAAGATGTGAAGTACTCTCGGAACATATGCCCATCCTCAGAATGTAAAAGATGTGAAATACTTTCGGAACATATGCTCATCCTCAGACTATAAAATATGTAAAGTACTTTCAGAACATCTGCTCCATCCTCAGAATGTAAAAAATGTGAAGTACTTTCGGAACATATGTCAATCCTCAGAATGTAAAAGATGCGAAGTACTTTCGGAACATATGCCCATCTTCAGAATGTGAAAGATGTGAAGTACTTTCGGAACATATGTCCATCCTCAGAATGTAAAAGACGTGAAGTACTTTCAGAACATCTCCATTCTCAGAATGTAAAAGATGTGAACTACTTTCGGAACATATGTCCATCTTCAGAATGTAAAAGATGGGAAGTACTTTCGGAACATATGTCCATCTTCAGAATGTGAAAGATGTGAAGTACTTTCGGAACATCTGCTCCATCCTCAGCATGTAGAAGATGTGAAGTACTTTCAGAACATCTGCTCCATCCTCAGCATGTAAATCATTTACATGCTGAGGATGGAGCATATGTTCCGTAAGTACTTCGCATCTTACAGCCATTATAAAGTTGAGGACGACTGAGATATCAGGTATCCATTTTATATTTTAAATTTTACAAATTATTTGGGAGAAATTGGGACTGGAGGTAGACATCAATAAAACTAAATATATGTACACAAATATAAATACATTATATAATGGAAATGGACAGCTAATGACGAATGAGGGAAATTTTGAAGAAGTGGCTGAATTCAAATGCCTAGGAACAATACATACAAATAGGAATGATATGCACAAAGAAATTAAACATAGACTCACTTCTGGAAATGCGTGCTATTATGCATTACAGGGACCCTTGTAGTCCCAACTCCTTTAAAAAAAACTTTAAATTGAAAATATATAAAACTGTTATTCTCCCAATTATATTACATGCCTGCGAAATGTTGACTCTTACTTCAAGGGAGGAAATGAGATTGTGAGTATTTGAGAATGAAGCTCTTAGGAAAATATTTGGATCAAAGAGCGATCAATAGACAGGTGAACGGAGAAGACTACATAACAGCGAACTACATAGGAAGCCAGATATGATAAAAACAGTTAAGTCTCGTAGATTGTAATGGGCAGGACATGTGGCACGAATGGAGGAACGAAAGAAGGGCATGGAACCTTCTTGTAGGAAAACCAGAGGGAAAACGCCCAGTTGGTAGACCGAGAATGAGGTAGGAGAATAGCATTAATCATGCTTTAAGGGAAGTAGATTATTCACGGATGATTAGAAAACATAAGCTCAGGATAGGGATGTATGGAGAGATTTTGTCCGCGCGGCCATGAACCTACGGGTTCAATGGAGCCAGTGAGTTAGGTCAGTCAGTTTTTATGTTACATGTAAATATATCAAATATTTTTATAGAGGATAGCTACACTTTTAATATGAATATTTAACAGGTAATGCAGAAGTTGTAAAATAAACTACCCACAATTTGATATACTGGGTTAGACTAACTTATTCAGCGTTCCGGATCGGATAATTGGGACAGTAGCCAATCAGGATTGTTTTGATTTCCAAGTCAAGGAGAAATGTTATCTCTAGTTACATTACGTCAAGAACATTTCATGAAAACTATGTCGTCTTGTTTAACTGTAACAATTGTAGGTAATTTTTAGGTTCATAAAACCAAAACAATTGTAACGGCATGACCCTGCTGACGTAATGCAAATTATAGTTACTACTGAGTGCCATATTGACCTTGTGAATAACTTAACCCGGTTTGTACTCATTTTCGGTCTTCATTGAGAAAAATACATTTCTCCACACTTATTGCTAATTATTTCTAATTTTTTCATTCTTTTAAAAAATTAGAAATCCAAAAAATGACATCAATGAAGCTGTGTTGAGGAGGCAGTTAGGAGATAGATGGTGAGTGATTGGAGAAGAATTGTTTTTAATAGAACGAAACTTTTAAGTCAAGATATATGTTTGTATTAGATTTGTCTGGTGATGTAATGGATAACACGCTGAAGTACCAATTCAGAGTTCCGGGTTCAAATCCCGTCCAGGCATTTATTTTTCTTATGCCATATATATATATATATATATAGGCCTATATATATCCTCAACTCGTGTCCATCTCAGTTTCGGGTCGGGGAATGAGATGGGATGAAACCCCTATATTTATAAAGGTCTGTGAACTACAAGGGTGCCGTTCGACCATCCCTGACGCACCGTCAGATGTGCGGATGAATGAAATGAAACGAAATGGATGAGATGAGTATGGAGAAATACTGGAATTAAATTTATGGCAGGGGAAAAAGGGACAAACCCCGAGAAAAACCTGCCCGAGCACCGTTTCGTCCACCACAAAACCCACATGGAGTGAAGTACCTGATATATCGGTCGTCCTCAACTAAAATTAATTTCTGTGTAAAAGAAAAAACTTCGTCAAACAGTTAAAACCATGTAGGCCTTTCAGAATCACGTTCCAGCTTCAGCATGGCGTAATTACTAAATGACATGCCGAAGTTGGGACATGTACCTGAGGTTGACTCAGCCTCTATGGGAATTGAGTACCAGACGCTTGTCCTGAGGTTAAAGGCGGCCGTCACTCAGGGTTGACAACCCGGCTGACATTAAGTCCCGATTGTCTCGAAAAAGTGCAAGCTCCAACCTCTTATTACCCCAAGGAACTCCTGAGGCCTGTAGTGGGATCACTTTAGCTTACAGAAGTAGTCGTCCAGGTTGAGAAGCCAGTTATGATGGTATGGAACACAACATACTGACCGCATTTTACCCATATACTGGCTGATGAACATTCACCTCTGAAAATGACACATGTCGATGTGAGACCACCAAGAGCTTTCTAGGGCTGTCACGCCATGGATATTTTTATTTGTTTATGTTAAGGCCACCTATCGTTATGATAAATTAATATATTTAGCGTGGAAGAGTTTCTTGACTTTATCTGTGGTCTCGTGGTAGCGTGCTGCCTTGTCACACAGCGGGCACGGGTTTGTTTCCCAGTCGGGAGAGGCTCCTGGGAGATGCTTTTTTTTTTCGGGGGTTTTCCTCTCCTATAAGATAAATGTCAGGAACCTTAGGGTCCAACGGCCCCCGAAAATCATCCGGCCTTCATCATCCTTATCATTATCATCATTCATCACCGGTGTGGAGAGCAACGGGAAGCTTACACACCTATAATTCCGTAGCAAAGCGTAGCATGAAAATGCCATGATTGCAGTGAAAGACCTGTCCTCGGGCAGAATTACTATAGAATAGAATGTTAAGGTCTGTATTTTTAAATTATAATTCTTTGTTATACTTTTTGCATAATATTTTTCTTTCAAAAGCAAGTTTATTGAGTATAGCATGTGATAACTGGACTGTGTTATGGAACAACCGGCTCTCCGCCATTATGTAAGTTCGAGAAAAATACTTTTAAAGTTTAAGTCATTCTTCACTATTTATTGTAGCGTCAAACTATGAATGGATATTGGAAGTAATTTTCCTTGTTTGACAGTTATGCATCGACAATCTATGAGTGGGAACTTTTGGCGGTTAGCTGTATGATGCAAAATTTAAATTAGCATTTACGAAGATCTTGTTTCGTACCAGCTGTTGCAAAACAGTCTCTGATAATACTGATGACGTTTGCATGTATCTGTAATAATGTTGTATTTAAATATTTGGGGCGAAATGTGTGCATACATTTGCTTTATGAGCCAGTGATACAGATGGCATCAAAATATCAATTTCTTTTTTAAAAAAATACGCTTAGCCGGTTGACGCATAACGTCCATTTTTTTTTTCCGTCAGGTTGCTATTCTTTATTTTTTATTATTAGCCTAATGGAAAATCGAAAAATTTGGAAATTATGTTCCATGATTGAAAATGTTAATATAGCCTACTGTTCTATATCGGAGCTTTCAGGCTTCTTTATATAGCTATTGATATTACTTACTCACTGGCACTATCGAACCCGTAGGTTCATGGCCGCGCGGACTTAAGCTCTCCATACATCCCTATCCTGAGCTAATGCTTTCCAATCGTTCCCTGTATAATCTACTTCCCTCAGATCATAGTTAATGTTATTCTCCCACTTCATTCTTGGTCTACCAACTGGGCGTTTTCCCTCTGGCTTTCCTAAAAGAAGCTCCCATGCAAGTCTTTCATTCCCCATACGTGCAACATGTCCTGCCCATCGCAATCTACGAGACTTAACTGTTCTTATTATATCTGGCTTCCTATAAATACCATGTAGTTCATTGTTATGTAGTCTTCTCCATTCGCCTGTTTGTTCATCTCTCTTTGGTCCAAAAATGTTATATTTTAGATACTGAATTATTTATTAAAATTTAATGTGACTACAAAATGGAATTTCTTGCATGTTACTCATGTTTGGTGTTCCGTTTTTTGCAGGTATGTCTTGTAGAAGCTATTAGTTCCGCTACAAACACAGACTTGTAGGTGCAAGGACTATATTTGTGGAGACAAATGAAAAGGTTAGTGATTTTTTTTTTCAGAATTAAAATAATTTGTGTGTCCTTGAGATAATATGAAACAAAGTGATTTTTTTTTTCAGAATTAAAATAATTTGTGTGTCCTTGAGATAATATGAAACAAAGTTAAACACAAATATATTATCAAATAATACAAGCAATTGCAATTAATTGTACTTGAAAATGTAGGTTAAGTTAGTCGCTACTGTCAGTAGCGATATTTTAATCTAAATCAATATTAAAAAATAAATTTATAACGGGATTTTTATTCTTTTTGTATAATCATTATTTTAGAGCATTGCAGTATGGGTGGTGGTCTCTATATTAATTACATTCAAATATCAAAATAAATAAGTAAATACAATTTATATAATTTATTAAAGCATATGTTAGATTTCCCGGTTTGTAAATTTGCTAGTTTAACGGAACTTATGGTAATAGAGTTTTGGGGCATAATATAAATTACAAATAACATTTATTATCCAGTAATACTCTAAGGAAGAGATACAAGTAAGATCCACTCAGTTCAAATGGGATTCCCCCGTACGTAAAAGAATGCACAAAGTTGGACTTCATACGATTTGAAAATATACGAGAAGAATGAAATATATAGGGAGAATCCGAACTCTACCGACACATTTTCACGAGTTATTCAGGGATGTTTTCTTAGTGTTTCGATAGCCGGAATATGATTATTTCCAAACGAAACACCTTTGAGTACTGTAGTAGAGAATTTTGTGCAAATATGGATTGGTCGTAGTGATCCTGTTCCATGGCCAGCTCCGTCACCAAATCTGACACCCATGGACTTTTTCTTCTGGGGGTCACATGAAGAACATGGTGCACGTGATTTCTGTCCAAACGGGTAGGCACCTGGTTGGTAGGGTTGTAGCAAACGGTGACGATGTTCGCCTTTCTTCTGGGATGCCAAAGCGTGTGGAACTATTCCATGAAGCGTGGCTTGAAGTTCATCGTGATCATGTCGTAGGCCAAGGGCCTTCTAGACCTGTCGCGCCATGGAGAAAAAAATCTATCAGAACTCATTTTATCGTGTTTCAAAAGACATACTACATGTCTAACAAATTACTTTGTAATAAGTCACCGGAGACCACGAGTTCCTTATGTCAAAACACTAATCAAAATTCCTAAATAATCAGTTAACGTTTATCTGTTGAATTTTGTTTCACACTGTAGATTCAAAAGAGTTTAGTATATCGTATTGTGCAATTAATACGTCTCTAACGCTACATACAATAGAGCCTCGATTATCCGAGGTAATGTGGACCGAGAGTACCTCGGATAATCGAAAACTCGAATAACACGGATTCAGTCAAAAATAGAGAGGGAAACGTATGGTAAACTGTTGAAATTAATGAAAACACTGTCAAAAATATGAAGAAAAAAAAAGGCACCTATTCTATTATGAAATAAGAAAGACATACAGTAAATAAATACATGTTCCACTTATATAAGTTTTTTCTTAAAAAAGTCCGTAAGTTAAGTGGTTTCTGTTTAACGAAACTCGCTCGTTTCTTTGCCGCCGTTTCACGCAATCGTCTTAACAGTAGACAATCTGTTGAAGTTGTCTTTGACTGTTGCTCTAGGTAGGCCTACTCGATGGCCTTTTCTATCGCTTTGCATCCTTCACTGTGGCTGATTTTCTTATTCTCGATTTCAGTGTCTCCATTGTCACTTCTGCCTCTATATTTACTGCGTCTACTATCATCCCATTAGTCACTTCCAGTTGTTCGTCTGCGTTGATCCAATCAGCTACATTGTTTTAGTGATTATTTCATCTGCCATTCTTTGACACACTACCTTCCGCGGCACCTTGCCCAAACGCTTCTACCGCATAAAACAGGACGTTCTTTTTGGGCACTACCTCGGTTAACCTGGAACTTGATTAGTCAGGGCTCGGATAACAGCGGCTCAACTGTACTAGAAAATATTGCGGAGAAGTGACAGCTGTGTTCAAGACCAATTAACTCTGTCAAAAAAATAGAGAAAAAATCATTTAAAACTTTGGTCCAAAAAAAAAAAAAGAAATTACATAATGTGTTTTCTCATTCGAATGTTTTGTCCAAAAGATAATTTATTTTTAAAATATTAACATTAGGACTGAGGAATGTGTGGGTTCTACACCTTGAAGAGAGTTAGCATGTACTTCACACAATTTACTCTTTGTAATTACATCTCTTTGACTATTGACGCGTGAAATGTTCAACTCCTGTTTGTGTGACTGTATCGTTAAGACTTTTCTCGGTTCTTCTAACCTAAATATGTATTTTTTAGGATCTTTGAAGTAGGAGTGTTTTGTGATTGTATCGTTAAGACTTTATTAGGTTTTTTTCTTTTAAATACACATTTTTTTTTTAAATCTTTGAAGTCTGAGTGATTTGCTTCTCGTGAAATGTTAGTATGTTTCCCTCACATTATTAACACTCTGTTAAATCCTCTTTCAAACTCTCGTTAGAAGAGATAACTATTTTTCTCAGCGCAAAAAAGTTTCTGTTCTCGTCCTGAACGTGGGAAGTTACAAACGACACTATGCAGAAAAAAAAGTAAGTCCGCGTTAGGTTAGAAAGTATAAAAAGTTTTTTCTAAGAAGAAACTGATTCAATTACATTTTTCCTGTGTGATTTTATTTGCACAATAAGTAGACTTTGCTTTAAAAAACCGGATGAAAATTAAGATCTTTCCCCGTTCCGCTGTGGTGTCGAGGTAGCGTGCTGTTTGGCACGCAGCGGGTTAGTGTTCGATTCTCGGTCGGGACAAGCTTCCTGGGTGAGGTTTTTTTCGGAGCTTTTGTCACCTGTATGATAAATGTCAGGAAGCTTTGTGGCCCAAACGATTCCCGAACATCATCTGGCCATCATAATGATCATCTTCATCCCTGGTGTGGATAGGAAGCGACCGTACTAGTATAATTCTCTAGTAAAGCTGCAGAGTACTTGCAGTGAAGGACCTGCCCTAGGGTAGAACACTTTAAATGAAAATGATTAAATTCTCTCCATCAGATTGTGTTCCAGTAAAACTCAGGAAGCGTGAGGCAAGTAAAATGACCTACAAAAGTGAAGGATAAATTAAGATTATTATCTGATGAAGTTTAAATTCAATTAAGAATTAATCATTTCTATTTGTAAATATAGGCCCCTACTTAATTTTTTGAACAGACTATTAATAATAATAATAATAATAATAATAATAATAATAATAATGATAATGATGATAATAATAATAATAATAATAATAATAATAAAATAATGGTGATGATGATGATGATAATGATATAATGCTGATAATAATGATATAATGCTGATAATAATGGTAATAATAATGATAATAATGGTAATTATAATGATAATAATGGTAATCATACTAATAATAATGATGATAATAATAATAATAATAATAATAGTGGTAATAAAATGGCAATGATAATATTAATACTAGTACTAGTAGTGTTATAACTATCACTCCTACTACTACTAATAGTAATAATGCTAATGGAAGGTGTAGTGGTAAAACAATGCCTCTATGAATAACATGAATTTAATATTTAATAGTAGTACGGTATTTTACATAACGACTCTCTTTAACTTATTATTATTGTTATTATTATTATTATTATTATTATTATTATTATTATTATTATTATTATTATACAAATACAAAATATTAACGCGGGAATTGGATAAATCGCCCTTGGATATAGTCGCTTTACAGGAAGTTAGGTGGCCAGGAGAAGGTAGTCAGGAATCAGGAAGCTTTTCATTATACTATGGGGGTGCAGAAAGACCTGCATTTGGAACGGGTTTTTTAGTCAGAAGGAGGATCCTATCCGCTATCCGAGATATTAAGTTTGTTAGTGATAGGATATCATACATAATTCTAAAGGGTAAACGACATGATTTTATAATTGTAAATGTACATGCGCCCACAGAAGATAAAGATGACAAGATCAAGGATGAGTTCTATGAAGAATTAGAATGCTTATTTGATAGCCTTTTCACGATATCATATGAAAATTGTCTTAGGAGATTTTAATGCAAAAGTGGGGCGGGAAGATATATTCAAACCAACAATAGGCAAATTCAGTCTTCATGAAGATAGTAACGACAATGGCGTTAGATTAGTCACATTTGCCACATCGAAGAATCTCATTGTTAAGAGCACAACATTTCAGCATAAGGATATTCATAAATACACCTGGACGTCCCCAGATGGAGAAACTTGGAACCAGATAGATCATGTATTAGTGGATAAACGCTGGCACAGTAGCATCATTGATGTTAGATCAGTTAGAGGGACAGACTGCAATTCAGATCATCATCTGGTCAGGGTGAAAATCAGACAACGGCTATCGCTTATGAGAGGAACAAACGCTAAAGATGATTCTGTAAAATATGAATTAAAAAACTTGAAAAATGATGAAATGCGACAAGAATACCAAATCAAAATTGCTAATAGATTTGAAGTACTGGAATCTTCAGATGACAATGTGGCAAACGAAGAAGAAACTGATATAAATAAAGAATGGGAGGCTATAAGAGATACTATTAAATTGTCAGCATCAGAAAGCATTGGTTGTTTAAAAAAGAGGCAAAACAAGAAATGGTTTGATGAGGAATGTGCCGACATTGTAAAGAAAAGAAAGCTAGCAAAAATTAAATGGTTACACGAGCCAAATGAGGTAAATTTAGAGCAATTGGGTAGTGTTAGACGGGAAACCACCAAGTTACTAAAGAGTAAAAAGAGGGAATATTTGAGAGAGAAGATTAATGATCTTGAAATGAATGCAAAAAATAGGAACATTAGAGAATTATATCAGGGAATTAGTATAGAGAAGAAAGGGTTTCAGGCTAGAACAAACATAATTCGGAATGAAAAATGGGGATATGATTGCAGATTCCAAGAGTATATTAAATAGATGGAAAAGTTATTTTAATCAGCTATTAAATGTACATACAGAACAGGACATTGAGGAGGATAATTTACAGACAGCAGAAATGCTAGTCGCAGAGCCAAGTGCATTAGAGGTTGAAATGGCAATTGAAAAATTGAAGATGTATAAAGCATCAGGTTCAGATGAGATCCCAGCAGAACTGATAAAATCAGGGGGAGAAAATTGATGGACAAGATACGCTGGTTGCTTAGTATGATTTGGGAAAAAGAAGCTCTTCCAGATGAATGGAAGGAATCAATTATCGTACCAATTTATAAGAAAGGAGATAAAACTGATTGCAACAACTATAGGGGCATCTCATTACTTTCAACTTCGTACAAAATTCTAACAAATATATTAGTAAGCAGACTTACTCCCTATATTGATGACATTCTAGGAGATCATCAATGTGCATTTAGAAGAAACAGGTCTACAACAGATCAGATTTTTAGTATAAGACAGATTTTAGAAAAGAAATGGGAATATAATGGTACTGTACATCAACTATATGTAGACTTCAAAAAAGCATATGATTCAATTAAGAGGGAGAAGTTATATAGTATCCTGCTGGAGTTTGGAATTCCTAAAAAGTTAGTTAGACTTATACGAATGTGTCTAAATGGCTCAACGAGTAGGGTGCGTGTAGGCAAACAGTTTTCAGACACTTTTGAAATCCAGAATGGGTTAAAGCAAGGAGATGCACTATCTCCTCTACTATTTAATTTTGTACTAGAGCATGCCATTAAATCTTTAGAGAATGAGGAAGGCTTACAACTCAATGGTATTAATAAGCTGTTAGTTTATGCTGATGATGTAGTACTACTGGCCGATAGCGAGGAGATACTAAAGGCCAACACGCACACACTATTGAGTAACACTAAGAAATTAGGACTGGAAGTAAATATCAGTAAAACTAAATATATGGTCACACGTAGAAATACATTATATAATGGAAATGGACAGCTAATGACAAATGAGGGAAATTTTGAGGAATTGGCTGAATTCAAATACCTAGGAACAATAATCACAAATAGGAATGAGATGCACAAAGAAATTAAACATAGGCTCAATTCTGGAAATGCATGCTATTATGCATTGCAGAGACTTTTGATGTCCCAACTCCTTTCAAAAAAACGTTAAGCTGAAAATATATAAAACTATTGTTCTACCAGTTATACTATATGGGTGCGAAACATGGACTCTTACTTTAAGGGAGGAAAGGAGATTACGAGTATTTGAGAATAAAGTTCTTAGGAAAATTTTTGGACCAAAGAGAGATGAACAGACAGGTGAATGGAGAAGACTACATAACAATGAACTACATGGTCTTTATAGGAAGCCAGATATAATAAGAACAGTTAAGTCCCGTAGACTGCGATGGGCAGGACATGTTGCACGTATGGGGAATGAAAGACGTGCATGGAAACTTCTTGTAGGAAAGCCAGAAGGAAAACGCCCAGTTGGTAGACCAAGAATGAGGTGGGAGAACAACATTAACTATGATTTGAGGGAAGTAGATTATACAGGGAATGATTGGAAAACATTAGCTCAGGATAGGGATGTATGGAGAGCTTATGTCCGTGCGGCCATGAACCTACGGGTTCGATAGTGCCAGTGAGTAAGTAAGTAAGTAAGTAAGTATACAAATGACCCACATAATTTATATATTGATGAGGTAAAGATAAAGAAGAACGATCGTTTCTGTTATTTGGGATCAATTATAGAGAAAGACGGAACATCAAATAAAGAAATAGCAAAAGGATTGGTAATGGAAGAAGAAAAATAGGAATGTTAAATTATATACTATGGAGTAAAAACATCATTAACAGAACAAAACAACTAATTTATAAGTCCATACTAGAACGTATAATGTTATGTGGATGGGAAGTTAGGACAATGACACAACATGTCAATGGAATAACTGCAGTTGAAATGGATTTTTGGAGAAGAGCTGCTAGAAAATCTCGACTGGAAAGAATTATAAATACAAAAATTAGAAAATGGATGAATGCATAAAGAAGTATAAAGGATGGGATTGAACACAGAAGGCTAAAATGGTATGGACACGTAAGAAGAATGCCAAGGGTTGTCTATGCATGGAAAATTGAAAGAAGGAGCAGAAAAGGAAGACCAAGAGCAACCTGGAAGAAAAACATTTAAAATCCAATGAGGGAATTTGATGTAACGGATGAAGACACAGGACAGAGAACGATGGGCAAGTTTAATGAGGGGAAATTTTTGAATGTTTGTTACAAACTGATAGTATATAAGTCCGTAATAAGTTATGTATTTTTTAATTCATGCTAATTACTAAGATTGGTTGGAGAAACCCCTCAATGATGAGGAAATTTCTCATAAATGAATGAATGAATTATTATTATTATTATATAATTTTCCATAAAGATCATGTAGTTCACTGTTAGTGTTCTCCATTCACGTGTCTGTTCGTCAAATGACAAAGATTTTCCAAGTGCAACATTGATAGGAATTACTAGAATGAGATGTTTACATAAACACGTGGTGCGTAAAATAGTTGGCCCGAATTCAACACATGAAAAGAGGAGTGTTGTTGCATGACATCTGCAGTCTGCAATTATTTCAATCTTATGTGTGACAAATTCTTCATAAGCTCACGTCACATGATAAAATGTTTTACTTACTGTGCTATACCCTTCACTATTTTAAGTAATATCTTAATTCAGTACGGTATTAAGTTTATACACCTTTCTTTCCACAAACAAACCTTGTTATAAATTTAAATTAATAACCCAACTTTCGTAAAGAAAGAGATTTTTAAAGTGTGTTGATCAATTAAAAAAATAGCCTAATTAAATCACGAACTTAATTGTATGTTGTTAACGTCTCGGTATAAGCGTGACTGCCCTGATGGGATACCAGGTTCGAATTCTGGCAGTTCCAGAGTGTATTTTTCGTGTTTTTTTTTCAAGGTTCTTCCGTTTTCCGAATTTTATCCCACCAACACCCTCCATTCTCCCTATCCTCCGCTTCATGTCATAAAATTTCTCGTTCATTAATTTCAGATCACCTTCATCTAATCTCATGTTAGGAAAAATAGTTTGGTTGGCGCCTACACATGTTGAAAGTAGTGATTGCGGGGATCTAGTGGAACGCCACCAGAATGCTGGGTCATGATTCCAAGCCTGAGCAATATAAAAGGCAATAATTGAGGCGGTTAGAAGAAAATGAGTAAGTGATTTTTGCAACAAAAAACCGAGTTTAGTGCATAATTACATTCTTGAAGTATAATTTTATTTAGTGGCCAATGGATGTAAGTGTATGCGTTAAGGGTAGATAAATTATGGTTATCATTTTCATTTATTTATATATTAAAAGCGTCTATAAATAAGAAAAAATAGAAAGCATATTATTTTGTATATATTTATAATCCATCCATCCATAGTAATTCTGCCCGAGGGCAGGTCTTTCACTGTAATCATAGCATTTTCGTGCTATGCTTGCAGCTTTACTAGGGAATTGTAGGTGTGGTAGCTTCCCGTTGCTTTCCACACCGGTGAAGGATGATGATAAGGATGATGATGATGGCCATATGATTTCGGGGACCGTTTGGGCCTTAAAGTTTTCCTGACATTTGTCTTACAGGTGAGGAAAAACCCCGATAAAAACCTCACCCAGAAAAACTGCCCCGACCGGGGATCGAAACCGAGCCCGCTGTGTGACAAGGCAGCACGCTACCTCGAGACCAACAGCGGTGGACATATTTATAATGATATTACGAAATGTTGAATATATGAAAAAGGACCTGGTATTGAAATTTCAACTCAGTATCTGGCTTGACGATTGAGGAAAATTAGGATAAAATCTTTGTGAGATTGGTCGGTACTGGGTTTTTGACCCGATATCTTCCGAATACGAGTCTCAAGCGAAACAGCTTGAGCCAATTTGCCCAGTTTCTACCTGGTATTAAGTTAATTTAAAGAGAACTTTACGAATACTGTAGTGAACTCCCAGTAGTTAAGGATGGAACCGCCATCGATATTATATTTGTTTTTAATTCAATTAAATGCAATATAGTTAAGCGCTTGTCATTTTTACTTTGTTTACTTTGTGAATGTAATGTAATGAAGAGCAGTTGCGGGGGATGAAGCGTGAAGGGGCAGATAACTTCCACTGTCACAATTGAATTCGTTCAGTTCTGGTTGTTGTTAATTTCCTGTTTTTAATTAATATCCTATGCTAATATTGTTTGTGGTTTTCACGTTGAATATCATAAGAATGGAACTGATAAACATAGCTATGATCGTGTTAACAATACGCTTACCTTTATCTTCAACACAATTTCTTCAAACAAATTCTATAAATAACACTGGTCAATATGATTTTTTTGTATCATGAGTACCAATGGTTGTACTTAGTGCAGTTTTTATCATGTTTCCAAATATGTATTCGGAATTTCTCCATCAGCCACAGTTTTTTATTTCAATTTCAATTAATGGATTTAAATAGTTATTTTTTTAATAAACGTTTCTCGTCCATTTATCTATTGTAAAATAAAACCAAATGAGCTAATTCAATTGGTTTCAGCTATGGAAAAGAGATATCAAGGCAAATGGAATCCTAATATGCTGGCCGATTATTGTTGGACCATCAAGAGGGAAGATCTACAGGCGAAATATAAGAGAAAATCGTAGTTTCTTACTTTCTAGGTGAGTCCGAATGTTCGATTATTGTGTAGATACGAATGTAGAAAATATTAAAGTGTTTGAAATTATAATAAATTCCTGTCTCTCGGAAACCTTGCGTGATGGAGAAAACCCGATATCATATTTGAATTCAGGAGAAAAAATACTATCAGAATCAGATGTTTTGCTTTCTGAGACAAGAAAAGTTAATTTTTTGTAGCTCAGTGTAATCTATCTGTTTATAAGAAGGTAAAGCGACCCTACTACTGGCCTTAGGAGGCCCTTGGGGTAGTATGAGGTTAAGGCTCCCACTTGTTTAGACAATCGGCGCTTAATGTCAGCGGGTTGTCAGCCCTGCGTGACGGCCGCCTTTACCCTCAGAAAAAGCGTCTGATACTCGTTTCAGTTAGAGGCTGAGTCGACCCCAGGGCCATAGTGCCGCCAGAAGGTTTGGGTCAGTTAAAAATCCTAACCCCACCGGAACTCGAAGCCTCAACCTTCCGGCTTGAAGTGTAGTACCTTAACCACTACGCCTATCTGTTTATAAAAACAAAGAAATAAATAGCCATCTGATTGAATAATGGTTCTCATTTCTCTGATTTTCATTCACTATTTTGTTCAGATAATGACAGTTGATTTGAAAATACAATTTTAATAGATCTCCATGATGCGACAGGCCTTTCTGCCGGCTGCTGGTCTCACACCCACATGTTATCATTTAATCAGTAAAGTGTGTAATCTGGTCAGCATGTCAGGCTCCCAGCAATTATATCTGCTTTTCTCAGTAAAAAAATCCAAAGATACTTAAATATGTAAATTAAACCATTTATAAAATTAAATCATTGGAATAAAATCCTGCCAAAAAGGATATACCACGATTCAAAGTTAGAAATTATTAAAGAAGATGAAGTTAAAGGTATTTGAGAAGGCATATTTGCTATAAAACGGATATCCGTTACTTATCATAACTACCGAAATTCCTCACAATGCTGAGTGGGCATGGGTCCCACACTGACCAAAATTCCATGAGAAAATTTCTTCCCTATGGGGATATTTTCCCCTGATGATAACTTGATTACACTATTCTTCCATACTGATCTTATCCATTCTGTTACATTTCATTACATCAACCCCTGTGATTATATCACAGGACTAATCGAATGGGATCTTTGAATATCATAGACCTTCAAAATATTTTAAAAAGTAGGGATTTCATTTAATTCCAAGACCTGAGATTACGCCTGTTACGAGTAATGATAATGGATTATTATTATTATTATTATTATTATTATTATTATTATTATTATTATTATTATTATTATTATTATTATTATTAAACGAAATGTGTGTTTCGTGAGGTCACTTACACTGTGAAGGAGATTTATTTCCGTATAATATGAGTGTAAAATTCTACAGGGCCATCAATAAGTAGATCTGAGGTCATCTAACTTCCCGCAACTCAGGAAATGTTCAAAATTTTGTTTCTTTAAGGATTACATTGCAATAAAATTGCCACCACCTAACGCAATCTCTTAATTATACCCTAGAGGTATTTACAGACAATAACCAGGTATTACATGCATTACTTTACCCGAGGGTAAAGCGCATGGACAGTAGAACGCCCATAAACAAAAAAGAGTGTTATCAAATATTTTACCAACTTAAGAAAATATAACAGATTACTGAGCTAATTTATAGAAAAATAGCATTAAACAGTCACGAAGCATAAAAAATAAAGCCTATGGAGCCTACTTCCTCGTCTATTACTCGACAACATTAACTTCCAATGCGGAAAAACTGAGAACTTAAAAGAATGTGGTAAGAGTGAGTAGGGATTGGAGGTAGTAGACCCTTGTCTCAGGTTCCAGTGACAGTGTTTCTTATCCGTCAGTCGTGTATATTAGTCATTCAAAATATCTCTGCAGGCGGCACCCGAATCTAACGAAGCTCTATTTGTTGGCTACACGAGACGTCATACAAGGCAGTGTATACTGTCAGCGTCCCACGTCCCATTCTCCTTTGCACTCAAAGATAGCAGTGTCATGTGTTCTATTCCTGCGCAAACACGACTGCAATGCCCTCCGTCAACCACTGCGCTTACTCCTTAAACGGGTAATAGTAAATTGTTAGTGACAATGTCAAGTGCTAAAGTTAGACCCTACATTCACAGTATATAAACATTTAAGTCTGCCATACAGTAGTTGGAAGTCAGGACTGATTTAATTTCTCTGTACGTCACATTGTCCAGAAACCCGTAAGCATACAACCTCCGTTGATCTTTCATTAACTTCATCTCCTATTTCAAGTAGGTCCACCACTATATTTTGCCACTGATTATACCACTTGCTCAGTCATTCGTTTGTACCAACAGTGGAAGGAGAAACTTTTGCCCTCTTCAACACCAGAACCATTGCTTCCCCTCACCGGCTAAAAAGTTAATGCAGTCGAGTAATAGATAAATTAGGCTACAGTCAGGTTGGAAAATGTTAACAGACATGAAGATAAGTATCTGAATCAACTCGTATTTTGAACAGATTTCGTCCTTTTTCATAGATGTAACACGTCCTAAGATATGAAACCTTATTCAATGCTTCTTGTAGTCATTATTTCATTCTTCCTTCTTACAACATATACTTCTTTCTGTTCCTCTTCAAAATAATAATAATAATAATAATAATAATAATAATAATAATAATAATAATATAATATGATAATAATAATAATAATAATAATAATAATAATAATAATAATCGTAGTCATAATAGTAATAGCTTTATTTTACTTGGAAAAAATTGCAAAAAATACTGTTACATCTAAATTACAATAAATACATTTTTATATAGTATATCTGCAATACAATTATTATTTAAAATATATTTTGGTTTACTTTAGATTTAACGAATGAAATATAAAATACAGAAGATAGAAGAAAAGACTATTAATAACATGGAATAAATTTAGTTCTGGAGAAAAATAAATTATTTAATAAAAAGTATATTCCCATGTACATTTTGAAGCACCAATATACAGGTCTACAAAGCCCTTGCCTTACCCGCCAGCTGATAGCCTCATATCCACATGTCACTCTATACTCGCTAGATGATTGCCGACCTCTTTAATTAACAAATAGATCCCCCAGCCGTTGAAGTTGTTTTTTCAACTTGAAGCAACTACTTATTGTAGCTGCACAAATTCAAGATACTGGGTGAGCAACGGTCCCATACTGATCGAAATTTCATTAAAAAATTATTTCCCCATAGGGACTCGAACTAACGCAAATTCCATAGCTCTGTACCAAGAGATGAACCCTTCAAACCGCTCGGCAAGGCGCTAGATGTCCTGCCAAAATTTAGATTTAACAAAGGATAAATCCAACAAGCAAGTTTGCTCAAGCCGTAGCGTTTGACATTATCTCGGGTATAAATGCCGCTATCGACAAACCCTGACTGCGTTTTTCCTGGTTTTTCTCATTCGTCAAGGCAAACTTCAATACCAGGAGCCATTTCATCATAATCACCATTTGATAGCAAGCTTTCATTAAAATCCAGATTGAGAAAACACGCTATAATGACTGGGGATCCGACATGCCATCCCTATACAGGTTGGTTAATCGTCTATCTCTGTGATTAACACGTGGATATATAGCCAGCAGCCGGCTGGTAGGCAAAGTGCCCTATAGGCGTGTCGCGTCATGGAGTTATTTTTGTATTAAAATATTATTTACTTTTTTTTGGGTGAGGGAAGTATTTTTTATTTTAAATTAACATTATTTTATTTCATTTTATTCGAGTTCGGGAAGAACGAAATACAGCCTTCTGGATGAACCTAAATATCCTAGAAGCGATATAACGTGAGAATGCAGAATAACGTATTCGATATAATTAGGAATTATTTCACTTACATAAATCACCTGAAATTCTTGCAGATATTAAAATATGTAGATTGAGATGGGCAGAACATATGGGTCTACATAGAATGTTAAATAGAGAGACAGTTAAAAAAATAGTGATGGACCATCCAGACGGAAGAATAAATATTGGAAGACCTAAAGCTACGTGGTTGGATGGAGTTTTGGAAGATGTCCAATTGGTGCGAAATTGGTGGAGAATCACCAGGAATAGAGAGGTCTGGATGAGAGTTCTTAGGGAGGCTGTGAATTGATCCGGATTGTTAAGCCAAATATGATTAAGATGTAATGTGAAATTTTAATAATTTACTTTTTTATTATTCCATTAAGGGAATAAACTGATTTTTCAATATATTTTCATCTGTGAATTGATATTCCTTTTTATTTATCATGAATTTCGGGGAAAAGCAAAGTTCGATAATCTGCTGTGATATTTAGTCGGACAGGAAACTAGGAAATTATTCCGCAAAGAGGAGCTCCCGCTGTATACGTAAATTGGAATTGTCAGCTTGAGGCTAATTGGAAAGTCTTGGCAGACTAAATCCTTTTAAATTCCAGTAGCTTATGACGTTGATGTTTACGTCATCAAGGTCATCAGGTAATAATGACGTTATCCGCTAAGTTTTAGGAATTGATTGTCCCATTCCAGTGATATTTGTCAAGGTTGTATTTAAGAACTCATCTCCTTTCTATTTTCGTTCCACGACCTCTCTGTACGTCTTCATGTATTAAAATAAATATTCTTTATAATATTGGTATCGTGTTTTTATTTTGTGATGAAATGTAGGCTACAATTAAGATAAACGAAACACTAAAAATAATTTTATTTTATCCCAAGTGACCAGAAAATGGAATGTTACATTAGGTCTACTTTTACTCTAATATTCACAAAATGGGCAGATTTTTTTACCAACATAAGTACATGCCTAAACCAGCCAAATGTAATTAAGTAAACAGGCAAAGATAACCGATAGAAATCAAATTGACATGAATAAGTTCATATCATCAGCATTTATCTTATTATTCTTGTAATCTTGTAAGCCCATGTTTTCCCTTAACAGAGATTTTAAGCGCTCTCCCCTTACAGGGAAGAATTTGAACCATACTAATTTAGTTACTTGTTTTCGTATAGATGTCATTTGAGTGGTCCGTGGTCAGCGTTTCGCCTCATACTGACATCTAGGAAACCAAGGTAGTACTAGGACGGGATAATTCGGTAAATTTTGCTTAGAGACCTTTTCATTCAGGCTTAAGGATCTTTTACGAGCCTGAAAATCCTCAGACTCGGGACCCACGGCTTAAAGTCCCTCCCGGAGGACTTGCTCATTGGATTTTTCCATCCTAAAAAAATCCATCGACTCCGGCCGGGTTTGAGCCCGCGACCCTCGGGACCAGAGGCAAGGAGAATAACCACTAGTCCACCGCGGCCGATTTATTTTATTACAAGAAAAAACCCATGGCGCAATAGGCTTAGAAGGCCTTTGGCCTACCAGCGGGCCGCTGTCCTCACATCCATGTGTGTTAAACACAGATGTGGACAATCATTAGCCAGTATTACATGTAGGCCTAGACAGCATGTATTGTTCGTTACTGATGGTTTTATCGACCCTGAAGCACTACTCAAATTCTTTACGATGCTGGGTGGGCACCGGTCCCATACTGACCGACGTCCATGAGAAAATTTCTTTCTTCATGGGGACTCGAACCAGCTAAGTTCCGTAGCTCTCCAACAAAATACCATGTTTTAAACCGCTAGGCTACGGTGCGGGACATTTCATTATAAGGCTAACTAAAAATAAATCATTTCACGTCACAAATATGATATAATATTGCCTCAGACGAAGTGATCCCGGGTTCGATGCCCGATCGGGACAAGTCTCTTGGGTGAGTTTTTTTTCGGGTGTTTTCTCACTTGTAAGATAAATATCAGGAAACTTTAAGCCCCAAATAGACCCCGAATAAATCCAGCCATCATAATAATCAATTATGATTATCTAATATATAAAAATGTTTGTTTGTACTTTATGCGCGGCCATACCGTTGATACAATTGTGATGGAGCTTTTTGCAAAATGTTCAGGAGATTCCCGGGATGAACATAGGTTATAAGAGAGTTGTGATACTCAACTCCTACACCCTTAGAAATAGCCTTTTGTGATAGAAAACGTGAAAAAAATAACTCTTTGAACTCTGAAATGGCTTACGCTGCCTAAACCATAAAAAATACACAAACTTAATGTATGCCTACACAGAATTGAATATCTCAAATAGCTCTACAAAAAAGTCCGCGACAGCACATATTTATCTCTTACGGATAACTCACAATAACCATTTTTTTCTTTCATTGATGCCAAGAAGTTTGAGACAAGTATGTAGATCTCTGTGCAAATGGCGGGTATTCTTTTACGGATAACTCACAATAACGAAATTTGTCTTTTAGCTCATTTATGCCAAGAAGATCGAGATAAGTAGATTCTCGGGCAACACCGGGTAATCATCACGGGGAATCTTAAAATAATTACAATATACATTTATAATTATTTTTTATCTTATTCAACTAGTCATAAGAAGTACATTAATTTTTGTCCTTCAGCTCATTTATGCCAAGAAGATCGGGACGAGTAGACTCACGGACAACGCCGGGTAAACAGCACGGGGGTATCTAAAAATAATAACGGTATACATTTTTCCTTTCACTTATTTAACTAGACATAAAACACATTAATTTTCGTATTTCAGCTCATTTATGGGATAAGTAGATTCCCGGGCAACGCCGGGTAATCAGCACGGGGTATCCAAAAATATAAATTTATAATTATTTTTCCTTTTACTTATTCTACTAAACATAAAATCACATTAATTTTAATTTATTTAGGCTTAGCAGCGCACGCCGGGTATTAGATAGTCATTAATAAAATTCATGGTAAAAATCCGTCAAATTATTAAATTTATAATATAAACATTTAAAATTATGTGCATTAAAGGTACGACTCCTTAACTTCTTAGATTACTAAAAACTGTACGCCTTTCGGGACTAGTCTCATCATCAGCAGAAAGGAAGCAGGTGTAATGATGATGGGACCAGTCCCGAAAGGCCTACATTTTTAATAAAATGTAGGAAGTTGAGGAGACGGACGTTTAAGGTACATAAGTTTATATTATAATTTTAACACACATTTTGATGTTTACCTGCAGGAAGAAGAAGACCAGGACGTCCACTCAAAATATTTCTGGATGGTGTTTCTCTTGAGTCCGAAACACGTCAACAAATGGCCTAAATTCGTGAATGTACTATCATGATGATATTTACCTATTTATATTTAATTTATGAGTGTATGATGTGTCTTGTCTTAAATGTTATCTCTGAGATTGTTCTTGCATTGAGCTGACCACTCATCAGGGGAGGAGCTTCATGCCCTTAAGTTGTCAAAAAAGTATGTCATCATCATCATCATAGTACATTCACGAATTTAGGCCATTTGTTGACCTGTTTCGGCCTCAAGAGAAACACCATCCAGAAGTCTTTTGAGTGGACGTCCTGGTCTTCTTCTTCCTGCAGGTTGATATCTTAACATTAGTTTGGGTATTCTGTGATCTTCCATTCGATGAACATGTTGTATCCATCTTGACTTATAATCAGAAATTTTGTTTTCTAAAGATTCCATGTGTAATTCTTCTAAGATGTCTTCATTTTTTTGTGATCTAGTAGTGTGTATCCTGCAGTCCTCCGAAGATATCTCATTTCAGCAGATCTAAGTCTCTGTATATCCTTCTGTTTCAACGTCCATACTTCGCTACCATACAAAAGAGTTGGAAGAGCCAGTGTTTTATACACTTTCAGTCTTGAATGCTTTTGGACTAAACTGTGGCTTGAAGATAGAATTTATTAACCCTAAAATTCTTAAAAATTTAGATATTTTTGCATTTACATCCTTTTCTTCTTCATATGAGATATTGCATCCTAGATATGTAAAATTATTCACCTGCTCCAAAATTTTATTGTCCAGTACAATTTTACTTCTGACAGGATCTACACCTTGAAATGCCATAATTTTTGTTTTTTCTGTAGATATCTTTAATCCATATTCTTCTGTAATTTTGTTAAGTTCATACAGACCTTTCTGTAGATTATCTTCGGAATTTGCTATTATTATTTGGTCATCTGCAAACAATAGGGTGTTTAATTTTCTATTTTCTGATATTCTTATTCCAAATTTATATGTTTTGTTCCAGCAACATATTACTTCATTGATATAAAATGTATGTGATCGAAAGTTAAAAAGTTCACTCCCGACAAGTGATTCAGATCCATTAGCATTTAATATCACTGTATATACACACACAAAAATCCAAGACGCGATATGATCTAGATATTGAAGCGTATCTAAATAAAAATAATATTAAATAATAAACAGAAAATATATACATTTTTATAGTGAAAGCAGATAATCGTGTTCTATTTATCGTTGAGAACAAATTTCTTCTTGGTTACTCTTTGACCGTGAAATGCCCCAGTGTTTACGCCCATATTGATAGTTTTAGCTGTCAAATTTGAGTTGGGCATGTAGCAAACTTGAACTGTGTTGGCCTTACGGAATGAGGGAACTGCGGATGACTGATTTGAATTCGGATAAAAAGTGGGCGTGGTACAAACACGCGATCCGCACTCAAGCACAGCTTCTGTGCTCACAACCAGCTGATCAAAATCACGTCCATCTTTTAACCAGCTGTTCATTTCATTTCTGTTATTTATCAACAGTTTTTAACTTATAACTTAGAGTTAGTAAAAAAAAAAGCTTTAAAGAAACCCTAATTCGTTATTACCAATAGGCCTACATTCCGTAATAATAATTATAATAATAATAATGTTGAGTGATTCTGGGCTATGTGGCCGTGGTCCATTAACGGTATTCCTACCAGACGTTTCTCCCTCAACTGCGGAGGGCTTCTTCAGTGGCGAGTACTTCTAGGTGTTGTTTCCTGGTTAGAGGGTCTACTGTGCCTCGACAACATTTAGAAGTACTCGCCACTGAAGATGCCCTCCGCAGTAGAGGGAGAAACGTCTGGTAGGAACACCAATGATGGATCACGGCCACAGAGCCCGGAATTTCAACATTATGATTACCAGCCGTGAAAGCCTACATTCAACTAATAATAATAATAATAATAATAATAATAATAATAATAATAATAATAATAATAATAATAATAATAATGATAATAATAATATATTATTAATATAACAATATAATAATGATATTAATAATAATAATTATTATTATTTTATTTATAAATTTTCAATGTTTACACATATTTTTGTGCTTAATTTTATTTTCCTTCTCCATTCATTCCTATCCATCCACTCCATGTCCCCAATCTTTTTGTTCGCCTTCCAGTTCTTATTTCTTGCATGCATGAGTTTCGAGGTCTTCCTTTCTTCTTCCAGGTGGAAACCATTCCAATGTTTTTCTGGGTAACCTTTCTTCTTGCATGTCCTTGGTAATTTAATCACTTATATCTTATAATCTAATGTTGAATATTTATTTTTTTTTCTTGTGTGACATTATTTATTATTTTTTCCAATGTTTAATATCTTGCTGCTTTCCTCTATAAATCTTTTTCCATCGACATAAACTTTTGTTCTGAATTTTTGTTGCATTTTCATACTTCAGCTTTATGTGCTACTTCTCACTATTGAATAATAATAATAATAATAATAATAATAATAATAATAATAATAATAATAATAATAAAAATAATAAAAATAATAATAATAATAAAAATAATAATAATAATAATAGTGATGATGATGATAATAATAATAATTGGGAAATGTCGATCGTCCGTCCCATAGCGGGATGGAAGGACTCAAATGCCTTAATGTGGAAACAGGTCAACGACCTAATTCTAGGAGGCAGAAAATAACAATATTAATACTCGTACTATCTTTGATAATATTCGGGATATACTCGCTGGGATCATAAAGAAATGAAAGAATTATGGATAAACTATTTACCAATCAATTATGGTCTTTTAACCAAGTAACTATCAATTTGCGACAGTAACCATTTCCGGAGGATATGTTTTTATTTTTATGACTGAAAAGTACAGTACAAGATTTAATAAAACGAGCAGATGATGTTGAGTTTTCTCTGTGATACCCATGAGTGGGATTTTGTCCATCCCTGATTCACACCTGACTCTGCAACCGAGCCAAATAAAGAGAAATAGTAATAATAATATGGACGTTACACTATTCTTATGCAGGGAGGGGCATCACAAAAATTAAATGAAGGGGGAAGTTAGACCAGGGTGTGGTTGTGTTTAAGAGGGTGTGGTCAATTATTGTAAGAACAGTACCCTGTGGGGGAGAATAAAATTACAAGAGGGGTTCATCCACCGTCTGAGTGATTACTTGGTGTTGATGGACTCCATATATAATTCGTGGGTGAATATAGGTCTACTCTGATGGGGAAAATGTGCATACAAGTCCAATATACTGTCAATCGCTGTCATTATTTAAATCCAAATTAACTGATATCTTCAGTTCTACACATAGAAAATATTACCTACATAACAACTATAATCAGCATTTTGTAGGCCTACCTATAAATATTCATCTAGGAAGCTTTTCTTACTTTATTTTGTTCCACGATTTGTTAGTGGTAACTAATATTATACATCTGCACTGTCCTTTGTTTACCCTACACTTTAATAATACTTTAAGATTTTAATAAGTATGTGATGTTTTAATGATTTTATTATTCGTTGGTTGAGTGGAAGAGAAGGCCTTACATCCCTAACTCTGCCATCTTAAATAAATTATTATTATTATTATTATATTATTATTATTATATCATGATACTTATTTAGAAAGATACGCGTATTTATTTATTGTATCTGATGAAGTTAGGACCGTAAGGTCTTCTCTTCCACTTCACCAGGGTTAAATTATACATATAATTACAATTATGTTTCTAATTGTTTCAATACATACTATAAATGGTATTAGGACAGGGGGGGGGGGTTCCTTGTGGAACTAAATGAGCGAATATGTGTTGTGTATTATTAATTCACCTGAATACTAGTAAATTAATAAATGACAAGACGCAGAAATCATCCCTTCCATTTAGTTGATAAAAGACCTTGACCTTTAACAGGAGCTATTGGAGCCTTAATTATAATAACAGGGCTTATTAAATGATTCCATCTCTATAATCAATTGAGGAGAAGGGACTAAAATGGTTAGGATATATTTTAAGAATGGAAGATGATCGATGGCCTAAACTACTATATCAATGGCAACCGGGCAGAAAGAAAGTAAGAGGGAGACCAAAGTTAACATGGAAGGAAAGCATGAAGATAGCAATGCAAGCAAGAAGGCTAAGCATTGAAGATGCCCAAGATCGTAGGCCTTGGAAGTTTGGCATGGGAAGACGGCAGCAGCTGTAAAAACGCGAAGATAGATAGATGAATTATCTATTGCTCATGTTTCGGATCCATAACTAATAATAGGAACTGTCATTGTCTTGTATAATTTCATTTTATAGAGTCTTTTCAGGCTTTATGTTTCAAAACATGGACAGTGACAACACAACAATCTGCCAGAATACAAGCTGCTGGAATGAGATTCCTCAGACCAATAACAGGATGTCAAAGAACATACAAAGAAAAACATAACGCAGAAATAAGACTTCTAGAAGTAGAGGAATTAAACACAACAATAGAGAAATACAGAACAAACCGGAAAGTACACTTGGCAAGGATGACTGAGAATAGAATACCAAAAGCAGCATACAACTATTCACCACGAGGAAGAAGTAGTTTGGGAAGACCAAAGAAAAGATGGAAACAGCAGCAATTTGGAGCCAGAACAGGCTAGTAAATAAGCCTAAACCGCGATGAAGAAGAAGAATCATCTACATGATTAATAATGCATAATAGGCAAATGCTATACAATATAGGGTTGACAAGAAAAATTAATAATAATGATGATGATTATTATAATAACCATAATAGTAATTATATAATTACCTATAATTTCATCAAGTATTTGACCTGGTAAAGAAAGTGTAAAATAATAAAAATATATTTGAAACACGGTTATATATTATATTACCTTGGATTTTTTTAAGTGCTGGTAGTGTTTAAGGGAACTATAACATAAGAATAAGAAAATATAAAAAAAACAACGAATAAAGTCAGAATTCGAGTTTTGAATGAAAATCGAATAAATAAAAAATGTAGGTAAGGTAATTAGATTATGGATGGGCAAGGAGAACTGACATCTAAACAGAAAGTTAAAATATGAATGTGTAATATGTATACAATTATAAAGACTACACAAAGTGCACACTTCATGGCACAGATGGCTAGTGGTCGACATTCACGTATGTCACTCACAAAACTGGACGATCATGGCGACAGTGAAAGGGTGGCATGTAGTCATATTGTCGGCCCCTTTATAACTCGTTTTCTCAGCCTGGAGCCGCTACTTTATGGTAGCTGCACATATCCTACAAGGTGAATATGTGGGTTTTGTATTTGTATTTTGTACAATGGTCGAAGTTCAAGAGAGAATTTCTTCCCACATGGGGACTCCAAGCAATGCGAATCCCTTAGGTATGCACCAAGGTAGAATGCGTTAGACTAGTCTAAGATGTGGGATTAATATGCATATATATAATTTAAAAATTAGTAGTGTTTGCAACTTCAGAGAAGGAATTACAAATGGGAGCAGATCAATTAAATAATATAGGTAAACAGTTATAATAAAAGTTTTGGGAATTATTAATCAAGTTATGAAACCATCCCTTTTACAAAAAACACCATATTACGTTTATATAACAATTTGGCTAGTGAAGCATGGACACTAAAAAGACAACATGAAAGCAGAATAACGGCTTGTGAAATAGTCATGTGCAGAACAGCGGGTTACACCAGATGGTATCGGAAAAGGGACACCGATATCTTAAAATAATTGAAGACTACGCCAATTTTGGAATATATTAAACAATACCAACTAAATTGGAAACACTAAGTTGAAAGAATGAGTTCAAATCGGATCCCCAAAGATGTTTATAATTATATACCAAGAGGACAAAGATCTCTGGGCCGTCCTATGAAACGCTGGAGAGAAAATTTTCTATAGGATCGTAACAGACCTTGGCCTAATACTTGGAAGGAAGAAGAAGAAGGTAAACAGTTCGATTTGAAAATTTCTTTCCAAAAAATGTATGGGTATGTATGGTAAACAATTAGGTAGAAAAATATAGAACAAGTTTCTGAATTTAATTACCTTGATCTCCTAATATCAGATACAAAAATGACACGGAGGTTAAGTTACAGAAATACAGCGCTATAAATGGAATCGTATAAAGAAAATTTGGTAAACAAATGTTAACCACAACCAATTGTAACTGCAAATCAGGACTGAAATACAGCACCGGAAATTGGATATTAAATTCTAAAATCAAATCAGAATTGCAAGCGGCATAGATGAGATTTTTACGTCCACTCCCTAGGGTTTGTCAAAAATGGACAAGCAAAATATAGTTGAAATTCGGAATATACTATCAAAGCAATTTGTTATAGCATGGCCAAAGAATAGCTATCACGCTTTCCGAAATTAGTATTACAGTCTCGACCAAAAGATTTCGAGATAAAAGAAGACCAAAATTAAGATGGACTGAGCAACCACATCTTGAGATCTCATAGGAACTGGCTCAAACGACGATAATTTAAGAAATAGACTACAAATAAAAATTTACATTTTTTTTTCATTTGTACATCTATCATTATTTTCACATCATCCATGTCATCTTAATATTTAAAATAAATGTAGGCCTATCATAAATTAATATTGACTATTTAACTCATGTCGTAAATGGTAGTCAATGACCAATCACGTTTCAATTAATTCTGTTTAACACCAATGCCAGTCGTCTTTCACCTCGCTCTTTATCGATTTCTCTTTATCAGCTCCTGCTTTTGTGATAAAGCTCCTCCTTTTTTAATATTCTGAACAGGTTAGACCATTATTTTTCTCCAACAAATACATTGAATGTAGCAAATAATGAATAGATTCAGTGATTTTACTGAGTTGTTCATTCAAAATATAAATGATTAACCTATAATGTTGATTATAATAGTTTGATGTGTTTCATTATTTCTCCATTAGAGCGCATTCTTACAATATTACGATCCTATTTGGCAATAAATAATATGATCGAGTTACAGTGAATATACATACCCTCACATTTCTAATTTGTTTTCAAACATCGCCGTTTACATTAACTATATAAATATTTTAAAACTCAGGTAACTATATTCAAATAATTATTTTTAGTAAAGAGCTTAATTTTATTCGTTAAATAGTCCTAACAAATGCCACTCTTGATTTCCAATTTATCTAGATAATTTGGAAATCAAGAGTGGCATTACTTAAGAAAAATATAGAAGTTTCTGAATTTAATTACCTTGATCAACTAATATCAGATACAAAAATTGCACAGATAAGTTACAGAAATACAATGCTATGGAGTCATATAAAGAACATTTGGTAAACAAATGTTAACCACAACCAATTGTAACTGCAAATCAGGACTGAAATACAGCACCGAAAATTGGATACTAAATTCTAAAATCAAATCGTAATTGCACGCGGCATAGATGAGATTTTTACGTCCACTCCTAGGTTTGTCAAAAATGGACAAGCAAAATACAGTTGAAGAAATTCGCAATATACTATCAAAGCAATTGGTTACAGCATGGCCAAATAATACCTATCACGCTTTCCGAAATTAGTATTACAGTCTCGACCAAAAGGACTTCGAGATAAAAGAAGACCAAAATTAAGATGGACTGACCAACCACATCTTGAGATCTCATAAGAACTGGCTCAAACGACGATAATTTAAGAAATAGACTATAAATAAAAATGTACATATTTTCTTCATTTGTACATCTATCATTATTTTCACATCATCATCTTAATATTTAAAATAAATGTATTATTAAATTAATATTGACTATTTAGGCTAACTCATGCCCCAAATGGGAGTCAATGACCAATCACGTTTCAATGATTTCTGTTTTACAACCAATCAGAGTCGTGTTTCACGAAATATTTTATCAGTGTTAAATCTACCATATTAAAGAAAGCTCCTCCTTTTTTAATATTCTGAACAAGTCTGACCATTATTTTGCAGTGACTGAGCGTGTAAAGAAATACGGCTACCAGATTGTATATATAGTGCATAGATGTCAACACATGCCGCTTGCAGGAGTTAATATAAAAGCATTTGTAGCAATTTATTATACCACCAAAAAAAGAAACCACTGTTTGCACTTTCTTAAATGTATTTTTTCCCAGGTAATAATCCAGGAAAATACAATTGTCATATTTACATCATACATCAGAAATGAATTAATATACAGTTCGATGGTTTCATTTTTTCTCCACTAGAGAGCATTCTTAGAATATTGCGTTCCTTTGGAAATAAATAGTATGATCTGGTTGCAGTGATAAACAAAAGAAGCAAATGAAGCGTACCAATCATTTCTCATTTGTTTTCAAACATCGCCGTTTACATTAAATATATAAATATTTTAAAATAACTATAGTTAAATAATGATTTGTGAGTAAACAGCTTAATTTTATTCGTTAAATAGTCCTAACAAATGTCACTCTTGATTTCCAAATTTTCTAGATAAATTCACTCCTCACTTCGTGAGTCGTGAATTTATGGATAATTTGGAAATCACTCGTGGCATAACTTATGAGAATTATTTTGTAAATTAATGTGAATTGGTAAGTAAAATAGTGTATGTAGTTACGAAATAAATATATATTTTTGTCTATTTTCTTCAGATTACATTATCATTGCCATAATTGAGAGGATGTGAACGATTTAACCTCAGCGGTTAATAGTTTTCCTTTTCTAATGTATGAATTGTTCACAAGGAAAGGTTTTCTGTTTGACTTAAGGTAGGCCTCATGTGTACGACATTCATTGTGTAATGCTGTTTATGTCTGCACTACATCAGGAGCGGAAGTGCAACTGTACTTCTGTTTTGGTTCGTTCCTTATCTCACTTTGCACACTTTTTGTGACGTTTGTTATGTTTTCCAACTTCCGTATTTAAACAAAGTTTTTACCTTATCCATTATGTAATTTGATATTCAAATTACTAATGGTAATGATAAGTGAAGTTAACATATTAATCACAGAATTGGAAATTATTATTTCCTCTTCCATAATATTAATAATATAGTATTATAATTGTATTACCTGGTGTATCTAATAATACGTGTAGTATAGTAGTATTATTAAAATCAACGGAACAGATAGCCCTGATAAGATCTCTCAATTATGAACTTTAAACTCAGGTTCGTTAAACAATGTTCTTTCGATAGATGATTTTTTTTCTTCAAAATTCGCTATCGCCATTAATACTTCTCTTTTTCTTCTTTTTCCTTTTTCTCCTTTTTTCTTCTTTTTCTTCTTCTTTTTCTTGTTATTTTTCTTCTTTTTCTTCTTTTTCTTCGTCCTTCCAAGGATGTTGATGTTGACTCGTTTGGTTTCATGAAACCTAGAATTGTTAAAATTGTTCAGACAATCTTCTGTGTGGGCGTCCAACTCTTCTCCTTCCGTGTGGTTTATTATTCAGAAATAATTTTGGAAATCTTTCTTCTGGCATTCTATCAATATCTTCTTTTCAGGCGTTCCTATATTTAATTGTTCAATCTGTAAGTTTGAAAATATTTACCTCTTTTCTTATATCTTCACTTATTTTCTTATCCAGCAGAGTATATCCTGTTATACAGTATCTTCATTTCGTTTCTTATCCAGCAGAATATATCCTGCTATATTTCTAAAAAATCTCATCTCAGCTGCTTCTAATCTTTGTTCTTTCTTTTAGTAATCGTCCAACATTCTGATCCATACATCAATACATGAACAGCCATTACTTTATAAAATTTCATTTTTGTTTCTTTTCTTGTATTTGAAGGGTTCTTTTTAATAGTGCCACACATTAGATTAAATTTATTTATAATTTTATGGCATTATTGCTTCTAAGAAACTACTTCGAAATGCTGTTTTGAATCTTAAGCAAGCTACGTCACAAACACTTTAAACGTCTAATTCTGTAGAATATATAGATTATCATGCCCTAAATCGGGAATAATGCAACCCGGATAACTATATTCTAAAACAGGGCTCTTAATAAGTGTTCATTATGTGTGAAAAGGCTGTGCTTCCTTTTACCCGCATACAGGTGAACTCCGATGAAACAACACATTTGGCAAGTAGCAGTGTCTTACTTTGTCACACCTAGTGAGCACTTATTGGCAGGCCTGTTCTAAAATATCTTCAACCGCTGTGGTCTAGTGGTAACGTCGTTGTCTCAGACCCAATACACTCGGGTTCGATCCCCGGGTATTTATTCATAGTTTTTATAATTAGATTTGTTTCTATGTCTTCTCGAATTTTTTAATATCTCTCTCCCATTGCTTTAGTTTAACCTCTTCCTTTGTAGGTACTTTTACATAAACCTCGTCATCCTGGTGTTATAGTACATTTCTGAAGAGGATTTTAATCAATTTTTAACCACACAAGGATATCTATGGCCTCCCTGAATTAGTGATCTGCTCAATACCAGGGACACCCCCGAATTAACCCGAACATTTAAGAGAAGACACGCCGTTCACTTATAGGGTATATTCCTACTAAACGAGGCGAATATGATATTGATGTTATGATAGCTTGTTGGTGTAAGGGAAATATTTAGGCCTTAAAGTTTCTTGACATTTGTCTTACAGGTGAGGAAATACTCCAAAAAACATCACCCAGGAAACTTGTTGCAACCAGAGATCGAACTCGGGTTCGCTGCGTTTGAGGCAAAATCGTCACCACTAGACCACACCGGTGAAAACAAATCTTAATGTCAATAATAATAATAATAATAATAATAATAATAATAATAATATAATAATAATAATAATAATAATAATAATAACAATAACAACAACAACAACAACAACTGATAGTAGACTAGCACTTTATTTCACTTTATTATTTTAATAATATGAAAACAATGGGAGAATGTTGATAAAATTAAAGCTAAATAGATATAATATGGTATACTTAGCAGGCTGATTCGAAGAAATGAGAGATTCAGAGTAAAAGTGGACCAAGTCGAAAAATTGAAAAATCATAGTTTTATGTGAAGTTGGGTTCTAAATATCAATAATTCTTTAGAGCAGTAGTGAACCAAGTATTATATTTGCTCATTTTTTTATTGTAAAAATGTTTAATTCTTCATCTGCAATTAAATATATCACTTTAATTTTATATCAGTTTTTTTTTCAAAAGAGTAAAATGTGGGTTCGGTCCACAGTTGCTCTGAACCTAAAAATATATATATATATATATATATATATATATATATATATATATATATATATATATATATATGCTAATAACAATCGCATAGTAAATTTACACCAACAACTTTTGCTGAACTTTCTTGTCCTTAAATGAAATGAATTTTTAGATTTTTATAAATGGAGATAGGTTCGAAATCTGTGAACTTTATAATTTACCAATCGACAAATTGGTTTTCAGCATGAGACCTTTGAACATTCATGCGACTCACTATCGAAGCGTACAGTGTCATGAGCTGTGTTACATCATCGCGACATTGCAGAAATAGAACTGTATATTAATGTTCAATTGAATATCACATTACGCGCATGCTCAGTTAGTCATCAATTAAACTGTTGTGACATATGCTGTTGTTATTGCAACTTGCACGATGAGTCACAGATGACATTGTTGTGATATTGAAATTAAACAGCATTGTGTTGCCAGGAAAGGAATCGAGACCCTATAAATAACATATTCATATTTATTGAAATATAGCCTATGCTATATTTCCCTCATCACATGCCTATTTTTGGGGATTTATAGTTTATTTTTTAAAAATTAAAATAAACCACGACGTGCCAGTTAATGGGCTAGGTTGACCCAAGCCCACTCATAGAATTGAGCATGAATTTGGTTTTCCAGGACCTATTCCAAGTTTTAAAAATTATACTGACTTGTCCCATCATAACTGGATTTGCATTACGATGAATCATTTTTTTATTTATATTTATCAGGTTTTAAGTGCATACAACATCTTCCTGTTCCCAATATTAAGTTTTGATTCTCTTCTTCCATTCATCTCTATCCTTCCTATCCCTATCCTTCATCAAATTCATAATTCCCTCTATCCATTTCTTCTTACGTCTTCGTCTTATTTTCCTCCGATTTAGAATCCACTCAAATTCCTAACTGGTAATCTATCTTCATTCGTCCTCTTCACATGTCCAAACCAGTATAATTGTTTATTTCCCACAAATTGTATAGTTGTTTCGTTAAACTTCATTTTTTTCTCGGATAATACAATTTCCGATCATGTCTAATTTAGAACATCGTGCAGATTTTCTTGTTCCGCGCCTTAGCCGAGAGGTTAAGGGAAGAAGCCTTGGCGCAGAGCTACGGGACTTGAGCTGGTTCGGGTCCTCATGGGAGGAGAAATTTTCTCATGAAATTTCGGTGCTCCAGATTGATAAAACCAGCTATAACAGCTGGGGAGGGGGGTACGCCGTAGCGTAGTGGTTAAGGCACTGAGCTACAAGCCGGAGGGTCGAGGGTTCAAGTCCCGTTGGGGTCAGGATTTTTAAACTGATCCAAACCCTCTGGCGGCACTATGGCCCTGGGGTCGACTCAGCCTCTAACGGAAACGAGTACCAGACGCTTGTTCTGGGGGTAAAGGCGGCCGTCACGCAGGGCTGACAACCCGGCTGACATAAAGTGCCGATTGTCTAGAAAAAGTGGGAGCCTTAACCTCCTACTACCCCAAGGGCCTCCAGGCCTGTTGTGGGATCACTTTACTTTATAACAGCTGGGGGACCCGACATGCTGACATGTCATCCATACACTGGCTGGATGACTACCTGTGTGATTAACATATGTGGATGTGAGGCCAGCACCCGGTTGAGATCTGCCGCACTGTAGAGTTTAGATTTTTAGCAGATCTCCATAAAAATAAATTTCTATTCATTGTAACTTTGACTTTCATTTGACATTTATAGTCTACGTTTCTGCTCCATAGATCATTAAACTTCTTACTATTGATTTATGAATATGGATTTTAGTTTCTTTGTATATATGTTTATCCCACAAAATTCCATTCAACATTGTTATTGCAGATCGACCTTTAAACTATTATTTCTATTATTTCTAAATCATTGTTTCCATCTTCAAGTATATCAACTCTCAAATATTTCATTTTGTAGACCTATAAAACTTACTCCAGAATTTTTTTTTCAAATGCCCCAGGTTTGTCTTCCGAAATTCCTGGTTTCTCTCCTGGCTTGGCGTACTTGTAACCCACCTCTGAGTTTGGGGCACCTGGAAGGCGGGGTTACGTTGCCCCGATGATATGATGGGTGATGATGATAATGGTACGTCAGGAGAGTCCCTAATCCTAAGCTTAACCTAAGATGAATATGAATGATAATGATTGCGCTGGCCATATGATTTCGGGGACCGTTTGGGCCTTAAAGTTTTCCTGACATTTGTCTTACAGGAGAGGAAAAACACCGATAAAAATCTCACCCAGAAAAACTCTCCCGACCGGGGATCGAACCCGGGCCCGCTGCGTGACAAGGCAGCACGCTACCCCGAGACCACAGCGTGGATAATCTAGCAATTGTTTCCATCGAGAAGGAGAAATATTGACGGAGTAAAACAAAAATCTACAGATTCTTTGCTAGGAAATCTCTACGGGTATAGTTCATCTTATAGGTATGTCTCTCGGAAACCCCGTGTTTTTAATTTAATATTTTTTTATAATTAGCATTAGAGAGAACGTGAATAACGTTTTTAGTAATGGCGTAGCTGATTAATTAATCGTCCTTGTTGACTAATTAATCTAAAAAAATGAGGGCGTAATAATTACCACGCATTATTAACATTTTGAAGCACGCCGACTTGTCAGAGGGATTGAACATTTGTGTGAATGAGGCTTGAGGCACGTTCATCCATGTTAAGAACGCTCCTGACTCCCGTGAATATTAAACGTGGCCTGTTATAGGTGTGGGATATATTTATATTATGGTGCGTGATCGGCTATCAAATTTGAACACTGGTTATAACGTTCTCGAATTCCACTTAGTTTTCGGCAAATAATCCATGAGGGATTGGCCCAAGTTGTACTATTTGGGAGGTCTTGGATTGAAACCCCGATAACGACAATCTGACTAAAGTTTTACTTATTTTCTTGTAGTCAAGGCGAATTCCGGGTTGGAATTTCATCATAATTGCCATTTTGTAGTATGATTAATAATATAATCAGTTGTAATAGGCCTATAACTAAATCGTCCCGCGCCGTAGCTACGGGATTTTCGCTGGTTCTAGTCTCCATGAGAGATTACATTTTTTCATGGAATTTCGGCCTGTATGGGACCGGTGCCCATCCAACATAGTGAGGAATTTGGGTAGCTACAGTAAGTGGCAGCTCCAGGTTAAGAAAACCAGCTATAACGGCTGGAGAACCAGAAATGCTGACCACATGACATATCTGTACCAGCAGGATGATCTTCTACCTCTGTAATTAACAAGGGAGATGAGAGACCAGTAGCCGGCTGGTCGGCCAAGGTCCTTCTAGGCCAACTCACTGGCACTACAGTATTTGTAATATCAAATTACAAAATTGGTACCTGATTACATTTTTTTTAACCTTATTGTAGGCCTTTCGGAATCTGGTTACATCATCAGCAGAATGTTACAGCCTGTCACTTATGATTTTGTAGAGGGTTTTATGTATCGCGTTCAAAATCATATTACTGTCTATCAGATAATTTATTCTGAAAATTTTCTTAATTTAAATTGGCGAGCGAGCAAGATTATTCAGATAGTAGCGTTGGAATAATGACAATGGTGGTGGCGGTGGCGGTGGTGTCAAAGGCCAATACATTTTGATGATACCTCTTATTTCAGGCCCTCTTTCATTGCCCTTTGTTACACGTGTCTTCTCCATCGCATTCTATGATAATTAATTTTATTATATCTGGTTTCCTATAAAGATCATGTAGCTCACAGTTGTTCTACATCATAATAACAGCGTATAAAGTTAACCTGTCGCTTTCGGAATGAAAAGTCGTGTCAGGAGCGACCTTAATAATTAAGCAAATGAATAATGGTATTACTATGGTAATGCTTAGGAATTTGCAGTCAGAGATTACTATCTCATAGCTCGCTGTAATTTTCTTAAATATGAAATCAGTAGGCGGTTCCTGCATAAAAGAGCTGCTGTTATCTCGGCGGTTAGCTACTCGCGGGCTAAATGATTCTCATCACTACAGGTTCATTGTTCTCTCAAACTCATTTAATCACTTATTTTAAAAATATTAACTAAATTACATTATTTAATAACTTCCATAGTCTTATCGCTCGGTCGACTAGTGGTATCACGGTCAATCGATTATTGAAAATATTTGATGAGTATAACTATTGCATAGTTTGCAGCAGCTAAAATTATGACAATTTTTAAGCAATGGTCGTGAAAATAAATCAACTGTTCTATAGTACAGCCGCTGAGTGTCCGGTCCTGACGTTTAGGTTGTACGAGGGGTAAAAGGGGAAACTCGCCCTCTACTGCGAATAAGAAAATGGTTGAAGTGGGAGTGGACGTCTGTCACAACTAATCACTGCTCTTGACGCCGCTAGCTAGGTTTGAAATTGCGGCGATGGTGTCAGCTGTATTTCTGATAACCGTATTTTCGTGAATTTATTAAAATTATGAATATTTTCAATGTTGATTGTATAAATTAAATGAAATGGCAAATAAATTCAATATGAAAATCTCTGAAAGTAAATCGAAAGTAATGGCATTCAACGGGAAAGACCATATGAGATGTAAAATCAGCATTAATAACTGTGCAATACAGCAGGTGAGCAATTTAAATTATTTAGGATGCAGTGTATCATACTGCCAGAAGGAAGATATTATTATTAAATTAAGTAATTTTTACAGAATGGGTGGCACTATAAAACGGACACTGAAAAATAAAACCTCGAAAAGTACACAATTAAAATTTTACGAAATTATGGCAGTGCCTGTCTTAATATATGCAAGTGAAAATTGGACTCTTAATCGTTCAGACAGAAGAAAAATAGATACTGCAGAAATTAAGTTCATATGTTCAGTAGCAGGTGTGACAATTTTGGACAGAAAAAGAAATGAAGATATTAGAAAAGACTTAAGTATTTTAACTTAACAAATAGAATTGACAAGATGAGAGACAATTGGTATGGTCATGTTAAAAGAATACCTACAGATAGAATCTCTCATCTGTTACTAAAGTACAAACCAATAGGACATAGAAGTGTTGGACACCCATTTACTAGATGGGAAGATTCATGAAATCCCACTTGATGTGAAAACAGGTCAAAAGGCCTAATTTCATGAAGTAGAAGAAGAAGACAATGTTTTATATATTAGCTTTATACGCTATTTTTATGTTTTTATCAAATTTTCTGATTGTTTTGGCCAGTTTTATGGTTTCGTTTCCTGCATATGTGTATAATAGGGTGGGCCGAAAAACTTTTTATTTCGAAGTTTTACAACTTCGCGGAAAAGTTGCGAATTATATAGACAAAAAAAAAAAGAAAAAAATATATATCAAAATTGGTTGACATCTTCCGGTCGCGCAAAGGCTCTAATAAAATTTGACAAAATATGGAGAAAAAAAAACTTCATTTTTGAGATTATTTTTTAAATATTTTAATTAGATGTTTTCATAATGTAATAGTTTGTAACATCTTCAAATAGAGCCTTAAAACATTGTGTTTTGATTTGGTTTAGATCAGTTGATATCTTCCGGCTCCAAAATTTGCCAGAATAATGAACAAGTTATATTTTTACACATTTTTGGTATTTAATAAATAACTTCCAGAGTATTGATTGTCAGATCCCAAGGATAAACATAAACGTGTTTAGCAAAAATCAGCAATATCCACTTGATATTAAGAAAATAAATAAATAATTGCAAAAATGAAGTTTTTTTTTATATTTTGCCAAACATCAGAGGCTTTGCGCGACCGGAAGATGTTAACCGATTTTGATAATTTTTTTCTTTTTTTTTAGCTATATAATTCGCAACTTTACCGCGCTATTACAACTTCGAAATAAAAAAATGAGTTCTTTCGGCCCACCCTAGTGTACAATGCTTTTTAAAAGTAAAACCGGTCACCTACTAAATAAAGCTTGTCGAAAATTGATGTAAGTTAGAAATAGAGTTAGGAAATGATGTAAGAGACCGATAAGGATAACAATATGAATAAACACTTGTAACAAATGCAAGTTGAAATGTAGGCATTCAGTACTCAGCGGGAAGTGTGAGGGTGAGATAGTGAATATAATTCCACGGTTGAGCGCCTTTCTACAATGTTATTTCCCAGGCAGGTGGAGGATTTGAATCGGGGTGTGTCGGATTTATCCGGTGTGGGGTTCCTCTGATAACGGAGGTGCAGTAGTCTTTCAGCGGAAGTTACTACAAGAAGTCAACCCTTTGTTATCCATTCTGATCACAAACTATTGAGAGAATAAAGGAATTTCGTATTATTTTCCTTGAATTTTATTATCTATTTATTTTTTTAAACATAAGCTCGACCCTGGATACTAAAAGGGACTCGTTGTCAACCCAACTTCTCTAAAAATCTTAAACTAAAAATATAGGCCCATAAAATTATTATTCTTTCAGTTATAAGAATACAAAACATGGTCACATAAGCCTATGTATTTATTTCTCCACATTACATACTGTATATAATTATAATGATTATGCCTTAATTATGGAAATCAGGCGTTGCCAGATGTTTGAACATTATTTTCACGTGTAATTTAGGTGCATTAATTGATGTTTCCCGTTTGATTTATTATATTACTACTGTTGTTGTTGTTATTATTATTATTATTATTATTATTATTATTATTATTATTATTATTATATTATTATTAGTATTATATAACGTATAAAATGTTGTATATACATTAAATCTACACTGCAATTTTTAAATATTTGATTTATTATAATTAATATATGGCAACAGAAGAAATGGGAGATCAAAAGAACAGTAGGTTCAAGGAGTGCATATGAGTATGATATCGAGAGGATTAACAGAGTGATGCAGAGAATATGAATCCACGGTGAAGTTAAATTTACAATGGATTATAAAAACTACTTATTGTGGAGAAATTCCTAATAAAGAGGAAGGTAATTAATATATTGTAGGGCTATATATACTTTATGTTGTAAATATGTAGTTGTATATTTGTGCTGGTTGTGTGAAAGAGAAGGTCTTAACTGTGCCAAAGTAAATAAAACATTATTATTATTATTATTATTATTATTATTATTATTATTATTTTATATTATATTAATGTGAAACATGGACTCTTACTTTAAGGGAGGAAAGAAGATTACGAACATTTGAGAATAAAGTTCTTAGCAAAATTTTTGTGCCAGAAAGAGATGAACAGACAGGTGAATGGAGACAACTACATAATAGTGAGCTACCTGATATGTATAGGAAGTCAGATATAGTAAGAATAGTTAAGTCTCGTAGGCTGTGATGGGCAGGACGTGTGGCACATGAGAGGAATGAAAGAAATGCATGGAAACTTCTGGTAGGAAAACCAGAGGGAAAACGCTCACTTGGTAGACCAATAATGAGGTGGGAGAATAACATTATCCATGATTAGAGGGAAGTAGTTTATATAGGTATTGATTGGAAAATATTAGCTCAGAATAGAAATGTATGGAGAGCTTATGTCCGCGCGGCCATGTACCTATGGGTTCGATAGAGCTAGTGAGCTAGTTCGTTTATATTATTATTATTATTATTATTATTATTATTATTATTATTATTATTATTATTATACGTGAAAAATTATATACATTTATAATGTTATAGCAAGTATGAATTCGTAATCATTTGAAGACATGTCTTTTGTATGTGGTGCTGTTATAGTTTTCTTTGTATATCGTTAGATTGAAAAAAAAAATTGAAATACAGAACGGCACATTTTCGCCGTAAGAAGATGAGAACCGTTTTTGAAGACAGTTTTTACAAGCAGCTAACAGAAGCGTCTACTGGAACAGAGACACCTTCTGTACCTTTACCACATGCAGCAAGGAACCCCTCACCAAAACGGAAATTCATTCTTCCCCATTTGGTGTCCACATTTACTTCTCTCGCTTAAGCATTGATGGATAGAATTCTAATGGTATTTATTGAATAAACGTTTGCTAGACTCGTTAAACTGCAAGTAACGAGGAACGCAGAATTCTCACGATACATCTTTTCGCAAGGAAACCCACATTTTTTAAAATTGATTTCCTATATTGATTTATGGAATTTGTAAATGGAACAACCATATTAAGGTCTATATATATATATATATATATATATATAATGGATATCACACTGAGGTACAGACTCAGAGATCCGGGTTCGAATCCCGTCCAGGCATTTATTTTCCTTATCATACTATATATATATATATATATATATATATATATATTTATATTAAATAGACCTTATTTGTAAATGGAACAGCCATATTAAGGTATATTTAATATATATACACACACACACACACACACACACATATATATATATATATATATTAAATAGACCTTAATATGGTTGTTCCATTTACAAATTCCATAAATCAATGTATATATATATATATATATATATATATATATATATATATATATATATCCCTTCTCCTTCTATCTTACTTTATTATTTTACTTTATATATACTTTAGCTAATAACTAACTCACTGGTACTATCGAACCTGTTGGTTCATGGCCGTGCGGACAAAAGCTTTCCATTTATCCCTATCCTGAGCTAATGTTTTCCAATCATCCCCTGTATAATTTACTTCCCTCAAATCATGGATAATGTTATTCTCCCACATCACTCTTTTACTTTCTAATGGGCGCTTCTCTCTGATTTTCCTATAAGAATTTTCCATACCCCTCTTTCATTCCCTATTCGTCTTTAAGTAATTAAATGTACCTATTGATTGTTTTAATGAAAATGTTTTTGAATATTTTTACAAATCTTCGTAAATCCTACTTACTAGGTAACAAAAATGATTATATAATATATATATATATATATATATATATATATGCTATAAATGCTGTATTGACTGTTTTTTTTTCGAAAACAAACTTTGCATCCAGAATTCAATTTAAAAAGTAAGGACCAGTTCATTAATCAACAAAATAGTACCATTAGCAATGAGAGTTTCCATATTCCATGGATAGAGATTATTATTATTATTACTATTATTAGAAAAGATTACTAATAATATGTGAGAATAAAATTCTTAAGATTTTTTTTACCAAACAGAGATGAACAGACAGGTGAATCGAGAAGACTCCATAATCTTTATGTGAAACTAAGTGTAATAAGAACATTTAAGTCTCGTAGACTGTGAAAGTGCCAGACATGTGGCACGAATGGAGAATGGAAGAAAAGTATTGAAACTCCCTGTAGGAAAACCAGAGGGATGCAGCCCAGTAGGTTGGCAACAATGTGATGGGAGAATAATATTAACCATGATTTGAGGGAGGTAAATTATTCAGTGGATGATCGGAAAACATTAGCTGAGGATAGAGATGAATGAAGAGCTTATGTACGCGCGGACATGAACCTATGGGTTTGATAGTGCCAGTGAATTAGGTAGTTCGTATTATATATATATATATATATATATATAATTTACTGGTATCAGCAGTGTATTATTATTATTATTATTATTATTATTATTATTATTATTATTATTATTATTATTATTATTGGTAGAGCAAAAATATTTTCAAAAAATAGAAATTATTTAAAAATATATTAAACCATTGTTCAGAGCATTTTAACAAATGGTGCTGAAGTTTGGCAAATTCCTACCAGGCAAATGAAAAACATTTTAAGTACAGAAATGGATGTTTTAAGAAGAAAAATCTAGAATGGATAGAATACCAAATAAAGAAATAAGGGAAATTATGGGTTTAGAAGAGGAGCCGGACATCATACACATTATAGAAAAGAAAATATTACAGTGGTATGGCCATGTTGAAAGAATACTAGAGCAAATATTGCCTAAACTTATTATGGAATGAATTCCAATGGAAAGGAGGAAGAATGGAAGACCAAAGAAAACCTGGATAGAAGATGTGCAAGCGGCTATGATTATCAGAGGATTGGTGGAAGATCAATGGATGGACAGAGAGGAATGGCGTTTGGTTTCCGGAAGACGGCGGCAGCTATCATGATACCGGATGATTATTATTATTATTATTACTATTACTATTATTATTGTTGTCTTAGCGAAAAAACATATATCTTCAGTAAACTAAGTAGGCCTATTGCATATTCTGTTACCAACTAGTAGCAATCTCATTTCCTTCTTTGGCAAACAATATTCTAAAATAGGGACGTGAAGTAGCATGCTAAGAGTAAACGTACTATGAGCTACTACACAGGCATCCTCCCTTCACAAACACAGAAACACATTTATTGACGAATGTGTTGGGGACCGAACTAACGGGAAGCGGAAACTTGTGTGGGAGAATGAAAATGACGGAAGTGCTTGGATTTGGACAGAGGAGCCCGGACACGACCCCCTCCCTCTGAGCTCCAATCTATTTAACTAAATAACATCCGGGGGGAGTGTGGAAGACAAGTCTTAATTTGCGAATCCTGCATTCGCCATTGTGTGGGTGAACCAAGCTTCCTTGAAATTACATGTCTATCCAGAAAGACTGAAACAATATATAGTATATGCAGTATGATTTTGAAACCTGCTCTAAATTACGCAATTAAATATCTTATTTATAAACAGGATTACAATGTACCAACACATCTTCCTGTGCCCAAAGCTTTTTAAATTTTAATTTTCTTTCTCCATTCTTCTCTATCTTCCCATTCCAATTCTTCCAGACCAAGCTCCCTCATACCTCTTCTTACATCATCCATCCATTTAAATCTAGGTCAACCTCTCATTCCTTTCCCAGGTGGAATCCATTCCAAATCTTGTCTGGGTAATCTTGTCTCTGGCATTCTTTGTATATGACCATACCATTCTAGTTGTCATTATCTCACAAAATCTAATATTGAATTTTGGACTTTCATTTGTTGTCCGATGATTGTATTTCTGATTTTTTCCTCCAATTTAGAATGTCTTGTTGAGCGTCTAAAACAATCAATTTCAATAGACAAAAGCTTTAAACTCAAATTTTTATTCAACTGCCAAGTTTCTGCACCGTATGTTAGCTGCTTCGAATTATGACTTTATAAATATGTAATTTGGTATCTATTATATTCTTACCCCACAAAACTCCATTTAACATTGTTATTACCGATCTGCCCCATTGAATTATTTATTTCATGTCATTATGTCATAATGCAATTAAATATACAGGGTATAAAAGGATTTGTAATTTTCTTACCCAGCGGTCTTGCACGTTATATACTATGCTGCGGAGTTCGTAATTTCTAAAGATATAGACTTATTCGAATTTGTCTAAATGGCAGAGAGTAAGGTGCGTGTAGGATAACAGTTTTCTGTTCCTTTTGAAATTCATAATGAGTTAAACAAGGAGATACACTATCTCCTCTACTATTCAATTTTGTAGTAGAGCATGTCATCAAATCTTTAGAGGATGATGAAGGCCTACAACTTAATGGTTGTTAGTTTATGCTGATGATGTAGTACTTAGTACTATTGGGCGATAGCGAGGAGATACTAAAGGCTAACACACTAACTCTATTTAGTAACATTAAGAAATTGGGACTGGGACTGGAAGTAAACATCAATAAAACTAAATACATGTTCACACATAGAAATACATTATGTAATGGAAATGGATAGCTAATGATAGATGAGGGAAATTTTGAAGAAGTGGCTGAATTAAAATACCTAGAAACAATAGTTACAAATAGGAATGAGATGCACAAATAAATTAATTAAATGCTCGGACTCTTGCCGTCCCAACTCCTTTAAAAATATTAAGCTGAACACGCATAAAACTGTTATTCTCTCAGTTATATTATATTATATGGATGCGAAACAAGGGCTCTTACTTTAAGGGAGGAAAGGAGATCTCAAATGTTTGTGAATGAAGTTCGTAGGAAAATTTTTTGGACCAAGAGAAATGAAGAGACAGGTGAATGGAGAGGATTACAAACAGTGAGCTACATAGTCTTTATAGGAAGCCAGATGTAGTAACAGTTTAGTCTCATAGACTGCGGTGGGTAGGACATGTGGCACGAATGGGGAATGAAAGAGGTGCATGGAAGTTTCTTGTAGGAAAAACAGAGGGAAAACGCCCAGTTGGTAGATCGAGAATGAGATGGGAGATTAATATTAACAATTATTTGAAGGAAGTAGATTATACATGGGATGATTGGAAAGCATTGGCTCGGGATAGGGATATATGGATAGCTTATGTCAGCGCGGCCATTAACCTAGGGTTCGATAGAGCCAGTGAGTTAGATGTCTTTAATATCACATTTTCTTTCTAAACTCAAGGATTTAAGTATGCAAACTTTCGAAATTTCTGTTGACAGATTATTATCTGGTAAGATTTAAAAACGACACAAAACGTTTAGCACAGCAAATCACCTCTTTAAATTATGTAGCCTAATAAAAGTATTTTGAGAATATAGCGGTAGGCCTATAGATCATTCTATATCTTTTATATTGGGTTTTGTATTTCCTTCAACGTTTCTATGGAACTCATATTATTTTGAATTTAAACTTTAAACTATTGATAGATAATTAACACACACACACACACATATGTATATATATATATATATATATATATATATCTCCATCCATAGTAATTCTGCCCGAAGGCGGTCCTTCACTGCAATCATAGCATTTTCGTGCTATGTTTGCAGCTTTACTAGGGGATTGTAGGTGTGGTTGCTTCCCGTTGTTTTCCACACCGGTGAAGGATGATGATGATGGCCATCTGATTTCGGGGACCGTTTGGGCCTTAACTTTTCCCGACAGTTGTCTTACAGGTGAGAAAAAAACCCGATAAAAACCTCACCTAGAAAAACTGCCCCGCCCGGGGATCGAACCCGGGCCCGCTGCGTGACAAGTTAGCACGCTACCTCGAAACCACAGCGGTGGACATATATATATATATATATATATATATATATATGTGAATAAATATAAAATATAATTAGAGTACCTTCAATGTTTTCATTATTTTGTTATTGTAAATGAAAACATATTTTCTCTCTCTTTTTAAGGCATTTCCTTTAATACAATTTTCTGTGGTTAGATCTTCATTTGCTATAGCCTATGTGGGCTTCATATAATAGCGTTCGATAATATTTAGTGGAAATGGATCGACGAATAACAGTTGAAACCTAACAGAATTCCATCTTGCCACAGACCCAAATATCATTTGGTGTGGTCAAGGTACGGATAGCGGTATTATATGTAGTAAATTCAAAAAGTGAACTATCACATCGTAACTCAACATTATAGAATGTGTTGTAATTTCTTCTTTGGAATGTCTATAGAAAAGTTTCCCTATCTTTGTTCTTTCATTTAAATTGAATTATTAAATTTTATTTGTTTTATTTCACATATCCTAAATTTAATGAATTGAATAGCGTGTTATGTAGTTTTCTATTTTACAAACCCGTATTATGATGATTTAAATTTTTAAATGAGCTTGGAACAATATTTACAAATATGAATGAGATGCACAAAGAAATTAAACATAGGCTCAATTCTTGAAATGCATGCTGATATGCAGTACAGCGACTCTTGTCGTCCCAACCCCTTTAAAAAAACGTAGTATATATTATTCAACTTTAATATAAAATTATAGAATATTCACCTGAAAGGTCCGTCTCCTCAACTTAATTATTACCTCAACGGAACACATCATGAATCTTATAAAAGTTGATTATTCAACTGTTTGTATGTGAAACTAAAATAAAAGACAGTCAAAAGTCTAACTTCTCTTATACTACGTTGCAATCTCAACTTTTTTTTAACATAAAATCCTAGCCCTACTTATCACTTTTGTCCTTGTGTGGTCAAAGAAGTGTGTGATTTAGATTTTAAAATCGTCTCCTTGCAGGACGTTTTCCTGTAAGGATCGCAAGGTATTGAGCATGTAAAGGTAGGTAACTGAAAACGGAAAATTTAAATGAGGAAAAGAGAAACTTAGTTATAGGCAATACAAATTGACATGTATTACAATGGGCCAATTTCTTCCAGAATTCAATTGGATTGTTGCTATTTAATAAGTAGCCTATATTAAAAAGGCGCCAAACTAAAAAATTCGACCCTGGAGACAAACTTATTCTTTTATGACATCGGAATAAAAAAAATAATGTCTACACACTCTCTCTCTCTCTCTCTCTCTCTCTCTCTCTCTCTCTCTCTCACTCTCACACACACACAAACACACACACACACACACGCTTTTGTTTCCTTTTATTTTTGTAAAACTGTGTAGCATTTTGTTTCGAAAAATTAACTCCTACTTCGAAGTCCAGAGACCATCAATTTTGACACAATACATCAGAATCCTGATATATTCTCATGTTTTGAAGAACTTTCGTTTTCTAATTTAAAAAAAATACCGGTACCGTAATTTCACTTATGTTTAATCGTGTAAAAAAAAATAGCTTCTCATATTTCTGAGTACGTTAGGACCTCTCATTGTCTGATTCATTGCCCTACCTTTATGTAAATTTTAATGTCAGTTAAGTCATCCGTTAGTGACATAACGTTTACCATAATAGGAAACATTTTAAGATAGTTTATTTGTAGGCCATAAAATATCTAATTGTATGTATCGATAATTTTCAGTACATTTAAAATTAAACTAACCAGGAGGAAACAATCGTTTGGAGAAGATACTCTATATTCAGATTATTTCGCAATACCCGGATCTGTAAGTCGTGGCGATTAATTGCGAAATCCGGAGTTACATGGTGAGATACACATCAAGAGGTCTGTATCTTCCTACTGTTGCTTCATCTATAGCATCACCAACTTCTGTTACTCTCCCACACTTTCACGTCTCTTCAAGTATCAATTTTGTAGAAAAATGACAATGCATTATGCAAATTTTCTTTTTTAACATTTGGAAAACAGTACCAGGCAAAAAAAAAATATATATATATATATATATATATATATATATACACTTGTACTGTTAGTGGAATAAAAAATAAATCCAACATACAGAGAAACTTCAATCCTGAAATTTAACCAAGAACGAACTTTTGCACCTTCGACCTGTAGTTTGTATTACTAGCTATTGAAAATCAAATATAGGCCGATCCAGGCGAAGGTGGAAACACAGTAGAGGGTACCGAAGAGAAACAGGGCTAGATCTATATTGGAAAGAGGAAGAGGAAAATAATATATTGTTTTTATATACAGATTTCAATATTTACTCATATTTTTGTACCTAAAGTTTTACTTTCCTTCTCCACTCGTCCCTATCAATCTACTCCAGTCCTCTTAATCTCTTTCCAGTTCTTATTATTGCATCCAAAAGTTTTCATGTCTTCCTTTCTTTCTTCTTCCAGGTGGACATAATTCCAATGTTTTTCTTGGCAATCTTACTTCTTGCATTCGTTGTACATGCCCATATCAATTTAACTGCTTACATCTTATATAATAATAATAATAATAATAATAATAATAATAATAATAATAATAATAATAATAATAATGATTATAATGATAATGATAATGGTAATGGTAATGATAATGATAATGATAATGATAATGATAATGATAATGATAATGATAATAATAATAAGAATAATAATATTTTTAAAATATTATTTTCATAATGCATTTCTTTCAATCGGATTTATTTGTTTTTGTAGTACTTTAGTATAAGACTTCTGAAATAACTGTACCTTTTTTGTGTCTTTTATTGATTCGTAATGACTGACCAATTTTTCGATGCCATACATAATGATTGTTCAGACAGATCACATACATATTTGATGTATTGAAAGATACATTTTAGCAAAAAGAACTATATATATATATATATATATATATATATATATATATATATATATATATATATATCTCCAATAAGTCCAATAACACCAGATTGTTATGCGACATTTCTGGAATTCTTTCCTGGCATTGGCGTAAATGAAACTCTTATCTGAGGTTGGGGCGCTTGGAAAGCAGATTTATGTTACCCTGGTAATATGTTGATGATAACCCTGAAATTGTAATGCATTACATAAGATACATTGGTTTTACTTACTTTTTATTTTTTAAATAAAACAATAGAAAAACAAATGAGTAGGGTCTACAAATTTCTTAAATTTGTGTCGAATCGAATTACACAAAATAAATGATTTTGTTTTAATGTCGTCCGTTACATTCAAGTAACTGGGGAGCGAAATTAATGCTTTGTCAATTGAAGTGTTAATGGTCTAAAAACTTAAGTATTAATTTTAACATTATGGTAAATTTTTGTTCATATTTTATTACTTGAAACAGTAAAAATGCATAAAGTTTGTAAAAAAAACATATAACTCTCAGTGCAAAGAATTGTTTCTGGAATCTAGACTAGCCTGCTATTTAGTTTTGGAAATGATTGAGCACTTTAAACAGACATCTAAATCATCGACTACAGAGGGTAAGGTCACCTAATAACTAAATAAGTTGAATTTACCGTAATATTTTGTTTCTCACAATATGGGAATAACGAAAGGGAAAGTTAGAGGTCTTCAGAGAAAATGCTAAATACAAATTCACACCATTCTCCACAGTCGTAACTAAAATAAGTTTGAAAGAGATGGTTCTCCCAGACTCGAGTTCATTATAGCTAATGAAATGCAATAAAATTACAACGGGCAATTGGAGAGACAACTAATGTCCGTATTGCCCTGAGCATTAGCCCGTCCTGTCTCAAAAGTTCCCTCACCCAAACCTTGAGTTTCCTTTATTTAACAGGGGAAGTGTCGCCATAATAATAATCACCGTTATTTACACATCTTTTAAACAAATACATTAAAATCTTGTAATTGATTTTTTCTTTATTGGATTCACGGCTTGTTTATTACAAAACTCCTCCTCCTCTCTCTCTCTCTCTCTTTTTCTTTCTTTCTCTCTTTGTTTGTCTTTTCTCTCCCTCATTCTTTTTAATTTTCTCTCTTTTTAAACCTTTTACATTCCCCGCCCAGAAGGAGTAAATGGGTATGTCTGAATTACATTATTTTTTATTATACAAAGATATTGAGTGATATTTTTCAATACCGCAGATACTTCCAAGACAGTATGAAACTTAAGATAATTATCCATATATTCATCTCTCTATCTTCGGATTTTTACAGCTGCTGCCGTCTTCCCGTGCCAAACTTCCAAAGCCTACGCACTTGGACATCTTCAATGCTTAGCCCTCTTGCTTGCATTAATGTCTTCATGTTTTCCTTCCATGTTAACTTTGGTCTTCCTCTTTTCTTCTTTCTGGTCGGATGCCATTGATATATATATATATATATATCCATCCATAGTAATTCTGCCCGAAAGCAGGTCCTTCACTGCAATCATAGCATTTTCATGCTATGCTTCCAGCTTTACTAGGGAATTGTGTAGGTGTGGTAGCTTCCCGTTGCTTTCCACACCGGTGAAGGATGATGGTGATGATGATAATGATGAGGATGATGATGATGAAGATGATGGCCATATGATTTCGGGGACCGTTTGGGCCTTAAAGTTTTCCTGACATTTGTCTTACAGGTGAGGAAAAACCCCGATAAAAACCTCACCCAGAAAAACTGCCCCGACCGGGAATCGAACCCGGGCCCGCTGCGTGACAAGGCAGCACGCTACCTCGAGACCACAGCGGTGGACATATATATATATATATATATATATATATATATATTCATACCTTACTAAATAACGCGAATATGACGTATGTGATCTAGATACCACACGGTATAAAGAATTTGTTTAATTTCAAGGATTTTTTTTTGTTCAATTCCACCTGTTTGTCATTCGACATTTCTGGTATTCGCTCCTGGCATCGGAGTATTGTAACCCACTTCTGAGGTTGGTGCGCCTGAAAGGCGGGGTTACGCTGCCCCAATGATATGATGGATGATGACGATGGGTAATGATGCGCCAGGAGAGTCCTTAAACCTAAACTTAATCTAATGAGGTGAATATGGTATTGATGATAATGATGGCCAGGTGATGTACGGGGACCGTTTGGGCCTTAAAGTATCCTGACATTTGTCTTACAGGTCAGGAAAAACCCCGAAAAAATCCTCACTCAGGAAACTTGTCCCGAGCGGGGATCGAACCTGGGCCCGCTGCGTGACAAGGCAGCAAGCTACCACGAGACCGCAGCGGTGGACTAATTTCAAGTAGTAGTTCATATAAAATATAAGTTTATTCAAAATATATTCTAAGTAAAAAGATAAGTTAATAATAAAATATCGATATTGTAAACCTAAAATAAGGGACTCCTTTTTAAACATCAAAGAGGAAACTTTTGGGATACCTTTAGGCATTACACTTCCCTCGCATTTATATTAGAAATGAGAAAATACCGGAAGAAAATCCATCAATCCTGCCCGTATTTGAACCCAAAAAGCAAAGAACCAGAGATAATCATGGTACCCGCTAGTCCTCCAGGATCATGAAAAATGTAAATAATTTTAATTTGAAGTCTAAGAGTTTTAACTTGGCATAAGTACCCGCTTGTTTTTGAGGACAAACGACCCGTTTGTCTTTGTGGTCAAACGGGTGGATTTGAGCTGGCCGGACCGTCATCTGAAAATCAGCTCTTTAGTGGGTGTCAGTTGCTCAGAGCTGATGAAAGAAAATTCGCACTTTTAAGCAAGGGTCCCGACCCATTCCTCTATCCAGAACCCAAACAGAACTTGTGTCAAGTAAAAACAGCATTTAGTGAACTTACTAAAGTAGTGATGAGGAAACATAATAATGGAACATGCGGTATTTACGATTTCTCAAGTTTTTTTTTATACAAAGTTAAATATTAAAGTAGATACCTGGCAGGTGCCGTTGCGTCGTTCTCAAATTGTTATTTTTTAGACGTTTAAGAACTGTAGGCCTTTCGGAAATCGGCTTCCGTCTTCAGCAGTAGAATAAGCGCCACTATCTACTGTTGTTGGGCCCGCATTATGGGCTAGCGGTCAGCGTTTGTAACCACTGTTCAAGAGGTCCCGGGTTCGATTCCCGGTCAAACCATGGGAATTTTTCCTTAAAAGTGAATCATTTTTGTGGTTGCCAGGTCTGGAATTTAGGTTGAGAACTCTCCTGGCGCTTTATTATCATTTATCATAAATCATTTCAGCGGGGTAACGTAACTCCTCCTTCTAGGCGCCCCAACTTCAGAAGTGGGTTACAATTAAGCCAATGCCTGGAGAGAACACCAGAAATATCGAAATGACAACCTGGGGCAAAGAATATTGGGTGGATGATCTGTATTTAAAGTACCCTGCATTAAATAAATAAATCTATTGTTGTTTGGCGGCCTTCCATCGTCGTCGGTAGCTATTGACTATTGTTTTGTAATTTCGTACATATGATTGTATGAGTTAGGAGTGTTTTCATTTTAAAATAAATCGTTGTTCACTTTCTGTAACATTTGAAGTTCTTCTAGTATTTTTTTAAAATATTTCTATCATCTTATTGTTTATCCTTATTGATAATTGATCATACAATAACACTGAGCAACAAAAAATACATTTAATTTTGTCTCAGAAAGAAAAATATGTGATTCTGATAGTATTTTTTCTCCTGAATTCAAATATGATAGGGCTACAGGGTTTTCTCCATCACGCAGGGTTTCCGAGAGACAGGCATTTATAATTTCAAACACTTTAATATTTTCTACATTCGTAACTACACAATATTCGAACATTCGGACTCGTCTAGAAAGTAAGAAATGACGATTTCTGCTATATTTCGCCTGTGGAGCATCCCACTTGATGGTCCAACAGTAATCAGCCAGCATATTGGGATTCCATTTGTCTTGATATCTCTTTTCCATAGCTGAAACCATTTGAGTTAGCTCATTTGGTTTTATTTTACAATGGACGAAAAAATGTTTTATTAAAAATAATTATTTAAATACATTAATTGAAATTGAAATAAAAAAACTGTGTGTGGGTGATGGAGAAATTCCGAATATATATTTGAAAACACGATAAAAAACTGCATTAAGTACAACTATTGGTACTCATGAGACAAAAATCATGTTGACCAGTGTCATTAATCAATTGATTTAGTGTTTTCTCGATGAAAATTTACCAAATAGAACTATTAATTTTTTTATGATTTTCATAAATACTTATTTTATTCAGCCTTCGTAACAGCTGTTTCAATACCCTGTATCATCTTCAGACGAATATCACCAATACGTATTTGTATTTAGTAAATCAACCTATAATACTTATTGTTTATCAGTTTAAAATTGTTACACCTTGACGAGGGTTTGGTTACATACATTGTTTGCTTGCGCTTAAGTTAGCCTTCCTTGTGAGAGCATAAGGTCTTCATGACATTCATTCAAACTTAAAAAGAAAAAGAACGTTTACAAGTTACTATTTTGCTCTGAGTTCAAGGAATTGAATGCTGAGCGGATTGTCCGTGTTTCCTCTTGTATTCCGATTTGCAACGCTTCTAGTTGATAAATTATTTACGTTGGCGCCGTTCACATAAACACACGCGTCTTGTTGTGAGCTACGCTTCGTCATGCCAGAGCATTCATGTGTTGTTTATATCTAGAATTGAATAGCTTTTCCTGTCGGATGTTTTGTCTCGTCTCAATGAAATTCTCTAAGAGGAATGAATTGCCTTCATCATTTGACTGCACACTTTGTCATTCCAGAGAAAATATTGACTGTCATTTCAGAATTATTCTTCTCTGCTTAACATCACAGTTCATCACAAAGATTTGACGTCAGTAAATTGTTGTATGATGCGTTTTCAACAGCAACATTTAATTTATTCGCTGGAAATAGCAAATCATGTTCAGGGGGGAAATGTGCTGCATATACTTCGAGTTTCATTATACATAATATTTTCAAAACAATTATTTATCAACAGTAGTCCACTGCTGTGGTCTCGAGGTAGCGTGCTGCCTTGTCACGCAGCGGGAACGGGTCGATCCCCGCCGGTACAGTTTCCTGGGTGATATTTTTTTGGGGGAGGGGTTTCCTCACCTGTCAGGCAAATGTCAGGAAACTTTAAGACCCAAACGATCCCCGAACATCATCTGGCCATCGTTATCATCAAAAACATTTCCATTAAGTTTAGGATTAAGGCCTCTCCTGGCGCATTATGACCTCCATCATATATCATCGGGGCAGCGTAACTCAGCCTTCCAGGCGTCCCAAGCTAAGAAGTGGGTTACAATAACGCCATGCCAGGAGAGAATACAAAAATGTCGAAATGACAACGTGATGGCATCGAACAAAAACAATATATATCAACAGTTTTGTAATTTTCAATAATTTCTATCATAAAATCATTTAAATGTTTTTTTACCTAATAGGTATATAAGTTAGCATAAGTTAATATTGCAACTAAATTGCCAGTTCAGTTTTGCTCCTTTATTGTAACAATTTTCTTCTAAAATCTAGGATATTGGCATCATAATTCAAATGTAGGAATGAAAGACTCGGATACATTTTATTTCAGGCTTTAGGTTCTTTTATGTATCTTAAATCTAGAACACACGATTATGTTTTACTTCTGAACAAAACTATACTCAAGATCGCTATGCCCTTAAATATGCATGAATCTCGAAATATACAGGCAAGAACGATAACCATTAGTTGCCGTTTTAATAGAGAGATGTTCACAATTTAAAAACGACTATAGGCCTATGGAATTTCCAAATCTGCCTATTTTGTATACAACTGAAAATTTATCTGTTCAGCTTACTTTCGCCCATTGGGTAGTTTATAATTCCATAGAATGAGCAAATTCAATGCTCTGCTGTAAAAAAAAAAATATCAATAATCCATTAAACCTTCTTTGGGAAAATTTTTGCAAAACAAATTCCCACAGTTAAACACAACCCTTTATGGGAGTAGCGGACAACTAGCTTAAATTCTTTAAGCTAGGGTTGTTTCAAAATGTTTATGGTATCTTCACATAAAGACTTGTTTTTGACTGTGGGATTTTTTAGCTAAAATTTCCACAAATGAGATCTGATTCATATTATTGTGTACAATATTAATTTATTTTATGTTCATATTCATTCTAATTTATCTAATTTCACATTACTCTAATATCAATATATTTTATTAATGTTTTTCTCTACATTACAGTAGGTATCCTTCAGCCCAAATGTATTCTGCTCCTTCACAGATTTCTATCCTTAGCATCTTCTTCTTTGAGGTCTCTGCTGATCATGTTTCTTTTCACTTCATCCATCCACTGTTCCTTGGGTTTCCTCCTCCTCTTCCTCCAGCCTTCTGCATTCCAATCCAGCATCATTCTTGGGATTCTATTATTCTTCATCCTCTTCATATGTCTATATCATTTCAATCTTCGTTCTTCTACTACTTCTATAATATAATGTTTAACATTCTTTATTTGTCTGTAATATCAATATATTTTATCTATTAAGCTTAACATTTTAATTGGAGCCATATAGTTCTGTCACACTCTGCTGATGTTAAGAAAGTTGTAGTTTGAAAAAAAGTATTAGTATATATTTGTAGTGAAAAGAATTTAATTAAATTGGTATTTTGCCACCAAGATTTAGTTTATATATTACTTTCAGATTTTATTCTTGCAGATGAAACTCCTAAATGTGACGGCAGGGCCTCCTTACTTCCTGCAATAAAAATCTATCAGTCACAAAGTTTTTTGTCATCGCTTGAACTGACATAATTGAGATTCAAGTGTCGAGGTTAGGATCACGACGTCGGTGACGCGACGCACCGGAAGTAACAATGGAGCATCTAAATTTGAATACTTCCGCCTCTGTCTGGAGTTTTCACAATGTTAACAGGCTGTTTGAAGAAGAAAACATAACATACCTGAATTATGACTAAAGGATATTATTAGTTTAGTTACAACTTAATGAGACACGGAACTTGATTATTTATGGTCTTAGTCTTAAGATCCGCTAACCTCAAAATATTGTACTATGTATGTTAACTTTTCATGATTTTTTTCCTCGAACTCGTTAGTTCTTTATATAATTATTGAAACTAAAACTTCTTCAGAAACAGTTTGAACTTGCACTTCAATAATAGGCCTACATTATTTTTTGAGTTATTCAGGTATTTTGAAGTTCTGAATATGGAGAAGTAATTAGAGAAATTTCAACAGATATGTGGTTCAATAAGAATATATTTTAGAAATAAGACTACAAAGGGAACTCAATTGAAATTTTACAAAACTGTAGCCGTTCCTACGTTAATATACGGGTCTGTAACTTTATCTCTGATAAAGATAAAATTAACAATTAACAAAACTAAAATTATGGTATTTCATGGGAAGGACCCCATACAAAGTAAAATCTGTCTCCAGAATAACATTTTAGAGAGATCTAACCAGTTTAAATATATTGGATATTATCTCTCTATCTGGGATGAAAGGACATCCCTGAAAAAAATACTAGTTATAATAAAAGTTTGGGAATTATTAATCAAGTTATGAAACCATCCTTTGTACAAAAAAATACCAGATTACGTTTATATAACACTTTGGCTAGACTAGTGTTGACCTATGGTAGTGAAGCATGGACACTAAAAAGACAACATGAAAGCAGAATAACGGCTTGTGAAATGAGATTAATGTGCAGAACAGCGGGTTACACCAGATGGGATCGGAAAAGGAACACCGATATCTTAAAAGAATTGGAGACTACGCCAATTTTGGAATATATTAAACAGTACCAACTATATTGGAAACGCCATCTTGAAAGAATGAGTTCAAATCGGATCCCCAAAGCTGTTTATAATTATATACCAAGAGGCCGAAGATCTCTGGGCCGTCCTATGAAACACTGGAGGGAAAATTTTCTATAGGATCGTAACAGGCCTTGGCCTAATACTTGGAAGGAAAAAGAAGATAAAATTGACACAATAGAAATGAGATTCCTGAGATCTGTTGCAGGTGTATCTTTAAGAGATCAATAGGGAAGTCAAGACTTGAGAGATGAATTACAAATATATAATAGGCCTATAAACTAGAGAATAGTATACAGAAATAAATGTAAATGATTTGAACACGTACAAAAATGCCAAATAATAGTTTATCAAAACATACATTTCATTATAGAGTAGAATACCGAAGAAATGTAGGAAGACAGAAACGACGTTGGAAGGATGACCCGAAATATATTGTGTAGCGGGGAGCGGGACGGGTCAATAGGCCCATACCGTGATGATGATGAAGTTTTAAAATGCGCTAAAATCCTATAATGTTCTTACTAATTCTTTGGCACGGGTCCTTTGAGTTTATCCTTGGCCTCCCTATTCATCTCCATCCAATCTTGCTTATCTTCACCCTTCATTTTACATCTTGTAAAAATAAATAGCTTGATGTCATAAACATCATTCATCAATCCATTCATCGCAGCCTTAATCTTCCAAATCTTTTTCTTACTACTTTGGCGTCTAAAATAATCTTGGATAATCGTTCACCGATAACGGTTTACAAAAAATGTGTTAAGAGAATTATTTTAAATTATAGCGTTTATAATCATGGCATGAAACTGCTACTAGTAGGCTAAATTATCTATGAACCAAACAGATTTGTTTAAAATGTACATTTCGCAACATAGGAAATTAAAAAAAAAATAATAAAGAATACCCAAATCCGATTACATAAAATATTTTAAGTTTGAAGAATGCATACAGTTTTAATGTTCATTAGGGCCTATTCAATGCAGAGGCCAGATTTCATTAGAAAAATATGGTAAGCAGAGATGATTTCATTAATTTATTTAGCAGATTTCACAATGTTTCACATATTCCTGCGCCCAATTATACTGCTATTCTCTTCCACTCTCCTCTACATTTCTTTATTCCAGTCTGCATCGTATAATCATTTTTTCCCTCATGCTGCTCAAAACATCATCAGTCCACTTTTTTACGTCCTCTTCTTCTACTTCATCAAGTGGCAACCATTCTAGTATTCATATTGGGAATCTGTCTTCGGATATTCTTTTTACGTTGATTTTATGTTTTTCAAGCCAACAAGCTGTTAGCAGTAGAAATGGATTTTTGGAGGCAATCGACAAGAATTTCAAGAAGGAATAAGGTCAGAAACAGTACAATAAGGGAAATTATGCAAGTTGAAAAAAAAAAGTTAGGAAAAATAGGAGAAAAACGTTTGAAATGGTATTGACACCTCATAAGAATGGAAGATGAGAGAATACCAAAGAAGATCCTTAATTGGAAAACTAATGGAATAAGTGGCAGAGGCAGACCTAGAGAACGATGGATAGATGGTGTGAGGAGAAGTATTGAAGCTAGAGATTGGAGGCAAGAAGATGCTTTAGACAGGAACCTCTGGCGACAAATCACTTTGAGTTGAAGAAGAAACACTGTATTGTGGAATATCCCTAATAAAAAAATAAATTCTGCTTTTGAAAGGCGATCGCGTAGATGCGAACCTTCAGGTTTTGCAAATCATGACAGAATCAAGTTAGATGCGAAAGAGTATGAAACAGAAGAACGAGTTGCAAAGGAAGTCTGCAGTCACACATGGTTGCGCTCTAGGAATAAAGAAGTCAAGACTGAGAGCAAACACGTGCCATTTCATTTTATTGTCACCAAACGGAATTCGCGTCTATGTCGATTACCTGCAGAACAATAGCAAAGAAGTCTGTCGCGCAGGAATTGCGTAAACTAAGTGAATTCCTCGTTAAATAGAGTTTATGGTCCCATTTTGCTAGTTTATGGAATGCATTCTCTTGTCCAGTGTATCTGTCTTAAAACATTTCTGGCATGGGCGGAATTATAACCCACTTCTTTGTTGTGTTAATTAAATAATTGCGATAAAACAAACAATGCGGCCTGCATAGCTATTTTTAAAATTCGGCTTTCGCATAAATCTTCACTCCTGACTGTCGAATTTTGTTGATTTTTAGAAAGCATCTTTGTCCTATAATTCCAACAGTATATACCGAGTTTCGTTGCGAAAAGTAGAAAATTGTGGCCGCTAGAGCGATTTTTATAAATGTTTCGGAATCTTAATGGTTTTAATTTTTTGGTTAACGAATTCGACCTTACTTTTCTTAATTACTTTAGTTAACTTAGAGTTTTATTCTTGATTACATTATTTACTTTGGGGAAATTCTATATGCTAGATTCTCTTATTTAATGTAATATTGATGCTTATTTAAGAGGAATTGCAGTGGAGAATATAAATTATTAATGCAATTAAGAGTTAGTTATTTTCTTGAATATTGATTAAATATGTGCCGACAGTTGCGGTTATACTTATAATGTGAATAAACATTTTTAGTTAGCAATTTGGCCGGTTTCAAGCCCGGATTAGAAAGGAGGAGGGGGAGGAGTAATAAAACCGTTAAAAACCAGGGTTCAGTTGGCTCCGACTGATAGTACTCTGTAAGGGCCGCTAGCCAGGATTACGGTAAAGACCTCAACGGCAGAGTCGGCGCAGAAGGAGTCCTTCATCACGGCGGATCTGGCGGAAGAGGCAACCCTATCTCTAAGGGAAATAGAGAAACGCTGCCTTGCGGTGAAGAGGGATCTTCAAATGTTATGGGAGGAAAACCCAGACAGAAATTTTCCTGGTCCTCCAGGTTGGGAGTTTATGCTGTGGGCCAGCTCCCCACACATTAAAAAAAAACATAAAATGCTAAAAGACCAAATCAAGTCAAAGTTAGTTGTTAAAAATTAAAGAATTTAAACGGAAATGTTTAAGTGAAATTTAAATTTTAATAATTTTATCTATGATGAAATTATAAAATCTAATTAATAAACTAGGATTAGAGATTGCTATATGCCGAGTTTGGTTCGAAAACAAACAAAAAATTATGCATCCTGAGCATAGAAGTACACACACACACACATACACACACACACACACACATATATATATGATCAGTATGGCATTGGGCAGCAGACGCGGGGATCTCACTATCATTGCTGGCGCATTCGCAGCGGTGAACGGACAGCATAGGATCGCGGTGTCCAATGCTATACTGATCGCACTGTATATAGCATTTGTTATGGTCGTTTTCGGTGTCTAGTAAGTAGGATCCACAAATATTTTTAATTTTTTTCAAAAATATTTTATTGTGAATAACCTCAATAGTTACCTTCCTTCGAAATACGCTAAAAGAGATTAAATAGAGAAACGATCGAGAGTTGAGCAGTAATTCAGAAAATAGAATGAAATAAACGAAAGTAGATATGGAAGTAAAAGGTAACCTAACTTAACGAAGGTAATACAAAAGCCTAAGGTGGCACTTGTTTCTGTACATGAGTGATGACATTTGAATATTAAGTAAACAAAAACCATAAAAGTAAATTATTAACATTGCGATTCATGTTTCAAGAGGGTCTTCTGAAAATAGCGGATTTACTTCCTTCAAATATAAAATAATTTTGGGTATTTGTGAAACGGTTAATAATGTCGATTAAAATATTTTTTTGAACAGATCGATTGGCTTAAACCTAAGAACATGAAGAAAATACAGTAATTTCTAGAACTGATTAAAATTTATTATTAAGTATTTCATCTATGGAGATGATAGTTAATTGCTGATAGTATCAATGATAATATCAAAGATAATGTAAGTAAAAAGTAAAATTTCTTGCTAAAATGGGTTAGGCAGATTTTTTTTTCTTCAGTTGTTTTAAGTATTGCATGCAAACAGCAACCCTGAGTACATTAATTTCAATATTACGTTTGTAATTTAAAAATTGTGTGCAGACGGTGTACGAAATATGGTATGTGTATATATATATATATATATATTATATATAATATATATATATTTTATATTTATTTATTTATTTATTTATTTATTTATTTATTTATTTATTTATTTATTTATTTATTTATTTATTTATTTATTTATTTATTTATTTATTTATTTATTTATTTATTTATTTATTTATTTATTTATTTATTTATTTATTTATTTATTTATTATTTATTTATTTATTTATTTATTTATTTATTTATTTATTTATTTATTTATTGTCCACCGCTTTGGTCTCGAAGTAGCGTGCTGCCTTGTCACGCAGCGGGCCCGGGTTCGTTCCCCGGTCGGGACAGATTTTCTGGGTGAGGTTTTTATTGAGGTTTTTCCTCACCTGTAAGACACGTGTCAGGAAAACTTTAAGGCCCAAACGGTCCCCGAAATCATATGGCCATAATCATAATCACCCTTATCATCCTTCACCAGTGTAGAAAGCAACGGGAAGCTACCACACCTACAATTCCCTAGTAAAGCTGCAAAGCATAGCAAGAGAATGCTATAATTGCAGTGAAAGACCTGCCCTCGGGCAGAATTACTATGGATGGATATATATATATTATGAAAATTATATTGGTATGTCCAGGAATAAGATTTATTAAGATATCTCTTGCATTTAGATGAACACTAGATGTAATAGGCTATAGTCTTCAGAACAAAATACACAAATTGTGGATATTAAAAAATCCATAATATTAAAAATAAATAGAAAGAAAATTATATATTGAGATATTTAAAACATATGAATAGGAAGTTCATTATAAGTATTTACTGCTTTTTCTAACCAAATAACACTGGTTAATTGTATATTTGGTAATTTAACTAAATATGTAGATATTTAATATATTATGTCTGAAAGTGAAATGTTATATACCTAAATATTTTCCGAGGTTTGAGCATAGTTCATTTAATAGTCCATGAATTTCCAATGACATTTTATTGAAAAGAAGTGCGTAATAAAATGAGTATTGGATATTATGCGCTGTTTTAAGGAAGTGAACATAGGGTTTCCTGATATATCTTTCCATTCAGTGAAACAACAATTTATTGGATTCTGAGAATCCTTTTGTCTTCACAAATGTAAACACCCCATTAACAGAACAAACTATTCCCCACAGAGGAACCCCTTTTTATTCCTTGTTTACACACCTTCTAGAAAAACAAATGAGCACAACTGACGTGAGAGTAACATCGCATTTTGTTTGAGTTTTCGCGTGGATCTCTGTCACTCCCGTTTTTTGAGATTGAACAGCTGGAACTAGATCTTATGTCGTATGCACACCACATCAATTAGTTTTCTCCCTGCATCCTGTTTGTTCATCTCTCCCCACATCAAGCAAAGCGGCATCTCTCTCCAGTTCTCCCTCAAATATCAACTAACACGTCATTATTCTTAACTTGCTCCATCCTGCAAGATCACAAAGAGCATTCGTTTTAATTTGTCAAAATGCCGTAATTTCATGTTGATGACTTAAAATTTACTGAAAGTGAGGGAACGGTTTCTTTTTTTAAAACACTTGTGATGAAATGGCACGCAGTCTTAGGCATATTTTTTCAGAAGCTATATCCTTCCATTTCACCCAGTTGGGAGTTATTTAAAATAATCGTTTCGTTAAAGCTGAACTAAAAAAAAAGTGTCTGTTCTGTTTTATTTCTTGAATATTTTTTCTGTACATTTTTATTCTATCTGCTAGTACTTTCACGGTTCATTTTCATTGCGATTTTTATATATATTTTTTTCATGTCGTTATGTCACTTCCTTTTCACTTAAACCTGTTTGATTTAGGCCTACATACACATTTTTCTTAAGTTCATTGTAAATTGTGTCACGTTATTTCTTTCTTAATTAAAGAAGCCTTCATTGGTCATATGTTCGTCATTATTTCTTTTCTTCTTCTCCATCATAGTTTAATCTCTCACGCCATATGCTTTACAGTGGCACGACCTGTCGGGAGAGGGATTTTAAACTTTGAATCGCACGCATGCTATTTGACCGCACAAGAACATAGGGGGCCTCTCCGAATTAGTGCTGCTCAATCCAGGGCGTTCTCCGAAGCAACACCAACATTTAAATGAAACACGCCATTCACTAGCACATTTATTTTACACATGGGAAATATGACAGTGGTAATTATGATGATTAGATGATATTCGTTCACATTTGGGCCTTAAAGTTTCCTTGACATTTGTCTTATAGGTGAAGAAAAATCCCCAATAAAAACTATTAGCCAGGAAACTTGTTATGACCGGAGATCAAACTAGTGCACCCTGTGCACGAAACGCGATGCTACCCCGAGAGTACAGAGGTTGACATTTCTTTTACTTAGGGAGTTTTATACCGAGTTTAGCCTCCTTGATTTTAATTTAAAATATATAATTTTAATATTAAAGTTAGTATTAGTTTTTTCGAGTTTTTTTGTTGTTTCTTGTTTACAAAACAAGGATTGTATTACAAACATAAGCCTAAAATGCAGATTTTTTCAATTGGTCATATATTTTTATAGTTAGCTGCTGAATTAACTACCATATAATATATAATACGTGTGATAACATGCTTATTTGGTATTGTGATATGCGATCGTACTTTTTTTTTTTTTGGAATCTCAGAAAACGTGAATTATCGATGCTCACCATTATATTGTCGATATGCCCTGGAAACCGCACCTCAAAAATAGTGGAGCTGATGTTGGTGAAACACATTGTTCATAACAGACAAAATGATAAGAGCAACATCCGGTTATTAAAGATGAAACTAAGGTTGAGAGAATCCCTATACATCATGAAAGCCTACAATATAATAGGAACAAAGTCTACCAAACTTAGTTATTTGAATTTATCGTGTCTCAAACGTATATTTTGTTATGTGCTACTATCAAACAGATCTAGATGAATGGGGGCCTACATTATTGACACATTATAGCATATTTATACAAATGCTGCTACAAATTTTATTTTGCCCAATTTTTATGCGGTATTGTTTTTTTATTAATTCAATTTTAATAACACACGAGTGTAATCTAAACAAAGTTTAATGATTTTGATCAATAATTACGTAAATTCTATAATTTGCGTCCTTATTAAACATGTTTACAATATATACAATACTCTTTTTAGCTTCTTCAGTCCTTAAATTGGCAATGTTTCCTATAAGATACATGTCCTAAATTTAATGTTTTAATGAAATATTAGAAAAGAACGGGTATAAATTATTTAAACTGGTGTCGAATTATACAATTTACAGCAATGACTTATTAAAGTTTTATATGATTTTGTTTTCATTGCAGTCCGGTATATAAATACTGGCTCGAGAAATAAGTGCGCCAATTTAATGGTTAGAATGGATGATGGTCCTATACGAAAGATACAAGCTACAGTTACTTACGGTATACATTCTTCTTTATAAGTTTATGTATGAACAATGAATGTATAAATAATGCATAATCAATTTTTAGCATAGGCCATATTAGCACTAAAGGTATGTAGGGAAAGTTTACCCCATAATAAATTGTTTGTGCAACAGTACAAAAAAAATGATTTGAATTAGACGACCAACCAACAAAATGTATAGCGAGATTTTAAATGTTATTGGCCTATAATAATAATAATAATAATAATAATAATGATAATAATAATGATAATGATAATGATAATAATGATAATGATAATGATAATAATAATGGTAATAATGATAATGATAATACTAATGATGATAATACTAATGATGATAATACTAATGATGATGATATTACTAATGATGATGATAATACTAATGATGATGATAATGATGATGATAATACTAATGATGATGATAATGATGATAATACTAATGATGATGATAATAATACTAATGATGATAATACTGATGATGATGATAATACTAATGATGATGATAATACTAATGATGATGATAATACTAATGATGATGATAATACTACTGATGATGATGATAATACTAATGATGATGATGATAATACTAATGATGATGATGATAATACTAATGATGATGATGATAATACTGATGATGGTGATGATAATACTAATGATGATGATGATAATACTAATGATGATGATGATAATAATACTAATGATGATGATAATACTAATGATGATGATACTATGATGATGATAATACTAATGATGATGATGATAATACTAATGATGATGAGGTTAATACTAATGATGATGGTAATACCAATGATGATGGTAATACCAATGATGATGATAATACCAATGATGATGATAATACTAACGATGATGGTAATACCAACGATGATGATAATACCAATGATGATGATAATACTAACGATGATGGTAATACCAATGATGATGGTAATACCAATGATGATGATAATACCAATGATGATGATAATACCAATGATGATGATAATACCAATGATGATGATAATACCAATGATGATGATAATACCAATGATGATGATAATACTAACGATGATGGTAATACCAATGATGATGGTAATACCAATGATGATGATAATACCAATGATGATGATAATACCAATGATGATGATAATACCAATGATGATGATAATACCAATGATGATGATAATACCAATGATGATGATAATATCAATGATGATGATAATACTAACGATGATGGTAATACCAATGATGATGATAATACCAATGATGATGGTAATACCAATGATGATGGTAATACCAATGATGATGGTAATACCAATGATGATGGTAATACCAATGATGATGATAATACCAATGATGATGATAATACTAACGATGATGGTAATACCAATGATGATGATAATACCAATGATGATGATAATACTAACGATGATGGTAATACTAACGATGATGGTAATACTAACGATGATGGTAATACTAACGATGATGATAATACTAACGATGATGGTAATACCAATGATGATGATAATACCAATGATGATGATAATACCAATGATGATGATAATACTAACGATGATGGTAATACCAATGATGATGATAATACCAATGATGATGATAATACCAATGATGATGGTAATACTAACGATGATGGTAATACCAATGATGATGATAATACCAATGATGATGATAATACTAACGATGATGGTAATACTAACGATGATGATAATACTAACGATGATGGTAATACTAACGATGATGGTAATACTAACGATGATGGTAATACTAACGATGATGATAATACCAACGATGATGGTAATACCAATGATGATGATAATACCAATGATGATAATACCAATGATGATGATAATACCAATGATGATGATAATACTAACGATGATGGTAATACCAATGATGATGATAATACTAACGATGATGGTAATACCAATGATGATGGTAATACCAATGATGATGATAATACCAATGATGATGATAATACTAACGATGATGGTAATACTAACGATGATGGTAATACTAACGATGATGGTAATACTAACGATGATGGTAATACTAACGATGATGATAATACTAACGATGATGGTAATACCAATGATGATGATAATACCAATGATGATGATAATACCAATGATGATGATAATACCAATGATGATGATAATACCAATGATGATGATAATACCAATGATGATGATAATACTAACGATGATGGTAATACCAATGATGATGATAATACCAATGATGATAATACCAATGATGATGATAATACTAACTATGATGATAATACTAACTATGATGATAATACTAACGATGATGATAATACTAACGATGATGATAATACTAACGATGATGATAATACTAACGATGATGATAATACTAACGATGATGATAATACTAACGATGATGATAATACTAACGATGATGATAATACTAACGATGATGATAATACTGACGATGATGACAATACTGACGATGATGACAATACTGATGATGATGATAATAATACTGATGATGATGATACTAATGATGATGATGATACTCATGAGGATGATGATGATACTAATGATAATGATGATGATACTAATGATAATGATGATATTAATGATGATGATGATGATACTAATGATGATGATGATGATACTAATGATGATGATGATGATACTAATGATGATGATAATACTAATGATGATGATAATACTAATTTCACTTCTCTTACAAAATATATATCTAAAATAAAAGATTAAATTAAATATTTAAGAGAGGAGAAATTTGACATTATAAATGTAGATGTGGAAAGAGAGAAAACCATCTAAAATTACCATGAAATACTTTGTCATACTCATTACCATTAGTGATAGGACATAACCCTTTGCACTATGTTATTCATCTTTTGTAGCGCAGAAAGAGATCATTACGTTCTGTCTGGGTATCTATTTTTTACAACTTAGGAGATATATCACAACAATAATAATATTAATAATAATAATAATAATAATATAAATTATTTATTTAATGAGCAGAGTTAAAATGTATGAACATCTTCCTATATCCAAAAGTAAAGTTCCTCTTCGTTTTTATCTTCCTTATCCGCTTCCTGCAGTTCATTATCTAACTCTTGTAAAGTTGTATCCATGTAATCTTTGGTCGATCCTTTTTCTTTCTTCCTCGGGGAGTCCAGTTAATCTCTATTCAGGCATTCTTCTGACATGACATTAATAATAATAATAATAATAATAATAATAATAATAATAATAATAATAAAATAATAATAATAATAATATAGTTTACCCGATAAAGTTCGGTCTCAAGTCCATCGTTTCCTTGGCCATCCTAAGGATCTTTTCCCACGTGGTTTTGGTTTTTGGGTAATCTTGTATTGTCCATTCTGTCTAAATGTTCTTTCAATTGGTATTTGTGCTCTTCTAGTTTATGGGCTATTGAAATAATATCCAGTTCATGATAAGGATGAGCTCTCAGATTCTACAAAAGGCTCCAAATAGTCGGCGCAAAATATAGCCTCTCTCTACCAAACCCTTTTTTTTTTTTATTTACATATATGTTACAACCCGTGTTTCACCAATGGTATATCACGGGATATTTACAGTTTTACAATTGTTCAATTATTGTTCTAGTTGTTCTTGTAGTTGACGGAAGATCCTCGTAAGAAATTCTGCAACGTTGACTGTGTTAAAGTGGAACTTCAGAATATTTGGCGGAGTAGCAATTTGTAGTATAGCTGGTCGATCTCTGGAGAACATGTTGCATTCAGTCATCAGATGGTGGGCCGTCTGCAGTGATTTTTCTGGGCAGTTCCTTCTACCTTCACGAGGTGGGACTGTTTTTACTGAAGATGGAGGGTGAATGGCGAGTTTCCGGCGCCATAAAACCAGATGCTCGGGGCAGACAGAGCTCTGCAGCCTTGTAAGGCAGTATGTCTAGGAGAAAGACAACTCCGAAATTAAACTCTGGTCCTCCAGGTTGGGGGTTTTGCGGTTGGACTGGTAACCCACCCAAGTAAAAAAAAAAAATCACTCAGAAGTCTCAAGTGCGAATATGAATAAGCTATAATTAAATTATAATCATAACACACAATAACCTATGCACAGAATTTTTAACCAAAGTGAAAATATAAAACAATGATACAATTAAACTTATTATTTGATTATACACGATATACATTTCACCCAGTCACCCATCCGAGAATTTGAGGCCAGGACAAAAATGAAAGGTCAGGAAATAGGTGGCACTTCCTCTAATACAGCTGTCAATGTTTTCACATACCGGTACATAAAAATATTTTATTACAATTAAATTTAAAATCTCGGTCACTTTAGTGTTCGTCATGCCTGAAAATATGGCCTTAATTGTAAACCCTAGGGGATGTAGATTTTTTAACATATGTTGTTTGTTGGTAAGCGTTGTTTTGCTCTAGATTGTATGTGTCCGGGTATTACAACATGACTTTCAAGTCAACTATTGTTTTGTTTCGTAATCATGACCTTGGTATATAGATTATAATTATTCTGGTTTATATGAATTGAATACTTTCAATGGAATGGATGAATGTGCAATTTTAGAACAATGCACTGCATGTTAAGGTGCTTGTTTCTATCATAATTTAATTCAAAACTTAAGTACTAACTGCAGACTGAACTTGTAGAATGTATAATGTAGGATGAACATGTGTAAATGTTCAAAGAGAACATATTACAAAGAATCCAAGTTCATTGTTCGTGTCGCACTATTTTTCACTATTATGTTTCATATTTCAAGCTAAAGGAAACTGCCGTTTTATTATACAATCTGCTCTTGAAATATTTATCATATTAAAAAGAAAAAAAAACTTGTCTGGTTTACAAGCTACCTTGTATAAAGAACACATGAAGAATTTGAAAATTGTTTAAAAATTGACTTTTTTTTTAGTTTCAATAAAGAGAATGTTTGGTGTGAAATTCGAGGTTTCTTAATTAAAGATCGTTACTCAGAATAATAATAATAATAATAATAATAATAACAATATAATAATAATAATTAATAATACTATAATTTATTTATATACAGAATTTTAATGTTTACACATCTTTCTGTGTCTAAAGTTTTATTTTTCTTCTCCACTCTTCTCTCTCCATCCAATCCATGTCCTCCAGTCCTCTTGCTCTCATTCCAGTTCTTATTTCCTGCATCCACGAGTTTCGAGGTCTTCCTCTCCTTCTTCCAGGTGGACACCAATCCAATGTTTTCCTGGGTAATCTTTCTTCTTGCATAATAATAATATAATAATAATAATAATAATAATAATAATAATAATAATAATAATAATAATGTCCATTGGTATTAACTCACTGGTATTATCGAACCTGTAGATTCATGGCCACACGGACATAAGCCCTCCATACATCCCTATCCTGAGCCAATGTTTTCCAATCACCCCTTGTGTAATCTACTTCCCTCAAATCATAGTTAATGTTATTCTCCACCTCATTCTTGGTCTACCAACTGGGCGTTTTTCCTCTGGTTTTCCTACAGGAAGCTTCCATGCACGTCTTTCACTCCCCATTCGTGCCACATGCCCTGCCCATCACAGTCTACGAGACTTAACTGTTCTTATTATATCTGGCTTCCTATAAAGACCATGTAGTTCACTGGTATGTAGTCTTCTCCATTCACCTGTCTGTTCATCTCTCTTTGGTCCAAAAATTTTCCTAACAGCTTTATTCTCAAGTACTCGTAATCTCATTTCCTCCCTTAAAGTAAGTCCATGTTTCGCATGCATATAATATAACTGGTAGGATAATAATTTTACATATTTTCAGTTTTAACGTTATTTGAAAGGAGTTGGGACGTCAAGAGCCTCTGTAATGCATAATAGCAGTCCATTGATAATAGCAGAAGTAAATATTTTCTACACTTCTCAACCAATAACAAGAAGAAAGGTTTACCCTAATGTTTCTGTGTGAAACGAAGACAAAATACAGTCAGAAGTTTAACTTCTCATTATATTATTCAACTGTTTGTATGTGAAACCAAAATAAAACACAGTAGTCTTCTTCTTCATATAATCAATTAAAAATAATGAATACCTATTTCCGAAAAAAGGACATACATAAATATACAAGAAGTGGATATAACTCAAGATCAATAATTGACTATTTAATCGTAAACAACAAGCTAGGAGCCTTGGTAAAAGATGTGAGAGTACATAGAGGCAGCGATATATACTCTGATCACTATCTCGTGATAAGCAAAATAAACATAATAGCTAAATGGCGGAAAAATAACATAAAGAACAAAAGAAACCAAGAAGAAGTATATAAAATATATTTATTACAAGATCAAAGCATTAGACAACATTATGAAGCAGAATGAATAAATATATATCAGAGATAGCGACGTCAGAAGATATAAATATTGAATGGGAAAATATATCAAATGTAATACATAAAACAGCAAATGAGATATTAGGAAAGAAAAATAGAATAAGGAATAGGAAGGGCTTGAGAACTTGGAATGCGAATATACAAAATGCAGTGAATGAAAAACAAAAAGCATATCATACATACTTACGACTGAAAACAGAAGAATCTTATGAAGAATATAAAATGAAAAGGAGAATTGCTAAAAGCATTATAAGAAAATCCCATCAGGAGTCATGGGATAAATTTATAAGCTCAGTAGAACATGATATGTATGGAAGACAAGAAATAGGTTATAAATTATGAAACATCTAAATCAGACTGAGAAAGATTCTGCCAGATTGAATATAATCCCAGAACAAGAATGGATCCAGCATTATGAAAAACTTTGGAAAAGGAGGAAATTGAAGGAAAAGAGAACAATGAGGAAGAAATAAAAGTGGAAAATATTGATGTAATAGACATAAATGAATTAGAAATGGCTTTGAAAACCACTAAGAATAGGAAAGCAACAGGATTAGATAATATAAATATGGAATTAATCAAATATAGTGGAATATTGTGTAAACTACGAATACTTCATCTAATTAATATATGTTGGCAGACCTATGGGATTCCAACCACTTGGAAAACAGCAATTGTCAAGAATATATTCAAAAGAGGAGACCGGAGAAATTGCGAGAATTACAGAGGGATTAGCTTAATGAATACTGGCTACAAAATATATACGAAAATAATAAATAATAGATTGAGAAACATAACAGAATAATAATAAGTGAAAATCAAAGTGGATTCAGAAAGGGAAGGTCATGTATAGACAATGTCTTTACACTGAAACAACTCATAGAAAAGCGAAGAGAACATAACTTAAAAACTCACATAGGATTTATAGATTTGGATAAGGCCTTCGATCGAGTAAACAGACAAAAATTATGGGAAATATTACGAATGAAAGGATACCCGCTGTGCCTTGTTGAAACAATAAAGACATTATATGAAGACACAAATATAATTATAGATACCGGATTCAAAAGAACAGATGCAATCAAAACAAATACTGGATTACGACAAGGATGTAGTTTATCACCCACTTTGTTTAATATATATATAGACGATATTTTTAATAAATGGAAAGTTTTAGTAAATCCAGGAATAAGAATGGATAATAAAATGTGCATAAATAATCTTTTATTTGCTGACGATGTAATCATAATACAGAAAAATGAAGACGACTTACAGAAATCAATGCATGCATTAAATGAAATATGTAAATTATACGATCTAAAAATTTCTGTAAGGAAAACGAAGACCATGGCTTTTAGAGGAAGAGATCCAGTGAGAACCAAAATTATTTTAGAAAATCAAAGTATAGAACAGGTGTCTAGTTTCAAATATTTGGGCTGTGATGTTGGCTACAATGTGGAAAGAGATATTGACTCCAAAATAAATAAATTTCAGACGGTGTGTGGAACAATACAGAGAACATTCAAAAATAAAATTAGAAAAGAAACCAAGATAAAAATGTATAATGTTATGGCGGTTCCCACAATATTGTATGGATGTGAAACTTGGGCTCCAGTGAAAAGACAGAAGGATAGAATACAGACGGCAGAGATGCGGTTCCTAAGACAAGTAAAAGGATGTACAAGACTTGATAGAATAAGAAATGAGGATATAAGAGAAGAATTGAAAGTACAGCCTTTATTGGATAAAGTCACGAATTACAGACAGAAATGGATTGATCACATGGATGGAATGAGCAAGGAGAGATATCCATTGTTAGCCAGAAATTATCAAGCAAGAGGAAGGCGTGATGTTGGAAGACCTAGAAGACGTTGGGCTGATGCAATATGAAGTCGGAACGGGCAATTGCCTAATCCTTGGAGTGATGATGATGATGATGATAGTCTTCTTCTTGTTCGCTTCATGGGCTAGGCAAATCCTGTTCCGCCTCACAGTTGTTCTGTCCATCTTTTCACTGGCCTTCCTACATTCCTTGAACCTCTTGGCTTGTAGTTGAATGTTGCTCTTGGTAATCTTGATACATTCATTCTTTTCACGTGTAACACGGAAGTCTTGCTTCTAATTATACTTCTCAACCAATAACAATTAAATGCATTCAATCATTGCCTACTACTAAAATGGTCTTAAAAGTGAAAGTAAACAAATTCAAGCATTTTTTTACTAACCTTCAATAATAGAATCAACTGGATTCGACTCGTTTAATTGTAGCATCACCCTTTTAGCAAATTCAGAAGCAATTGAGGCTGTTTTCAAGAAAATATTTTTGACATTTAGAAATTAAAACAGTGAAGGTCGAGTTGTTTTACCAGCAAAATCGGTCCATTAGGTATAGGAGTTCACCTGAAATGAACATTTAAAATCCTACCGGTAAAGTCAGAGAGATATATGATATTAAAATAAACCGAGAAAGGCATTCTAAAAAAAAAAAGTCGGCAAAACCCGATCATTAGAAGTGGGGGTTTACCTGAAACAGGAAATTAAGCATTGACTCTGTAGCAACCGCCATGTTTGGTTCGTTTGCAATACAATATAATTTAATTAACCCTTAAAGTTGGAATGTAACCTGTAAGATGTATTAGTTTAAATTATTTAATATGGTTAATAAAGTGATGGAAAAATTAATGGTAGATGTTATTTAATTATATTAATATGTAACAAATAATAAGTTAGGTAATGCATTATTTGTTTTCACTGCAGTCCAATACTTTTAAATTAGGTAGAATCAGAAATTGAGTTTCTCCAATTTTACAAATGAAATATATACCGCATTCCGTAAACCTGCTACACTCAGATTCAACCCAGGAAGTTACTATGTGTTTGGAATAGGGAACTGGGTTGTCATTTTAACAGTATTTTCTTGAGAGAAATCCTTATATAAAACTGAAGATTGCAACACAGCAGGTACATAGTTGTAAGTTGTAGCCGTCCAAGCCCACCCCCTCTTAAAGAAAAAAAGTTACCACTTGTCACTGAGCTCTTGCGGATCTGTACTATCCTGTGTGAAAGTATCGACTCTCATATTTACTATAAAACTAGTTTGCATGCCGTAAAAGAAAAAATATGGTTTTTAAATGTATAGTACATAGATTTGGTAAATGTACTGCTAACCTTGCCGCTCCACACCTCCTTAACAAACAAATACCGTTATTATGAGTTTGGCAACATCTACCCTCTGTAGGTATTAGTCATTCAAAATATCTCTGCAGGCGCAGGAATTACGAAGCTCTGTTTGTTGCTACACGTGACGTCATATAAGGCAGTATATAATGTCAGCGTCCCACGTCCCATTCCCCTCTGCACTCTTAGATAGCAGTGTCGCGTGTTCTATTCCTGCATAAACACGACAGCAGTGCCCTCCGTCAACAACTGCATTTACTCCTTAAACGGGTCATAGGGGGACACTGGCATAGCCCATAAGGTCTGTAGTAACTTCCTGGGTTGAATTAGAGTGTAGTGCGACCATACATTCAACTTGTTGAGGAATTCGCTTAGTTTTCGCAGTTCCTGCACGACGGATTTCTATTAATTAGAGCATCTTCAGCAGTGTTACATTCAGTCAAGTTACTACCATTACTAATAAAAATAGTAACTAAAACAATAATACTTACATTAATAGCAAATTTCACTTAATACCATCACTTCTTTTAAAGCTTCTGATTTCCTACACTCCTAGTTACCTAGTGTCCAGATTTGAGAAGTTATCTTCTTACCACCATATTGACACAAGGTCACAATGTAAGTCTGCTAACAATCCTTCATGGCACTTCCTCTTATTCTACTTATTTCACAGTAGCCTCTGCTCGCTCCTGGAATTTCCTTCCTTAAGATATAAGGGGTTGCCTCACACTTAGTACTTTTAAGTTACGGTTATACAGTTACCTGTTGTTAAATAATTATTTTTTCTCGAGAGTTAATTTATTCTATGTCATTAATAATTTGTTTTACTTTCTTTTTCTCACTTTTTTATCTTGTACGTTTTATATTTCATTTGTTAAATCTAGATAAAATAAAAATATTTCGTAAATAATAATTATATTGTAGACATACTATGTGATATTTATTTTTATTGTAATTAGATGTAAGAATCTTTGTGTATTTTTTTATCCTGGTGAGTGGTAAACAAGGCCTTAATGCCATAACTCTAACAGGTAAAATAAAGCTGCTGCTGTTAATATTATTATTATTATTATTAATTATATAAAAATGATGCAGTATAGTCCACCGCTGCGGTCTCGAAGTAGCGTGCTGCCTTGTCACGCAGCGGGCCCGGGTTCGATCCCCGGTCGGGGCAGTTTTTCTGGGTGAGCTTTTTACCGGGGTTTTTCCTCAGCTGTAAAAAAAAAGTCAGGAAAACTTTAAGGCCCAAACGGTCCCCGAAATCATATGGCCATCATCATCATCGTTATCATTATCATCATCATCCTTCACCGGTGTGGAAAGCAACGGGAATCTACCACACCTACAATTCCCTAGTAAAGCTGCAAGCACAGCATGAAAATGCTATGATTGCAGTGAAGGACCTGCCTTCGGGCAGAATTACTATGGATGGATAAAATATACGAAGTTGAACTTACTGCAAAACAGAGATGAGTCTAAGTACTGTAAATTAGAGGTAATAAGTGACTATATGCTATGTTAAAATAAAATATCAATAGGTGTTTTGAAGGAAACTATTGTCTGGCAGCCCCTAATTTCAGGAGGGAGAGAAATCCAATTGTGAAGATGACACCGGAATAGAACGATATTTTAAGCAAGGGGTGTTACGTGTTAAGCTGTGCTTTGCTCGGATACTTAAATCATAAAAAGAGAGAAACTAGGTAGTTGGGGTAAAAAATCTGTGGAATTTTAATAGCAGGTTAAGAAGCCAAATAAGACGTATTGTGCTTTAACAAATGTATGAAGGGTTAGATAAAGCTACTGAAGTACGTAGATGGTGCGTAAAAATATAACCTACTTAGCTACGTACTTAATATACATAGTCTCTATTAATTCATTAAAAACATAATTCATTTTAATGAATTATATCAATAGATATTAACAAAGTAAGGAACTGCATTTTAAAATAAATATATCGATAATCGTATATTTAAAAGTATTTGCACTATTATTTATTTTGTTTACTTTTTATTTTAAACCATTCTTCTTTCCATCCCACAACAGACCCGGAGGCCCTTGGGGTAGTAGGAGGTTAAGGCTCCCACTTTTTTCTAGACAATCGACACTTTATGTTAGCCGGGTTGTCAGCCCTGCGTGACGGCCGCCTTTACCCCCAGAACAAGCGTCTGGTACTCATTTACGTTAGAGGCTGAGTCGACCTCAGGGCCATAGTGCCGACAGAGGGTTTGGGTCAGATTAAAAATCCTGACCCCAACGGGACTTGAACCCTCGACCCTCGGGCTTGTAGTTCAGTGCCTTAACCACTACGCTAGGGCGTGGCCCCTTATTTTAAACCATTAAATTGGCAATTTATCCTATAAGATGCTTTGATAAAGCAATAGAAAAACTCATGAGTTGAAGCTGCTTAAATTTGTGTCGAATTATACACTATATAGCAATAAGCAATAACTTACAGCAATACAGTGATTTTGTTTTCTTAACGTTCCGACACATATAAATAACTGGCTCGAAAAATTAGTGTTTCGCCAAATCATGGATTAAATGATCAGTTGTTTTGTGTGCGCCTTCATAGTTATAAAGTTAAATAGACAGTCCACAGTTTTTATTGCCTTTTATAAAATAATGTAACTTCTGGTTTTCATTGCACTTAATATTATCGTAAGTAATGTAGAACTTTTTTTGTAATATTGTCAGTGGTAGCGGTGAAGTTCAAACATATATAATTTATTTAATAACTTCATTCCGGTTGTACATAAACATTTCCAATTATCTTTGTTTAGTTCACTCTATTGTACTTCACAATCACAGTTACGAGAAAACACCTCGGTGTTCCGGATCATAACTCATTGGTCGCTTGCCAGACCAGTACTGACTCCCGTCTTTTTTTTTTTTTTTTTTCGAGTTTATATAACTGAAGGTACGGAAAGAGTCGGCGCTCCCGAAACTTCGAGAAGACAATCCTTCTCGAACTGGGTCTTCTAGAGAGGAGTTTCCTAATGCGGCGCGCCAATAAAGTGCCCACGAAATTTCAAACGAAGAGGTTGCAACAATGCAACCATATATATGACGAGTCCACTGTTGTGGTCTCGAGGTAGCGTGCTGCCTTGTCACGCAACGGGCCCGGGTTTCGATACCCGGTCGGGACAGGCTCCTGGGTGAGGTTTTTTCGGGGTTTTTCCTCGCCTGTAAGACAAATGTCAGGAAGCTTAGAGCCCAACTGTTCCCGAAAATCATCCGGCCATCATCATCATCCTTCACCGATGTGGAAAGCAACGGGAAGCTACCACACCTATAATTCCCTAGTAAAAATTCAAAGCGTAGCATGAAAATGCTATGATTACAGTGAAAGACCTGCCCTCGGACAGAATTACTATGGATGGATGGATGGATATGACATGAAAAGAAAAATAAACGCCTGAACCGGGATTTGAATCCAGGATCTCTCTCTCTCTCTCTCTCTCTCTCTCTCTCTCTCTATATATATATATATATATATATATTGGATTTTATAAGTAACATGTAGTTTATTTTATAATCCTATAAAACAACAGAAACACGTGATAAGGGCAATTACAATGTACAATATTATAATAATTGTTTGTCCGTACATACCCGTGTATCTCCATGTGGCAAGTATGGTCCCTTTAGTGAGTTACTTAAGCAAGCTAATTTAGTTTTGCTTATTTCACCACAGTTGTCGGCGAATGTCGACTGGTTAGCTCATCGCCTCAAATAGACATCTAACAGGCAACCAAGGTATTACTAGGATTAAATTTTGTTCAGAGGCTCTAATTTGGGTTTGAGATTTCTACGATCCCGAAAATCAACACGATTTAAAATCCGTCCCAGAAGATTAGTCCCTTGATTTTTCCATCCTAAAAATCCATCTATCCCGATCGGGTTTGAACCCGCGACGCTCGGGACCAGAAGCAATAATAATTAATTACAAATATTAAAACACATGTACAAAATAACAGTAGGGCTATGCAATAACCTAAATGGAATGTCTAATACAAAACTAATAGTGAACGTAAGAACATTAACAGGATTGTTCTCCTATTAGGCTAATAAACGACACATTCTATACATACCGTTAACTTATATAATTTAATTAAATATATGAATATCTATCCTAAACAAGTTTTTTATTGTTAATTATATAATTACATGTAGTTTTGAAAAGTGTAAAGATTTTTATAATCAGATGTTTCTTTATAACTTACCCTGCACATATATTGTTTTATTATTTTCAGTCTGATCGATAGTTTCATGTGTCAATTATTAAAACACACATTAAAGTGAATTAATAAGTTCTGTATATTTGTCATAAGTAATCCCACGAGTGATATCCAATTTATCTAGAGAATTTGGAAATCAAGAGTGGCATTTGTTAGGACTATTTAACGAATAAAATTAAGCTATTTACTCACAAATCATTATTTAAATATAGTTATTTTGAAATATTTATATTTTTAATGTGAACGGCGATGTTTGAAAACAGGTGAGAAACGTTTATTATGCTTCATTTGTTCATCACTGCAACCAGGTCATATTTATTGCCAAAGGATCGCAATATTGTAAGAATGCACCCTAGTGGAGGAAGAATGAAACACAACAAACTGTTTATAACCAACATTATTAATTCATTTTTGATGTTCTAAGATGTAAATATGTCAAATATATTTTTCTGGAACGTTGTTACCTGGCAAATAATACGTTTAAGAAAGTACAAACAGTGGTTTCTTTTTATTGTGGTATAATCAATTGCTAGAAATGTTTTTCTATTATATCTCACAAGCAGAATCTTGTTACATTCATGCACTATATATATAAAATTTGGGAGCCGCTTGATAGAATGAAATTGATAAAATCGAGGTGAAAAACAACTGTGATTGGTTTTAAATCAAAATTCATTGAAATGTGATTGGTTATTGACTGCCATTTGGCGCATGAGTTAAATAGTCTGCAAAAATAAATCAGAAAGTAGCATCAATAAATCAGTTTAGTTTGTTATGAAAGAAATAGCATAGATTTTCTTCGTAATATATGTCAGATGCAAATTTAATAGAATATATTTTGACTATTGCCTGGTGATTCCTAATCTTAATTCACAATTATTTTTTAATTCAATGCCACCACGTCATCATTTCGACATTCAGGTATTCTCTCCTGGCATTGCGTTATTGTAACACACTTCTGAGGTTGGGTGCCTAGAAGGCGGAGTTACGCTGCCCCTATGATATATATAAGAGGTGATGACGATGGTAATGATGCGCCAGGAGAGGCCTGAATCCTAAACTTAATATGTTAATGACGATAATGATGGCCACATAATATTTGGGGACAGTTTGGGCCTTAAAAGTTTCCTGACATTTGTCTTGTACATAAAGAAAGTTTTTAGACATATTCTTATCCCTTAAATTAGCGAAACAATAATTCATCGTGCCAGTTATTTAAATGTTGCGGACCACAATGAAAACAAAATCATAGAAACTGTAGGTTATTCTTGTACATTGCTGGGTTATTTGAAACAAATTTATGTATTGTCTACTCAATTGATTTTCTAGCGTTTTATAAAGAATATTAAATAAATTATATCAATGTATCTTATAGGATACATTTCCAATTTAAGGGTTAATTATAACTTTTCTCTATATACAGCATTTTTAAAATTCTTGGGTGTGCAGAGTAATCACATTTGACATTAGGTACAAAATAGCCTCATCTTACAATAATATTAACTAATTAACTTATTATCCTGTGCTTAACGTTATAAATTTATATTTTTACTTCTTATCTGACGCTGTCGAACCCATAGGTCCATGGCCGCGCGGACATTAGATCTCTATATATCCTATTCCGAGCTAATGTTTTCCAATCACCCCCTGTATAATCTACTTCCCTCAAATCATAGTTAATGTTATTCTCCACCTCATTCTTGGTCTACCAACTGAGTGTTTCCCCTCTGGTTTTCCTACAAGAAGCTTCCATGCACGTCTTTCGTTCCCCATTCATGCAGCATGTCCTGCCCATCGCAGTCTATGAGACTTAACTATTCTTATTATATCTGGTTTCCTATAAATACCATGTAGTTCACTGTTATTCAGTTTTCTCCATTCACCTCTCTGTTCATCTATCTTTGGTCCATACATTTTCCTAATAACTTTATTCTCAAATACTCGTAATCTTCTTCCTCCCTTAAAGTAAGAGTCCATGTTTCGCATCCATATAATATAACTACTAGAGTAATAGCTTTATATTTTTTTTTCAGTTTAACGTTTTTTGAAAGGAGTTGGGAGTCAAGAGTATCTGTAATGCATAATAGCACCCATTTCCAGAGTTGATACTATGTTTAATTTCCTTGTGCATCTCATTCCTATTTGTGATTATGGGAGCGGATTTTTATCTAATAAAAAATAAGATTGCAATGCAGATAGTATATATTATTCAACTGTTTGTGTGTGAAACAAGATAAAAGACAGTCAAAAGTCTTACTTTTCATTATACTATTCAACTGTTTGCGTGTGGAACCAAAACAAAAGACAGTCATAAGCCTAACTTGTCATTATACTATGTTGGAATCTTAACTTGTAGTACATAAAAATCCGCTCCCTAGTGATTATTGTTCCTAGGTATTTGAATCCAGCCACTTCCTGAAAATTTCCCTCATTTGTCATTAGCTGTTCATTTCCATTAAATCATGTATTTATATGTGCAGTTTTATTGATATTGACTTCCAGTCCCAATTTCTTAGTGTTACTCAATAGTGCGTGTTGGCCTTTAATCCATGTAATGTATTTCTGATAGTAATTATTTAAGTTATTTTGTGCTTAACACGTTAGAAATTTATATTTTTAACTTCCTTTAAAATAAAAGAAAAATATTTCCCGTCCTGATATAAATTAAGATATGAGATGATTTTTCGGCGCCGGATATATTTATGAGGCGGGAACTGTGTATACAACTGTATAATTTCTAAATGTTAACTCGTTTACTTTGAGCTTGAATTTTACGGCCCAGTAAATAATATTGTGGGGTAGTAGGGTGAACTATGTTATCTAAACAGGAAACTGCACAGCGCTGATTCAGATCTTTAAAATAAAAACTCACATTTTGAATGATGTTCATTATTACTACTGTAGTGTTTAACAGTTTCCGTAAATCCGTTCCAGCGCCCCCTGACTCACGTCCGGAAAGTAATATTTCTGGATGCAGTTTTAATTCTGAATTCATATTTCAGTTACAGACAATATGCAACCATATTTAGTACAAAAGAACACTAGATTAGGACTTTATAAGGTTATTGTAAGACCAGTATTACGATATAGTAGTGAAGAAGAAGAGATGGATGCTGAATAACAGCAAATGATATGCGATTTATGCGCCGTATAGCAGGCTATACAAAGTGGGACATAAAAGTGGACGATAAAAAAGAGGAAATTATGGAAAAGTTATATGTAGATCACCTTCTCCATCGTATGCAAAACTACTAGAACAGCTGGAAAGCACATCTTCAACGAATGCATCTCACAGAATTTCAATATCCTCAAGGCAAAAAATCGCTGGGACGTCCAAAAAAGCGCTATAGAAAATTCCTCTTTGAAACCGTAACAGGCTGTATAGTTTAAAACTTGCATGGATGATGATCTTCTTTTATACAAGAACGAATAATATAAATTACAACTTTCGACGTCTATTTAATTTTGTTTATTGCTTCTAATACAGTCAAGAATGAAATTGAATTATACAGTATATTTTAAAGCAAATCAAATGTATTTAACTAGGTCCTGTAAATAAATAAATCTAGCCTAATATATAAAAATGTTTGTTTGTTGTTTGTTTGTTTATTCGTACTTTTGCGCGGCAGTACCGTTGATCCGATTGTGATGGGGCTTTTTTTAGAATGTTCAGGAGATTCCCGGGATGAACATAGACTATAATAAACTTGTGATACTATGCTCCTACACCCTTAAAATCGTTCTTTGTACTGGAAAACGTGAAAATAATAGCTTTTTGGGCGTTTAAATCGCTTACGCTGCCTAACCATAACAAATACCAATACAAACAAATAACACAATTAATATACACGGAATTTAATATCTCAAAAAAGCTCTACAAAAAAGTCCGCGACAGCATATGTTTATCTCTTATCGATAATTCACAATAACCATTTTTGTCTTTCATTGATGCCAAGAAGATCGAGACAAGTAGGCCTACGTAGATTCCTATGCAAGCATAGCAGCACATGACGGGTATTCTTTTACGGATAACTCACAATAACGAATTTTGTCTTTTAGCTCATTTATGCCAAGAAGATCGAGATGAGTAATCAGCACGTGGAATCTTAAAATATGTACGATATACATTTATAATTATTTTACCTTTTACTTATTCAACTAAACATAAAAACACATTAATTTTCATTTATTTAGGCGTAACAGCACACGTCGGGTATTAGCTAGTATGTAATAAAATTCAGTTCAATTTCCTGCTATTACTACTAGAATAATTTTCAAATACATGTTTGATAGTTTATTTATCGTTGAATTTTGTTACATGACCAACTACATACTGAGTTAATTTTTTTTTTTGAGAATGGGTTTACTATTAAAATTTATACCTGATAGGTACTTTTTACCTGTCATATGTCACTCAGGTCTTAGAGTGGCAGACCTGTCTGGAAAAGGAATTCAACTATGGATCACACACATACTTTTTTGATCACACAAGGACATGTAGGATCTCTCGAATGGCTGAACTGCTCAATGTCGGTTCGGCCTCCGAGACAATGCAACATTAAGACGAATCACACAATTCATGCTAAACATGGCGAATATGATAATGATGGTTATAATTGACAAATGTTGGTGGACCGTGTTGGTCTTAAAGTTTCGTGGGATTTGTCTTACAGGTGAAGAAACCCCAGAAAAAATCGCCCAGGAAACTTATCCCGACCAGGGATCGAACCCAGGCCCGCTACAATTGAATACACCAGCTGTGGACTATTGTAACTCATAAACTATTAATTGTGGTTAAAACAGATATTTCCGTGAAAGGGGGTTTCATTCCATGTTCTTTCATACTAAACATTAGTATTTATTTTCGATTATTTTTTATAAACAAAAGAGTGAAGTTACATATTAGTAGTATTGTGTGGGATGCTGAACCTCACCCACGTGCACAACTCTTCAAAATTTAAATTGAAAAAAAGAACGTTATCAATTGAATCTAGTCTTTCCAAATGCAGCTGTTGGGAAATTCCAACGAAATTCAAACACCCAATTAGTTGGCTTTGATTTCCAAGTCTTGTACGAATTTATAAAATATAATCATTAATAAACTAAGAAAATTAAATGTACGCCTCTTTTATAACGTCTGCTCATAAAATAATTATTTTTAATCAATTTAATAATAATGTCTGTAGTCTTTTTTTTCAGACGCTTCTAATATTGCATGAATCTGCAAGATAATATATCTTCTATTTATTGATTTGCATTTATTTATTTATTTAGTTATTATTTAATGATAGGTGGGGTCAGGATTTTTAAACTGACCCAAACCTTGTGGCGGCACTATGGCCCCGAGGTCGACTCAGCCTCTAACGAAAATGAGTATCGGACGCTTGTTCTGGGGGTAAAGGCGGCCGTCACGCAGGGCTGAAACCCGGCTGACATGAAGTGCCGATTGTCCAGAAAAAGTGGGAGCCTTAACCTCCTACTACCCCAAGGGCCTCCTGAGGCTTGTAGTGGGATTACTTTATGAAATGGTGCACATGATGATACGCGTCCTGGCAATGAAATTTCATCCTGCATTTGCCTTGACGATTAGGAAAACCAGGAATAATCTGTTTATATAAAGAGAAATGTGATGTAAAGGAGAGTAACAATCTTCGAAATTTTGGTTAATTGTTCGGATAACAGTGATATCTAATATGTTTAAATTTTCCAGAGAACGCAGTAACGATTTTTTTCTAGTCCCCTAATTAAACTACAGATTTTCATAGTTCTAATTTTCAAATTAAATGCAACCGAGTAGCTCGCAAACAATACAACGCAAAATAATTCGAGTTTTTGATAATCTAGAGAAATTTGATGCTCAGTTTCCGTTAAATTGTTTTATACCACAACTTAACATTCTCCATTATGTGCCTTACATGACAATTTTGTTACCATGGTAACCGTGGTCTCCAAAATGCCTCCTTCTATTATTTATGTTAGAACTTTATGATTATTAGTCAGGAATGTTATGTAATAAAATATAAGTTTGCAGTACATATAGTATATAATATTCAGTTGTTTGTGTGTGAAACCAAGATAAAAGACAGAAGTCTTACTTCTCATTATAGTATTCAACTGTTTGTATGTGAAACAAAAACAAAAGACAATCATAAGTTTAACTTCTCCTTTATACCACGTTGCGATCTTACCTTTTAGTACATAAAAATCCTGACTCCAGTGATTATAAATTAAGGTACATAGAGATAGACCTTAATTCCTGACGATTTGGAATTCTATTATCAATGAAGGAAATTTCCTTTCACGAACAATTTATAAGAAACAATATATTAATTGAAAATATTGTAGGATAATACATATTGCCATCTAATTAATTGAAGCTGTGTTTGCAGTATAATTTCACAGTCTTAAGAACTTGTATTAATAATAATTAATTGATATCTTCTTTCTCATTAAAATTCTGCCAGAGCATGATTTCTCATTTACTTTCACTGTAGTTTAATATATTCTATATAAACAGGAGTAATGCCCGCCTACGAGATTGTTCACGGAATGTTTACAGGAAACCTGTTTCCTCAAGTTCATGGAATTACTTAATTGTTTTTATACATGCTGTACCGGCTACTGGATTCTACATTCCTACCTGTCTCACCACTGATGTGTCAATAGAATCACACATTATTTATGTATATTTAAGGTCGCCAGTCTTCATTTTAATATTTATCATCATCAATAACCAGGATTAAGATCAATGGCCTGTTCCGATCTCATTACAGGTCGAATTGGTCATTCCATATCTTCAATGGTGTTCCCAACAATCTTCTCCCTTTTGGTTTAGGCTAATTATAGATTCTTCTTGGTATGCGCTGTTCATTCATTCGTAATACGTGCTGAAGGTAAGCGTTTTGATAGTATTTTATTCTTTCACAGAGATTAAATATATTAAGTTCTGTTCTTATATCTTCGTTTTTTTTATCGGTCCTTTGGTATCCTGCTATTGCTCTCAATATCTTCATTTCAGCAGCCTCTATTTGTTTACGATCTGCCTTTGTTAATGTCCAGGTTTCACATCCACAGATGAGAGATGGAACTGCCAATACTTTGTAAAATTTCTAAATAGTTTCTTTTCTAGTCTTATTCAATAAAGTGTGTTTAATTGTGCCACGTAATGTATGTCCAATCCAACGTCGTTTTCTTTCTTCTATATGACCTATATGCGTCACCTCCCTTAAATAATGGTTAAAGCTATTTTTTCAACTTATTCTTTAGCTACATACTGAGCCCTTTTCCTCCGGTTCTTCTAAAAAATAGTTCTGTTCTTTTCTTTAATTCCCATTTCCTACTATTTGTCCGCCCATCACATTTTATAAGAATTAGGGTCGGCTTCACCAACAGAGGTAACTGCATTACGCCAGTTTTCCCGTGTATAATGCATAGCATAAACTGGCGTAATTCACTTACTTCTGTTGTGAGACCGGCCCTTAAAGTACTACAATTGAAAAATAGTTTGAAGTTGTATAACAAAATATATATTACAGATCCGAAAACAGTATTTTTTGTTCCTCGACTGTCATAACATGTTTTTATAAACATATGTTGTACTAATTAAGATACAATAAGGAGCCTAAAATGTGATAAGGATGTTGTAATGAGCTTATGTCGGATGACTTGCTGCTAGAAACGTTAATCTGTTCTCTAAGACTGGTGCACACTTGTGACCGAATTAATGAGAAAGGTTATGTAATTCTTACATATATTATTCTCCTAAAAAATACTTAATTTATTTAATGGAAAAATTTTCCTAGCAAAGATGTATCCGGTAATTACCAAATTGGATATTTTAAGGATATTGAAAGACAGAATGATATGTAGGACTAATATCTCCTTGTGTTTTGAAGTTTTTATGTTAGGAAATACCGGATGAACTGGTGGAATGTGGCCAAAGAAAAACCAGTCTAAAAGAATATAATTAAGAAACTGAAACACTCATTTGGCTCTAAGTCTACGCGCTAAAATATAAAATTCCTTAATGCTCGCACACGCACGCGCGCACACACACACGCACACACACGCACGCACACACACACACACACACACACACACACACACACACACATATATATATATATATATATATATATGTATATATATATGGGCACTAAAAAGACAACATGAAAGCAGAATAACGGCTTGTGAAATGAGATTCATGCGCAGAACAGCGGGTTACACCAGATGGGATCGAAAAGGAACACCGATATCTTAAAAGAATTGAAGACTACGCCAATTTTGGAATACATTAAACAGTACCAACTAAATTGGAAACACCATCTAGAAAGAATGAGTTCAAATCGGATCCCCAAATTTTCTATAGGATCGTAACAGGCCTTGACCTAATACTTGAATGGAAGAAGAAGAAGAAGATATATATATATACCGTGTGGCCCAAAAGTCGGTTGACAAATGGGAGAAGTTTGGCTGATGTTAAAACTAGCCACACTGATTGAATTGTCATGTTCATGGGTTTCATTTCAGCGCTAACGTAGATGTTCAAAGTGATGTCTATCCACCTGGAGACAATGTCTCATTCGATCATGAAATTCAACACTCACATTGAAAGTGTATCTGGTGAAATATGCCGAATAACATTACTGATTCGGTCTTTCAAGTCTTCCAGTGATGTGGGCTGAATCTGGAACACATGTTGTTTTACATATCCCCAAAGCAAGAAGTATAGGGGCGTTAAATCAGGTGACCGTGCAAGCCAAGGCCTTGGGCCACCCCGTTCAATCCACTGATATCGAAATTTCCTATTCAAATTGTTTCGAACAATTACAGCATAGTGAGCATAATTGCTGCTGTCTGTTCAATGGCAGGTCACCTAGAAAGTCTAGTAGAGTAGAGTCCAGCACTTCACTGTAAGACAGTTGGTTCACATTGTCTTCAAAGGAACGTGGGCCCACAACCGTATCACAAACAAGACCACACCACACCATTACTCTGGGGGCACCTGGGTCATTCACCTCACGCATCCATACTGGATTTTGCGTAGACCAATACCGAGCATTTTGAGTATGGGCATGACCGCCCAAATAAAATAAACTCTCATCACTGAAAATAACTCGTTTAATGAAATCATTGTCATTGTCTATTTGATTGGTGATCCAATTGCAGAAATGACGTCTATGTAGAGGATCATTGTCATGCATTGTGTGAACATGTATCATCTTATACGGACGAAAATGCGATGCTTTTAAAATTCACCGAACAGATTCCTTGCTCACTCCACTCCGCCTTGACACATACGAATTGATCTTTTAGGGTTTGCAATAACCTTTGCAAGTACGGTAATTGTGTTTTCTTCATCAGTAGCCGTCTTTGGTCTGCCACTTCGCTTTGCATCCAGCACAGAAAAGGTCCTCTTAAATTTATTTAAAAGTATTTCAGGATGCCGCATGCGAAACTCATCTGCAGCCTCTCTCAAAGTTCGATGGTTATCACCACAAAGCAATACTAATTCATCTCATTGTTCTGGAGTAAGCATGATTGACTTCAATGTTTTATCTAATGTATAAACTGTCTTCCTTTGAGAGTTGCTTTCTGATATAGTACATCTGTCAGAAACAACAAACACAAATCCATTATTATTATTATTAATTGTTGTAATAATTATTTCCTTTTTATTTTATTCTTTTATTGTTACCATTGTTTCAAGAGTAAAAAATACTTAAAATAGCACATTGTTATAATTCTATTAATATTATTATTATTATTATTATTATTATTATTATTATTATTATTATTATTATTATTATTATTATTATTATTATCAGGGGTCCTCATCTAGGGGATATGTGGATGGCGACCACAAGGTGCCCAAGCTGAGCAAAACATTTCTTCCACTTACTTGTGTTTTGCACTCTTTTAACTTTACTATCTAACCTCTCTCGGTTAACACTTGTTTTTTCGACCCCGACGCTATTAGGGCATCCGAGTGCTAGGGAGTCTTTCCTTTCTTGTATTTCTTCTTTCCTTTATTTTCTTTTCTTCTCCAGAAAAGCCTGACCAGAGGCTATAAGATGGCAGCCCCATCACTGGCCTTGCCTTCCTTTGGCCAGCAACCAATCGAAGGGACTATTATTATGCTTTCAAGTCTTATACGAGAATTTTCCAGAAGGATCAATTTTCTATAGGATCGTAACAGGCCTTGGCCTAATACTTGGAAGGAAGAAGAAGAAGATTATTATTATTATTATTAGTATGCATTGTTATAATAATTATTTCCTTTTTATTTTATTGTTTTATTGTTACCATTGTTTCCAGAATAAAAAAAATATACCTAAAATAGCACATACTTGTTATTGAGAAAACTTTCATTTGTTAACCGACTTTTGGGTCACACGGTATATATACAAAACGAATTTAGCTAGAGAGAATCAGCTAGAATATTGATATGAAGTAACTGTACCGATACATACAAAAATTATCCTCAGTAGTAAAATAGTTATACTTTTTAATAACTCCTAATTGTCAATTCATTTTTATTAGTTCAGAATAATTATAGAATTTATTTTATAATTATACATGTCTTAAATACTAGGTAACACCCGGTGTGCGCTACTACGCCTAAATATATGAAATATTAAGGGTTAATTAATTATATAGTATATCAGCGCTTATAGCAAAGACAATTAAGCGCTTTACATGTAATATCTGCACGGTTTGTGCGCATTTCTCCTTTATTATATACTGCAGCGAACCGAGCATGGTGGTTGCTAGAATAAATTTTTAATTTCGAATTTCAGGTAAACCCCCACTTCTAACAATCGGATTTCGCTGATTTTTTGGTAATATCTACTTCTGTTTATTTTAATAGAACATACCGAGTTTCGTTCTGAAACACTGAAATTTGCGACCGCTAGAGTGATTTTTAAATTATTGTTTCAGGTGAACCCCTACACTTATCGTTTTAGAACATAATAAATACCTGCTAATCACTCATTGTACTTGAAAATCTGTACGCCTATGTACAAATGTTCTTGTAGATCTTTTAAGAGGTTTAGAAATCTAAAACGGGTAAACATACGCAGACTGAATTTTTATATAAAAGAAGATAAGTTATATAAATTATAAGTGGGAAGTAGTTATTTTAATATAGGCCTAAATTAATTGTAATTTAGGTGATGTGAAGCCAGCAGCCAGCTTGGTCAAGCTCCATCTAGGTCTGTCGCGCCATGGCGTTAAAAAATCTTATTAGGTCTTACGTAAAATAACCCAAAGTCAGAAAAAAAAATCTAAGAAAAAATTAGCAGCCATTTCTCTTCCAAATTTGAAATGTGACTTTAATGGCCTAATTGTTAAAGAACGTCGCTAAATAAAATGTCCAGATGATCGGTTTCCACGTTATATTTAATATTGTTTTATTTGATTTTAAAAAACTCGTTTTAACGTTACAAATATGAAAAGGTTTGTTTTCACTTACCGGTACCACACTCGTATTTTTATGAGGAGGGTGGTCACACCTTAAGATATGGACGTGACGTAATATAAACGTGTGTGGTCAGAATATACGCGGAAGCAGTATAGCAAATAATAACCACGCCGACATTGTTAAGAGAGTGTAAATGGAAGATGGCATCTTTCTGTAGCCGTTCAATTTACCGCCCATTGTATTACGTGATTCTGATTCCGACCAGTTTGCCGCCTTAGTGCATACTTACACTATTACACAGGAGTCTGCTTATAATTAAAGGCGTGAAGTTTGTATAAATTAGCTATTACAGTGATTCTGAAAAAGTGGCCGTAAATGTTTATCATTGTGTTTTTCAGCATTGAAATGTAAAGGCGTTCCACTGTTTTAGCAAATGTCGAAATGCCATTCTACCCTTATTGAGTATTGGTACACAAAAATACAAAATTAGGAATATATAAAAATCTTGTAAGGTCCAAAGTCAATTCTGATAAAATTCATATTGAAATTCCGTTGAGCTAAATAGTCACAAAGTAAAATATCAAAATTGATACCTGGCAGGTGCTGTCCTCTACTTGGTTAATTTTAACTTTTGACATCAGCGCCTTCGAGCGTCGTCGGTAGGGCCTGATGTCAGCGTCGCAAACTACAACAATTAGTAGCATATATCCTTCAGATGACGATGGAAACCAGTTTCCGAAAGGTCTAATATAATAATAATAATAATAATAATAATAATGTTTTATTTATTCTGGCAAAGTTAATGACATAAGGCCTTCTCTTCCACTCAACCAGCACAAATACAAATAAATATTTGACAAATATAGATATACACTATAAAAAGTTAAAGATACATTAAATACAGCAATGTAAATTTCATGTACTAACAACATTTTGAACGATAATAACAGTAATAATACTTACGATAATAATAATAATAATAATAATAAAATAGTAATGATAATATAATAATAATGACAATAATAATAATTATTATAATAATAGTATAAATATGATAAATTATAGCCTACGAGAAACACCAATTAATATATGTATCTTACACTGGGTAATGATGAAGTCGAGGTTAGAGCAAATATACATTTAGATTTCTTTTAAAAGATGCCAATGTCCGGCAGCCCCATATTTCTTCTGGTAGGGAATTTCAGTTGCGAGAAGTGAAGATAGTATATGACATGGAGTGATGTGATGTCCTATGTTAGTTCTTAAAAAATTAATCTAGTTGAGGATGACCTCTCCTGCCAGGTTTTAATCTTATACTTTAAGACTCATAGTAACCTTAGGAACAGAAACGAGGATCGTACGTGTGGACAATGGTACATGGCTGGCCGATTTTGACGTACAATTTTGGGGAAGATATTGGGACCAATCACAGTCGATAATGGATGGAGAAAAGATCTAACTTTACACTTAGGCACATATATTTGGATCTGGATATATTCACATTTATAAAGATTATGAGATTGAAGTAGATAGGGCATGAATAGAATGGAGGAAAAGAGAGACGCTTATCAAGTTTTTGTACAACAACCACGGGGAAAAAGATGAAGAAAGAGAACTAAAACCAGATAGTGAGATGACGTGTACAATGATACTAACTCACTGGCTCTATCGAAATCGTAGGTTCATGGCCGCGTGGACATAAGCACTCCATACATCCCTATACTGAGCTAATGTTTTCCAATCATCCCCTGTATAATCTACTTCCCTCACATAATAGATAATGTTATTCTCCCACCTCATTCTTGGTCTACCATCTGGACGTTTTCCCTCTGGTTTTCCTACCAGAAGCTTCCATGCACCTCTTTAATCTCCCACATGTGCCATATGTCCTGCCCATCGCATCTTATCTGGCTACCTATACATATCATGTAGCTCACTATTATGTAGTTTTCTCCATTCACCTGTCTGTTGTTCTCTTTTTTGCCCAAAAATGTTCCTAAGAACTTTATTCTCAAATACCCGTAATCTTCCTTCCTCCCTTAATGTAAGAGTCCATGTTTCGCATCCATATAATATAACTGGGATGATAACAGTTTTATATATTTTCAGTTTAACTTTTTTTTAAGGAGTTGGGACAAGTGTCCCTCCAATGCATAATAGCATGCATTTCCAGAATTGAGCCTATGTTTAATTTCTTTGTGTATCTCATTCCTATTTGTAATTATTGTTCCTAGATACTTGAAATCAGCCACATCTTCAAAATTTCCTTAATTTATCTTTAGTTGTCAATTTACAGTATATAACACATTTCAAGGCTTGAACATATATTTTTATGGGTTTTTACGTCCAGTCCCAATTTGTTAGTGTTATTCAATAGAGTGTGTGTGTTGGCCCTCAGTATCTCTTCGTTATTGCTCAATAATACTACATCATCAGCATAAACTAACAGCCTATTAATACCATTGAGTTGTAGGCCTTCTTCATTTCCCAAAGGTTTGATGGCATGCTCTAATACAAAATTGAATAGGTACAATGCTACTAGGAAATAAAAAAAATTACAAGATGGACAAATTACAAGAGAGTAGGCCTACTGGAGGAAGCTAGTGAAGAGACGAAAGGTCCGCATTGAACTGTAGTGTCATTAGAAAAAATCAAATATAATCAGAAAGAAGACCAAGAAGGCGTTGGAATGAAGAACCGAAACAGGCCAATAGGCCTATACTGTAAAGTTGTTGATGATAATCTTTAAACATAAGAAAATTATTCTTCGTTTGTGATTTTCTTATCTCATTGTGTAAAATAACTATCCTTTAAATATTGATTGCATAATTTTATGTAACAATATAGGCTAAGTAGAGTAGAATACATTAATCCTGAGTAATGTATTGGTATATGTCAATTTTTTGTATTGTGATTGAAATTGCAAGTGAAACACAACTTCCTTGATATGTGCAGCAAGTAGAGTACGTTCACTTGTTTACACTACTTCTAGATAAAGTTCCAATTACAAGCGTAACATGTCGACATCATATGACTTACACATGTAACCATTAATTTAGCGTGTGATATACATAATTTAGTGTGTGATATACAAGTTTGTGGTTGACATTTCCAAATCTTAATGGCTGTCACTTGCTTCCCAACATCCACAATTATTATTGCTTACTACAGTATAAGATATAAGGTTGATGACAAAATTCAATCGTAAGTCCCAGGGATCAGATTAACAAACATGTTATTGTCAAGCAACAAAATACTTACGCGCTGTCAAATCACATAGGCCTACTTATATCTCACGCACTTAAGTGGACGTGCTAAGTTTTCATTTAATGATATGTGACTAACAAGTAAGTAAAATGAACGTTGTGCATTTTAATATTCAAATTTTGATATTTACGAGGTCGGATCTTGGAAGATTGTGGTCTGAGAATCTCTTGAGGTAGGGTTGAGCGCGAAGAAAATACTTGTTTATTCTTGAGTGGAGTAGGAAAATTGAGGGTCAGTGAAGACATTTATATTAGGCCTAATTGTTTCCGCCATTCAATTTTTATAATGTTAAACTGTCTTAGTTGAATAGCTTTTACTGTGTGTGTGTGTTTTTAAATATATTTTGTAGGACTATATTTTGTGGAGTTGGAATATAATTAAGGGGACTAAATTATTAATATATAACACAAATTGTGAAGATTATTATATTATATGGTGCGAATACATGGACGTTGAAGCAAAAACACAAAAATAAATTATTGGTCACAGAAATTGACTTTTTAAGAAGATCGGCAAGAATATCAAAATTAGACAAAATAAAAAATAATACAATAAGGGAAATTATGAATGTAGAAAACGATATTGTACAAGAGATTGAAGAAATCCAACTAAGATGTTGTGGAGACAGAAACAAAGAAGTGTTAAAATGGATACCGCCTGGAAAAGGGAAACGTGGTAGACCAAAGCCAACGTTGAAAAAGGGAATTCAAGACAACATGAAAGGAAATTCAAGACAACATGAAGAAGAGAAATATGACAGAAGCAGACACACAAGATCGGGAAGTGTGGAAGAAAAAAAAATGCATATTTTGGTTGAGGATACCTGTTTAAATAACAGAAACAATCCTGAATTAAAAAACATTCTAGGCTACATTCTGATTAAAAAAACGCATAATAGTTGCAAACAGATGTTTCTTTGGATTTAGAAAATATCCAAAATCGAATATCTAATAACGAAGAAAACTAAGTCACTGTTTTATAAAACTCTTACAAGACCAGTAATTGCATATGCATAAGAAACTTGGACTCTTTTTAAAGTCAGATGAGAAATCTCTTTTTAGACAAGGAAGGTCCTGCTCTGACAATGTAAAAGGATGTACACGCATGGATAGAGTACACAATGAATCAATAAGAAATGAACTGGAGATATTTTCAATAGTTGATAAACTAGAAGAGCACAAATACCAATGGAAAGAACATTTAGACAGAATGGACAATACAAGATTACCCAAAAAGATCAACACCTACAAACCACATGGAAAAATATTTTTGGGACGGCCAAGGAAACGATGGACTTGAGACCGGATCAGGTCGCATTGACCTAATCCTCGAAAGGAAGAAGAAGAAGAAATCTCTGATTACTCCTGAAAGAAATATATTAAGAGATATTTTTGGGGCTGTGAAAGAAGGTGTTACATGGAGGAGAAGGAGAAATTGTGAATTGTATGAACTATATAAGGATAAATGATAGAAGACTAAACTGGAATGATCACATAGATAGAATGGAGAACAGTAGATTAGTGAAGAAAGTACGTGACTGGACACCTCAGCAGAAAAGGCCTTTAGGACGACCACAACTACGATGGAAGGACGTCACTATACCCCGGACCTGTAGTGAATGAAGACACAACAAGCTGCCAGCTTACATGCGTAGAGGAGGAAGAAGAAGAAGAAGAAGAATATAAGGAACCCGATTTAGTGAAGTATATAAAAATTAATAGATTGGCCAGGGATGGAGATTTGATACGTATTGACAATAATAAAACTGTTAAAAGATCTATATGGCACAACCACTACAAACCAGAAAAGTTGGAAGACCAAAATTAAGATGGGAGGATGATGTCTTGCAGCATATTAGAATTAGTAAAATTAGAAATTGGAAGAATTTAGCAGCAAATAGAGAAGTCTGAAAGGACATCCTGCGGAAGGCTAGGGCCCAAAATGGGCTGTCATGGCATATATAATGACGGCTATATACAGTAGATGGATAGATGAGAAAGAGGGAGAGAAAATAAAATTAGTAAAATTATAAATTGGAAGAATTTAGCAGCAAATAGAAAAGCCTGGAAGGACATCCTGCGGAAGACTAGGGCCCAAAATGGGCTGTCATGGCATATATAATGAGGGCTATATACAGTAGATGGATAGATGAGAAAGAGGGAGAGAAAATAAAATTAGTAAAATTAGAAATTGGAAGAATTTAGCAGCAAATAGAGAAGTCTGGAAGGACATTCTGAGGAAGGCTAGAGCCATAAATGGGCTATCGTGCCATATAAGATGAGGGCTATATACAGTAGATGGATGGATGAGAAAAAGGGAGAGAAAATAAAATTAGTAAAATTAGAAATTGGAAGAATTTAGCAGCAAATAGAGAAGTCTGAAAGGACATCCTGCGGAAGGCTAGGGCCCAAAATGGGCTGTCATGGCATATATAATGAGGGCTGTATACAGTAGATGGATAGATGAGAAAGAGGGAGAGAAAATAAAATTAGTAAAATTAGAAATTGGAAGAATTTAGCAGCAAATAGAGAAGTCTGAAAGGACATCCTGCGGAAGGCTAGGCCCAAAATGGGCTGTCATGGCATATATAATGAGGGCTATATACAGTAGATGGATAGATGAGAAAGAGAGAGAGAAAATAAAATTAGTAAAATTAGAAATTGGAAGAATTTAGCAGCAAATAGAAAAGCCTGGAAGGACATCCTGCGGAAGGCTAGGGCCCAAAATGGGCTGTCATGGCATATATAATGAGGGCTATATACAGTAGATGGATAGATGAGAAAGAGGGAGAGAAAATAAAATTAGTAAAATTAGAAATTGGAAGAATTTAGCAGCAAATAGAGAAGTCTGGAAGGACATTCTGAGGAAGGCTAGAGCCATAAATGGGCTATCGTGCCATATAAGATGAGGGCTATATACAGTAGATGGATGGATGAGAAAAAGGGAGAGAAAATAAAATTAGTAAAATTAGAAATTGGAAGAATTTAGCAGCAAATAGAGAAGTCTGAAAGGACATCCTGCGGAAGGCTAGGGCCCAAAATGGGCTGTCATGGCATATATAATGAGGGCTATATACAGTAGATGGATAGATGAGAAAGAGGGAGAGAAAATAAAATTAGTAAAATTAGAAATTGGAAGAATTTAGCAGCAAATAGAGAAGTCTGAAAGGACATCCTGCGGAAGGCTAGGCCCAAAATGGGCTGTCATGGCATATATAATGAGGGCTATATACAGTAGATGGATAGATGAGAAAGAGGGAGAGAAAATAAAATTAGTAAAATTAGAAATTGGAAGAATTTAGCAGCAAATAGAGAAGTCTGAAAGGACATCCTGTGGAAGGCTAGGGCCCAAAATGGGCTGTCATGGCATATATAATGAGGGCTGTATACAGTAGATGGATAGATGAGAAAGAGGGAGAGAAAATAAAATTAGTAAAATTAGAAATTGGAAGAATTTAGCAGCAAATAGAGAAGCCTGGAAGGACATTCTGAGGAAGGCTAGAGCCATAAATGGGCTATCGTGCCATATAAGATTAGGGCTATATACAGTAGATGGATGGATGAGAAAAAGGGAGAGAAAATAATACCAATGAGTTATTTTTTATTACTATACTCTCTTTAGAGATTAGTTTAAATGCCGAAGTATGGATTGAGAATTTTAAAAAAGCATTTTGCCAAGCAGACTTGAGATTGATTTACGTAATGTTCAATGGTCACACAGGAGGCAGGTCGACAACAGATGGTTAGGAATGTGCTTCTGAGCGGATGTTGAACCGGTTATCACCCTGGAGCGCGGGATGCTGACGGCACGCGTCCGGCGACCTCCATCTCAACCTTCAGGATGTCCACCACTCATAAATTTTGCAAATTCTTCACAACTAAAATATAACTGTGTCATCCTTAATCAAGGATGTCCCAGGTTCATTAAGATTAAATGTTTAATGAAGCAATTTCATGGACTATAATTTTATTGTAAAAGTTAGTTTGGTAATCAAGCATGCACTTGGTATTTCAAAACATCAGCTAAGAGACTTCAACCGTAAGTTCACTCAGGAATTCTACATGGATATTATGAAATCACCTATATTTATTGACGTAAACATATAATTTTATTAGCATGAATATTGCTATGTTTTTATGCATTTTCTCACTTCATTGTTATTTTATATTACGTTATATTTTTGTATCTTATGTATATTCTTTTTCTTTCAAAAAACGTTAAACTGAAAATATATCATCATCATCATGAACAAATTCGTTTTAGGCCATGTGGCCTATACGGTAAACCTAGCGAAGATGTTCTTGATCTTTCCACCGATGTTTTGGTCTTCCTTGGCCCCTATATCCAGTTGGGGTATATTGGAATGCCAATTTTGGAAGTCTATTTCTTGCCATTCTTCTCAGATGATTTTTCCATTCTTGTTGGTATCTTTGGATATCTTCATTTAAACTTGCTACTCCAAGTTTTCCTCTGATAGTAGTGTTCCTTTGGTGATCCAGTCTATTAACTCCTAACAATGATCGTAAGAAGCGCATTTGGCTTACTTGAAGTTTATGAGAGTTTCTTTTATTTAAAATCCAAATTTCACTTCCGTATTTTAGAACAGCTTTTGATGTGACGTTATGTAATCTTAGTTTTGTCTCTGTCCTCATCTGTTTACCAAAATGTCTTCGTATTACCCCATTTATTTTATTATATTTTTGTAATTTTGAATCAATGTCACTCTTATACTCTGCAAAATATATAAAACTATTATTCTACCAGTTATATGTATGCGAAACATGGACTCTTACTTTAAGGGAGGAAAGGAGATTACGAGTATTTGAGAATAAAGTTCTTAGGAAAATTTGGTCCCGCGCCGTAGCCGAGCGGATAAGGTAGGAAGCCTTGGCGCAGAGCTACGGGACTTGCGCTGGTTCGAGTCTCCATGGGGGAAGAAATTTTCTCATGGTATTTCGGCCAGTATGGGACCGGTGCCCACCCAGCATCGCGAGGCAATTGGGTAGCTACAATAAGTAGCGGCTCCAGGTTGAGGAACCAGCTATAACGGCTGGGGGACTCGACATGCTAACCACATGTCACCCCTACACTGGCTGTTGATCATCTACCTCTGTGATTGACACATGCGGATGTGAAGGGCCAGCAGCCGGCTGGTAAAAGGGCAACCGCTGAAAAGTGGAAAGACCCTCAATCGGAAAGGAAAATTTGTGGACCAAAAAAGAGAGATGTACAGACAGGTGAATGGAAAAGACTACATAACAGTGAACTACATGCTCTTCATAGGAAGACAGATGTAAGAATAGTTAAGCCTCGTAGACTATGATGTGCAGGACATGCGATACGAATGCGGAATGAAAGACGTGCATGGAAGCTTCTTCTAGGAAAACCAAAGGGAAAACGCCCAGTTGGTAGACCAAGAATGAGGTGGGAGAATAACATTAATTGTGATTTGAAGGAAGTAAATTATACAGGGAATGATTGGAAAACATTAGCTCATGATTGGGATGTGTGGAGAACTTATGTCCGCGCGGCCATGAACCAACGGGTTCGATAGTGCCAGTGAGTTAGTTAGTTAGTCAACAAATGAAAAATAAGAGTTTGTTTCAATGAGGAAAATACGCTGAAGCATTTTTTAACAACACTTCAGGGAAATGTGTCAGCTAACAATATACATTACAAGAATAGGCCTACGTCATCTATGAAAAGTGGCCTGCCGAAGTATCGCATAAATTGAAAATAGACCAAAGTAACGCCATATATACATCCAACGTGTAGTGCGAGTGTGTGGTGTACAGTGTGTTGAATTAGGGAACTATGAAAGTTCCATGTGATCTATGAAACGTGGTCTGCCGAAGTATTGCGTAAAATTGAAAATAGACCAAATTAAGAGTTATGGAGGCAATGAGCTGTTTCTCTAGAACGTATTCCGATAATCAACATTACATAGGAATTCTTAGCACATGGAAGGAAATATACGGTCGCATGTTGCGAGGTCTCAATTGGACAACGCCGCGGATTGGAGTAATCAAGTTATTGGCAAGTGATTCAACAGTCGCGCCTTGTCTATTATATAATAATCCACTCACTTTAGTCTAGATCCTCGTTGTAAAAAATAACATGTATTAAAATAATGCAAATAATTAAAAATCTCTGTCTAAAGTTTATAATGCTTATAATTTCAGTGACATCGAATGGATACGACAATAATTTAAAATTGTGATGAAATGTTACGCATGAAATGACATTATTGTTGTTGTAATGTAGAGATGTTTCCGCTCTGAACAAGGTAATGATTTGTTTCCTTATGTAACATGTTCTCAAACAGGAAAACGCACATGTCGGTAGTTAGCTGGTAACATACATGAAACAAGAAAAAATTTACAAATAAATAAATAGGGAGTAAATACTTGCCCATGTTCCTTATTATTCTTAGTTTTAACTTCTCTCTTTTATGTACTTTTGCATATCCCACGTCACTGCACTATGCCCTTACAGTGATACCTCTGTCGAGAGAGGTTGTTTTGAACTTTGGATCACATGCATTCTTTTTTGACGACATAAGGAGATGGAGGGCCTTCCACAATGAGGGATTTGCTCAATGCGGAGCCATCTCCGACATGACATGAACATTCAAGGTCTCTGCTTGCCGACAGTGCAGTTTCTGATGCCCTGTTCTAGTGTAACAATGTCCACTTATTATACCTAACATTGACTTACCAAGCGAAACATATCTTGCCGCCAAATGCTAGGGTTAAAATATCCGCAACCCCATATTGATAGCAACGAAAGGATTAGCTGCAAGGAAAGCCCCGTTGGCTTCATAATGTAGCACACTGGATGGTTCCCATCGCCGTCGCCACTATGTATGTATGTATGCATGTATAAGACACGCCATTCATTCATACATTCGTATTAAACAAGGCGAACATATGTATTCTTATGATGGCCAAATGGTGTTGGAAAATATTTTTGGGTCTCAAACATTCCCCGATATTTGAGTTACAAATGAGGAAAAAACCCGAGAAAACTTCACTCTGGAAACTTGTCCAGACCGAGGAAGATGCCTAAAAGAGAGAGATGAAGACTAGGAATAGGGAGACTGTATTAGTTGGAGATACCTTATTACTACCACTATATTTATTTATTATTGACCAGCATCATGAGCTAGTGGTCAGCGTTTTTGACTACTGTTCATGAGATCCCGGGTTCGATTCACAGTCAAACCATTAGAATTTTTCCTATGGTCTGGAATTTAGGTTAAGTTTAGAACTCTCATGGCGCTTCATTATCATTTATCACCCATCATATCATCGGGGTAACGTAACTCCGCTTTCTAGGCGCCCCAACTTTAGAAGTGGGTTACAATTAAGGAACACCAGAAATGTCGAAATGACAACCTGGGGCATTGAATAAAAATATGTATTTATTATTAATGATTCTATTAAGTGATGAGTTCTGGTAATGAAATTTCAACCGAGCGTTTCCTTTGACGATTGAGAAAAGAAAAGGTTGGTCAGGACCGGTAATTGAACTGGGACCTCCATAGTGCGAATCTCAAACACCAATAGTTGAGACAACTCCCTCGGTAGCGGATACATTATTATTATTATTATTATTATTATTATTATTATTATTATTATTATTATTATTATTATTATTATTATTATTATTATTATTATTATTATTATTATTATTATGCAGTTGGAGAAGAAACCCATTTGACAATGATAGATTTAGAGAAAGTTTGACTCAATTCCGAGGAACAAATTATGGGATGTATTGGAGAAATACAATATTGATAGAAACCCAATAGAAATTATTAAACAAATCTATAAATATAACTCCGCTTATGTTAAAATTGGAAATATAATGTCTAATCCTATAAAATCACAAAGGGATCGAAACAAGGGTGCAGTCTATCACCGATTTTATTTAATATTTATGTAGAATTTATATTAATGAAATGGAAACAAAGCTGCAAAGATATGGGGATCCCAATAGGCAACAGATTTTTGCTGACATTACAATTTGCCGATGATCAACTGGTTTTAGCACAGGACAAATTTGATATGGAATTCATGATAAAAAAGGTTGAAAAACACATATGAATCATGGGGTCTCACAGTAAATTTACAAAAAACAGAATATCTGGCAATAAATAGCAATGAAAGAGAAAATTTAATACTGGAAGAAGGAATCCAAGTAAAGCAAGCGAAACAAATTAAATATTTGGGAATAATTATGGATAACATTGAAGGTACAGGCAAAGAGAACATAAAACATAGAATTGAATTGAGTAGCAAAATAATATCATCGTTAAATTCCATGTGGTGGGATAAGCATATTTGGAAAGACACAAAAAAAATATTGGTAAAACACTGGTGGAATCTGTTGCAATGTATGGAAGTGAGGTATGGACAATCAATAAGTACTACAAGAATAGACTAATAGCTCTAGAAATGGATTATTTACGCAGAAGTGCCAGAAAGTCTAAATTAGAACATATCACAAATAAGGAAATTAGAAACATAATGGAAGCAGAAGAAAGCATAATTAAAAGAATTGAGGAGAAGGAATTAAAGTGATTAGGACATGTCTTAAGAATGGAAGATGAGCGATGGCCGAAGCAACTATATGAATAGCATCCGAACAGAAAGAAGAAAAGAGGGAGACCAAGGTTAACATGGAAGGAAAACATGAAGACAGTAATGCAAGCTAGAGGGCTAAGCATCGAAGATGCCCAAGACCGTAGGCTTTGGAGGTTTGGCACGGGAAGACGGCAGCAGCTGTAAAAACCCGAAGATGGATAGATAGAGATTATTATTATTATTATTATTATTATTATTATTATTATTATTATTATTATTATTATTATTATTGTACTTGATATCAGAAAAAGGGAAAAAATAATTAGCCTAATATTAGATACTGATAAATTCAGTTCACCAAAATTAGTTCTTAGTTCTTTATTCAGATTGGGAGGATAGATTTCTCTGAGCACCGCGACCTGAACTATCTCTTGGGCTATCCCAGAATTATGGAGATCAGTGGAATGAAAGTCTACGGTGTTACGTAAGTTGTAGGTCGTCTTCTAGGTCCGCTATTCGACTAAAGTAAATGTTCAAAGAATTTAGACAGACTTTTATATAATTAAAACATAAACTTTTATGAGACTCTTAAAGCCGCAGTCTGTTAGAAGTATAAACACTTAAAACTCCATATAATGCTTGATTCAGAAGCATGATTCACAAATGTATTTATGTATCAAAAACGTCTCGAAAGCCACCAAAATAATGATCGTCGTTGCCATAGCAACGTACAAAAGTCGTAAACACCGAGCATAAATTTTATTTATTGACTTCAAGACATGTTGTTTGTAGAACTTAATTCGGATTCAAAGGATATGAAAAAGGGCCTTTCTAATGAGTCACGACACCAAGTGTGCAATTTCTTTGCGTGTGTAAGTGCGCGTGCTGGCCCGATTTGGTCACAAGTGCTTCCGGAATTACTTAATTCTGTGCTGTAATAACAAAGGAAAATTCCAACGCTCTTTTAGATTGCTATTTTGACATTTCCTTTTGATACGTTTTTAAATTGTTTGTGACTCATAAAAACTGCAATGTTCTTTCACTTTGAAGTGACATTTTTAAGAAAGAAGGGCAATACAATCTTATGTAGTCTAGGCTTATATTTACTTTTACTTTCGATTCTCGTTAAGTTTCATTAGCTTTATTTCCATCCTCTTTCCGCCAATTTTTATATTTTGTACTTTTATTACCATCGGCCGCGGTGGACTAATGGCTATGCTCCTTGCCTCTGGTCCCGAGGGTCGCGGGTTCAAACCCGGCCGGGGTCGATGGATTTTTTAGGACGGAAAAATCCAAGGAGCAAGTCCTTCGGGAGGGACTCTAAGCCGTGGGTCCCGAGTCTGAAGATTGTCAGGCTCGTAAAAAATCCTTAAGCCTGAATGAAAAGGCATCTAAGCAAAATTTACCGAATTTTCCCGTCGTAATACTACCTTGGTTTTCTAGATGTCAGTATGAGGCGGAACGCTGACCACGGACCACTCAAAAATGACATCTATACGAAAACAGTCCGTCGCCGTGGCGTAGTCGGTAGAGTTCCTACTTTCCACTCCGGCGACCCTGTTCGATTCCCGGCGGGGTAGGGGATTTTAAAATCTGCATCTTGGGTCTGGATGTGTGTCCTGTCTTGTGTTTGTATGTGTGAATAAGATAAAAAGGTTAACAAAGTTAAACAAAAAGGAAAAACAGTGTAAACGAAAGAAAACGACAAAGAAAAAAAAAAGTGTAACTACATTAGTCCGTCGCCGTGGCGTAGTCGGTAGAGTCCCTACCTTGCACTCCGGTGACCCGGGTTCGATTCCCGGCGGGGTATGGGATTTTTAATCTCCACCTTGGGGTCTGGGTGTATCTTGTCCTTGTGTCTATGTGTGAGAATAACAGAAAGTTAAAAAAGGTAAAACAAGAAAGAAAACAGTGTAAACGAAAAAGAAAGAAAAGAATAGATAAAAAAACAAGTGTAACTAAATTAGTATGGTTTAAATTCTTCCCTGTAGGGGGAGAGCGCCTAAATCTCTGTAAAGTGAAAACATGGGCTTATAATACAGTACTTTGATTACCAATTGTAGTCCCCATCGTTCCGTCTGCATATTTTAAAATTACAATTTTTTAAAATTCTAATACATCGTTTTAATATTATGATATCGTATAGTAACTTGTTCTAGCAACTTCATGACGCAAGCGATTAGAACTCGCCTTGTAACTCTTGAGTCCCGAGTTGCATCTCGATCACTCCATAGGGAATTCGTGGTAGACGAATCGGAAGCAGGACAGATTTTCTCGGGATTTATTCCGTTTTCCCTTGTCAAAAATTGCATTCGAGTACTTCTTCATTCCATGTCTTCTATTTCGATCCATTTCATTCCATCTGCCCCTGTGCTGTTGCGGGTAGTGAGCCGGCATCCTTGCATGCCACGCATCTTCAGTAATATGAGCTTCATTACACGCATCCTTGACCTTATGTCCCACAGGAGTAGAAGGTTTATTTTTTTAATTATTTGTAATGTAACATATATTTCCAACGGCTGGGGGACCCGATATGCTGACCACATGTAACCCCTACACTGGCTAGATGATCGTCTACTTCTGTGATTAACACATGTGGATGAGAGTCTACCAGCCGGCTGGTAGGCCAAGGGCCTTCTAGGCATGACGCGTTTGGAGTAAAAAAAAAAATACATATTTTCAATGTCACCAGGCTGTCTTTTATGACATTTCTGACTTTCTCCCCTGGCATTGGCGGAATTGTAATTCATTTCTTAGGTTGGGGCACTTGAAAGGTGGAGTTATGTTTCCCCAATGATATGATGGGTGATAAAAGATAATGAAACGCCTGTAGAGTCATTAACCTAAACCCAAACTAATTCCAGACTCTCAACTATTTAAAATTTTCGCTGATTTCACTCTAGGCCTTTCGAAGCATGCTTCATCTTCTGGAGTTGTTGTAGTAGTATTGAATTATCTGTATATGTCTTGTAGAGGGTTTTGCTCATTAGGCATATTTTTGTTAAGAACGTTTGTATTCTTGACCACCTTGATAATTTCGATTTCTTCTAAAATGTTAATTTTGTGTGTTGTTTTCTCTGTGTATAATTGACATTAAGAATAATTCTCTTAATGAAAAATGTATATTGTCTGAACAGGAATCGAACTTCGGACCTCATCAACTATAATCCGAAACGCTGACCACTAGCCCATGAGCTGGTGACTTGTAATATAAATTAGTTCTTGTAAGATTACCGACCTGTGAAAAAATTACTGAACAATGAATGTAATATATCGAATTGTTTCAGGATGCTGAAGCATGTACAACTGAGCCCGTTTCGAAGCCGAGCAGACACACTCAGTCTTAGTTCTACAGCCAGCTATTCGAGTCTCAGTCCAGAGCCACTATCCAGCCGTTCGTCCAGCTACTCCAGTCTCAGCGAATCTTCTCCTTCGGTGAGTATTCATATCATTTCTCGTCACGTTAAAGGCATTTATCTCCGACATCAGATGTTCTCCTTTTTTGTTATTGAATCGCTGATAATTTTATTTTACTTGCCATACACGAGTTGATGATGCTTGTGTACGGTATATATGCAACCTCCGTAAATCAGATCACCAAACTCCAGTATTTGAAATGTCTTGGCTCCGAGTGGAAGACGGCGAATGATGCGTTGCCTCTGCTTCTTATACAACACTTCGTCCACCTCATCGCCCCTTTATATTTCTACTCGCTTCCATTCACTATCTCCTCACCATAACTTAAGTACACGATCGAGAGAAAATTCAACTGTAGCTGTTCCTGTACATCGAACATCTCACTATTCCTCATCCTTCCTTGTTTCAGCCACACAACTATGGAATTCCCTCCCCTCCTATACCAAGGACTGCCAAACTGACAAAATAAAGTTAAAAAAGAAGCTCACTAAACATTTCCTTATACAATATATTATACACCATGTTTCATGTATACTTCTATTATTCTTTAATATTTTACACTATCTATTATTTATCTAATCAAATTATAGGTTATTATTATCATTATTATTATTGTTTTATTATTATTATTATTATTATTATTATTATTATTATTATTATTATTATTATTATTTAGGAAGCCAGATATAATAAGAACAGTTAAGTCCCGTAGACTGCGATGGGCAGGACATGTTGCGCGTATGGGGAATGAAAGACGTGCATGGAAACTTCTTGTAGGAAAGCCAGAAGGAAAACGCCCAGTTGGTAGACCAAGAATGAGGTGGGAGAACAACATTAACTATGATTTGAGGGAAGTAGATTATGCAGGGAATGATTGGAAAGCATTAGCTCAGGATAGGGATGTATGGAGAGCTTATGTCCGTGCGGCCATGAACCTACGGGTTCGATAGTGCCACTGAGTAAGTAAGTAAGTAAGTATTATTATTATTATTATTATTATTATTATTATTATTATTATTATTATTATATTATTAATATTTTCCTTATAAACTCATTATTGTGTAATCTATGCCTGTTATGTATTAATATTCAATATGTAGATAATTCATAATTGTTATTATATGTATAATTTAACCCTGGTGAAGTGGAAGAGAAGACCTAACGGTCCTAACTCCATCAAGTAAAATAAATAAATAAATAAATAAAAATACTTCTACAAAGGTGTAGTAGCAATAGTAGACTCTAATACATGAGAATTAAAATACTGTAAATATTACCAAGTTTAATGTTGTGAAGCTTCTTTCAGTTTTCATTCTCGTCAATTTAGGGACCAAATATTGACATTAGGATCCATTTTCGAATATTTTAGCATGCTTACTTCCCTTAATGCAAGTACTATAGGCAAGATTGCCGTTTTTTATATTTAATTTTTAGATTCTTAGATAGAAGTCGGCCGCGGTGGACTAGTGGTTATGCTCCTCGACTCTGTTCCCGAGGGTCGCGGGTTCAAACCCAACCGGGGTCGATTGATGTTTTAGGATGGAAAAATCCGAGGAGCAAGTCCTCCGGGAGGGACTTTAAGCCGTGGGTCCCGAGCCTGAAGATATTCAGGCTCGTAAAAGATCCTTAAGCCTGAATGAAAGGCCTCTAAGCAAAATTTACCGAATTTTCCCGTCCTACCTTGGTTTCCTAGATGTCAGTATGAGGCGGAACGCTGACCACGGACCACTCAAGTGACATATATGCGAAAACAAGTGTAACTAAATTAGTATGGTTCAAATTCTTCCCTGTAGGGGGAGAGCGCCTAAATCTCTATTAAGGTAAACATGGGCTTACAAGATACAAGACGATAGAAGTCCAGAGAGTCAGGAGACGTTGAACTGAATAATAACATGAATTTCCTGCTGTAGGTTGGTATTAAATTTATTCATGTGCATGAATTTGATATTTAACATTGATTCTAGATTCACTTTTCCATATATTGCCTCCAGTTACTCTGTCATAACTCATGTATAACTTCTTCTTTTTTTTTCTAATTTATTACACTTTTTTTTTAATTAAATTACAGATTTTTCATTAATGAGTGAAATAAATTATTACGCAATCCTGTTCCTTTACACACACGTTCAAAAGATTCGCTTTAAGTATTTTAGTAATATCGCGTACAGCAGTTTTCTACTTTCCACACTTTCACAAAAAGTTTCTTATCTAAAATAGTGAAGAAATTAGAGCAGTTACTTTATTTCAGGCAGAGGATGTAAACGTTTAAGAAAAGAGTTCAACGGGTAGGCTGGTTGGAGCAGTTTGCATCAGGATACAACCTTTAAGAGTTTACACGGTATTTGCTGTGATGTATGTTGCCCCCACATTCCCAGGGTGTCTGTTGCACGCGGTAATTTGATTCTTCTCTTTTTTTTTTCACCGCATCCCTCACAGATTCACGTTACTTCCGACCCTTTCCAATTTTCTCAAGGCTTAGGTCCCATAACTTTCACATGTACTTTTAAATTCATATACTATATCAACAGAAAAAGTAATCGGAGCTGAATAATATAGGATATGATAATCTGTTGCTTGTAGTATCCTTACTATTGTATTCTAAATGAGATCTAATTAATGATGCTGTTCGTCAGTGGCACCAATGTGAAATTAAGCCGTGTTATTCTTTATCCACGTAACATTTTAGGAGAAAAAAAATGCAGTATTAAGGGGAATGACTGGTGAACTTCATTTTATTTTATTTTTCATCTGATTGTTTTGAAAATGTTATGACATACATTATGTGCTTATAGAAGTGTTGCTGTGACTTTGGTGTTTATAAGTAGAATAGTTTCAGAATTGTGATTTTTAAATCTATTTTTTTTAATATCTTCTAAAAATGCTCCTTATGTTGCATTTTTTAATATTCTCTTATGACATTTGAGATTCAGAGTCTTCATGATTCCACTAAACACATTTGCTATGCAAAAAGTAATAATGGGAGGATACTGCTTATTTTTCATTTTTTGAAAAAAAAATTATCCACTCTCATGCATTAAGAACACATGTGTCTTAGACTAGTAAGTGCATACCAAATTTCAATTAGCATATATTGGGGAGTCTAACAAAAAATTTTAATTTTGATAGCATACAAATTGCATTGTAAGGAGCATTTTAAGTTTCGAAAAACGTTAAAAAATTGAAAAAAAAAGACATTAAAGTTTAAGTAGTAATGCTTACCACACGTGCAGTGGTATTTAAACTCTTACGTCACGGACTCAATTTTTCCTCCTACGTTAAAAAAATTACATGAAAATGTTCCTAAATACTCATAGTTATTAAAAAGCAAATGGACTGAATAATTTTTTTTCAATTTTTTTTAATGTTTCACCATTCGGCGCCAGAATAGAAGTTAATTGGCTGGGACTCTGGCTAAAAAGGGTTGCTTTCACAGTTGATGGAATAGTTAACGAAGAAAAGGCTTGGAGCAGAAGAATAACTTTTATAGAATTATGTAACATTAAAGAAATTGATACATGTTAATAACTGAAAAAAAAGAGAGAAACAGATAAGATGGAGAGGAATTAAAGGAGGATATTTAGGTCCTTAATAATTTATTGTAATTATGTTTTATTAAAATAAATATTATTTAAGTAATAATTCTGTATGTTGAATATGATTTATTGGAAATATAATGAACAATTTAGATTCTTAAATTGTTTAAATGGTTATTTAATGTCATTATTGTGTGTTAATTTATTGAAACCAATGCATCTCCGTCCGTCCGTTTTGCTGATAGTATTTTTTGCCGCCCAGTGTGCTGTTTCCGGGATCTGATTTGACTCCCTCGGCAGCAAAATATCTAGTGGCTATCACTAAGTGGTTTTCTTAAGTGTAACTCTTACCTAAACGGTGTTTTTTAGGAAGTTTGTGCGATATGGTTACGAAGATGTTTGGCATGCGCTGTGTTGTTGTTCAGCGTCATGTACTTGAGTTTTCCACTTGTTTAGCCCTTATGGAGGTTGTCCTTCCGAAAATATGTTTTATGTCCTGTCGTGCGTACTATTGGGTTTTCATGTTGCAAAATGTTTCCAATACATCGTATAGCATATATGCATTTTTAACAGTTCATGGTATGTAAAAGATAATACCATAACTAACTAACTCACTGGCACTATCGAACCCGTAGGTTCATGGCCGCTTGGACATAAGTTCTCCATACATCCCTACCCTGAGCTGTTTTTCAATCATTCCCTGTATAATCTACTTCCCTCAAATCATAGTTAATGTTATTCTCCCACCTCATTCTTGGTCTACCAACTGGGCATTTTCCCTCTGGTTTTTCTACATGAAGCTTCCATGCACGTTTTGCATTCCCCATTCTTGCCATATGCCCTGCCTATCGCAGTCTATGAGACTTAACTGTTCTTATTATAGGCCTATATGGATTCCTATAAAGACCGTGTAGTTCAGTGTTATGTTGTCTTCACCATTCACCCTCCTGTTCTTCTCTCTTTGGTTCAAACATGTTCCTAAGAACTTTGAAAAACAATTTTAGTTAAAAAAGTAAGCAATAAAGATCAGTACTTTTGTTGATGCTTGCAGAAAATTAATTAAATATAAGGTATATTTCTTTTAATGTTACCACAAAACGCGAAAAAAAAGTATATATCTTCAACTTGTATTCTTTTTTTTTTTTTTAATTTTCTGAGACATGTAAGTTTCTATAGGCCTATACCGTACTTATATTGTGACGTGCATACAGTTGCTAATTTCAATGGAAACTGTAACGTCTTCCGGATTTCGCAATTTAACAATTATTTTTGTTGTTGAGAGCGTTCACTCTTACGACTTGTGGGAATTTTCACTTGGATTATGTATGTCGCATGCACTAATCTTCAGAATTCATATATTTTACTATAACACTACTTCACCGTATTTTCGGACAATTATTATTGCTTTAACGAAAGATTTACTTTTTTTTATAGTTTCGGAGGCGAACGTGAAATTCATTAAATGTACATTAAATTTAATATTTCATTTCCAAGACTAAATTCACATAATTTACGCATGTTTCAAGTTCATTCTAATATTTACATTGCTATATTTGTTTGAAACATGTACGGTATCAAAAATGTACTCTTTAGATTTCATAAATAAATTCAACCCAGTTAAATTTGCGACATTTGAGTCTAACATTAGAGAGGATTCTAAGCAAAGAACCAAATTTGAGACGTAATGAATGATATAATATTTTAAAAAGTGTCGTACTCCAACTTAAAAGAAAAACATGTAAGAGGACGCCTACTAAATCACTGGCAGTATCGAACCCGGAGGTTCATGGCCGTGCGGACATAAGCTCTTCGTACAGACATATCCGGAGCTATTTCTCATTGTCATCCCCTGTATAATTTACCTCCCTCAGATCATGCTTAATGTTATTCTCTCACCTCATTCTTAGCCTATCTACAGAGCATTTTCCTTTTGGTTTTCCCAAAAGTATCTTCTATATCCTTCTTTCATTCCCCATTCGTGCCACATGTCCTTCCATCACAATCTACGAGACTTAACTGTTCTTATTACATCTGTAATATAATGTACGATTAACAACTAGAAAATAGTTACCTTGTAGGTCCGTCTCCTCAACTTATGTTCTTTTAAAACTTTGTAAGCCTTTCGGGACTAGTCCCATCATCAGCAGAATGCATGAGGTCCGTATTTGTTGACCCTTGTTGAAGCAAGTTGAAGTGCTTCAACAAGGATCAACAAGTACGGACCTAATGCATTCTGCTGATGATGGGACTAGTCCCGAAATGCCTACAGAGTTTTAAAAGAACTTAGGTTGAGAAGACGGACCTAAGGTAATTATTTTGTAGTTTTTAATCGTACATTATATTACTGTGATTTAACACCACAAAGGAAACCTACCATGAAATTTACTAGTATTGATTATTACATCTGGTTTCCCGTAAAGCCATCTACTGAGAGTTTTCTATCTGGTATTGCCTGATTCCTCCGGGACTCAGAAATCTTCCGTCTTTTAGCATATTACCTTAACGAACAACGCGAATGCGTGCCCCAGATAGGCTTAGTAATATATGGAAAAAGGCATATTTTCTAGAAACGTGAATTTGATTATCACTTTAGTAACCACGTAGTGTTAAGCTCTCAGAATTGTAGAAAGCTAAATAATAAGGTATACACGTATCTACTGAGTGGTTTCTGCATATGTATTTGCATACGTACAATGCGGTGTTGTTTGCTGCTGGACCGTGCAGTGGATTATCTGTGAAGTTCTAATTATTTTTTCATTAAAAAACTCTCTTTTGCTTTGTGCATCACTTCCTTGCTTTCTGTCATGCTTACAAAATTAAATCGATTCTTTTTAATTAATACAATTTTTGTTTTATACAGCCTGTATATATTTTATTTCATATAGTAAATTTAAATAACTTATAAATCTAAATCCTCTATTCGTGTCCGGCTAGGTCGAGGATGAGGTAAGATGGTCTCTATTACGTATATATTAATAAGTAAAGCCATCAAAGTTATATATTATTTTTATAAATATTTATTTTATTTAACATTCCTAACAGCTGTTTCAGTACACTGTATCTTCATCAGACGAATGTTATAAATACAAATATATATTTTTTCTATTTATTAGTATAGTAAACCAAATAAACAAATCTAACCAAACAAACAATATAAACAAGTGGTAAATGAGTTATTTGCAATGTATAAAACACATTTTTAAAATAAATTTAACAGAGGTTAATTGTTTATATTTAATTGTGAATTTAATGAATTACTTTTCTTTAATTTATTTAATTCTAAAGTTTCTGAAATATCTATTTTTGTTTCTACAAACGTATAAAACTTCAAAATCTGAATTAAAACAATGATCATATTCAAATAAGTGGTTACCGTAGTTCGAAGAATCGAGATTTCTTGTTTGCCCTCATTTGTTCTTTTACACGAGAAATAAACGATTTGCCTATTCGACCTATCTTCTTCTTCTTCACGGTTTAGCTTATTTACTAGCTTGTTCCGGCTCCAAAATGCTGCTCTTTTCATCTTTTCCTTGGTCTTCCCAAACTTCTTCTTCCTCGTGGTGAATAGTTGTATGCTGCTTTTGGTATTCTATTCTCAGTCATCCTTGCCAAATGTTCTTTCCAGTTTGTTCTGTATTTCTCTATTTGTTGAGTTTAATTCCTCTATTTTTAGTTGTTGTCTTATTTCTGTGTTGTGTTTTTTTTTGTCTGTTCTTTGATATCCTGCTATTGGTCACCTATTCGACCTATATAAACATATATACACTTGACAACTGTTCTTTTCTTTTTTTACTTTAGTTTTATTATTTTCTGTTATATTTCGCAAAGTTTATTCGTCTTAAACGTCACATTGATATCCAGCTTTTTTAAACGTTTTGTAATATTTTAAGCGTCGGTATTACTGGAGGTGTGCAATATCCAAGGATACAGGGTGACAGCCTTTTTTACTTTCACAGAAGCACATGAAATAAAACGAAGTGAATTACACGAGAATGGATAAATGATGGAGTGACGTTTCTGGCAGGGGAGTCCCGAGAAAAACCTGCCTTGGCTCCGATTCTTCCACCACGAATCCCACATGGAGTGAAACGAGAGACGCTAACTAGAGACTCGGGGCTGGAGGGCGAGTGTATAACCACTTACGGCCTACACAAGTTGTATAGTATATAATTTTACACTAGATCAGTCATGGTCAGATTTTAAGTATTTGTATCACAAAAACGCCGATCTTACAAAACTGTATAAACTCTATGGCGAAACAGGTCACTTTCTTATTAGTGTATCACCGGTCTCACATCCTTATGTCTCAGTCATAGAGGATTTGATCACCCAGCTGATGGTGCTGGTTTTCTTAACCTGGAGCAGCTATTGGCAGTAGATATCCACAATCGTGTTGCTGACGGACTTTAAGTCCACCGATTCGTGATCAAAAAAGTTTTGGAACCACTTGACTATGGCGCGTGACACATAATTCTTAAACTTTAATAATTATATTGGGATTTATAACAAAATTAAACTGTTTTAATACTCCTAGAAGGTCCTTGCCTTACCATCAGGCTGCTGGCCTCACATCCACATGTGTTATCACATGAGGTAGATCATCCAGCCAATTAAGGGATGACATGTGGTCAGCACATTGGGTCTCTTAGTCATTATGGCTGTTTTTTTCATTTTGGAGCCGCTACTTATTGTTGCTACGCAAATACCTCACGATGCGATGCTGGGTCCCACATTGGCCGAAATTCCTTGAGAAAATTTCTCCACCCATGGGGACCCGAATCAGTGCAAGTTCCGTAGCTCTGCGTCAAGGCATCTTGCCTTAACCTCTCGGCTACGGCGCGGGACAAAAAATTGTTTTAATAGGTCTATTAATATTCTTGAAATTAAATATAGCATTTGTTATGGCCATATATTATACCATTCGGTCACGGCGCGCGACACACATTCTTAAATTTTAATAATGATTACGTTTCATTAACACATTTTGACCTCTCACCTAAGATGTACTTTTACAAGCCACACGCACCTGGCCACCACTGTAAAGTGGCAAGACGTCGGCAGAAGATTTTAAACTAAGGATTACATGCGTACCTTCTTTGACCACACAAAGGCATGGAAGGCCTCCCCGAATAAGTGATCAGCAGGTCTCCTCTGAAACAACATTAAGACGAAACACATCATCCATACACATTCATACTTCTTGTAAGCCCTCGTTTCCCCCAACGAGATTTAGGCGCTCTCCCCCTACAGGGAAGAACTTGACCCATACTAATTTAGTTACACTTGTTTTCGTATAGATGTCATTGGAGTGGCCTGTGATCAGCGTTCCGCTTCATACTGACATCTAGGAAACCATGATAGTACTAGGACGGAAAAATTCAATAAATTTTGCTTAGAGGCCTTTTTATTCAGGTTTAAGGATCTAAGAGTCTGAAAATCTCGGCACCCACGGCTTAAAGTTCTCCAGCAGGACTTGCTCCATGAATTTTTCATCATCGTCATCAACAACAAGGATTAAGCCCAATGGCCTGTTCCGATCTCATTATAGGTCGAATTGGTCCTTCCATCTCTTCAATGGTCTTCCCAACATTCTTCTCCCTTTTGGTTTATAATTATACATTCTTCTTAGTATGCGCTGTTTATTCATTCGTAATACGTGCTGAAGATAAGCATTTTGATAATATTTTATTCTTTCACAGAGATTAAATATATTAAATTCTGTTCTTATATCTTCGTTTTTCTTTTTATCGGTTCTTTGGTATCCTGCTATTGCTCTCAACATCTTCATTTCAGCAGCCTCTGTTTGTTTACTATCTGCTTGAAATTTTCCATCCTAAAAAATGCATCGAACCCCGCCGGGTTTGAAACAGCGACCCTCGAGACCAGAGGCAAGGAGCATAACCACAGGTTCACCCCGGCAAACATGGTGAATATGATAATGCTGATTGTGATGTCTATAATGTTTGGGGAGCTTTTGGGCCTTAACATTTCCTGATTAATAATTATATTGGGATTTAAAACAAAATTCAATTATTTTAATAAGCCTATCAATATTCTTCAAAATGGAATCTAGCATTTTTGTGTTATGACTCAGTAAAACTGTGAATAAAATATCCAGACACGTTGGTTTTCCATAACTTTTAAATCGGGGCGTTCTAAATATGAAATTCAAACGTTACAATCTGATCCAATTAATTTAGTGTCTATGGTTCTACATATGAAGGTGGATATTTATTGTTGTACGGGGATTGATGCTGATATTGAATACATATTGACCGGTTATCAGAATTGTTGATATGGGAAACGTAGTATTGTAAAGGATAATTGATGTGAACTCTGAGGAAATTCCCAGAGTAGACACGTGAGCTGCGACCTTGCGTAGCCCCCGGGCGAGATGCAAGGTCGACATGTGAGGAATCTCCCTCTTTCTACTTCTTTTTATCCATTTGCAGACCTACTTTTTCCTTTCAGTATGCATGGTTTTTTACACCTTTTTTCCTTTGTTGTTTCCTTGAAACTCTCGTTTCGCCAATTTACGATTTAGGTCACCTGTCCAATTCTCTTTTATGGTAAAATGCGAATAATTTAAAGTCTTGGTCTAATCTTAACACTAATCTTTTTATTTTTAGTGCACGTATTCTATGCTGAACTACTTTCTCGACCTAAATTATTTTCTTATTAAGTAGTCAAGATAAGTTTACCATTGGTCACAAATGGTTTTTATATTGAATTAGCTAATACCCAGCGTGCGCTGCTAGGCCTAAATAAATTAATATTAATGTGTTTCTATGTTTAGTTGAACAAGTAAAAGGATAAATAATTATAAATTTATATCGTAATTGCTGATCTTGATGAAGATTTTCGGGCTGTAGGCCGTGGTCGTGAGGCTTGTAGTTCCCCGACGTTTCGCCAGAGACTGCGTCTGGCATCCTCAAGACAACCCTTGAGGATGCCAGACGCAGTCTCTGGCGAAACGTCGGGGAACTACAAGCCTCACGACCCGGCCTACAGCCCGAAAATCTTAATCAAGATCAGCATAGCAACTCCGGCCGTGAAAGTCTACGTAAATACATTATATCGTAATTATTTTTAGATATCCCGTGCTGATTACCCGGCGTTGCCCGGGAATCTACTTATCCCGATCTTCTTAGCATAAATGAGCTGAAAGACAAAATTCGTTATTGTAAGTTGTCTGTAAAAGAATACGCTTGCCCGTGAATCTACTATCCCTAGCTTCTTGACATCAATGAAAGACAAATACGGTTTTTGTGAGTTATCCGTAAAAGATAAACATATATGCTCTCGCGGACTTTTTTGTAAAGTTTTTTTTTTTCATTTTTTATTAAGATATTCAATTCTGTGTACATTAATTTGATGTATGGTTTAAGCAGCGTAAGCCATTTAGGTGTTCAAAAAACATTTTTTTTTTCGCGTTTTTCACTGCAAAGGATGATTTTTAAGGGTGAAGAGGTTGAGTGTTAAAACCCTCTTATAGCCTAAAACCTTCCCGGAATACTCTTGGATATTATGCAAAAAGTCCCATCACAATCGGATGAACGGTATAGCAGCGCATAAAGGACAGGCAGACAGACAGGCATACATTTGTTTTTATACAGTATATATAGATAGATAACTTAGATTGCAACTCAATGTTTGTAACACGTTAGATTCAAACATACTAACTCGATGGCGCTATAGGCCTAGAAGGCCCTTGGCCTAGCAGCCAGCTGCTGGCCTCACATTCACAAGTATTAATCACAGAGGGGAAGACAATCATTCAGCTAGTGTGGGGGTGATATGTGGTCATCATATCAGTTCCAGCCGTTATAGCTGGTTTTCTCAACCTGGAGCCACTACTTATTATAGCTACCCAAATGCCTCACGATGCTGGATGGGCACCGATCCCATACTGGCCGAAATTCCATGACAAAATGTCTTCCCCCATGAAGCAAATCTCGTAGCTCTGGGCCAAGGCATCTTGCCTTAACCCCTACGGCGCCGGACAATATTCAGTCATAAGAAAATTAAATTTCTTAGCAGACGAAAGGCTGTGTTATCTAGTGCTGTAGTTGGGCCGGAATGCAATTCAGGTTAATATTTTCATGAATATTTCATCATTAATGAGCCACCACTGGATTGTCTCATTCGTTATTCCAATTGTTTCGTACTTAACTGTTCTTACGAGACACCATACTCTGGTGGCAACAAAAACGTAATAAATTATGAGAACTCATAATATTATAATGTCGTATATTTTGGTTGTCCAGAATATTGATTTTACAAGCACTTAAACTGTAATTTGAAAATTTCGACAAACATTCGAAGTTTTGGAAAAAACAGCACTTTAGGTTACCTGATATATTTTCAGAGTCCTATAAAACAACAGTGCGCATGCGCCACAGTTGATGGAGCCTGCGATAACCCACCATCGAACTACATATGGATTATCGCTCTGAAATTTAAATGACCAATCTTTTCAATAAATCCCCAAATCTGTGTTGAACAAATATATTAATGATATTAAAATCACCAAACGTTTATTAAAAATGGGTGTACACTTACTTATAACTCCGATCCAACCAGCGATAACCCAAACCAGCGACCGAAAAATCATAGACTAAGTAATATACTCTGTGGAGAAAATAGCAGTCAGCATCACAATATTGTCTAACAGTGTCGTAAAATGTTGTGATTTGCGTATTTAAATGAATACTTAAAAATTATCAAATAATGTTATAAACATTTTTTTGAAAAAGTTTAAAATATTAAGAAATGTTAGTAAATGCAAAAGAATAGCTATAATTTTCAACAATAAACTGAAAAATCAAGGGTAACCATAACTGCTGTACAACCGAAGTTTTGTATTCTAAACGATCACATTTAGTTAAGTAAAATAAGTCTTAATAAATAGCCACAATTACGCTGAATTCATGTACATATTTGTATTTAAATTGTCACTACTTCTATTACTTTTTATCGATGGAATTTTACTACGAACTAACTAAATACCAAAAATGCATACGACTCTTAAAAGTATGCTGTGATAAAAAACGAACAGTGACCTTCGTAAAATTAGGCTATATAAAACCATTATAGTCGTATGTATATATGTGTATACCCCTACATCCCTCATAGAGACATGGGTGTTCCCCTATCGGGAATTCCTTTACCAAGCTATTAGTTAGTCCTGGCTCCAAGATTCGCGAGTTGAAACCCAGTCGCGGTCGATGCATTTTGAAGACTATAAAAATCCTATGTATGGATTCTTAGGAAAGGAACTCGCCGTGGGATTGTAAACATTGCCATGTCTATTACTTTCACCCCCCCCCCTGAACGTAATGTTTTGATTTCATTCAGTCTATTGCACAAACAAAGTGCGAATCTTGATCAAGATTTCATGATTTCTATTGTTTCCATAAAAAAATGACCACAACAACGGTTATAAAAAGACAATAAAGATATGTTCATTGTTCCTTGAAGTTTTAGTTAGTTATTTTATATTTGAAGAGAAAAATTATACGCTCAGACCGGGACTTAAACCCGGGACCCTTGGTTCTCTAGACCAAGTGCTCTACCAACTGAGCTACCTGAGCAAGTACCGATCTAAACGCAAATCTTTCTCTATATACATTGTAATTCCCATCCACCAAATGCTGTGAAGCCATGCTTCTATCTTGCAAATGGCGGATCCTTTATTAAGAAGACATATTTGGGAATTATACATTACAGCCAGTACGGCTTTTCCCAAGTTTTTATTATTGATTTCGTACATCTCAATGATATATTTGAAGAGAAAAATTATACGCTCAGACCGGGACTTGAACCCGGGACCCTTGGTTCTCTAGACCAAGTGCTCTACCAACTGAGCTACCTGAGCAAGTACCGATCTAAACGCAAATCTTTCTCTATATACATTGTAATTCCCATCCACCAAATGCTGTGAAGCCATGCTTCTATCTTGCAAATGGCGGCTCCTTTATTAAGAAGACATATTTGGGAATTATACATTACAGCCAGTACGGCTTTTCCCAAGTTTTTATTATTGATTTCGTACATCTCAATGATGGATAAATCATATTTGAAGAGAAAAATTATACGCTCAGACCGGGACTTGAACCCGGGACCCTTGGTTCTCTAGACCAAGTGCTCTACCAACTGAGCTACCTGAGCAAGTACCGATCTAAACGCAAATCTTTCTCTATATACATTGTAATTCCCATCCACCAAATGCTGTGAAGCCATGCTTCTATCTTGCAAATGGCGGCTCCTTTATTAAGAAGACATATTTGGGAATTATACATTACAGCCAGTACGGCTTTTCCCAAGTTTTTATTATTGATTTCGTACATCTCAATGATGGATAAATCATATTTGAAGAGAAAAATTATACGCTCAGACCGAGACTTGAACCCGGGACCCTTGGTTCTCTAGACCAAGTGCTCTACCAACTGAGCTACCTGAGCAAGTACCGATCTAAACGCAAATCTTTCTCTATATACATTGTAATTCCCATCCACCAAATGCTGTGAAGCCATGCTTCTATCTTGCAAATGGCGGCTCCTTTATTAAGAAGTTATTTTATAGTTATTTTATGTCGTAGTACCTTATAATTGTTGGTTTATTGCTAGGATGCGGTATATGTAATTGATTACATAAATAATACTTCCGCGGGTATTAAAATTTTATAAAATGCCCGCGCAGGTATTAAGTTTACCAAGCATACAAAAATATTAATTACAGCAATAAAATATTTCCAATTAACAAAATTAACTAGTACACATAATTTAGTCTTCATAGGAACTGAAATATAAATTCATCATCATCATCATAGTACATTCACGAATTTAGGTCATTTGTTGACCTGTTTCGGCCTCAAGAGAAACACCACCCAGAAGTCTTTTGAGTGGACGTCCTGGTCTTCTTCTTCCTGCAGGTTGATATCTTAACATTAGTTTGGGTATTCTGTGATCTTCCATTCGATGAACATGTTGTATCCATCTTGACTTATAATCAGAAATTTTGTTTTCTAAAGATTCCATGTGTAATTCTTCTAAGATGTCTTCATTTTTTTTTTGTGATCTAGTAGTGTGTATCCTGCAGTCCTCCGAAGATATCTCATTTCAGCAGATCTAAGTCTCTGTATATTCTTCTGTTTCAACGTCCATACTTCGCTACCATACAAAAGAGTTGGAAGAGCCAGTGTTTTATACACTTTCAGTCTTGAATGCTTTTGGACTAACTGTGGCTTGAAGATAGAATTTATTAACCCTAGAATTCTTAAAAACTTAGATATTTTTGCATTTACATCCTTTTCTTCTTCATATGAGATATTGAATCCTAGATATGTAAAATTATTCACCTGCTCCAAAATGTTATTGTCCAGTACAATTTTACTTCTGACAGGATCTACACCTTGAAATGCCATAATTTTTGTTTTTTCTGTAGATATCGTTAATCCATATTCTTCTGTAATTTTGTTAAGTTCATACAGACCTTTCTGTAGATTATCTTCGGAATTTGCTATTATTATTTGGTCATCTGCAAACAATAGGGTGTTTAATTTTCTATTTTCTGATATTCTTATTCCAAATTTATATGTTTTGTTCCAGCAACATATTACTTCATTGATATAAATTGCAAAGAGTGTTGGGGATAGGGGGCAGCCTTGTCTCACACCACGATTTATAATTCCTTCTTCAGAAAACCTGTTATTTAATTTAATCTTTATGGTGTTGTCTTTGTAAATATTTTGTATGTTCTGCCGAAGTAAATTTGGTATATTTCTGTCTTCCAATATATTTAAGAGTTTTGAAATTACATTTGTTAAAATTTCTGTGAAACCCGTTTACTATTAGTCTTTTTTAGCATCGAGAATTTTCTTCAAAATGAGATTGGTGAAAATGAACTTGCCTGGTTTCCGAAGTATGGCAAAGCAACAGTTTCATTAGTAACTTCCACTTCTCAAAATATCAGATTCCTTGCAGTAGGCTTATTTTTCTTGACTTCTCGAGCAGTAACTGTAGTTCAGGTTCTCTTGCCAATACACACATTTCTTCTGAAAAAAATTACTATTCTCCCATTTTGAATGCATTTTCATGCTATGCATTTTAGCTTTACTAGGGAATTATAGGTGTGGTAGCTTCCCATTGCTTTCCACACCAGTGAAAGATGATGATAATGATGGACAGATGATTTTCGGGGACCGTTGGGGCCTAAGCTTCCTCACATAAGCTTATAGATGACGAAAAAACCCGTAAAAACCTCACCCAGGAGCCTGTCTCGACCTGGAATCGAATCCGTGCCTGCTGCGTGACAAGGCAGCACGTTACCTCGAGACCACAGCGGTGGACGTTCACTATATACATAAGTATACATACGTACATACATACATACATGCACACATGCACAACTCCTTTAGTAACATAGGTATTTGTTGGATATAAAAAAAGCGACGATAAAATAATTTGCTTATGTGCATTTTATGTTTTAATAGCCATTTCTCTCCTTTCCATTATCAAGTACTAAGACATAAAATTATGTATGCACCAAGGGTATTATTAGGTATTATACCCTCGTGCGACTTACCAAGCCTCTGGCCAAAGGCCTTCGGCCTGGTAACTTGTCGCTCTCAGGACTTAATAACTACCATAATACCCTTGGTACATAAATAAGTATAATCATATAAATATATTGTACAACTATGATCGTTATTCAGATTTTGTTTCTAAAATTCGGAATGATTGTATTCTAGTAAATCATTAGATGCAGAACATACTCATTCCATGGTTAGCAGTCAGTATCGGCGTTCAGTTGCTCAATAAAAAAAATATATTTTATAAGCCTACAGTAGTCTTATGTTATCCTAATTTGTGTTTACAATAGTAAATGTTTTTAAGCTTACGTAGTTTTATACTATCTGCCACTAAAACAAATTTAAGATTTAGAGCGGCGCAGAAACTTACATATTGTCTAAAACAGCGGTTCGCAACCTTTTTCGACTCGTGAATTCCTGCAACAATGATCCAAGTTGGGTGAACCATTAACTTTTAAATATACATACAGTACACTTGCATAAAATTTAAAACCTAGAGTTACTCTAGTTACGGCTAAAAAGTTACATAGCGTTTAGGCCTCGTTGTAGCGAAATCAAATACATTCTTAACGTTCTTACATAACTGTAAATCAGGCATTCGCGGTGAATATTAATTTATTGTGAAAATAATGTGATAAATTCCCCATGTTACACATATGCAACAAGGGGCATTATAGGGTTAATTTGATTTAAAATAATAATAATAATAATAATAATAATAATAATTATCATTATTATTATTATTATTATTATTATTATTATTATTATTATTATTATTATTATTATTATTATTATTATTACATGCTGCAGAAATGAAGGAAACAATAATAGACGTAATCTCGAATCCCGCCATTACGGAAAAGTTTTGGCGAACCCTTTGAAATATTTGGCGAACCCCCTAGGAGTTCGCGAACCACAGGTTGGGAAACATTGGTCCAAAAGATTTGGAGTGAGGTTGACTCATATTTCTTACTTCAACCGAGTTTTCCAGTAATTTGTTGTTGATGAACATTTCAACATTAATACAAGATAGTTTATAAAGGAAAGACTACATATGCTGGATAGAATATAAAAAGCTTTTTTCTGATGAACATAATTATCGAGTTTATTTCCTTGAATTTGAACAAGTCCTGTTGCTTTAAATCTTTTTGTGCAGAGAACAATAAAAAATATCTAGACTCGAGATTCATATGTCCATATACCAGGGTGAAATAAAAAAGAAAGATCCGGGTCTTCGAACTACAAATGTCGTGAGAAATCTAACAATATGTTACGTTTAATTATCCATCAGTTGGTGTAGCATCAGGGGCGTAGTCCCCAAACAACCGCGTGCGATATTATAAACTCAAAGAAAATAGCGATGACGACAACGGCTTCATCTCACCGTGTGCAGATTCTCTGTTGTCCCAAATGATAATAAGTTATGTCAGTTTACTAGGCTGTAAAACGACTTCATATCTAACCAAGTTTTCAATACGATGAACACCTTTTCATGTTATTTTTATATCTACTTTAACATAAATGTTGTAAAAAGTTTATAAGCTATCAGGTAAAAGCTTTTGAATGTACTTTGGGTTTACAATACGTACGTACATTACAATAATAATGTATTTACAGTCTGTAATAATATTAACGGGCTCTGATTTTAATTCCAGTCTTATTTCGTTCTGTCGCGTGCAATTTTCGACAGTGACCCTAGCATATTGCTATATACATAGACATATAGGGTTTTCATATCTAGAAAATAGTATTGCTCTTATGGGAACGCTGTTGCCACTTTATGCCACAGACTGTCAGATATGGAAATATAATTATCTGTAAGTTTCGTTGAAAGAGGATAGTTCAATGGCATCTCCGCTAGGTGCTGTTCCGGTAATAGAGTTTACCCCCTAACTTTATTATTATTTTATTATTATTATTATTATTATTATTATTATTATTATTATTATTATTATTATTAATGATAATACTAATAATAATAATAATAATAATAATAATAATAATGCTTTATTTTAGCTGGCAGAGCTAAGGCCATAAGGCCTTCTCTTCCACTCAACAGCAAATAGTAAAATTATACAAAAATTACATTATTACAATTTTAAGATATTATTAAAATATAGAACAAAAATTACATTATTACAATTTAAGATATTATTAAAATATAGACTAAACAAAATCCAATGGTGATATGATCTATTACTAGCTAATACTAACAAAAACATGGGTTATAAAATTAAAATAAAGTAAATAGAGCTTCCTAGATGATTATTTACAAAATGCTGAATATAGTTGTTATACAGTTAATGTTTTCATTGTGTCGAACTGAAGATATCAGTTAATTTGGATTTAAATAATGATAGTGATTGACAGTCCCTGACATGACTGGGAAGTGAGTTCCATGCTCTAGTCATAGATATTGTGTAATATTCAGAGTATAGACAGATCCTGTGCTGTGGTATCAAAAGTAAAGAGTCTTGTGACCTTGTTCCTAAATTGTGATGAGCCGATAAATTTTTAAAAATATGTGGGTGATAATTATACATTCCATAATTGTATTTTTTCCATAAATCGGACACACACCTTATTGGCAAAGTTGTAGTTGAAATGGAACTATTTAACTAAATTATTTATTTTAAATGAACTAACTAATAAATAAATCTCGCATAAAAGGAAATGTTTACTAGCAAGAATTGTTCACATAAGAGCAGTGCTATTTTCTAAATGTGAAAAAACCCTATAGGAAGACATTCATTGTGTGTCTGTCTATTGTGCGATTCAGAGTTTCTACTCCCTACCACCAAGTTTTCAGACTAGGGCACTGGGTTCTAAGTCGCATGGAAGCTGTGTCTTACCTAAAAATGCAAATAAAAATAATGAAAAAGTAATAAGGACTCTCCGTATTTTAAATATTTTAATATATTAACCGTTCTCAGTTTATATATATATATATATATATATATATATATATGACTTCTTCGTGCATGTCTATTTTATTGAATTTTCATAATGTTTATTTTAGACATTATAATCACGCACATGCCCTTTAATTGACTCAAATTTGGCTGTAAATCACAAATATATGGGTTTAAAATTTTATAATTTCAGAGCACATCAAGCTTCTAACATGATTGAATTATCTAATAATCAAAGGATAGAGGCTAATGTTAATTCAAAACTATTTTTGTTCGTGATTCATTTAATTAGCTTAAATCGCGACAAAATCCTAGTAGTTAAATTTTGGAATGAATATTAACAGAACATTTCTACACACAAAAAAAAAAATCAGAGATCCAGGTCAAATGGACACTCATTTTTTTTCCCTTTGATGAATCAAATGAAAGGAGCTCGACAAAATGGTATCCGGGCTAATTGCAAGAGGAGTTGGTTTTTATTATTTATTTATTTATTTATTTATTTATTATTTTTGCCATCTCATTTTCATGTCGAGGATCTAGCAAATTATATTAGAGAAGGAGTAGCAATATACAAATCTACATTTTTCCATATAGATTTACACAATGTACATTTTTTCACATATGACCAGACTCATGGGCTAATGGTCAGCGTTTGTGACTACAGTTCATGATGTCCCGGATTCGATTCCCGGTCGGATTATAATAACTTTTCCTTATAAAGTTAATTCAGATTAAGTTCTCATCTGGCACTTAATTATTAATTTATCACCAATCATATCATCGGGATAACGTAACTTCGCCTACTAAGTGCTCCAACCTAAGAAATTGATTATAATTCCGCCAATGCCAGGGGAGGAAACCAGAAATGTCATAGAAGACAACCTGTAGGCATTGGGGGGGGGGGATCTATACAAAGAAATGATTAGAAAAAGTCAGATCCAGATGAAATGGACACTCACTTTTTTAAATCAAAGGAAGGCAAATTGACAGAGTGGTATCTGGGGCATTTGTAAGGAGGTTTTTCAGCTGGAAGTTTTTATTTTAATCATATAATTTTCATGTCGAGGATCTAACAAAATCACATTAACACGAAGTATTAATATGCAAATCTATGTTTTATCATATCGATTGGAAGCTATTCTTAGGATTCGTAGAATACACAATTACAACATGATATTTATTTACTGTTTTTTATGCGCTGTAATTTGTGTGTGCTTAACAAGGAAAATATAATAAGACTATTCGTGTTAAAATTAAGAGGAAGGAAGAAAAATGATAATTTAACTATGAATAATCTGGTGGATTGGCGTTTCCTTACATTCTTGAAGTAAACACAAGTCTGATAGCAGGATAAAGCCTTTTCAAAATCCTGCCATATTTTTCCTGCAAGATAAATATAAATTAATTAGTAAATGATGCATAAAATACATTAATCAAAAGTAGACATATTGAAATCCTGCGCCGTACTTGAATGCTGTCTTGGTACAAACCCATACGACTTAAGCTGGTTCCACTCCCCACGGGGAAATAAATGTTCTCATTAAATTTGCCAAGTATGGAAATCGGTGTCCATCCAGGATCGTGAGGAATCTGAGTTCCTCGGTGGTCTATATATTAGTTCCTTCCCATTGATACTTAGGGTCACAGAATTCAAACAGGGTTTTTAGCGTGGAAAAAATCCAAGAGAGGCGTCCTCTGAGTGTGGATCCCGTATGACCCGCATACTTAACCAAGGTAATTTAGTTTGGTTATTTATCAACATATGTCAACGAGTGGCATGCGATTAGCATATCGCCTCAATGAGACATCTAGTAGGCAAATAAAGTAGGCCTATTACTAGGATGGGTTAAGATAGATACAACTTTGCAAAGAGGCCTTTTTATTCCGACTTATGATTCTTTATAGGCCCGAAAATCTTCAGTCTCGGTTCTCACGGCTTAAAGTCAATCGATCCCGGTCGGGTTTGAACCTGCGATCCTCGGAATTAGAGACATGGGACATAACCACGGTCGACTATGGTTCCGAGTCTGAATATTTATGGGTTCGTAAAAGAACCTCTAGCCTGACATTAGAGCATCTAAGCAAAATTTAATTGGCCTCTGCCATCAAATAATATCTTAGTCTGCCACTAAGATGTCTCTTTTGAGGTGATAAGCCAAACACTCGTCACTCAAAGGCACCTGCAAGGAAATAAACGTGTTCGTGTTTGTGATCTAAGTAAATGATTGACAGTTTATACGTATTTGGTTGCTGAACAATAACTGTTAATTATCTGACTCAAAAAGTTTTTTATTAAATATTTACGTCATCCCTGTATCATAACTTGTAGTGAGACATACATTTGGACATTGAAAGCAAGAGAAAGCCAGTGAGATTTTAATTGTCAATCACATACTTAAATTTCTAACTCACTGACACTATCAAATCCATATGTTCATAAGCTCTCCATACATCTCTATTCTGAGCTAATATTTTCCAATCAACCCTCAAATTATGGTTAATGTTATTCTCGCACCTCATTGTTTGTCTACCAACCGGGCATTTTTCCTCTGGTTTTCCTACAAGAAGCTTCCATGCACGTCTTTCATTCCCCATTCGTGTTACATGAACAGTCCATCACATTCTATGAGAATTAACTTTTCTTATCATATGTGGCTTCCTATAAACACCATGTAGCTCACTGTTATGTACTCTTCTCCATTTACCCGTCTGTTCATCTCTCTTTGGTCCAAAAATTGTCCTAATAACTTTATTATCAAATACTCGTAATCTCCTTTCTTCCCTTAAAGTATACGTCCAGTTTCGCATCCATATAACTGGTAGAATGACAGTTTTTATATATTTTCTGTAGGGAGTTGGGACAACAAGAGTCCCTGTAATGTATAATAGCATGCATTTTCAGAATTGAACCTGTGTTTAATTTATGACGCTCTATAAATTAGCTTGCATACGTGTCGACATATGGATAAACATATTCTATATGTTCATAATACGTTTTTTAAACATTTTTCACTAAGAGTAATTATGAACATTTTATATGTGTAATATTTTTCGTAAATATGATTTTACATTGATTCACAAACTTGTATAATTTATACGTACTGTTAAAAATATTCGTGTTTATTGCGATATAAAATTAGTTACACTTTGGAAGAAGTTAATCAATTGGCCATCCCAGACGAACTTTATCTCATATTTTGAATATCGGTGTTTTTGAGATGGCTGTACAGTGAATAGGGGCCCCATGCAGTGAAGATGTCACTTGCTTTTGGAGTAAAAACTGCACATGTTAAGAGTTGTCACATCAGTGACTAGCAGCTGTTGAAAAGTGGAACAGACGCGAAATAAAAGTCGCTAACAGTGTGAGGTCCTCATTTTCTTGACGTCATTTTGCATCAAGATTCAGCTGTTTTGAGTCACTTCTAGAAATAAGAAATGCGATGTTTAGAAGCGCTCATGAATAAAAACTAAAAATAAAGTGAACAAAACAACCTAAAAAAGCCACATACAAATGTTTAATTTGATCCGGTTGTTTTCTCAGAAATGAGCAAGAAAAAAGAGCTGCATTTTCTCTTCCACTTAGGATTGTTTCTCATGCTTTGTTAACAATACAGGGAAAGCACAAAAGTGCGCCTCTTTTATTTTTGGGCACTTCGAAGGCTGTGGTTGAATGATTGATATGGACGCTTACATGACTGCTTAATAAAAAAGTCAATACTTACAAATTGAGACATTCATTTTCATAACATAGACAAATTCGCACTATGTCTTGGCATAATTTTTTTTGGAGCTAATCTAGTATCATAATAGATGACTATGTATTAAAAAAGTTTTTAAGTCAAGGAAAATAAGTAGGGTAGAAACAATTAAAACATATAAAACAATACTGAAACCAATAGTCATGTTTGGAAGCGAAACATTGACCAAAGAAACAGGGACAAGATGTATGGAGAATTAGAACGAACCAAGAATAATATATATATATATAGGGATTTAGATCTGGTAGGAAATTTTAGAAGAAAGAAACTGGAATGGGTAGGGCATGTGTTGCAGATGGAGCAGGAAAGAAGTGCAAGAAGAATTTAGAAGTGAAGCCAGAAGGAAGAAGAAAGGTTGGTAGACAGAAACTAATATGGTTGAATAAGGTTGAGGAAGACTTAGAACATCTGAAGGTTAAAGGATGGAGACAGAAAGCTAGGAATAGAGAAGAGCGTGCAGATGTTATGAAGGTGGCGAAGGTTCTTAAAGGGCCTTAGAGCCAAAGGAAGAAGAATCACACTCATGATAGCATCTTTGACTGCTGGGGCTTGTTTCATAACAGCTAAGAGCTGACGAGAAGGCGAGCGTAATTTTTCATTAGCTGTCCATTTCCATTATACAATGTATTTCTATGTATGACCATATATTTAGTTTTATTGATATTTACTTCCAGTGCTAATTTCTTAGAGTTACTCAATAGTGTGTGCGTGATGGCCTTTAGGATCTCATCGCTATCGCTCAATAGTACTATATCATCCTGAGATGAATTCGTATGAAATCAGAATATTTATTCCTTCAGTACTAACCCATTCATACTGTAAAACATGACCTGTTACCTAGGTACAATAAAGAACTCTTGGAAGAAAAAATATACTATAATATTTGTTGTATTCATTCAAGCTTTTATGAAGTGTCGTGGGTTTCTTTTCACTTCAATTTAAACAATGCGGGTTGTCCTTAATTCATAAGACGACGTTTCGAGAATGTTTGCGCCTGTAGATGTAGGGTCAACTCAAAGCATTGCGAAATGAGAAGCGAGGTTACGCCCACTTCATAGCCACACTCTAATTGTTTTATTGTTATTTTATCTAACGACCGTCTTTAACAGCTAAAGATCATTAGCGTCTAATTCAAATCTGAGCGTGAAAGGACCGACAAATTTTGCTAAGAGACAGCTTTTTCAAGGCATAAGATCCTTTTAAGTCATGTAACTTACTTCTTCAGTAGATATTTATGATTTTACTTCCTTTAAAAAAACATACTCAAGAATTTTCATATTTATTTTTATTTTTATACAGATTTTTAATATTTACACGTCTTTCTGTGCCTAAAGTTTTATTTTCCTTCTCCACTCGTCCCTATCCATCCACTCCATGTCCTTCAGTCTTCTTCCCATTCCATTTCCTGCATCCACGAGTTTCGAGATCATCCTTCCTTTCTTCTTCTAAGGCAGACACCATACCAGTGTTCTTCTGGAAAAGTTTCTTCTTGTATTTGTCGTATATGCCCATGCCAATTTAATTGCTTATATCTTAGGCCTATATAATCTACTTTTGGATATTTAATATTCAGTTTTTCTTGTATGACTTTATTTATTTTTTCCTCCATTTTGTACATCTCAGGATTTTTACCCCCCTGAAAAATCCGTCGATCCCCACCAGTTTTGAACCCATGAACCTCAGAATGAAAGTCGAGCATTGTAACCATAGGATCATGTAATGCTTAGAAACTTATTATCATGAATAATATCGGGAAAATAGAATCGTCCCACTAATACTCCAGGAGTAGCTAATTGTTATGACATATTTTTATCCGTCTTTACTGTAGGTTAAGATGAGAAAATTAGGATCTGTACCGTCCACGCCACGATAGCAGACTACTAATTATTTATTCCTGTTATAATAGCTAAAGGTAATGTCGTTTCTTTGTACGCAACAACCCCGCGTTCGATCACCGGTCCTGAGTGACGTTTCTTCGGAATTCTTCTTTACCTGTAAGACAAATGTTGGGAAATTTGAGGCCCAAATAGTCACCGAACATCACCAAATCATCCTCATTATGTTCGCCTTGTTTAGTATTAATGTGCCAGTGAATTGTCTTAAATGTTTGTGCTGTCTCGGATTTAGCCGCACATCAAGTTGATCGGGAGGCCCTCTCTGTTTTTTTTTGTCAGAAAAGTACGCATGTCAGGGGTGAGAGTTACGTACTCTGAGAGCGTCGGTGCACTCAAACAAACATTGTCACATTGACTATAGATAAGATGAAATACAAACCAGTTCAGTGCTGTGTCGTTCAAAATGCGTATTCTGTAGTAGAAATATACTGGTGACGTAAAATGCATTGCAAATTACTGATCCGTCTTCATGTCGCTTATGTATGTAACTAACAGATCGAAAACTATATGCAAATAGAGAACCGCTAACACTGAGATCTAGACGCCCGTGCTTGATGTATGTGATCCCTTAAACATCCTCTTCCGAGAGGCCCGGGTACTATGGGACACGTAAAGTACACATTTATTAAATTATTATCTACTAAATCAAACTATCAAAGTTTTATATGATTTTCATAAATATTTATTTTATTCAACACTCGTTAACCCGGAGTAGGCCTAATAATTTCTATATAGCTTGTCTCAGCTTGTATTAATTAATCAATTGATTTAGTGTTTACTTGATGAAAATCCATGGTGTTTATTTATTAAATAAAACTGTCGAAGTTTTATATGATTTTTATAAATATTAATTTTATTCAACACTCGTTAATCCGGAGTAGGCCTTCTTCTTTTTCTTCTTCTTCTTCTTCTACTTCTCCTCCTCCTCCTCCTTCTTCTTCTTCTTCTTCTTCACTTCACGGGCTAGGCAAAATGCCTGTTCGGCCTCACAGTTTCCACTGGCTTTCCTACATTCCTTGAACCTCTTGGCTTGTAGTTGCTTGCTGCTTTTGGTATTCTTGTTACATTCATTCTTTCTACATGTCTGAACCATTTTTCTCTATATTCTTTGATTTTATTATTCAGTGGATATAGCCTATAGCCTATTTAACTCTGTTCTTATATCTTCATTCTTTATCCGATCCATTCTTGTGCAGCCTTTTGTTCTTCTAAGGAAGTTCATTTCTACGCTTCGTATTCTACTTCGTAATTTTTTGGTCATTACCCAAGTAATGGAGGAACTGCCAATGTTTCATAAAACTTCAATCTAGTATCTCTTCTTGTTTTGTTCTTTAATCTTCTATGTATAGTTCCACATACATCTTGACAGTTTCACATTTACATCCCTTTCAGTTTTTGTGTTTATAGTAAAATTACAACCCAAATAATTAAAATTTGTTACTTGTTCCAGAGGTTTGTTGTCTATTGTGATTTTTGATCTTACATGTTCACTTCCCCAAAATGCCATTATTTTCGTTTTTTCCTTTGATATTTTTAAATTATATTTATGGCTTAACTGATTCAATTGATGTACAGAGTAGGCCTAATAATTTAAAATACTGAGTTACCAAGAAGCTTGTATCAGCTTCGATACTAGTAAAATTCATGGTGATTTTCCGTTGAGGTATTAGTTCACAGTAATATAATGTACGGTTAAAAACTATAATATAGTTACCTTGTAGGTCCGTCTCCTCAACTTAAGTTCTTTTACAACTCTGTAGGCCTTTCGGGACCAGTCCCATCATCAGCAGAATGCATTAGGTCCGTTCTTGTTGACCCTTGTTGAAGCACTGACTTGGTTGTGAGAATTTTGTACAGAGGATTGTGTGGATTAGGTGTGTATTCATTGAGAATCAGGTTGCTGCTGATTTCTCTTAGGATTGCGATTTCCTCCAGTATATTTATTCTCATTGGAATGTTTTCTCTATGTACTATTGTGAGGGTGTTATCGATGTTATGCATATGGTGTCCAGCTTGAATTACATGTTTTACGTAACTTGATTTTCCTCCATTGTAAACGAAATCTTTGAAATGTTCCTTGACCTACAAGGTAACTATATGATAGTTTTTAACCGTACATTATATTACTGTGCATCAGCTTGTATTAAGTAATCAATTGATTTAGTGTTTACTTGATGAAAATCCATGGTGTTTATTTATTAAATGTAACTATCAAAGTTTTATTGATTTTCATAAATATATATTTTATTCAACATTCGTATTTATGAAAATAATGTAAAACTTTGATAGTTTTAATATTTAATTTTAGGAAGTTACATTTTGAGGTTATTTTAATTATATTATTTTTGGTCTGGAATCTTACCTCAATATTAATGTGGGAAAGCTGACGATAAAACAGAATTGTTTTGAAACATGTCCAAGAACAAATCAACATTAATATTGAGGTAGGATGTCCAGACCAAAAATAATATAATTTGATAGTTTTATTTAATAAATAAACATAATGCATTTTCATCAAGTAAACACCACATCAACTGATTAAATAATACAAATATAAAAAATATAGCCTATTGCGTAATACTCCTTAAAAAGATGTATAGGATCTGAGATTGTAAACGTGATTTAGTTCCTTACATAAGTAATAGTTTAATTATTATTTAGAAGGAAATTGCAGATCAAGTTTGAATGCAGAACGTTTAATCATTCTACAGCACAATCTAGCTTATTTACATATATACATTTGTGTATAGAATATTTATGTGATACTGTGGGCCCAAAGGGCATTCTTTCGCAATATCCTTTCAGAGAGAGAATTTTAATTAATCGTTAAAAAGGAGAGTACTAATGAAAGCAGGATCATAATAGAATTTTTTACGTAGTACACATTTCCTGGCGAATAATGGCGCCATACAGTGTATTTTATCTTATGTAGTACATTCCAACGGACTCCATAGTTTAGGGTTTATGTTCCTTTCCTCTTATTCCGAGAATCGCGGATGATGGAAAATTCTAAAGGTCAAGTCCTCTCGCAAGGACTTTATAAGCCGTGGATCTCGAGTAGAAAGTTTCGTACTCGTAAAAGAACATCAACCTAAATTAGAGCCTCTAAGCAAAATTTAATCGGCCTTTGCATCCAAATAATACCTTGGATATATTAGTATGTTCCTCTTTCAGGCGACGCTAATTGATTGTCATTCGCTGACATGTTTAGGGAAATAAGGTAATTAAATTAGTTTGATCAAATAACTCCCACAAGGGAGTACCCTTGCCCCATGTGGAGATGTACAGATATGGACACAACATATTCCAATTTCAAAACATTATCAAGTGTGTGTGTGTATATATAAATAACTAAATGTTTGTACTAGGATTGCTTGGATTGCGTAACTGGCAGCGAACTGAAATATCAGTTCAGAGGTGTGGGTTCAAATTCCCGTCCAAACATTTATTTTTCTTTTCATGTCGTAAAATATATATAATCATTCTTCGTAAATCAAGGATCTATTATTTTTAGGAGATTTGTAAGCTAAGTTGAATTTATTGAGTTAGGCCTACCGGTACTTAGTTATTCTATTAAAACTAACTCACTGGCACTATCGAACCCGTATGTTCATGGCTGCGTGGACATGGGCTCTCCATACATCCCTATCCTCAGCTAATGTTTTCCAATCATTCCCTGTATAATTTACTTCCTTCAAATCGTAGTTAATGTTATTCTTCCACGTCATTCTTGGTCTACCAACTGGGCGTGTTCCCTCTGATTTTCCTACAAGAAGCTCTCTTGCGCGTCTTTGCCACGTTGTATTAAGATATTTCCATTCCGTTATCTGAACTAGCAAACCATTTTCATTTTACTTTGTATTTTATAGTGTATCTTACGTAATCCTAAATGCGAACACTTTAGCCCATATTCTAATTGACAAGTTAATGGAAAAGTCGTCAAATATTCTTTACATAAAACATTAAACTATATTAAACATGTACTCATTTGTAAAATTGTAAGTTTCCATGTCTTCATCCCTGTTTGGTTCCTCTTCTGAGCTAAATGGCCGTGATCCTGGTTTCACAGAGATCATGCACAATCTCCTGAAGATGTCTACCGTATTATTAAACGAAACGTCGAGTTTCAAGAAAACCGGACCACGGCCATTCAGCCCGGAAGAAAAACAAGGAACCATATACACATTCGTTAAAATTTGACCACGTTTATCTTATATTAAATGCGGACCTCTATAAATATGGCAGTATATTATATACACTGGCGTTACTGGGATGTTACATTCGCGAACATTGGCGATTTTACTGTTAAACATTAGGATTGTATCCAGATATAGAAAATGTTTAGAAAATATGAAAAAATAAACTTCATACATAATTGACATAATTGACGGGATTCTATTTATGGCCTCATAGATTCTCAAAAATGAATAATTGTTTAGAAAATAGCACAATCTAAATAATCATCACGTAAAATTTATTCTAAGAAAATAGGAGAGCATAAAGCAAATATGTAAACGGCATGAATGCAAATTATATAAAATGCATAAAAAGGCTGTATAAATTTGAGGTGGGGAAAGCCAGAGAAGTGGTTGCATTAAGAAGTAATGTTTCTCGGCACCAGGATTATGCCTGCGTTATTCAGATTCAAGGGGACATTCCATAGAACTCTTGGCCAATCGGGTTTCTATAGAAACCTTAACACTCGTTCAATTGAGTGAGTTACACCATTTGAAGGCCGAGTGACACTTACTGGTTAATGTTAAGTCTGCTCAGGAGTGTACAAAGTGTGTCACTACTTGAGTACTATAGAAAATCACTGTGTCCTAAAACATTTCCAGGAATACCAGTATTATCATCATCATCAGCATCAAGGATTAGACCTACTGGTCTGTTCCGATCTCATGTTAGAATTGGTTTATCCATCTTTTACTGGGTCTTCCAACATTTCTTCGTCCTAGCGGTTTGTAATCAAGAATGTTTCGGAATTCTATTGTTATCCATTCTATTGATGTGGTCCATCCATTCATCTCTGTATTGTGTAATTCTATCTAATAGTTTGAATATATTCAGTTCTCTTCGTATATCCTCACTTCGCCTTCGATCCATTATTGTATAGCCAGCTACACTCCTCAGGAACTTCATTTCTGACGATTCTATTCTTCGTTCCTGGTTTTTGGTTAAAACCCAATGTTCCGATCTATATAGTAGTGTTGGAACCGCCATTGTTTTATAAAATGTTAAAAGTGTCTCCTTTCTAGTTCCTTTGAGACTTCGTTTTATGGTGCCACACATATAATTAAATTTATTTATTTTGTTTTCGATGTCTTCACTTTTTCTATATGATACATGGTATCCCAGATAATTAAAATTGCTCACTTGTTCTATTATTTTATTCTCTAATTGAATTTTTACCCTTAGTGGCTCAAACCCTCGAAAAGCTAAAACTTTTGTTTTTAGAGTAGATATTTTCAAATTATATTTTTCACATATTTTACTTAGGCCTAATTTGTAAATTGCCCGTTGTAGGCCATCTTCTATCTCCGATATCACAACCTGATCGTCTGCTGTAAAAAGTAAAGTAGGCCTATCTGATAAAATTTTGTCAATTTTAAAATGTTCAGTTAATACAATTTGCCAATTCTGTATGACATCGTATATATATATATATATATATATATTAAAAAGTGATGGCGAAAGTGGGCATTCTTGTTTTACTCCAATATTGTTTACTATTAATTCATCATCATCATTAATGGCTCAACAGTCCCTTGATTAGGTCTTGGCCGCCTTCAGAAGCTTATACCGAATTTCCCTGTCCTGAACTTCATTCTTCCAGTTTTTTATTTTAAAAATCTTATTAATGTCTTGAATTATACTTTCCTCCCATCTTAATTTAAGTCTGATAATACTATAAAATCCCGCGCCGTAGCCGAGTGGTTAAGGCAAGATGACTTGGCGCAGAGCTACTAGACTTGCGCTGGTTCGTGTCTCCACGGGGAAGAGATTTTCTCATGAAATTTTGGCCAGTATGGGACCGGTGCCCACCTAGCATCGTGAGACATTTGGGTAGTTACAATAAGTAGCGACTCCAGGTTGAGAAGACCAGCTGTAACGGCTGGGGTACCCGACATGCTGACTACGTCACCCCTACACTGGCTTATGATCGTCTACCCCTGTTATTAACACATGTGGATGTGAGGCCAGCAGCCGGATGGTAGGCCAAGGGCCTTCTAGGCCTGTCAAGCTTGGAGATACTACAAAATCGAAGATTATTTAATGAACTATGATCGGTTTTAAACCGTCACTCTTCATTTACTTTATTGGTGTTCTAAGAGGAAAAGTTTTTAAAAACATACTTTTGTATTGGCTATACTTGCTCAAAGGATTATATAAAATATACTCATATAATTATATCTGCCCCCTGTTATGATGCTAGAGGCCTGGTCAGACGTCATCAGTGAATATAGAAATATTTCAATAATATCCCTCGACCTAGTATTAGACCAATCACGAGTAGAAGGATTATGTATAATAAAAATGGTGGAAAAAATATGTGTACCAAAGTTATATTGACTTGATTAAACGATTAATCTATACGTTTTGAAATGTTCTTGTTAAAAACACACAAGAATTTTTCCACAAGTTTCAATTTCCAGTTATGCAATATCAATTCTTTTGTCCAATTATATTAGTTCTGGTTACACCAGATTATAAATAATTGCGGTCTTATGTATGGACAAACTTTCAAATGAATTACATTTTTTCGCATAACCGCTTCATTACAAAATTGCTTCAAGTCATTCATTTGTTGAAATGAGAAGGAAACAGTGGTATAAATATAGTCTACAGTTAATCTTACGTTTGAAAGTGTTTTACCTATCTCTTAACTGCATAATCCGGTTTGAAAAGGCCAGCAGACGGATGACAATAAATTCATTGAAATTACCTCCCCCCAGGGAATGATCTAGTTCCAACATTGCATTCCTGCGGTAAGCGTCATGAGAGGTCGGATGAAAGTGTTAAGTGGAAATAAGAATGTTAACAAGTCTTACCATACAGACAAGTGGATTGTTGACCCTAGAACTCTAATTTGTGGGTCTTCTACTTCCAATACTTGACATTTCATGGTTACATTTTGGATTAGTTTAAATACCAGGCGCGACCTATATGTTCAGTGCACTCCCCAACAATTAATTTAATTAAAATAATATTATTGGGCGATAGCGAGGAGATACTAAGAGCCAACATGCACACTCTATTGAGTAACAATAAGAAATTGGTACTGGAAATAAATATCAATAAAACTAAATATATGGTCACACACAGAAATACTTATATAATGGAAATTGACATCTAAATGACAAATGAGGGAAATTTTGAAGAAGTCGCCGAATCCAAATACCTAGGAACAGTAATTATACATAGGAACGATATGCACAAAGTAATTAAACATAGGCTCAATTCAGTAAACGCTTGTTATTATGCATTATAGAGACTCATTTCGTCGCAACTCCTTTAAAAAACCGTTAAACTGAACAGTTGTATTATATGGATGCGAGACATGAACTCTTACTTTAAGGGGGGAAAGGAGATTACGAGTATTCGAGAATGAATTCTTAGGGAAATTTTTGGACCAAAGAGAGATGAACAGATGGATGTAGAAGACTACATAACAGTGAGCTGCATGGTCTTTATAGGAAGTTGGATATAACAACAAGTTACGTCTCGTAGACTGCGATGGGCAGGACATGTATCATGATTGGGAATGAAAGACGTGCATGGAAGCTTCTTGTAGGAAAACCAGAGGGAAAACGGACAGTTGGTAGACCAAGAATGAGGTTGGAGAATAGCATTAACTATGATTTGAGGGAAGTAGATTGTACAGGGAATGATTGGAAAACATTAGCTCAGGATAGAGACATATGGAGAGCTTATGTCCGCGCGGCCATGAACCTACGGGTTCGATAGTGCCAGTTCGTTAGTTAGTTAGTTAGTGATGATTACCGGTAATGATGAAATGGAACTGAGGATGGAAGGGAGAAAAAAAATACGAGGTTGATCGACATTACCGATGATTCGAACTTGGGACTTTCGAATAAAAGTCTCAAACGCTACCATCTAAGCGAACTCGTTTGGTCAGTTACAGATTTATTAATGCAGACAATTAATTTAATCAGTTGTTACTGTGTTGTACATAGCATATGCTGCGTGTCATATGGTGAACTCTACTACGAATGTCAGTGACCATACGTGCTTAGCAGGATTTTGCTCACTTTTAACCTTTAACCCACAGTGCTAAAAACATCTCAAATATGTACAGTACATAGTTGTCACATAAACGTTATTTTGTTAGTTGCTTATTTATGATCTTAATTTACAATTTAATTTGCATATTATAATAATTTGACTGCGAGGGCGAAGTTTTTTAACCTCCTGTTTGGCTGCCATGTACAATTAAATGTACAGGTTTCATTAGTTGTTCATTGCCTAAAGAACATAGGAAATAAAACCTATATCGTACTTTTTTTTTCTCGGGAAATCTGTGGCAAAAATGTAATCAATGTATATTTACCTCATTAATGGATTCGTTAAAGGACATTGAACCCTTCATTAAATTTTGTGTAATTATTTAAATGTGAAGGAGACACAAAAACTATGAATATTCAATCAGACAGAAAACACTCAAGTCGATTTTTTACACACAATCTTTCATTAAGCCTACTGTAATCTTCTTCTTCTTCGGCTTTCCCCCACTTATAGGTTTGCCGTCTTCAGTTTCCAGTTATCTCTATCATTCCAATCTCCCTCTTCCAAATTCCTATCATCCATTATAGTTCTGACGTAGGTTTTCCATTTCCATCTTGGTCTGCCACGTTTATTTCTTCCGGGGGGTGACCACTGGTATATATTTTTTGGCCATCTTTCATTTTCCATTCTTTGTGCATGGTCATACAATTTAAGCGTTTGATTTTCAATCCTCTTAACAACAGACGTGGTGATATTCATTTCTCTCCAAAGGAATTCATTTCTTATTTTATCCTGTCTTGTTTTTTAGAGGCTTCTTCTAAATTAATCAAATTCAACTGTTCTAATTTTATTCTTTTGTAATTCCGTCAAAGACCAAGTTTCAGTTCCATGTGACAAAATATTCTGTATTATGCTCTTATAAATTTTCATTTTAGTTTCCTTTGTAATATTTTTGTTCCAAATTATTCCATGTAATGTCTTAGTTGCATTTTTTGCCATTGCAATTTTAGTCTGTACATATTTCTCACAGGTACCTAAACTTGTAATTGTTGACCCAAGGTATTTAAAAAATTCACATTTTCTTGTTTTCCCTATTTCAAGTATGAGGTCATCCACATTCTTTCCCAAACACTTATATTATGTTTTCTGTAAATTTATATTCAGTCCCCATTTTTTATATTCTTCCATTAGTTTATTTATCATATATTTCATATCTTCATCCCCAGAAAAAATTATTTGATCATCTGCAAACAACAATGAATGCAGTACTTTTCCTCCTATAAAAAGAACTCCTGGGGCGACAGGCCTACAAGGCACGTAGCCTACCAGCCGGCTGCTGGCCTCACATCCACATGTGTCAATCACAGAGGTAGATGATAATCAGCCAGTGTAGGGGTGACATGTGGTCAGAATGTCGAGTCCCCCAGCCGTTATAGCTGGTGTTCTCAACCTGGAGCCGCTACTTATTGTAGCTACCCAAATGCATGACGATGCTGGGTGGGCACCGGTCCTATACTGGCCGAAATACCATGAGAAAATTTCTTCCCCCATGGAGACTCGAACCAGTGAAAGTCCCGTAGCTATGCGCCAAGGCTTGTTGCCTTAACCACTCGGCTACGGCGCGGGACTTTCCTCCTATAGGAGTACCCATTTCAGAACATTTTTTATACCACAAGTTAAGAGCCTCGTCTAAATAAATGTTAAAAATAATTGGTGATAAACTGCATCCCTGCTTAAGGTCTTTATTCACTGTGAATTCCTCTGTTAAATTATTCTGTATTATTACCTACTGTAATAATAATAATAATAATAATAATAATAATAATAATAATAATAATAATAATAATAATAATAATAATAATAATAATAATAATAATAATAATAATAATAATAATAATAATAATAATAATAGTAATCTCACTGGCACAATCGAATCCGGAGGTTCATGGCTCTGCAGAAAATCTCTCCATCCGTCGCTATCATGAGCTAATATTTTCCAAGTATAACCTAGTTTACTGCCCTCAAACGTTATTTTTCCGCCTCATTTTTGGCCTACATACTGGGCCCTTTTCCTCTTGCCTTCGTACAAGAAGTTTACATGAACCTCATTCATTACCATTCGTACCAGATGTCCTGCCCATTGCAATCTATGAGACTTAACTGTTCTTATTATATCTGGATACCCATAAATATTATGTAGAGCACTGTTATTTAGTCTTATCCATTCATATAGTTGTTCGTCTCTCCAAAAAAAAAATGCTAAGAACTTTATTCTCAAAAACTAGAAATCCATACACATCTATATAACTGGAAGAATAAACCATTTTATGCAACATGTCCTGCCCATTTCGTAGACTGCAATGGGCAATACATATGTGGCACGAATGGGAAATAAAAGAGGGGCATGGTAGCTTCTTGTAGGAAAACCAGAGGGAAACGCCCAGTTGGTACTCCAAGAATGAGGTGAGAATAACATTAACCATGTTTTGAGGGAAGTAGATTATACAGGAGATAATTGGAAAACAATAGCTCAGGATAGTAATGTGTGGAGTTTTTGTCCGCGCGGCCATGATCCTATGGGTTCGATAGTGTCAATGACTTATAATAATAATAATAATAATAATAATAATAATAATAATAATAATAATAATTTTTAAAGAGGCCTTGTAAATGTACGCGGTCACATTATTATTATTATTATTATTATTATTATTATTATTATTATTATCATCATCATTATCATTACTATTGAGGGTCCATCCATCCATAGTAATTCTGCCCGAAGGCAGGTCCTTCACTGCAATCATAGCATTTTCATGCTATGCTTGCAGCTTTACTAGGGAATTGTAGGTGTGGTAGCTTCCCGTTGCTTTCCACACCGGTGAAGGATGATGATGAAGATGATAATGATAAGGATGATGATGATGGCCATATGATTTCGGGGACCGTTTGGGCCTTAGATTTTTCCTGACATTTGTCTTACAGGTGAGGAAAAACCCCGATAAAAACTTCATCCAGAAAACTGCCCCGACCGGGGATCGAACCCGGGCCCGCTGCGTGACAAGGCAGCACGCTACCTCGAGACCACAGCGGTGGACTACTATTGAGGATAGTTCATTTTATTAGTATTTTATTTTTTATTAGTATTTTATTTTATTTACACGTGCCACGAATATTACAAATTTGTTCTCGTAGTAAAATTTGTTACCGAGTTCATGTTTGAAGAAGAAAAGCATATCGTTCATGTATTTTTTTGGGCTAAATGATAAATAACAGTTCTTTCTTGAAGTGAATAATGTAAAATAAACAAATAATCATACATGTTGTTGCTATTATTCAGATGGGCAATAGGATCCAGGAAGAATATCAATTTGTAGTTCTGTATTGAAATTAGGACTCACGTCGTAAATAAGTTAATTAAAAAATTACTTCCAACAGTGGCATGCTAAGTAAATGTCTGTCAGTAAGTCTGAGTTACATTAAGTGCTCTTTGAAAAGGCGCCTTTAAAATTATCACTTTAATTTATCAATTTTAGTATTTTAACATTCTTAATATTCTAAAGCTATATGTCTGCTTCCGTCCCGCGCCCTAGCTGAGTGGTTAAGGCAATATGCCCTGGCGTAAATCTACGGAACTTTCGCTGCTTCGAGTCTCCATGGGGAAGAAATTTTCTCAATTACGGGACCGGAGTCTATCCAGCTTCATGAGGAATTTGGGCAGCTAAAATGAATAAAAATACAGGTATAACGGCTGGGGTCCCGACATTCTGACCACATGTCACTCTTATACTGGCTGTATGATCTCACCCCTACACTGGCAGGATGATAGTCGACATTTGTGATTAGCACATGTGGATGTGAGGTCAGCAGCCAACTATTAGCCCTCGGCCTGTAGCACGGTGGAGATTGTTTATGTCTGCCTCTACGTTAGGCTATGTCGGGATATCTGAACTAGATTATAATGTAACGAATTAAACTTTTGTCTATATTATTCGTCCATCGCTGTTGTCTCAGAGTAGCTTCACTGCCTCGTAAGCAGCGGGCCCGGGTTCGATACCCAGTCTTGGCAAGTTTCCTGGGTGATATTATTTCGGGGTTTTTCCTCACCTGTAAGATAAATGCTAGGGACATTATCTGGCCATCATCATCAGTATCCTATTCTCCATATTTAGTATGAATGTGTGTGTGTGTGTTTGTGTGTGTGTGTGAATGTCGTGTTTTGGCTTAATGTTTATCTCGGAGGAGGCCCCGTCGATGAGCTAATCACTTACTTGGGGAGACCTTCCATGTCCTTGTGTTAATAAGAAAGAGTGTACATGATCCAAAGTTTAAAATCCCTCTCCCGACAGGTTGTGCTATTCTAAGGCCCGTGCAGCGTGTAACATAAAAAAGTACCTGTAAGGTGAGAGGTTAAACTGAGTTAATGGAATGGTCTATAGTAGCGGTTCCCAGCCTTTTCTATTCGCGAACCCCTTCCACAACGATCTGAGCTGAGTGAACCATTGACTTTTAAATATACATACAGTAGACATGCATAATTTTTAATTCCAAGGAAAAGGTTTAATAACCTTAAATTAACTTAACCATTAACTGTTAAAACCTAATGTTACTCTAGTTACGGCTTGAAACACGACGTGTATACTTAGTTGTAGCGAAATCAAATGCATTTCTAACGTTGGTACATAACTGTAAAATCAGGCATTCGCGGTAGATATTAATTTATTGTGGAAATAATGTGATAAATTCCCGATCTTACACATATGCATCAAGGGGCATTCATTACATGGTTAATTTAATTTTAAAGTAATAATAATAATAATAATAATAATAATAATAATAATAATAATTATTATTATTATTATTATTATGACAATGCCGCAGAAATGAAGGAAACAATAATAGGCCTAACATCGGAACCCGCCATTACGGAAACGTTTTGGCGAACGCCTTGAAATATTTTGCGAACTTCCTGGGGGTTAGCGAACCACAGGTTGGGAAACGATGGTCTGTAGGCTCTAATATTCAATTTAAGAAGTATTGTTTGGATGGAATCACAGTGGCGTCATAACATCCCTACCTTCAGCTCCGGTGACCCCTGTTCGATTCTTGGCTTGGTAGGAGATTTTAAATCTACTCATACGCCTTAGATCTGAGTGTTTGTCATTTTCTTTACACATATATGTCAAATGGATAAACAAATGTAAAACAAAAGGAAATAACAGTGAAATAAATAAATGGAGAATGTCAGAGTATTACATGTTTTGTATGCCTTGATAATCAACATCTCTTAATGTCATTTCTGAGTGTCAGATGTACTATTTACAACGTAATTTGGCAACAACTTTGCGTATGTTTTCTTGTTTTTGTTATATAATGAATAAAACTGTAGTATATAAGACTATTTCTTATAGAAATTATCCTGCAATGATCTTTGACAGCCGTTATGGGAGTATAAAGTGTTTGTTGTATATAATTAGCTCTACTCAGCGACGAGACCCCTGTGGCGTTCAAAATTAAAACAAATCTCAAGAGAGTTAAAAACCTACAGCAAAGTTCACCAAAGTATATCCTAGCTGCATGCAGATTAATCACGTTGAGTTATTTAGACATTCATTCATTTTTATTTAGATAGATCATCGGTTGATTAATGTCTTTGACACCGTCCGATTCCCAATAGACAATTTTGTCGGTCCATCCAATCTCCTGGTTGTAGATGTTTCTCCTTCATGTATAAATATATTCCCTGACTCCAGGAGATTTTAGGTCTTCCTCTGCATCGTCTTCCCTTAGGTTTCCATTCCAAAATATTTTGGTGGCCGATCCTCTTCCATTCGCTGGACATGTACTTGCGTCTTAATTGCCGAGTTTTAATATAAATTTTAATATAAACTAAAATAGTGTCTTCAATCTTCATTTTCTCCCTTATAACTGAGTTCCTAATGTTTTCTTTTTCTTCTTCTTCCTTTCCAGGATTAGGTCAATGCGACCTGTCTCAAGTCCATCGTTTCCTTGGCCGTCCCAAAGATCTTTTTCCATGTGATATGTAGGTGTTGATCTTTTTGGGTAATCTTGTATTGTCCATTCTGCCTAAATGTTCTTTCCATTGGTATTTGTGCTCTTCTAGTGTATTGACTATTGAAAATATCTACCTTTTTCTCTATTTGAAATTTTTGCTGCCCTTCGTATAAAATCCATTTCCGTTGCCAAAATATACTTATTTGTTTTTGTTGTTAATGGCCAAAGTTCTGCTCCATAAGTAATGATGTTTTTGACAATTGTATGATATATATTCTTTTTATTTTTAAAGTAAAGTAAAGTGATCCCACAACAGGCCTCAGGGGGCCTTTGGGGTAGTAGGAGGTTAAGGCTCCCACTTTTTCTAGACAATCGGCACTTGATGTCAGCCGGGTTGTCAGCCCTGCGTGACGGCCGCCGTTACCCCCAGAACAAGCGTCTGGTACTCATTTCCGTTAGAGGCTGAGTCGACCCCAGGGTCATAGTGCCGCCAGAGGGTTTGGGTCAGTTTAAAAATCCTGACCCCAACGGGACTTAAACCTTCGACCCTCCGGCTTATTTTTATTACTTATATTTTTATCCCACAATATTCCACTGAGGCAAGCAATTGCAAATTTTTCCTTTATTATTTCTATTTCTTATTTCATTTACTAAATATGGATCTGCCAATGGCGTGGTTATAGAGTCCTTATTTTCTATTCCAGGATAACTGTTCGCAAAGTGATGTTATATTTGCACTTTGAGTTTGGGTATATGATCTTTGTTTTGCTGGCTTTTGAGGTTGCCCTGCCGTCCTGCTAACCCTAAATCGAACAAACACTGACACTCTGCTACTATCTAATATGTGTTGTTTTGAAATGTCCTCTGTCTTCTCCATTGGTTCTGGCGTCGTGGTAAGCCCAAATTCAAGAAGCAGTGAAGCTCTGTTACACTCCAGTATGTGTTCAGAAGACCTGCCTACAGGCGTTCGCCCAGCTTACAGTGTTATGGACAGTTTAATCAATCTTACACGAAAAGAAAGAGAAAGATAAAAGAAAAATAAGACACATAGTGTCTAAAGAAAATAATCAAATTACTTAAAAATATATATTGTTTCATTACGTTAAAAATATTTTTTAATGCTTTCTGTTGAAAAGTTATATTTTCGGACGCCATGAGATTAGTTTTTTTTATATCTTATGGCTAAGTTGTGGATTTTTAATGCTAAAAAGTGAACATTTTTGTTTTTTGCATTAACACTTGAAAATGATTCGCTAGATTTTAAAAATATTTTATTTTAGATTCATGCAATCAAGACGTTGTAATGAGGATTTTTTTTTTGTCTTCTGTCACCTGGTTGTCTTTTATGACATTTCTGACTTTCTCCCCTGGCATTGGTGGAATTGTAATTCATTTCTTAGGTTGGGGCACCTGGAAGGAGGAGTTTACCTTATTCCGATGGTATGATGGGTGATAAATGATAATGAAGCACCAGGAGAGTTTTTGACCTAAATTCTAGACCATGGGCAACTACAGGAATAATTCCCTTCAAGAAAAAATTCCTATGGTCTGACCGGGAATCGAACCCGGGACCTTATGAACAATAGTAGTAACGCTGACCACTAGCCCATGTGGATGGTCATGAGGAAATGTAGGCCTATGCATTTTACTTATTAGGTAGCTGTCGTCTATATGTTGATGCTCTTTGGCATTATAGTACACAATAAACGATAACTTCAAACCAGACTCATGGGCTTAGTGGTCAGCGTTTCTGACACTACTGTTCATGAGGTTCCGGGTACGATTCCCGGTCAAACCATAGGAAATTTTGCGTAAGGGTGGCCTGTGGTGGCCCATGGTGTGGAATTTAGGTTAAGTTTTGATTAAGAACTCTCCTCACGCTTCAATCATATCATCGGGGAAACGTAACTCTACCTTCCAGGTGCCCCAACCTAAGAAATTAATTACAATTCAGCCAATGACAGGGAAGAAAGCCAGAAATGCCATAAAAGATAATCTGGTAGCATTAGAAAAAATCTTTACTGTCCATTAAAAATTAACTGAAAATTTAAAAATGTTACTTCTTTTCTGGAAAACAATGATACTGAAAATTTACTGAAAAAGATAATAAATTAACAGTATATGTTTACATAAAAATAAATCGAAGTTCTCAATAAATAGGGGGCATAGTAGATAACATTACAATATTTTTGGTTAAGGAAACGCTGCAAGTTGCAAGGTCGAGGTCGAGGTGGGGTCACGCTATTTAAAATGGCCTTATCATTCTGGCGAATGGTCTTCGGGTGGTCTCAACCTCTAACGTTAATGAGTACCAGACATTTGTTCTGGGTGTTAAGGTGGCCAACATTTCTGGCATCCGTATAGGTCCATATCATAGACTTTCAATAATACGGGTTTCAGCTCATGCTATCCCTCCAACTGGGACATGAGTAGAGGATTTACTTTTCTTACAATTCTTAAATATTATTCCCATGTCTACGATTTAAAGAAATTGAAATTGAAAACCGAGTAGAATGACAATTATCAGCTTTACAAGTATGGCTAATATTTACAATACTTACCCACTTGTCCAAATTCAATTCAATTGAAGCCTCTATTTTAATTTGGATCTAGATTAGATTCCCAAAATCACAATATTTTTGTTCCACATTTAATACATTTTTTTGGGTTATATTAATTTTGTCGAATTAATAGAAAATATTACACCTCTGTAACTTTAACAGCCCAACCATATTTAAATATTTATATACAAATTTAAAACAAGTAATCTAAATATATGTAAAAATATAACTTTTTCGTATTAATTTTTTTAATTATGTGAATAAATTATTTAATACTATAGTGAATGATGTTTCGTTGAAATATCGATACTCGTGTATATAATTGAAGGGTTTAGGGCAATAACATGATAAGCCACATATTGTTCTTTCTGTATAAGGATTTTAATGTTTAAAAAAGTTTCAATAATGATGCGCCAGGAGATGCCTTAATCCTAAACTTAATGAATATGTTAATCATGGCCAGACGATTTCGGGGACCGTTTGGGCCTTAAAATTTCCTGACATTTGTCATACAGGTGAGGAAAAACCCCAGAAAAAAACATCACCCAGGAAACCTTCTCCCAACCGGAGATCGAACCCAGGTCCGCTGCGTGACAAGGCAGCACGCTACTTCGAGACCACAGCGGTGGACTGTTTAAAAAATTATAAATACTAATTGGGCAGAATTGTTGTTAATATATTGTGTGTCTGTATGTTTTAACTCATCACTGGCGCACTTACAAATGATTTTATGGATATTTCGATATATTTATTTGCTATCATTGTAATAAATGACATTTATTAACAGAATGTAGCTTATCATGTTACTGCCCTAAGCCCTTCAATTTTATCTTTTTTTCCCCCTTGGATTTTCTTGAATAAATATCTTCTTAAAAAAATGCATCAAGAAGAGAAACGCTGTATTATTGGGCATGGGGATTATAAAATGACATGATACACTAAAGAAGACAGCTGTATGGCAAATGGAAAAAGCGAGTCATCTACAAGAGTATGAATATTCGATTGTAGTAAGTTCCATTCCACGGCCATACTACTGCTTGCAATTTGATACGCTTGCAATGTAACACAAATCATCTGTTTCGAAATGTGCATTAAAGTAAGACAGTTAGCTATTCATTAGCACAACCAACGCGTGAATCTACGCACGGTACCGTAAGTGAAAAAAAAAAAAAAAAAAAAAGTCTGATCGTGTATTACGCACTACACCCAACGTTGGCGGTGCGAGCCTCGCAGTCTGTCAAGAAATAGGACATCCGCGTGGTTTAATGAGATCCGGGCTGTAAGGACACCTGCGTAAGAAATTTTGATAATTCAAAAAGCTACGCCCTTCGCGTGAACTGACAATCAGATAACGTTTTTATAATCCCACATAATGCAAATCATCATATATAAAAATTAGTGCGAGTCTCTCCGTTTATCTATTTGACTGTCCTAATGGATTAAAAAAACTGACTGATTTGAAAGGTTTTTTTTGCATTATTTAGCCATTTTTTCTGGGACTATATTAACTTGTGCCTCAAATGGTAGTCAGTGACCAATCACATTTCAATGAATTTTGATTTACAACCAATCACAGTTTTTTTTTCACCTCGATTTTATCACTTTCATTTTATCCATTTCGTCTTATCAAGTGGCTTCCAGATTGTATATATAGTGCACGAATGTAAACAGATTCTGCTTGCGAGATATAATAGAAAAACACTCGTAACAATTGATTATACCACAAGATCAAAAACACCGTTTGCACTTTCTTAAACTATTATTTCCCAGGAATTAACATTGCAGAAATATATAATTGACATATATGCATCATAGGACACCAGAAATTAATTAATAAACTGTAATGATGCGTTTCATTTTTTCTCCACTAGGGTGCATTCTTACAATATTACGATTCTATTTGGCAATAATTATGATCTGGTTGCAATGATAAACGAAACATATAGTTTCTAATTTGTTTTTAAACATAGCCGTTTATATTAAATATATAAATATTTTAAAATAAATATATTTAAATAATGATTTGTGAGTAAACAGCTTAATTTTATTCGTTAAATAGTCTTATCATATGCCACTCTTGATTTCCAAATTCTCTAGATAAATTATTCACTCCTCACTTCGTGAGTCGTGAATTTATCGATAATTTGGAAATCACTCGTGGCATTACTTATAATAATTAACGTGTAACAACTATATATCTATCTATCTACATGGCGTTACGGTCCATTTAGGGCTAGAGCCTGCTGTACTATCAAACCCCATTCTCTTCTGTCTTGTATCTTTCTCCTCCATCCTCTTATTCTCAACTCCCTCATTGTGGACGAAAGAGTAACGCGGGTGAGACAGAAGAAAACTGCATAACAGTGAGCTGCATTATCTTTAAGGAAAATCAGATGTAATTAGAATATTAAAGTCGCATTTATTGCGATGTTTGTCATTTGACACGAATGGGGAAAGGGAGAGAGGCTTGGTAACTTCTTGTTGAAAAAAACAGAGGGATAGCGCCCAGTGGGTAGGCCAAGAATGAGATATGAGAATAACATTCACCTTGATTTGAGGATGGAGGTAATTTTACAGCGAATTATTAGAAAGCATTAGCTCAGGATATGGATGTATGGGGATATTATGTCCGCATGGACATGAACTTCGGAGTTCGATAGTGCCAGTGACTTTTTTTTTTTTGTAATTACGAAGAAACAATATATGACGATCTTATAACAGTCGTAACTGTTCACAATTTAACAAATTTCACTATTTACACATCCATCCATAGTAATTCTGCCTGAAGGCAGGTCCTTCACTGCAATTATAGCATTTTCATGCTATGCTTGCAACTTTACTAGGGAATTGTGTAGGTGTGGTAGCTTCCCGTTGCTTTCCACACCGGTGAAGGATGATGATGATGATGATGATAAAGATGATGGCCATATGATTTCGGGGACCGTTTGGGCCTTAAAGTTTTCCTGACATTTGTCTTACAGGCGAGGAAAAACCCCGATAAAAACCTCACCCAGAAAAACTGCCCCGACCGGGGATAGAACCCGGGCCCGCTGCGTGACAAGGCAGCACGCTACCTCGAGACCACAGCGGTGGACTATATCAATCTTAAATTTAAAAAGATAGAAAAACTTATCCTATCCTTACAGGCCTACTTACACTTTCTGTTATTTCAAACTCCGGCGCCGACCAGCGTAAAAGTAGACTAAATCTGCTCCGCCCACAAACTCTGCTCATTCGTTGGTACCCAGTTATGTTTTTATCTATTTGTAACTTATTCATACAAATATTCAACTTGAAAGTCCACCGCGGTGGTCTGGAGGTAGCGTGCTGCCTTGTCATGCAGCGGGCCAGGGTTCGATTCCCGGTCGGGACAGGCTTCTGGGTGAGGTTTTTTTGGGGTTTTTCCTCACCTGTAAGGCCGTCATCATCACCCTTATCACTATCATCATCTTCATCATTCACCGGTGTTGAAAGCAACGGGAAGCTATCACACCTATAATTTCCTAGTAAAGCTGCAAAGCATACCATTAAAATGCTATGATTGCAGTGAAAGGCCTGCCCTCGGGCAGAATTATTATGGATGGATTTTACTTGAAAATAAATACATAAACAATAACACGAAGGAACTTAAGGTATGTATTTATTTATCCCAAGGTTTTCTTTGTTAAAATTCAATATCAGAAACTGTAAATAATTATTTAAAATGTCATTTGTAATATAGAATTCACTCAAAAGTTAGAAAAGCACTAGTAATAATATAAGTATTTAATTTTTTGAAAAACTCAATATTTTGAACGAATTGCGTTCCAGAAAACGTCAATTATTCAGATATGATGAAATTATTGAGATTTCTAACCAATAAAAGATGTGTCGTTATAGTTGACAACTGACAATCGAACATTCTGAATGAATTGCTGGAAGAGGCGACATCTGGAGAAAATTATGTCTGGAAGTGAGAAAAGTGTTTTTGGGAGTTGTCAACAGGAAACTATTGATAATGAGCTTCCCGAGGAGATGCACGTCTTTTGTCTTCAAGGCCTTCTGTTCAAATCAAATAAGCTGTCCTTTATTCTTCCCAAATTTTCATCCTTCCATCTTTCTGTTTTTGCTTCAATGTGCACTCGTTTTTATTCATAAGTAATGCCACGAGTGATTTCTAATTTATCTAGAGAATTTGGAAATCAAGAGTGGGATCTAGAAATACTATTTAATGAATAAAATTAAGCTGTTTACTCACAAATCGTTATTTAACTGCAGTTATTTTAAAATATTCATCTATTCAATGTAAAAGGCTTATTTAACTACAGTTATTTTAAAATATTTATAAATTCAATGTAAAAGGCGATGTTTGAAAACCAATGAGAAACGATTGTTATTCTCCATTTGTTCATCACTGCAACCAGATCATATTATTTATTGCCAAATAATCGCAATATTGTAAGAATGCACCCTTGTGGAGAAATTTATAACCAACATTATAGGTTATTAATTAATTTCTGATTTGCTGTAATGTAGATAAGTCAATTATATTTTTCTAGAACGTTATTACCTGGGAAATAATTAGTTTAAGAATGTGCAAACAGTGTTTTTTTGTGTGGTAAAATCAATTGCTGCAAATGTTTTATATTATATCCCGCAAACACTATCTGTTTACATTCGTGCACTATGCATACAATCTGGTAGCCATAGGGAGTCACAGTAAAATAATGATATGACCTATTCAAATGTTAAAAAGGAGGAGCTTGACTTTAAGGTGATACAATTAAACTGATAAAATCGAAGTGAAAAAGACTGTGATTGGTTGTAAATCAAAATTCATTGAAATGTGACTGGTCATTGACTCCCATTTGGGGCATTAGTTAAATAGTCACTATAAATTGCACATTACTTAAAGCCATTTATTTACCATATTCCACTGTAATACTAGGTAGCATATAATATTCACATATTTCTCTCTTTGGCTTCACTCGGCGTATCTTAAAACCTGTAGGGCCTCTATACAAAATTTCAAGAAGATGGGTCAAGAACTTTCGGAGATTTAAAATTTTGTACAAACGAACATTTACTGTACTTTTTTATTTACAGTATATGGATGGTAGATTTTCTTAATTTTGTATTATTTTTAAAACAGAAACTTTTATGAAGGCTAAAGTTATTTTAAATATTTGGTTGTTTTTGTTCAGGAATGGGAATCTGTTTGATAAAACACAGTAGTTAGGATGTGAACTAGCGTGTGAGATTGTGTAGACCCTTGCTTTGTTGACAAGTTTATATTGTTCCACTTATCTGTCTTCTGGATGAGGGTGAGACTTAGGGTAGGGTGATTTGTAGTTTTACAGGGTGCCAAGCAGGTGGCGCTTTTTTACTTGACAGACAAGGATCAAAAGTTCTATAGCATAAAGTGGTTTCCTTTTCACATACGCTCTTACCATGTATAAGTTTTATACAAGATTTATATAAATCCCAGTTAAGTTGAAGATTCTTACTAATAAATACTGTATAAGCTACATAGCATATAAGATATGTCTAACTTAACATGGGAATCCTTATATGTTTTCTCTTGTTTGAGGATTGTTCAAGACAGATGACAACCACTATGATCAGCTGATTGTCTTTTAGTTATTAATTGAACGGTTTCTTAAATTTCATGCAAAATCCAACATTTTAACTACTATTTTATGGATACCATATACAATATATTTTATATAATATTCATAATGCACATCCAAGAAAAATAGCAGTATAGAGTGCTTTCGTTACAGTCGTTCTCGATGATTAAGATTTTTTAAATGGAATACAGATTCACAAAAGAATATATTCTGTAACAGTTATTGCGAGAAAAGATTCAACCCGAATGTTGAATCTACGCCAAATAACTATTTATTTCTTAAATTGGCGGAACACTAATTTCACGTGCCAGTTACTTGTGTCGGACAGCAGAGAAAACAAAACCATTAAAACTATAAGTTATTACGTGTTATTACTCTATATTGCTTAAATCTACACCAATTTAAACAATTTCTTCTCATTGTTTTTCTGTTGTATTATTGAAAATATTAAATTAAACTAGTGTATATTATAGGATACACTGCCAATTTAAAGGTTAATCCTGGGAATGCATGTAAAATCGACGAAATCAGATTCATTGCTAATGATATATTGAATATATTTTATATTTAAATAATCTTTATCAAAAGCAAATATAACAGGACATAACATCGAATCAAAATTAATAAAACTGAGAAAAATCTTATACTAGTTATATTACTGTAAACAAATTACCAAGGATAATACTATAAGGATTTTATGTTACCAATAATTCAAGACTGGAGCGTAGCGACGGGAGTGAATTATCCAAGAGATTTAAACTAATATGATATTTTAAGACTATAGTGGATGGAATAAAAAATACTATTTAGGGAATGAATGTATTAATAAAGATTGTTAACAAAATAAAAATATATAAAATATTAAAATTAATTGCACATATCAATTCTCTTATTTAATTAAATGTATTATGTAATAATGTTTTGGTAGATCGGCCTTTATACGCGTATTCTGTTGCCTGCAAATCAAAGTAAATTTGGCAGCCACGTTCAACAATTTCCGAATAATTGCGAATCAAGCCTGATAAATTTATTTCAAATATTTCTGTTATGGTCGTCCGTGAATGGTTGGAATTGACACGGACCATAAGTTGGATTGGGCAATCTTAAAGCCTCATGATTTTGTGGTTAGAGCTTCAGACTACAAATTATGAGGACTCGGTTTCGATTCCCGGTCAGATTATAAGAATATTTCCTTGATTCCTGTGGTCGCCTATGGTCTGGAATTTAGGTAACTTTATGTTTAAGGACTCTTTTGGCACTTCAATTAATCTCCTATATCTCCTAATAAGGAGAATAAGGCATTCACCAAGTATTTCCATGGGACATTATTTCTTTACTTGATTCCACTTTCCACGTCCTCAGCAATTTCTTTAATAACTGTTCTCTTTCATGTGTTTCTTGGTCTTTCTCTTCCTCTATTTCTTTACTTGATTCCACTTTTCATGTCCTCAGCAATTTATTTAATAACTGTTCTCTTTCATGTGTTTCTTGGTCTTTCTCTTACTCTATTTCTTTACTTGATTCCACTTTCCACGTCCTCAAGCAATTTCTTTAATAACTGTTCTCTTTCATGTGTTTCTTGGTCTTTCTCTTACTCTGTTTCTTTACTTGATTCCACTTTCCACGTCCTCAGCAATTTCTTTAATAACTGTTCTCTTTCATGTGTTTCTTGGTCTTTCTCTTACTCTATTTCTTTACTTGATTCCACTTTCCACGTCCTCAGCAATTTCTTTAATAACTGTTCTCTTTCATGTGTTTCTTGGTCTTTCTCTTACTCTGTTTCTTTACTTGATTCCACTTTCCACGTCCTCAGCAATTTATTTAATAACTGTTCTCTTTCATGTGTTTCTTGGTCTTTCTCTTACTCTATTTCTTTACTTGATTCCACTTTCCACGTCCTCAGCAATTTCTTTAATAACTGTTCTCTTTCATGTGTTTCTTGGTCTTTCTCTTACTCTATTTCTTTATTTGATTCCACTTTCCACGTCCTCAGCAATTTATTTAATAACTGTTCTCTTTCATGTGTTTTCTTGGTCTTTCTCTTACTCTATTTCTTTACTTGATTCCACTTTCCACGTCTTCAGCAATTTCTTTAATAACTATTCTCTTTCATGTGTTTCTTGGTCTTTCTCTTACTCTATTTCTTTACTTGATCCCACTTTCCATGTCTTCAGCAATTTCTTTAATAACTGTTCTCTTTCATGTGTTTCTTGGTCTTTCTCTTACTCTATTTCTTTACTTGATTCCACTTTCCACGTCCTCAGCAATTTCTTTAATAACTGTTCTCTTTCATGTTTTTCTTGGTCTTTCTCTTACTATAATACCCAATCCTATGCCATTATTTCCACTGCTTTATCTTATTTTTTTAGTGTGTGTCAAATTTTACTTTTTTGGCATTTCTATTGTAATTTTTTATTTGTTATCTTTCATAATTTTAAATTTGAAATTGTATCGTGCAATTATTCTTTAATATCTGTTTAGAATCTGCTTTGAACGATTCTACTTGTTTTCCACGTTTCACAATCATATAATGAAACTGATTTCACATTATTATTGAAAAATTTGATTTTAACATGTTTTGATGTAATGTTGTATTTCCAGAGTGGATATAATAGGACAAAAGTGCCATTTGCTTTTTTTATTCCTTTTCGAGCTTCCTTATCATTTATTACCCATCTTGTTATCGGGGAACGTAATTTCGCTTTACAGGCACCCCAACTTCAGAAGTCGGTTACAATTCCGGCAATGTCAGGAGAGAACGCTAGAAATGTCGTAAGATAACCTGATGACATTGATTAAAGATGTTCAATACCTAACGTGTGAACAAAATAGTCAACAATATTCACTGTTGAAAGAATAATGTCGCCTTGTACAAGTTTCAAAATATATCGTAAGGCTAGGCTAGCATTAATCACACAAATTATGCACAATTCTTGGAAGTGAGGACCTTGTTTACAATTCTGATGTCCAGGCGTGGTCTTCACAATGTTACAAGTGAAGTGATTTATCTGCTCTCAACAATATTTAGGATTACGCTTTGTAGTTGTGATTCTTTATGTGCAAAGTCGTTAATATTACACTAACACGGTTCTGTGAATGTAACGTATCGTCAAATATTTTGTTATAGATATGGAGGTTGTGCAATCAAGGTACATTTGAGGATATAACTTTTAAAAGTTAAATTTCCTGTTATTTTACTAATTTTCAAATATATAATTTCTTATATTTGAAGAGAAAAAATTCTCGCCTAGACCGGGACTCGAACCCGGGACCCTTGGCTTTCCGGGCCAAGTGCTCTACCAACTGAGCTACCGAGGCGAGTTACGATCTAGACGCAATTTTTTCTCTCTTATATATGAGTTGTAATTCCCTATCGCCAAATGTTTTTTTTTTGAAACCATTGTTTCTATCTTTGCAAATGGCGGCTTCTTAGTTAAGAAGACATTTATTGGGAATTTAACATTACTTTATAAAGCTAGTAAGGCTTCTTGCCTTGATTTAATTTTTTCACTAGTTAAGTAGAAATTACGCTTTATGGCCTTAACTCTGCCAATTTAAATAAATAATCATCATCAACAACAAGGATTAAGCCCAATGGCTTGTTCCGATCTCATTATAGGTCGAATTTGTCCTTCCGTCCCTTCAATGGCCTTCACAACAATCTTCTCCCTTTTGGTTTATAATTATACATTCTTTTTGGTATGCGCTGTTCATTCGTAATATGTGCTGAAGGTAAGCATTTTGATAGCATTTTATTCTTTCACAGAGATTAAACATATTAAGTTCTGTTCTTATATCTTCGTTTTTCTTTTTATCGGTCCTTTGGTATCCTGCTATTGCTCTCAACATCTTCATTTCTGCAGCCTCTATTTGCTTACTATCTGCCTTTGTTAATATCCAGGTTTCACATCCATAGATAAGAGAATATTATAAAAATACAGGAATTGCAAAGAATGTGTGGAACAATAAGAACTCTGAAAAATAAAACCAACTCAAGATACTCAACTGAAATTTTATAAAGTCATAGCCGTTCCTGCTGTTATGTATGACAGTGAAAATTGTACTTTTGACTCGTACAGACAGATAGGAGAAACATATAGACAGTGGGGATAATATTTTTAAGGCCAACGGCGGGCTACACTCTTATGGACCAGAAAATAAGTACAGAGATAAGAGGTCAATGAAATATTTTTAAATGATGGATGATATTGACAAACAAGGACAAAATTGGTACGAGCATCTACTTAGAATGCCAGATGCTAAAATTATTTTTAAACTACAGACCTATAGGATATAGAAGTCAAGAAAGACCATTTGCGAGATGGAGAGACCAAATCTCTTGAAGTCGGAACAGGCTAGATGGCCTAAGCCTTGATGCTGATTATTATTATTGTTATTATTATTATCATCATCATCATAGTACATTCACGAATTTAGGCCATTTGTTGACCTGTTTCGGCCTCAAGAGAAACACCATCCAGAAGTCTTTTGAATGTTGAGACTTGAAAGTAGTTTTGAAGTTCCTTAGGACAGGTTACTGGCCCGACGCTAAGTAGTCCAGTGGTAGGGCTGCTACCTTTTAGTCTCTGGACAGACATTAGGATACCGCATTTACTCAGTACCTGATGGAACGGTTATACCGCCGTGACTCGGTCCTCAGAGCCTCGTTTGTGAAAACGGGTTGTACCACGAGAAGGTGAGGATGAGAATTAGGTAGGAGAGGTTATACACACGTCACTACCCCTTACAACCCTATTATTATTATTATTATTATTATTATTATTATTATTATTATTATTATTATTATTATTATTATTACTTATAGAAATACAGAAAGAACGCAATTTCGGTTATATAAGCAAGTTTACAGTTGAATATTTCTAGTATTGTATAGCTAGCTTAACTTGGCAGACAGAGAGATCGAGATACAAAAGAAAGAATCCACCCTGTGTCAGTTTTATTCTTCCCCCTTTCCCCTATTAAACTCTGGTGAAGAATCGCCGACAACACTGGTGCGAGTGAGAGAGGTGAGCACAGTTGTCTCATTCTACAAATTTCTCGTATAGTTAAATCAGAGAGACTATATATAGTAATTATAATCGGAAGCCGGGTTCGTCATTATACATTATGTTGAATATTTCAATTTAGATATAGGCCTACAAGCTACTAGTTTCTTATTACTAATAATAATCCTAATTCTACTGCTAATAATAATAATAATAATAATAATAATAATAATAATAATAATAATAATGATAATAATAATGATAATAATAATAATAATAATAATAATAATAATAATAATAATAATAATAATAATAATAATAATAATAATGGTAATTTTTTATTAAGATTTGCGTATAACTTATAATAAATTTTACTCCTCCATGAACCCATTCTTCTTTTGTTAATAATTTCTCGTAACGGTTATTTAAATGTGCATGACCGCAGTGAAAACAAAGTCTTGTGTAACCATAAGTTATTACTGTACATTGTGTAAATCAACACAAATTTAAACAATGTCTACCCATTCGATTTTCTACTATTTAATAAAAAAACATTAAATAAATTAAAGCTGTGTATCTTTAAGTTACATTGTCAATTTAAGAGTTTATTATCCAATATTTTAACACACTGATATTTGAGTCACTTTGGATTGTGCGGAACTCTGTATTCATAGGTTGTAATGATTCAGAGGATTAGGAAACTGGTGCGGAAACAAAAGAAACAAGATCACGGAAACGAGGAAAAACGAGGCGGAAGTTGCATCTCATTATGTGAAAACAAATGAAGAGAAAGGATATCTTTCTCTTATTCGGAACACTAACAATCAAGTTTGTACTACAAGCTGGAAACAAGGAGGGCCATGACCTCCACGGTTAACATAGATTTGGAAATGAGAAGGGGATCCTTTTTTATCAGGAGATAAGGACCTCTTTCCCGCCGAATGAAAGAGCATTTTTATTCGGGAACAGAAGAGTCACTGTTAATAGGCGGCCTTGTGTTTGAAAACCAAAACCGAATGACTCTCTTCTTCAACATGGGTTTCATTTGTTTGTAACAACTGTTAAACAAGGTGATTTTGATTATAGGAGCTGCAGGACGGAACATCAAACAATATTTAAGTGCTTTATAATCTTGTTTTAAACGTTTGACGACTTCTTTATCAACTTCATTGTTTTCCCTTTAATTTTTAAATACCTTTTTTATATCATGCTTATTTGTAAAGCTTTAACATTTAATTCATCGCGTTTAGAATCATTGGTTATATCAAGGAGGCTGCGAATTCTTATTGTAATTCATCTAGTTTCTGTAAAAAGTAAACTGATTTTAATTTATTTTATATATATTAGGCCCTACTTGATGATGGTAACGAAATGGAACCTGGTAATTAAATTCCAACCCAGCTTTTGCTTTAACGACTAAAGAAATGTAACCTACTAATGTTGTTCGGATCCAGAATTTGAATCTTAATACGACCCTCAAAAAATAGTTTTGTATGTAGCCGAAGGGAGGTCCTTCACTGCAATCATAGCATTTTCATGCTATGCTTGCAATTTTACTGGGGAATTGTTGGTGTGGTAGCTTCCCGTTGCTTTCCACACCGGTGAAGGATGATAAAGATGATGATGATGATAATGATGATGGCCATATGATTTCGGGGACCGTTTGGGCCTTAAAGTTTTCCTGACATTTGTCTTACAGGTGAGGAAAAACCCCGATAAAAACCTCACCCAGAAAAACTGCCCCGACCGGGGATCGAACCCGGGCCCGCTGCATGACAAGGCAGCACGCTACCTCGAGACCACAGCGGTGGACACGTAGCCTATGTATGTATGTATGTATGTATGTATGTATGTATGTATGTATGTATGTATGTATGTATGTATGTATGTATGTATGTATGTATGTATGTATGTATGTATGTATGTATGTATGTATGTATGTATGTATGTATATGTATATATATATATATACATCCATTGTAATTCAGCCCGAGGGCAGGTCTTTCACTGCAATCATAGCATTTTCATGCTATGCTTTGCAGCTTTACTAGGGAATTATAGGTGTAGTAGCTTCCCGTTGCTTTCCACACCGGTGAAGGATCATGATGATAATGATAAGGATGATGATGATGGCCGGTTGATTTTCGGGGACCGTTGGGCCCTAAGCTTCCCGACATTTGTCTTATAGGTAAGAAAAAAACCCGAAAAAAAACCTCACCCAGGAAGTTTGTCCCGACCGGGGATCGAACCCGGGCTCTCTGCGTGACAAAGCAGCGCGCTACCTCGAGACCACAGCGGTGGACCGTGTGTGTGTGTGTGTGTGTATTATAATATATATATATATATATATGTGTGTGTGTGTGTGCCCAAGTGATTCTCTAATCATCGATCGAATCAAGTAGAATGCGAATTTTATTTGATATCTGTAGAAAGTTACTGATGTCAATTATATTAAATGATGATATATTCGCGCCGTAGCCGAGCGGTGTAGGGTTTATTTATTGCTATAATTAAATAAACTTTTTTTTCAGGATAAATGGTTAATTTTATGCTTAGGATAAATGTAGGCCTATATGTCTGAACATTCAATTAAAATTTGATTAAAATACTATAAAATATTAAGACAAAAATTTACTAGACTGCTGTGGTCTCGAGGTAGCATGCTGCTTTGTTACGCAGCGGTCCCGGGTTCGATTGCCGGTCGGTAAGTCTCCTGGGTGAGGTTTTTCCTCACCTGTAATACAAATGTCAGGAAGCTCAGGGCCCAACGATCCCCGAAAATTATTCGGCCATCATCATCCTAATTATTATCATCATCATCATCCTTCACCGGTGTGGAAAGCAACGGGAAATTACCACACCTATAATTCCCTAGTAAAGCTGCAGAATATAGCATGAAAAAAAAACTATGATTGCAGAATTGCTATGGAATGGAATATATATATAGGTAAAACAATCTCACTACAGGCATTAGAAGGCCATTGGGGTAGTAGAAGGTTAGGGCTCCCATCTTTCTGGACATCAGGCCAACCTTTCGGAAAGGTTTTCAGTAAGGCCGCCTTTACCCCCAGAACTTTCGTATACTCACAAATTTGGATATATAGCCTATATAAAATTTACAATCAGGTACCTAACCATGGAATCAGTACTACGAATGAATTAATATTGTGCTATTCTCGTATATCTTATATTTCATGTTACACATATTCTATTATATTACCTAACAAATTCATAAATTTGCTTGTCACGGGGTTTTAATTCTGGGAAAGCATAGTAGTTTAAAAAATTGCACAGGAACAGCAAACTAACTTGGGAACTGAGTGTCTGAAAAATGAAGTCATTGCACGAAAGCAAACGCTCTCCAAATTTCTTTGCCCTCAAAACGTTTTGGTATTCCCGCAGATCTGTTTCATCATCCGAGCGGAAAATGCTCCACAGCAGATTAACGTGGTAAAAAATCTGCGACCTCTCAAATTTGTTTTATTTTGTAAACTTGAGTTCACTTCAAAATTTTAAAACATCAACTTATACGGTATGTTAGGTGATAAATGAAAATAGCCTAGGTAATCTAATAACAGTTTGATTAATATAATAATAATAATAATAATAATAATAATAATAATAATAATAATAATATATAATAATATAATATAAATAATAATAATAATAATAATAATAACTTTATTTTACCTGCAGAGTTATGGCATTGTCTACCACTCAACCAGGTTAAAAAAATACAAAACATTATTCTTACATCTAAATTACAATAAACATAAATAAAGATGGTTCGACTACAATATAATTATTATATACAAAATACTTGGTTCAATCTAGAGTTAACGATTTAAATATAAAATGTACAAGATATAAAAGTCAGATAAACAATTCTTAATGACATAAAATAAATGTAGATGTTAAGAAAAAATAATCATTTAACAACATGTATTTGTATAAGCGTGACTTAAAAGTGCCAAGTGTGCGGCAACCCCTAATACTTGAGGAAGGAATATATGTATTGTTAGTGAGTCAGTTTAGATATGTAACTAGCACCATCGAACCCGTAGGTTATTGGCCGCGCGGTAAAGTTTTCCAATCATCCCCTGTATAATTTAACTATCTCAAATTATGGTTAATGTTATTCTCCCACCTCATTCTTGGTCTACCTACTGGGCGCTGTCGCTATAAGAAGTTTCCAAGCTCCTCTTTCTTCACTCATTCTCAGTCCTGCCCATCGCAGTCTAAGAGACTTTACTGTTCTCATTACATCTCGTTTTCCATAAACATCATGTAGCTCGCTGTTTTGAAGCCTTCTCCATTCACCTGTCTGTTCATCTCTTTTTGATCCAACATTTTCCCCAAGAAATTTATTCTCAAATACCCTTTTGCACCTCATTCCTGTTTGTATTGTTCTTAGGTATTTGAATTCAGCCGCTTCTTCAAAATTTCCCTCATTTGTTATTAACTGCTCATTTCCAGTATATAATTAATTTTTATGTGTGACCACATATGTATTTAGTTTTATTGATGTTTACTTCCAATCCTCTTTTTATCTTCTTCGTCTTAATTTGTAGGATTTTGATCCTATTTATTTCCAAAATCACTCCTCGGAGGAAGACGTATTGGATGTGCATTCACTGTCTATCCATCTCATGGCTGGCCTTCCTCTTGTTCTTCTCCCGTCCATTGGTCTATCTTGTTTAGCTCTTTTTGCAAGTCGGTTGTCTTCCATTTTTTCTATACGACCTTTCCAATATTTTCGTCTATCTATAACAAATTTGGTTATGTCTTGAATATGACATTTATCCCTAATTTTTATTTTGTGTATCTTATCAAATGACGTTTTCCCCTGAATAGTCCCAAGGATCAAGCCTCGGATCGAAGACTTCCAATCCCAATTTCTTAATGTTACTCAATATAATGTGAGTGCTAAGTGTTGGCCCTATATGTGTGTGTTTGGTTGTGTTTGTGTATTCATTTCTTTGTGTGTGTGTGTGTGTGTGTGTGTGTGTGTGTGTGTGTGTGTGTGTATGTATATATGGTATGATAAGAAAAATAAATGCCTGGACGGGATTCGAACCCGGATCTCTGAGTCTGTACCTCAGCGTGATATATATATATATATATTTATTTATTTAATTTAATATAAAATTATAGAATATTCACCTGAAAGGTCCGTCTCCTCAACTTAATTATCATTTAACTGTAGCGCTTTCGGGACTTGTCCCATCATCGGCAGGATTCAAAACTGGTGTTTCACTGAAGATCTGGTAGAGGGGGTTGCATGTATTTGGTTCGTTTTCGTTTATCAGGCTGTCGTTGTGAGCTGCTTTCATGATTTCCATCTCTTCGAGTACGTTTATCTTCGCTGGATTATTTTCTCTGTGCATTACTGTTAGGGTGTTTTCAATATTTAACATGCGATGTCCTTCATGGATAACGTGTTTTGCATAGCTTGATTTACCTTCTGCGTGAATGAAGTCTCGAAAATGTTCTTTGAATCTGATGTTAAAACTCCTGTTTGTCCTTCCTATATAAAATTTGTTGCAGTCCTTACATGTCAGTTTATAAACTCCTTTGCTGTTGAAAATGTTATTTTCTTCAATGTTATTGTTTATTATGTTGTTTAATTTGTTATTGGTTCTGTATGCTATTTTTACGTTTTATCGGCTTTCTTTAGTGCATTGGCTAATTTTGTTGTTTCTTTTCCTGTGTATGTAAGTGTTATCCATGTTTTCTTGTTGTTGTCAGATTCTTTTTCTAGTTTAGTTATGTTGGTTATGTTGTTCTTCCTTTTTGTTTTTTTTATGAGCTTATCTATGAATTCTTCATTATAGCCATTGGTTTTTGCCATATACTTAATGTAGTTGAGTTCTTGGATATAATTGTCTTTGCTTAATGGGAGTTTCAACATTCTACTGACTAAGCTATTAAATGTACTAATTTTCTGTTGAAAAGGGTGTGTAGAATTTTTGTTTATGGCCAGAGCATTGTTTGTGGGTTTCCGGTAGATACCGATTTCTAGTTTATTGTTGTGTAGATTTTTGGTTATAGACAAATCTAAGTAGTTTATGCTGTTGTTAACTTCTATTTCTTCGGTGAAAGTGATTTTTTCATGCATGTTGTTTAAATCTTGTAGTATTTCTTTTTCTTTTCTGTTTTCATTTTCATATATTACTAGTACATCATCGACATATCGTGTTATTAGTTTTATGTTGAATTTGTGTATTAGTTCCTCAAAATGTTTATTTTCCAGTTCTTGTAGGAAGATTTCTGTATTAGTTCCTCAAAATGTTTATTTTCCAGTTCTTGTAGGAAGATATCTGCCATTATTCCAGATGTAGGACTCCCCATCGGGATCCCGTCTTCTTGAATAAATAGTTCATTGTTAAATTGGAAGTAATTTTGCTTTATTGTTGTTGTTATTAGTTTGTTTAACTGATTGATATAGTTATCTTCAAGTTTACTGTCTGTTAGTTTTTGTTTTATTATGTTTGCTGTTTCGTTTATCGGGATATTAGTGTACAGGTTTTTTATGTCGAATGACGTCATTTTAGTATTCCTATTGATTTCTAAATGCTGTAGTTTGTCTGCTAGTTCAAATGAGTTCTTAATTGTGTAACGATTTTCAAGTTTGACATCATTTTTCATTTTCTGAGCGACTAATTTGGAAATTTTATAGTTAGGAGCATTCATGCAATTAACAACTGGTCTTATGGGAATGTTGTCTTTATGGATTTTTGGAAGGGCTTTCATTACTGGTGGTGAGGGAGTATTATTTACCCATTTGGCGTTTTTGTATTTGTTATGTTCATTATTGGTTGTGTTGGTGATTAGAGGGCACGATTTTAGTGCTTCTTTTATTTGTCTGCTATACTTTCCTGTGGGATCTTTTTCTATTTTTTTGAAATTGTTTTCTTTTATAAATTGCTTCAAAGAACATTTTCGAGACTTCATTCACGCAGAAGGTAAATCAAGCTATGCAAAACACGTTATCCATGAAGGACATCGCATGTTAAATATTGAAAACACCCTAACAGTAATGCACAGAGAAAATAATCCAGCGAAGATAAACGTACTCGAAGAGATGGAAATCATGAAAGCAGCTCACAACGACAGCCTGATAAACGAAAACGAACCAAATACATGCAACCCCCTCTACCAGATCTTCAGTGAAACACCAGTTTTGAATCCTGCCGATGATGGGACAAGTCCCGAAAGCGCTACAGTTAAATGGTAATTAAGTTGAGGAGACGGACCTTTCAGGTGAATATTCTATAATTTTATATTAATTTTTGAATAAACCTCAACGGAACACATCATGAATCTTATAAAAGTTTATTTATTTAATGCTATTTATTTTTAATGCTTGAATATCCTAAGTTATACAGTATTAAGCTACATCTACTTTAGCTGTGTAGCAGTGGGCTATGTTTGTATATTGTGTATAGTCATGTGTTTTTTACACGTACATTCAATATAAATGTTTTGTATTAATTTTTAAATGCGTATTAATGGCAATGAAATTGACTAAATGATTGAAGAAAACCAGTCAGATAGTTCAGTACCGGGATTTGAACGAAGACCTTACAATTACGAGTCTTAGCCTCTGCCGCCTAAGCAAACTCAGTTGGTTAGATAATATGACCATTATACAGACATTTTGAACAATGATTTCAAAAATGTAGGTATTTACTGGAAAACTTAACCTGCAGTAATATACTCTACAGTTTATTGAATTTCCAGAAGTTTGAACATTATTAAAACGTCATCATTTTAATTATTATATAATCTTGTAATTAATGTTCATTAGGTTGGAAACAGATAAAAGGACTACCATTATAAAGAGAATTGTGTCACCTATAGTAATGTTGAGTGACTTCTTGATAAAGAGGTCTTTAAACTCTATTAGGATCCGTGTTATCAGAAGCGACGCTATGCTTGAGGGGAGAAAGCAGTCCTTTCTTATCGCTAGACACGAAGACAGTTGCCACCTCTGTTCTACAGTAGACAATTATGTCGCCTTTGTTACAAAATACACTGTTACATGTTATATATTTTAAATAAAAATTTAAAGTTAGATTTATATAAAATCATCAGGGTACTTTTTTCTTTAATTTTATCTCCTTAATAGCCTATATGCTTTGAAATATAAATTAAGAGTAAACATGGAAAAAACTGAATATCTTGTAGGAGGAAGTGGACGAGATATATCCCTATCCCAAGGAATTATTAGAGCTGTTAAAAAATTTAAATATTTGGGATCACTTATTGATGAATCAGGGAGTTGTAAAGCTGAAGTAGATAGCAGGTTAGTACAAGCACGAAGAGCCATAAAAATCTTGATTGGAGTACTGTGGAGTAGGACCATGTCAAACCACACGAAGAAGAGGATTTTGAAGTCTGTTGTGGAAAGCATAATGACTTATGGTGCTGAGGGATGGACTGGTAGAGGGACAAAAAACTAAGATCTTGGCAGTGGAGATGGATGGAATAAGACGCAGTGCCAGGGTGTCCAGGTTGGAAAGAAGAAGAAATGAAGAAGTGAGGCAGATGATGGATATGGAGGAGACGGTGGTGGAAAGGATCGAAAGACGAGCTCTTCAGTGGTATGGCCATGTCAGGAGAATGGAGGATGATAGGTGGCCCAAAACTCTTTTGGAATGGTCACCTTCTGGTAGAAGGAAACGGGGCAGCCCAAGAACAACTTGGAGAGAAGAGATCCATAGTTTGATGAACGACCGAGGTCTGGAGGAGGATGAATGGCGTGATCGGCAAGAATGGCGAATGGGAATACAGGGTAACCGCTGAAAGGTGGAGAGGCCCTCAAAAGTAAAAAAAAAAAAAAAGTAAGAAATATAAATTCAAGAAAATTGTAAATTATAGATAAGTTACTCCATCGTGGCAATTAACTTTTAATTCTATAAAAAAACTAAACTACATGGCGCGTCAGTCCTAGGAGGCCTTCGACCTGCTAACCGCCTGCTGGCCTCTCATACAATGTGTTAGTCATAGAGCAAGACGATCATCCAGCCAGTATAGGGATTATTTTTATCTTTATTATTATTAATAATTTTTCCTTATTTAAGAGGTTTATACTCATTTGAATTAGGGCTTTTATTTATTTTTTGAGTTGTGGTCTGGATGTAGAAATTCCCAGCCGTTATAGCTGATTTTCTCAACTTGGAGCAATTTCTTATGCATCTACTCAAATTCTCAGGATGGTGATTGGGCACTCCTGCTTAAATACTTATTGATTTTATGGCCCTTTGAGTCTAGCAATAGTCTCTCCTTTGTTAGGAGTTTATAGATCAAATTAGTTTAGTTATTTCCTACAGATGCCATGTATGGCATGTAGTCAGCATACCGACCGAATGAGACATCTAGTAGGCAACTTGGATGGTCGGTAAATTTATCTTATAGGCCTCTTTTTCAGGCTTAACGTTCTTTTACGAACCCAAAAAATTCTAGACTTGGGATCCACATCTTGAAGCCCCTCCCGGAGGAATTGTTCTTTGGATTTCCATCCTAAAATAATCCCGGCTGGGTTTGAACCCGCGACCTCCGGGACTAGAGGCAAGGAAAATAACCACTATACCAACGCAACCGGTCCCATACTGGCCGAAATTCCATGAGAAAATTTGAATTCTATTTCCAGATATTTTGGTGCCGAGTTACATACTTTTTTATAATGAAAATTTAGCAAATTGACAATCACCTAATTTTCTGTAGATGCATGTAGTATTATTTATTTGATTGGGATCAAACGAAATATTATTTAAGAACGAAATTAATTTCATTGTCATTAATTTAGCACCTTCAATATTTTTTATTTATAATTTTACAATTATCAAAAAGGATATAAAACATTCATTGAATGATTGACTGTTTTTGGGAGTAATAATTATAAATTCATGATGTTTATATTGTTCTGTTCTTTTTGTTACAGGTAAGTGAATGTGTCTATTGTATTTTCGTAACAGTAAGTAAAATAAAAATTATATAAATTATACAAATTATTACATTAAAATAACTATCCTTTGAGTATTTGTTAACCCTCACATGTCGAGTGTATTAGAGTGAACAAAATTTAACTTTTCTCATAATTTAATAATATTTCTTACAATTTTATTGGTTTGGCTTATGTAATTTGGATTTAAATAAACATTACAAAAAAAGAATTAGTTTCTGCAGTTATTAGTGTTAAATGTTACATTTCAATTCAAAGACAGATAACCCTTGGGAGACCAATGACAGTTTTTTTTTTCAATTTTAAAAACCTTGAAAATGTTCTAAAGGATCAGTTTTATATATCCATCCATAGTAATTCTGCCCGAAGGCAGGTCCTTCACTGCAATCATAGCATTTTCATGCTATGCTTGCAGCTTTACTAGGGAATTGTAGGTGTGGTAGCTTCCCGTTGCTTTCCACACCGGTGAAGGATGACGACGATGATGATGAGAATGATAAGGATGATGATGATGACCATATGATTTCAGGGACCGTTTGGGCCTTAAAGTTTTCCTGACATTTGTCTTACAGGTGAGGAAAAACCCCGATAAAAACCTCACCCAGAAAAAATGCCCCGACCGGAGATCGAACCTGGATCCGCTGCGTGACAAGGCAGCCCGCTACCTCGAGACCACAGCGGTGGATAGTTTTATATATAAAGTGAAGATTTATTTATCCACATTTATAACTTTACAAAATTCTCCTCTCTATACACAATACAATAATACATCATCTACGTAAGTGGTCTTCAAATTGATGCGTAAATTGAAAATAGACCTCATAAACGCCATTTATCCGCTCAGTGCTGAACCCGAAGCACGAAAAGTACAATGGATGGTATTAGAATATACAAATAGATTTTTAATAAATGTTATAAGTTGATTTTCTAAAATCAATTATAAGCTTACAACAAAATTTTCGAAATTAATATTTCAAAGAAACTATATAAATTTTTAGCACTATTTTAATTAATATTCACTAACAAATATTTATGTAATTAACATAAAAACCTTTCCCGTAAAATTTTCCGAACAATGTATATATTTTCATCATAAAATGCTATTAATGAATCACAGGTTGTTTTCCATTATAATTACTTGTTTTGCGCGAGTGTATGTTTATTTTTTCATTTAATTACAATCGCTAGTCTCGTAACCTTCATTTGCTGAACAATGGAAATGTAAATGAGAACTGACAATGATACCGTACACGTAAGATAGCCAGTAATGCATATGTGCATGAGTCATAAAGATATACACTCACTATCTGTTGTTTATGCTAGGTAAGTCAGCTAAAACTCTCTACTATCACTAGAAATTTCTATATAGCTGTGTTATGATTACCATGCGAGCTTCTGGTTGTGAAGTCCATGGATTCAAGCAATAATCACTAATTCGAAATATTCAGAATAATAGAGCATTAATATTGCTTGTATTCATTTCGGCCGGGGTCGACGAGTTTAAGAGCGTAAAAATCCTGAGTATGACTTCCTTGGGAAGGCGAGTAAAGCTAGAACCAGGACACGGAGTACCAGAGAAGAAAGTGGACAAGTTTTGCGTACATGCCATACGGCGTTAGTGTAGAACAACTAACGACAGCTACATTTTTTCGATTTTTTTCTGGTACTAAAATGAAATTCAGCACCGCCTGGTGGTAAAATTATGAATTATAATTATATAACGCCATTTGGTGAATAATCATGATATTGAACTTTTATAGGAATAAATAACGTATTAATTAATCTTAAATTATGGAATGATTTATACCCAGCCTCTCAGACTTAAAGATTTTCTTTAATTTTAACAGAAGGGAAGAATGGAAATAAATAAAAGATGTTAATTTATTTTCGTTTATTAAAATTTAAAAACGTGCATTATGAGCTCTTTTAATAAATATCCCCTTATTCTCACATACATATTTTATACAGTATTTATTAAAGAACCTTAGCAATGTCGTACACCTGAAGTCCATTATAAAGTCACATTTTTAAAATGTTTATTAGAAATAGCTGTACACTTACATCACTCTTCCTAACCTAACAAATCTTAGAATTTTATCACTTCTAGTAGGTTTATCTTTGAAAATAGATTCACATTAAAAACGTAAACAAGCTTGACTTTACTTACAAATTAGAGTAAAATAAAATCTAAGCAATGATTTTAACTTTCGACAATATATAATTTTTACAGTACCGTATACATAGAACGAAAGGTTAGCAGTTAAAAATTTAAATTTAAAAATGGCTAATTTCCCATAATGCCGAGTGAACACGACGTACATGACGCCGTGTGCCTTGCATTTGTTTTATTTAGTTACATATTCTGTTTCTATGAAACAGCGCTACCATTGTAGTTTGCTCATTGTAGTTCATCGTAAACGACCGACATTTTTTAGATGTCACTGTACTCAGTTTTCCCTCTATTCGAAGTTTCTCTATGGAACCAGGATTTGTCGGTCCTTTCACATTTAAATTGCAATGTTAATGACCTCATTTGTTAAAGAGCGTCGTCAAATAATATGCCATATCAACGAATGATAATTTTGAAGAAATCCAGCGGTAGAGTCGAGAACAACTGAGGATTTCTGCAACAGATTCGTCTTGGGAGACTATTTTAACTGCGCTAGGGAGCTTTTCAATCTGTAGAAAGTGACTGAGATGAAAATAGTGATGCCCATTACATTCACCAAATTGGCATTTCCATGCGGGTCAGGTTTAAATATTTTCCCTTCTTGCTGCGAAGTATTGCGTTCCTGCCCGAATTCCATGAAGAGTTTTATTCATTAATATGTTAAATCGAAAGAATCAATGCATTTTCAACGCAAACCTATGTAGCTATTTAACTTTTCCTATATTTTCACAATACATATACCTATCCCCTTAAACATCTAAATCATCGGAAGGAGAAACATTTAATTAGTCACGCCATTTAAGCCTATGTGCTTTTGTCCCATGTTCTTATTCGCCTGATGGGTTCTTTCTTCCTTTCTTTCTTTTCTTTTAATTTTTGCTCTCCCTTTCTAGGTACCTTTACATGCCCCATGCTTCCTGGGCCTGTAGCGTTTTAATGAAACATATCTTGATACTCAACTAATGTTTAAAAATGCTAGAAAAATAGTTTTAATTCGGGTTAGCATGCATTGAAATTTCAATAAAAGTTCTTTAAAATGTCTGATTTTGATAGTGTGATGGTAACACGATTTTACTAATTTTTTGCCTGATTCTACATAATTTTTTGCACGGTTCTCTTGTGGTATTGGAAAGTAAATGCAGCTTGAAGGATATACATTGTTTTCGTTCACTTGTTATTGCTATTCAGCAACATATAAATTTTTAACTTTTTTCTTTTTTATATTTTATCTTGTTTTTCTCATAGGTTGTGGTCATTTGTTGATTTTGATTCATACTTTTTTGTTACTTTACCACAATTATTTTTGCGGAGAGGAAATTATTGACTATTTTAAACGCTTAGCATTCGGTTTCATTGGCATGATCCAAATTTTATATCCTAAGCGTTTTCCTTACGTTTCATACCGACATCATAAACTTTTATCAATGTATATTATGTAAAGAAAACATAAGTAAATCTCCCTCAATTGCATTTTCATATTTTTAACATCTGCATTCAACTCTGTAAAGGCAGTTATTCCCTTTTATAAACCTAGTTTAAGTAAGGATGGCCATTGTGTCGTCTCTTGCATGGGGTAGCGCGTATGTCTCCGAAACCAAACGTTCTAGTAGTTCATGAACAATTAGATGGAATTTTACGGAAGAGAAAAATTCGAGGATTGGAGATTAAAAGCTATGACTTGATACTTCAAAAATGAATGACACTTTAAGAATTATTTTATATGAGAAATATAATCTTGGCAAAGTATATTTCTATGAGAACTATCTGCTGGCATCGCAATTTTTCTCATGGCAGTATCGGATAACATTTAAAAAACACATTTTTTCTATTTAATAGGATTCTCGAGTTATGTCATGGCTTTACCGTGTCTCTATATGGTCTGATTCGAGACGAACTGGGCCTCATTAAAGCAACTAAGTAGCTGTTTGAATTAATAAGTAGCAAAATCAGAAATAACGTTGAGGGATTGTGTCGAGTAATCCAGCGATTCCCGGTGCTAATGATATAAGTATTTATTTAGATTGGCGCAGTTAAGAGAGACAGATATATGTTATTTAAAATATGTAACATCTGTTCTAAATAAAATATAGGTCTAATTAAACATATGTTCAGTCTAATAGGAAAAAATTAATGGTAATAATAATAATAAAATTAACGTAAACATTAAAAAATACAATAAAAGCATTATAATAGGCCATAAAATAACTTCTTATTCATTAGTTTAACCTCTCCCATTGTAGGTACTTGTAAATGCATTGACCTTATCCAGAGACATGACTATCGGCAGGGATTTTAATCTTTGGATCACTTATATACTTTCAGGATCACACAAGAACATACAGGGTCTACCAGTATGATTGATCAGCTCAATAGCAGGCCATATCCGAGACAAAACAAACATATAAAATGCCCCATTTATTCATACATTTATACCAAATAAAGCGGATATGACATGAGTGGTTATAGTTATAAGATAATGTTTAGGGACTATTTGGACTTTAGTTTCTTGACATTTGTCTTATAAGCGAAGAAGAACTCCGGGGGAAAAATAAATGTACTGACTGAGGATCATCCGTTGCGTTTTACGTAACAATATTCTCCGAGGCTACAGAAATGGCCTCATAACAAGAAGAAAATAACTAACGCCAAATTACATTAATTATTATCTATACTTCACAAAAAAATGCACACATGCTTTTATTAAACATTAAGATTACCGAATTAGTAAAACTTGGGTCACTCGATTAAATGTTAATTCAATATTATGGCAATAATTTATTGCAAGAAAAATTTCTGATCGATCTGTACTTATAAAAATGTTAATAAATGAAGAAAATGTGTCATTATTTCACTGTTTTCAATTATATTTAATAACTTTTTAGCATTATTCTCACGATATAACCAATAAATACAAATGCAAAAGGAATTAAACAGCTAAAATTGGTCAAATTTACATTTGACCTGTGATTTAAACCCATGCTCTCTAGCTTTATGCTCTGGTTCTCTATCATTGAGTTAGTTTAGATTAGTAGGTATGGGTTCAGATTTTAAGACCCTAATGCCGCAACCTTATTTTTTGTTTATCGTATTACGTATCGTTACTTATGGAATGAAAGAGATGAAATCTACTGTACAGTGATATATACTGTAGTATGTTAAAGTGTCCCTCGTTCAACATGCATCAAGCATGACTCATACCTTTATTTATTTGAGCTGGTCCAAGACTTCGAGGAAAGGCTACAACCCTCCCTTTGGGTCCATTTTGTCCAAATTTGTCACGTCACACAGGCATAGATAGAATCGTGAAGAAGTAGTTGAGTGCGTCCTCCCTCATTAGATCACCACAACCACGTATATTAAACACTAGTGATTTGCTAAATAAACTCTTTTTTTACCTAACATGAGATGAATGGAAGGTGAAATGAAATGAATTAATGGGAATGAAAAGACATGATGGGGAGGGGAAGAGGAGTGGAGAGTGTAGGTGAGATGACATTCGGAAAACTGGAGAACACCGTGAGAAATCCGAAAAATCCTGGTCTGGCCCACCGCCAATATCCTTCCAGAACAGCCAGAATTCTAATTCCCTTGAGTTAATCTATTTAGAAAGAAACTGTCAACCATTGCCTGCTGAAACCTACCTTGAAATTTCCCCCAGAGAAGCGTTCTGAAATACCAAGGCCGTGTCCAAAAATTATGTGCCGTCTTTAACTGCAAGACACTAAAATTCAGCGCCAAATCTCTCATTTAAACTACAAGGAAGTAATACAACTCCTAACTTGGTGACATGGTAACCCTAACAACCTGCCTACACTCCGCATCTCGCCACACACTAACCCCCACAACTTGCTCACACGCCGCGTCCCGCCACACTACACTTCGCTTTACTCACGCAGGAAATTCATCTTCTTCGCACAGTGAGTTGCCATTGTTGGATTCTGGCTTCGATTTCTGTGCCTTGCAGTTAAAAGCGGCATTTTTTGGACACGCTTCTCTGAGAGAAATTTAAATGTTGGTTTCGGCATGCAATGATTGACAATTTCCTCTTTAGTTATGTTAACCGTAACTAATAAACGACTAGCCTGTAACATTCATTGTAGATTAAATAAAATTAAAATATAAAATTATGGAATATTCACCTGAAAGGTCCGTCTCCTCAACTTAATTAATTATTTAAGTGTAGCGCTTTCGAGACTTGTCCCATCATCGGCAGCGGAAGCGCTACAGTTAAATAAATAATTAAGTTGAGGAGACGGACCTTTCAGGTGAATATTCCATAATTTTATATTTTAATTTTGAATAATACCTCAACGGAACACATCATGAATCTTATAAAACAGATTAAATAATTCAATTTTTTAGAAATCCAAAGAGGGTGGGGATATAAAGAAATAGTAATATGCAGTGTACAAGAGGAGCCGGACATCATATACATTATAGAAAAGAAAAGATTACAGTGGTACGGCCATGTCAAAAGAATGCCAGAGCAAAAATTGCCTAAAATTGCTATGGAATGGATCCCAATAGAAAGGAGGAAGAGAGGAAGACCCAAGAAAACTTGGATAGAAGGGGTACAAGCAGGTATGAATATCAGAGGATTGGAGGAAGATCAACGGATGGACAGAGAGGAATGGCGTTTGGTTTCCGGAAGACGGCGGCAGCTGCCATGTAATTAAAACATTATAGCAAAACTTCAAAATTAAAAAAAAAGTGAAATATTTTAAGTAAAATTATGACATACTTAAATCATTAACCAACTATAAATTCATAATATTTCAACAATTCCTATTTATAAAATATAAACAAGCTTAGCCCTATCTATTTTAAACTAAACTAAAAAAAATAATTAATAATTAAAAAATTAAAGAATAGTTTTAAATTGAATTTTTTCCCATGATACCGGATGATGATGATGATGATGATGCAGTGTGTCTTCTGATAGACATTAATAGCAACTGTGATCATTGCAACTTAGCTATTCGGAGCTGTAAAAAAAAAATGTGACGAGTAGGCAGGCCTACCTAGTCATGAGTGCATGTTTACTTTTCAATTCGGTACTTTGTGATTATAAATTGAGGTCACTATAATTATTGATTTATAAATCTAAGATGTAGAATTCAATAACGTATTTCGTTGGTTTCTTGGAATCAGGTACAAATTCCAAGAGACTTGTTAGTTTGCGGTGAACGGTTTTAACATGAATGCAAGAGAAGGAACATAAAGTCTGGCTATAAATACATGCTAGGGCGGAGATGCCTGAATACCTAAGTGTTTCGAGATAGTAATTTTGTGGTTACTTCGCTGAAAAAATTCAGTAAAATTATGTCTGTATAAAATTTCATATAACTTCTTTCACGCAATCTTGTTTACTTCGTGTATAAGCAACTGTCACTAAATGACAGTAATGTATAGATATAACTTTGGCATAATAGACTATGGTTTAAGTTAATAAACTCCAATGGAGAGAAATATATCGTCAAGAGAAATACTCACTCACTTACTCACTGGCACTATCGAACCCGTAGGTTCATGGCCGCGCGGACATAAGCTCTCCATACATCCCTATTCTGAGCTAATGCTTTCCAATTATTCCCTGTATAATCTACTTCCCTCAAATCATAGTTAATGTTGTTCTTCCACCTCATTCTTGGTCTACCATCTGGGCGTTTTCCCTCTGGCTTCCCTACAAGAAGCTTTCATGCACGTCTTTCATTCCCCATACGTGCAACATGTCCTCCCCATCGCAGTCTACGAGATCTAACTGTTCTTATTATATCTGGCTTCCTATAAAGACCATGTAGTTCATTGTTATGTAGCCTTCTCCATTCACCTGTCTCTTCATCTCTCTTTGGTCCAAAAATGTTCCTAAGAACTTTATTCTCAAAAACTCGTAATCTTTTTTCCTCCCTTAAAGTAAGAGTCCATGTTTCGCGCCCATGTAATATAACTGGTAGAATAATAGTTTCATATATTTTTAGTTCAATGTTTTTTGAAAGGAGTTGGGACATCAAAAGTCTCTGCAATGCATAATAGCACGCATTTCCAGAATTGAGCCTATGTTTAATTTATTTGTGTATCTCATTCCTATTTGTGATTATTGTTCCTAGGTATTTGAATTCAGCCACTTCATCAAAATGTCCCTCATTTGTCATTAGCTGTCATCTTAAAGAGAAATTCTTAGGGAAATTTTTGGACCAAAAAGAGGCAAAAGACATGTGAATGGAGAAGACTACACAAGTGAGCTACGTGATTTTTATGGCAAAAGATATATTAATAAGAATGGCCAAGTCTCATAGCCTGCGATTTTCAACACGTGTGACATGGGAAATGAAAGAGGGTATAGAGACTTTTTGACGGAAAACCAGAGGGGAAAGCGCCCAGTATATAGTTCAAGAATAAAGTGGGAGAATAATATTAGGCATACCTATGACTAGGAGGATATGAATTATGCAGGGAAATATTGCTAAATCACGATTCCGATATATTTAATTAATTAGTTTATTTATTTTACCTGATGGAGTAGAGTCCACCGCTGCCTTGTCACGCAGCTGGCCCGAGTTCAATTCTCGGTCGGGACAGACTCCTGGGCGAGGTTTTTTTCGGAGTTTTTCCTCACCTGTAAGACAAATGTCACGAAGCTGGGCCCAACGGTCCCCGAAAATCATCCGGCCATCATCATCATCCTTATCTGTTATCATCATCCTTCACAGGTGTGGAAAGCAACGGGAAGCTACCACACCTGTAATTCCCTGGTAAAACTGCAAAGCATAGCATGATTGCAATGAAAAACCTGTTCTCGGGCAGAATTACTATGGATATGGATGGATGAAGTAGAGACCTTAAGGTCTTCTCTTCCACCTCACCAGGATTAAATTATACATATAATGAAAATTATGAACTATGTACATGTTGATGTATGTATAGCTTATGTCCAAACCTCCGGTTTGGTAGGTATCAGTGACATAAATAGTTATTTAGTTAATTCATCTTAAAGGAATAAGTCTTAGCGTAGTTGGTTAAGGCAATGCAATACAAGCAGGAAGATCGAGGTTCGTGCCCCGATTAGGTCAGGATTCTTAGACCTTTTGATTAGGCCTACACCACAGCAGTGAGTTCGACTCAGGCTCTATCGAAATAAGTATGTTATGAGGGTAAAGGCGGCCGTCATTCAGGGATGACAACCCGGGTGACATCTGGTTCCGATTGTAAAGAAAGGTATGACCATAATCTCCTAATAACCCTATGTCTCCGAAGACCTGTAACCTATTTTTATTCTAAATTTAAATTACTTACCCATTGTATTGCATATTGTTGCACAGTAAATCGGATTGATTTAATAGTATATTACGACGCGAGGTTGGTAAGTGGTTTTTACAGAATCGAGGAAAATGTTTAAAAACCGAGCGATAACGAGGTTTTTAATTTCGGAGATTCTGTAAAACACTTCACAAACGTGCGTTGTACATTAGTTTTTGCGCGATGGTGTTTTCGAAATAATAAATAATAGTAAAATAATATCTTTGTTGGAAATATTTGCGTTCATTATAAACAATTGATTAACGTTAACAGTGTGGGCAATGTTTATTAGTTGAAACAGCAGGAGGCTGAGAACAATTATTGATAACATGGCCGCAAGTACGTATTTATTGTTTTATATTGCTTCAAATAAAGTTCAGTTCATTTAAGATGCAGTGATTTGTTTCGTAAAATATATATTAACACTACCTTTTGGATATTTTTTATATATACATTGTATGTAGTATACATAGAGGACAGTAGTTTTTTCCCATACGCATTTTGTAATATGTAATATTACAGTATAGTTATTTAGGTAGGCAACCCCGAAATGTAGGAAGTTGAAGTTTCAATCATGGTCGCCATTGCTGTAAGTACGACATAACGCACTGTCGCGCAAAAAATACATTTTAATCTCTATATTCAGCCATAAGGGAAGTAATAAAATATGTCATTTGAAAATACGATGATATATTCGAATCTTCTTTTTTACTTATGTAATTAGTAGAATGACGAATAGAAATAATTAGAAGGCGAAAAAATAATGACACTAAAAACTAGTTCGAGGTTAAGAATGCGGGCATAAAATGACCTTCCTAAAGAGGCGACGAAGTTTTGTGTGATCGTTGTTACCTAACGTGGGAAGTGTGCCTGTAGGAGACAATACTTCAGGTCAGGCTACGCGACCATTCACTCATCTGTTTTAAGGATAATTGTGTAAAGTGAATAATTTTGATAAACGTATCTTACATGCTTCATGTTTCATGCATATTACTTGACCCAGTAACAAGACCGCATGGAATGTTTTAAGATCCACGATCAAATAAACATATTCCTTCTGTCTTCAAAGATTGGGTGATATTTTTCTTTATCGTTAAGCCACTTCTTATAAGATCTACCCAAATATCTCTTTCTTTTCTGTCAGTAATTTATCATTTTTGCTAATCTATTTTTTGTCTTATTTTTTTTTTCTATCTTGTCATTTACTGACAAAAATATTCAGATCTGTTTTTATTATTTCATTTCTTATTTTATCACCTTTATTTCATCTCATTTTTATATATAATAAATCTCATATCCGGAGACTGTGTACGTGATCTTTCTCTCTCTCTCTCTCTCTCTCTCTCTCTCTCTCTCTCTCTCTCTCTCTCTCTCTCTCTCTCTCTCTTTTTTTTTTTTTTTTTTTTCTCCACATTTGGAGCCATATGCAAGAGTAGACACAACCAGAACTTTATAAAATTTCATTTGTAGAAGGGATGTTAATAAAAACTCGTTCATTTATTCAAATTCATAATTTAACACCCAAAATTGGTTTTACGATATTTGTTAGCTTAATGTATCATGTATACGAAGGCCTATACAAGTTTCAAGATAATTCCTCCCGGTTCTTCTCTGTAAGTAACATCAAGTCGAGACATGTTCAGAATCGCCTATGGCTATAATTGAGGTGATCCAGAGTTTACTTTTAAAATAATCACTGCTAATGAAACTTGTCTACATCGTGTTGATTCTGAAGCCAATAAAACAAAGGTCTGTTTGGAAATTTCATTACCAGCACCCTAAAAAGCAAAAAGTGTTTCTTTTTCTGGGAACGTGATGATCATGTCATTTTCTGATACTCATGAATGATTTATCAGTATATCGTATTTGCACACACATAAGTGACTGGTCAACACTACATAGATGTCTTGATAACTCTGTAAGGCTATATCAGGCTCAAAAAACCACATTTACATACAAAAAGCCACGATGTAGGAGATTATACTGCTGAATATTTTGCAAAAATCCAAGTGAAGCGGTGCTCATCTTCCCTATGATCTGGATTTAACCCCTTGTGACAATTTTTTATTCCCGAACCAGAAGAAACAGCTTCGCGGGAGGCATTTTCCATCTTGTGAAGCAGTATTGAATGCAGGCGGTTCTTAAAGACCCGCAAATAAAAAAAGTCTTTGTAGACTGGCAGAAGAGCTCGGACAAGTGTATTGCATAGCATCCAATGGAGACGACGTATAGAACTACCATTACAATTCTGAGGATGAGTAAATATATTTTGAACAATATTTTATCTACTTTCTCGTTATTTGTCGAAAATTAGTAGGAAATAAATATATGAATAAATATATATTATATATGTAATAAATTATAAATGAAAATGTACTCTTCCTTTATTTCATGACGCCAGCTTAAAATTTACTGTGTAAAAGGGATATTAGAAAATACTGAATAATAGCACATTGCTATTAAAATTACATTGGAACTTTTTTTTATTTTATATAATAATTTAAAAAAGGCACACTTTACTGGGCTTGTTGGATCAGGCGGTAGCGTTTGTCTCTGGTATAAATCCTGGATATAGTTCCCAGTATGCGACGTAAAACATTTTCTAAGTCTACCTGCCGCTTTTAACTGTAAAACACTGAAATCGAAGCCAGAATCCAGCAAAGGTAACCCGCTGTGCGAAGGAAATGGACGTTCCTGCTTGAATATAGAACGGACTGGAGTGAGTCACGACGCAGCGTGGACTGCAGATTGTGAGGGTTATCTAATCCACCAACGTCAGGAGTTATATTACTTCCCTTAGTTTAAATGAGTGTTTTGGCATTGGATTTTGGTGCCTTGCAGTTGAAAGCGGCAGTTTTTTTACACGGCCTTGTTACATTACAACGCTTCTCTGGGAGAAATTTCAAGGTAAGTTTTGGCATGCAATGGTTGACAGATAACTTGCGAGACCTATTACAGTCTTATAATTGCATATTTGCGCCCTAGACGACCGGTTTAAACATCATGCCTTTGTGCAGAGCCACGAAACATGCTCTTGTTTGAGTCTCCATGGAGGAAGACATTTTTTTCAAGAAATAATCAGCCAGTAATGTATCGATACCCAATCAGCATCTTGAGAAATTTGGGTAGCGGTTCCAGGTTGAGGAAACCAGCTACAATGGCTGGGGAATCCGAAATGGCAACCAAACGGCACCCCTATACTGACGGGATGATCGTCCACTTCTGTGAACGTGATGCCAACAGCCGCCTGATAGGCCAAGGATCTTCTAGGCCAGTCGCGCCATGGACTTAGTTTATATTTATTTTATTTTTAATGTTTTATTTTATTTAAAACGTTTGAAATGGTATGGACACCTCATAAGAATGGAAGAAGAGAGAATACCAAAGAAGATCCTTAATTGGAAAGCTAATGGAAGAAGTGGGAGAGGCAGGCCTAGAAAACGATGGATAGGTGGAGTGAAGAGAAGTATGGAAGCTAGAGATTTGAGGGAAGAATATGCTTTAGACAGGAACCTCTGTGACAAATCACTTTGGGTTGAAGGAGAAAGACTGTATTATGTAATATTCCGAAATGAAAACAATTTTTGTATTCTTTGATATTATCATCATCATCATGAACAAATTCGTTTTAGGCCATGTGGCCTGTACGGTAAACCTAGCGAAGATGGTCTTGATCTTTCCACCGATGTTTTGGTCTTCCTTGGTCCCTATGTCCAGTTGGGGTATATTGGAATGCCAATTTTGGAATTCTTCTTTGATATTAATGTTCATTATATCTCAGCACTTGTTTTACTGGTATATCTATGAGCATATTGTTTCTTAATGCCATACCACTTAAGCTAATCAACCGTTTCAAAGTAAAAAGTAATTAATCTTGAGGAGCGAGTGGACGAGTGGATTGATGAAACAATAGTTCGGAGGAAGCCCAAATAGTGCAATTGATAGTTAAAATTATTGCAAATTGTGTTTCATTTTGACTATTGATTTTATTTAAATGGTTGAGAGGTGTAATCTTACCATGCAGAGGTAGTTGAGTAGTCCTGCTCGTGCCATACCGGCGTACAGCATTTCCCGTCCAGGACTTCTGTTCCGGAACCATGGCGACGTTGCCCATTCTTCCAGCAGGTCCTTGCCCTTCCGGCAACGTTGCAGTGGGGGTGAGACCTTGTAGGTATTAAGATGTCTGCAATTTTGTGGTTTTTACTTGTGGTTTCATGGAAATTCTACACTGTGTGATTTTGAAAGTTGCATCGTTTGATTAAAATAGACCACCCTGGCGCCAAATCACCCTTTCCCGTTAAACATGCAATCATAAATCCTAGTGGAAACTGCAAATCTATAAAAAAAACATAAGCTACTTTCGGAATTTTTAGATATAAGAAACAATCCTTTGTATACTGTTTAAACTTTCCCTTTTAATTTTAAATTTAAGAATAAATTTTGATCAGAAATAAATTCTTGTACACAGTATTGGCACCCGAATGAGCAAGTACTCATATTCGGGTACAGTTTTCAGTTACAGAATAAACACACGCAGTATGTAAGGTACGCATTATACATTTATAATTAAAGAGATAAAGAAAATATGAATTACAAATTTAGGTGCTGGTTTGAAAATAGAAAATTCATTCTGACATGTAAAAATTAATATAAAAGTGAATAAACTAAAAAAAAAAAACAAAGAATATATTAATACCAATCTGAAGAAATAAATTAAAGGCATTAGGATGTAATACAAAGGAAAATAAGCTACTACTTATTTTAAAATACTTAAATAATTAATTTAATTCCTTTCTGTTCAGTTTGCTTAGCTCTGGGTTGGATATGATTAATTCGTTGTATAATCTTGGTCCTAAATATCATCATCATCACTCCAGGGATTAGGCAATTGCCCGTTCGGACTTCATAATGCATCAGCACAACGTCTTCTAGGTCTTCCAACATCACGTCTTTCTCTTGCTTGATAATTTCTTGCTAACAATGGATATCTCTCCTTACTCATTCTATCCATATGATCAATCCATTTCTGTCTGTAATTCGTGACCTTATCAAATAAAGGCTGTACTTTCAATTCTTCTCTTATTGATCCTAAATATCTACTGTTTATATCCAGCAGCTGTGCAGAATTTTGTAACTTGTAACGAAAAAGTATTTTTTTTTTCTGGTGTTGTTAATACTTGATTATCTTTAAACCTATTTTTTTTTTTGGAAATAAGTAAACATTATATGCTTTAAAATTTGTTCAATATTTGGTACGCAGAAATCAGGGTAAATTAGTTTTGCAGGATAATCTGAAGGTTTGTGCAAGTTGAATGTTATTTAACATTTTCCAATACAGTTATTTTTAACACAGTTCCAATAATGGATCATATTATAATATTATAATGATATTGTGAAAAGAAAAATTAATGTGTGAACCAGGAATCGAACCGTGGACCTCTAGTTCTCCAGACTAGTGTGCAGCCCACTACACCATTCCACGAGAATGATAGATTTTTATAAGTGGAAAAAATTGTTAGCGTTTGTATCAGGTGTGGGATGGTGTAGTGGGCTGCACACTAGTCTGGAGAACTAGAGGTCCGTGGTTCGATTCCTGGTTCACACATTAATTTTTCTTTTCACAATATCATCATAATATTAAGTTAAATGTTTATTATTCCTTTTTGCAGTAATAATGGAGAACGGATAGAATTTTGAGGAGGAAGAATATAGTTTTCTGAGTTCGTGAGATTAGGGCTTCGTAGCCATCAACTCCAGAACGCTGATGTCATCGATATTATTTTATTTATTTATTTTTGCAGAGCTAAAGTATTTAAATGGTCTGACCTCCGAATTGTACATTTAAAAAATGTCTGTATTATAAAAAAAAAACCAAAGCATTAATAAATAATGTGTGGACCAGCTATTGTCTGAACTATGTCAGGTCAAGTTTTGACACAAAACTGCATATTGCGTGTCATATCCCATCTTGTGCAGTATGAACGAATGAGTGAAAGGCGCGTATTATCTTAAAACGTTCATGTTATCTCGAGATGGTGCCGACATTGAGTGAAACAATTGAAAGTTGCTAACTTATCACTTTAGCTGTTTAATTGCATATACAGTTCTATTATTTATGTAGTTTACAGTAAAATGTTAGATTTTCTTTGTAAAAATATTAATCTTGATCATAAAATAAGGATTAGAAAATCACCATAGTATCTTCAGTACTCGTACAGGGAAATGCCAGGGTATTTGACATCATTATGTTCAATGTCAGAGATGTAGATGTGGTCTTCAAACTTAATTATTATTGTATTCACGTAGACTTTCACGGCCGGAGTTGCTATGATGTCTCAAGACAACCCTTGAGGATGCCAGACGCAGTCTTTGGCGAAACGTCGGGGAACTACAAGCCTCACGACCACGGCCTACAGCCCGAAAATCTTCATCAAGATCATTAATTATTATTGTCTAATGTTTCTCTTCAGTTCTTCTTTTCCATGGCATTTCTTGATCTTAGCGTTCATTGGTTTGTATTTCAAGGTCATATTTCCTGTACTATTATTTGGTTATCTCATAAGTACATCGACGTTTTAGGCACTTAAAATAGTAAATTACACAAAAAATACCACTTCAAGTTTTAAAAATGTATAATATCGTATACTATCACTGTCTTTCACAGGAAAATTTATATAAAATATATGAATTTAATAAAATAACATACAACTATTCACCACGAGGAAGAAGAAGTTTGGGAAGACCAAGGAAAAGATGGAAAGAGCAGCAATTTGGAGCCGGAACAGGCTAGTAAATAAGCCTAAACCGCGAAGAAGAAGAATAAAATAAATTAAGTTAATCAGAGAGAGAAAATCAAACTTTTAGCCATCCTAACTAATGAATCGGCCTACTGAACAATTAAAATAATGCCAATTATTAAGAAGAAATATAAAATTAGTAAAATATGAGAGAAGAAATTGTGAAAAATATATAAATACAGTATATATATATATATATATATATATATATATATATAGCCATTGAAAAAGACGACTATTAAGTGAGAATATTTATTTGAAAATGCATTAATATATTACCAAAAATGTTATGAATTAGAAAGCAGCAGAGAGATGAAGATAGGGACGATAAAGGAACTCTTGGGTGGAAAGAGAACAAGCAGCTTTGAATGCTCGAGGATTGGAACCGAACTAGTGGATGGACAGAGATGAAAGGCGGCTGCACCTCTTATGACATTGGATTTGATTGATTAATATAAAGAGTTCAAATGAAAATTAGTAATGTACCGTGAAAATGTTAAAATCAACATAACTTAGCGGTAGTTGCTGTGATATTTATATTTATTTTCATATTTTAAAAAATCAAGTGTGTGTTTAGGTAAGGTGCCTCCAGAAACAAACATGATGCTAACAACATCCCAATTAGTAGGCCTATATTGTATTCTTTATTTAAGTCGCCACAAAAAGTTCAGTTAATCTATTGAATGATCAAAAAATAAGATTTAGTATTTTTACAATATTTCGATACTTAACTCCATGGCGCAAAATTCCTAGAGGGCCCTTAGCCTACCATTTTGCTACTTGGATTTACGTGTTAATCACAGAGGTGGACAGACAGACATTTCGATGCTCTGATAAAATTCCGAAGTTTTCTGAAAATTCCTGAATTCTCACTGAATTCAGGCGAATTATGTAAATTTAATTAAAGAATTTAAAATGTAATTTAGTTTCAGGAATTCAAAAAATGACCAATGCGTAAAATGGGCACTTTCTTTCGGGTGGTAGATATTTTTTATAACATTTCTTGAAACTTGTATTTACATTATAAGTTTCTATTTATTCTTTCAGGGAAAACAATTGCTCAGGATAGAGATATGTGGAGAGCTTATGCAATGAATCTAAGGGTTCGGTAGTGCCAATGAGTTATATATGTTTTTTTCTTATTCTTTTTTGCAAGGATTGAACCTTTTTGGTTCGTTCCGGCTCCAAGTATTATAGCTGCTGTGTCCATCTTTTTCGTGGGCGTCCACGATCTCTTTTTTTCCTCCTCTTGGTTGATAGTTCAGACTTTTCCTAGGCAATCTGTTAGTATCCATTCTGCAGACATGTTTATATCATTTTCTCATATACTTTTCTATTTTATCTGTCAAACTGAATATTTGTAGTTTTTTACGGATATCTTCACTTCGTTTTTTATCCATTAAAGTATATCCAGCCACAAATAGTAAATATTTCATTTCTGCTGTTTCAATTCTTTTAATGACTGTTAAATCAGAGTTCATATTTCTGAGCCATACAATGTTGCAGGTACAGCCAATACTTTATAAAGCATTAAATGTATTTCTTTTCTTACTTCCTTTCCCAGTGTTCTTTTAAGGGTGCTACATAAATATTGAAATATTTGTAATTTATTATTTATGTTTTTTTATTACAACCTAAAGATACAACCTGAAGATTACTTGTTTTAGCGTTTTGTCATTTAGTACTATTTTTGTTCATTCCATTTCTTTGCCATACTGGGCCATTGCTTTAGTTTTCGTTGAAGAAATTTTTAGGCTGTAATCTTGTGCAATATTATTTAATTAGAAAATTGCTCTTTGTAAGTCATTCTCTACCAATTTTAATTATTCCCTAAGGCAAATGATTGGCTGACACTGTCCACAGTTGTATAGATTGTAAGTTTCTTCTTCTGAAATAAGTGTAGACCAACTGTTGACTTCATCAAGTCATCATTATTTTCCCACACTTAATTAATAATAAACACAGTGGCCGTGAAAGGCGTAATTAATAAGAGGAAATAAGAAATTTCACCGTGCAAAATACACCCAAGTATAATGGGAGGATAACACCTGCTGTTATAATAGTATCAACGCAGCGTTTAAAACTTTCACTCATCTGAATCGATAGATCAAAGACGTTTCACTTTCCCACATTGTAGAATGCATCTACTTTGAAGATAACGACTTATATATAGATAGGCAGATTTTAAATAATCGGGCAAAAAAACAGAGCTCCTAAATACGACTTTCAAAACGACGCCTAATGCAACATAGATAAAACTTGCATGGCCGGTAGCGATGAAAGAGAAACGTGTTACGTTTAAGAACTGCAAGACCATTCCTCTCTGGGGACAGAAATGGTTAATTGTTTATTGAAGACCATCGCTGTCGTCTAGAAGTCGAGGCTTGTAAGTGTTTCAGTGAACACTGAGTAAAAGGCAAAGAAATTTATGAAAACTTTCAAATCTCACTTCTAGTGATTTCCGAGGAAATGAAGCTATAGACGCTTTTCTCAAGAAGCTATCTTTGAAAAAAAATAGATCTTCACCGATCCTATCTAGTAAACACCAAAAATGACAATGATCTATATATATGTCCACCGCTGTGGTCTCGAGGTAGCGTGCTGCCTTGTCACGCAGCGGGCCCGGGTTCGATCCCAGGTCGGGACAGTTTTTCTGGGTGAGATTTTTATCGGGGTTTTTCCTCACCTGTAAGACAAATGTCAGGAAAAATTTAAGGCCCAAACGGTCCCCGAAATCATATGGCCATCATCATCATTCTTATCATTATTATCATCATGGCCATCATCATCATCCTTATCATTATTATCATCATCATCCTTCACCGGTGTGGAAAGCAACGGGAAGCTACCACAACTGCAATTCCCTAGTAAAGCTGCAAGCATAGCATGAAAATGCTATGATTGCAGTGAAGGACCTGCCTTCGGGCAGAATTACTATGGATATATATTAGGTGGATATGGAGAAGAATGGAACGTATAAAATGGACAAAGTAAGAAATAAATATTTGCTAGACAGAGTGGGTGAAAGAAGAACATTGCTGGAACTCATAAAGAAGAGGAAAAGAAATTGGATTGGCCACTGGCTAAGAAGAAACTGCCTGCTGAAGGATGCCCTAGAAGGAATGGTCAACGGAAATAAAGTTAGAGGCAGAAAAATACATCAGATGATAGACAATATTAAAATAAATGGTTTGCATGCAGATACAAAAAGGACGGATGAGTTAAGGAAAGACCTGCTCTTGAGCAGAACACTATGAATGAATGAATATATATTAGATGTACCGAGTTTAGAAACTCGGGTTCAAATCCCGACTCAGGCATTTATTTTTCTTTTCATATATATATATATATATATATATATATGTGTGTGTGTGTGTGTGCGTGTGTGTGTGTGTGTGTGAGTGTGTGTCCGTTAAAGCTACAGTGATCGCAATTTTTGTTTCATTGAAATCAAACATGACTTTGTTGATAAGAAACTTGGACCATGACACAAAATGGTATTAATAAATTGCAGGCTACAGAAATGAGGTTTCTGAGATCAGTTAAGGGTTGTACTAGGTTAGATAAATTTAAAAATGAGGATGTAAGAAAATAATTAAATGTAATATCATTAGAGGAAAGGGTTCATCATTATAGAGATCAGTGGATTGAACATCAAGAAAGAATAAGCTACCGTCGTATTCCTAGAAGAATTCTTGATTATAAACTTGAAGGAAGGAGATATTTGGGAAGACCACGGAAGCGTTGGTTGGAGAATCTGTGAAGCCGGCTTCAGAGCCTATTCCCTGATTGAAGAAGATGAAGAAGAAGAAGATGATGATGATGATGACGACGACGATGAAGGCAATTTAATTAACAATATATATATATATATATATATATATATATATATATATATATATATATATAATTTCTTTTTCTTGCAAGGATTAAACCATTTTGGTTCGTTCCGGCTCCAAGTATTATAGCTGCTGTGTCCATCTCTTTTCTCCTCTTGGTTGATAGTTCAGACTTTTCCTAGTCAATCTGTTGGTATCTATTCTGCAGATATGTTCATATTATTTTCTCCTATACTCTTCTATTTTATCTGTCCAAGTGAATATTCGTAGTTCTTTACGGATATCTTCACTTCGTTTTTTATCCATTCAAGTATATCATGCCGCAAATCGTAAATGTTTCATTTCTATTGCTTCTATTATTTTAATTGACTGTTTATTCAGAGACCATATTTCCGAGCCATACATACAACCTACAAAAATTGAACTAGCTGAGGTATTCGCTTAATTTACGCAGTCCTTGCAAGACAGATTTTCAGTAGAATGACCATAAGAATTTAAAGATAATTTCCACGGTAACACACAACTTTAAATAGTGAAACCACTTGACTATGTGGGCGTTACCGGATTTAGACGAGTCCATTGTCAAGTGTTATAAAAATTCTTTGAAGTGTTACATATTTTATTGCGAATTGCCGCTCCAATAAGCTTAGTGGGTGGTTCACCTTCAGAATCTAGACAAACATAATGCACTCTGGAATTCGAAACAAGAGCCATGACCTTCATGGTCACATGGTCATGAGTTTGAAAACTACAGGTTTCTTGTGGTTTCAGGATATGTAATCTTATTTGTGAAGTATATCTTCTAATATATAAAAATGAATGTTTCTTTATTTGTTCGTACTTTATGCGCGGCCATACCGTTGATCCGATTGCGATGGGGTTTTTGCAAAATGTTCAAGATTCCCGGGATGAACATAGGCTATAAGAGAGTTGAGATACTCAACTCCTACACACTTAAAAAACACTCTTTATAGTGAAAAACGTTAAAAGTCCCTTTTTTACCATTAAATGGCTTACGCTGCCTAAATCATAACAAAATACACAAAATCAATGTACACAGAATTGAACATCGAAAAAAACTCTACAGAAAACTCCGCGACAGCATATGTTTATCTTTTACAGACTATTTAACTCATGCCCCAAATGGGAGTCAATGACCAATCACGTTTCAATGATTTCTGTTTTACAACCAATCAGAGTCGTGTTTCACCAAATATTTATCAGTGTTATAATTACCATATTAAAGAAAGCTCCTCCTTACAATATTGCGTTCCTTTGGCAATAAATAGTATGATCTGGTTGCAGTGATAAACAAAAGAAGCAGTAGAAGCGTACCTATCGTTTCGCATTTGTTTTCAAACATCGCCGTTTACATTAAATATATAAATATTTTAAAATAACTGTAGTTAAATAATGATTTGTGAGTAAACAGCTTAATTTTATTCGTTAAATAGTCCTAACAAAATACCACTCTTGATTTCCAAATTCTCTAGATAAATTCACTCCTCACTTCGTGAGTCGTGAATTTATCGATAATTTGGAAATCACTCTTGGCATTACTTATGATAACACATAATAGCCATTTTTTGCCTTTCATTGATGCCAAGGAGATCGGGATAAGTAGATTCTCGGGCAAGCATGTGTTGCCATATCATTCGTCTGATTGTCATGGGGCTTTTTGCAAAATTTTCAGGATTTTCCCGGGATGGCTGTAGGTTTTAAGAGAGTTTTAATGCTCAAGCCCTTCATCGTTAAAAATCACCTTCTATAGTGAAAAAACGTGAAAAGTGTCTTTTTGTAAGCTTAAATGGCTTACGCTGCCTAAACCATAACAAGTACACAAAATTATTGTACACAAAATTGAATATCTCAAAAAAACCCTACAGAAAAGTCCGCAACAGCATATGTTTATCTTTTAAGGATAACTCACAATAACCACTTTCGTCTTTCATTGATTCCAAGAAGATCGGGATAAGTAGATTCCCAGGCAAGCATAGCAGTGCACGGCGGGTATTCTTTTATGGATAACTCAAAATAACAAATTTTGTCTTTCAGCTCATTTATTCCAAGTACATCGGGATGCGTACATTCCCAGGCAACGCCGGGTAATCAGCACGAGGTATCTAAAAATATTAACGATATCAATTTATATTTATTTTTCCCCTAACTTATTCAACTAAATGCAAAAACACATCGTTTATTTAGGTGTAGCAGCGCACGCGGGGTTCTTATTCAACTAAACATAAAAAACGTTAATTTTCGTCTCTCAGCCTTATTAAGCTAAGAAGAACGGGATAAGTAAATTCCTGGTCAACGATGAGTAATCAGCGCATGGTATCTACGAGTAATTACGATATAAATTTATAATTATTTTTTCCTTTTACATCTTCAATTAAACATAAAGAACATTAATTTTCGTCATTCAGCACATTTATGCCAGGAAGATTGGAATAAGTAGATTCCCGGGCAACATCCTCTAATCAGCTTGAGGTATCTTAAAATAATTACGAAATAAATTGTACCTCCTACTTATTCAACTAAACATAAAAACACTTTAATTTTCGTCTTTCAGCTCATTTATACCCAAATGATCGGGATAAAGATTGCCAGTTAAACGGCATGGGTTATCGAAAAATAATTATGATATAAATTCTGGCTTACACTTATTCAACTGAACATAAAACACATTAATGTTTGTCTTTCACCTGATTTATGGCAAGAAGATAAGGATAAGTAGATTCCCGGGTACCACCAGATAATCAGCACGGGGTATCTAAAAATAATTACGATATAAATTTGTAATTTTTTTTTTCCTTTCACTTATTCAATTAAACATAAGAACACATTAATTTTCTTTTCTTTTCGGTTTTATACTATCTGGTTTTTGTTTCGCGTGTCGGATATTTTGAATTTAAATACTTTACTTGTCGAAAAATAGCATGTCTTTCTATTTTGTATTCTTTCATTTGTGTCTTCCTGGATATTATTATGTTTATAAAGTCCATTTAAACAGGAGTCCATACTTTTGTTATTGAAGTAATGTCAATTTTACTATTTGGGACTTGCTGATGATAGTAAGTGTCAATTCTAACAAAACCATCACAGTCTTATTCAATTACAATGGATATATTACAGAATGATCCGCCTAACCTTAAATTGGCGAAACAATAATTCATTCTTCCTGTTATTTATGTATTCCGGACCGCAAAGAAAACAAAATCATATAAAACTCGTACATTACAATGCAATTTGATGCAAATGTAAGTAATTTCTACTCATTTGTTTTTCTATTGTTTTATATTATATTATTATATTATATTGTGTTATATTGTATTATATTGTATTATATTATATAACCGAATATATGTTTGTCCATTATAGACTTCTAAACCGTTCAACCGATCTTTGTGAAAATTTGTATGTACAGGATTTCAGATGCGGCAAGTGTTTAACCGTTATCTATTATGTTCTAAAATCATTAGGTATAGGAGTTCACCTGAAATGGAATTTTAAAAATCGCTCTAGCAATCGCAATTTTCGATGTTTCACAACAAAACTCGGAATATCACATTAAAGTAAACCGAGGGATGTATTTTCAAAAAATCAGTGAAATCCAACCATTAGAAGTGGGGGTTTACCTGAAATTTGAAATTAAAAATTTACTTTAGCAACCGCCTACGGTAAAATTAAATGTATCTTAAAATAAAATTATATCGTTCTGCCCTTAGGCCCGTCGTAACTATCTGTTATTATTGAAGGAGAAATGGAAGTGAAAAGTCTTGTCGCGCAGGAATTGAGGAAACTAAGCGAATTCCTCAGCAAGTCGAATTTTTGGTGAAAATTTTCTGGTTTATGGAACGTAAATTTCTTCCGTTAAATTGGAGAAACTGAATTTCTGATGCCAGATTATTTAAAAGGTCGGACTGTAGTGAAAAATAATCGTCTATAACCGAAATGTATTTACATATTTGCATGGACCTATTGTTGTATAATTTGACACTAATTAAAATAATATCTACCAATTAATCTTTCTTTACTTTATTAAAAATGCTGAATAAAATTAACCAGTGATGGCTACCTTATAATATACAATGCCAGTTTAATGGTAAATGATTAAAAACGGACTCCAGAATAATGCCCTGTTCGTGCTTTTTATCACACAATTCAATCAGTCTTCGATAACTTTCCCAGCTTACGAGTACGACTTTCGTCATAGAAATATAAGAGCAGTATCTTGTAACACTGATAATTTGAATTAAGAATGTATGTGCATATACATATGACATGATAAGAAAAATGAAAGCCTGGACGGGATTTGAACTCGGACCTCTGAGTTGATACCACAGCATACTATATATTTATACAACAAATTGTATTTATTTCTAATTATTTTATAAGTTATAGGCCTGCATGACAAAACCTATAATTTATTGTAAAACATGTAAGCCCTAAAGAAGCAAATGTTCTTGATCTATTCCAGTCAAGCATAGTACTGATTATAATACTAGATAATACCCGGCGTGCGCTACTTATGCCTAAATAAATGAAAATTAATGTGTTTTTATGTTCAGTTGAATAAGTAGAAGGAAAAATAATTACAAGTTTATATTTTTTAGTTACCCCATGCTGATTACCCGGCGTTGCCCGGGAATCTACTTATCCTGATGTTCTTGACATAAATGAGCTGACACACGAAAATTAATTTATTTTATGTTTAGTTAAATAAGTAAAAGGAAAAATTCATATCGTCATTATTTTTAGATACCCCGTGTTGTTTACCCGGCGTTGTCCGGTAATCTACTCATCCCGATCTTCTTTGCATAAATGAGCTGAAAGACAAAAAAATAATTCACTTCTTAGATTAGTTTAATAAGTAAAATGAAAAATAATTATAAACGTATATCGTAATTATTTTAAGATTTCCAGTGCTGATTACCCGGTGTTGCCCGGAAATCTACTTAACTCGATCTTCTTGACATAAATGAGATAAAAGACAAAATTCGTTATTGTGAGTTATCCGTAAAAGAATACCCGCCATGTGCTGCTATGCTTGCACAGGAATCTACGTACTTGTCTCGATCTTCTTGGCATCAGTGAAAGATAAAAATGGTTATTGTGAGTTATCCGTAAGAGATAAACATATGCTGTCGCGGACTTTTTTGTAGAGCTTTTTGAGATATTCAATTGTGTGTACATTAATTTGGTGTACTTTTTATGGTTTAGGCAGCGTTAGCCATTTAAATGTCCAAAGAGTTACTTTTTCACGTTTTCCACTACAAAGAGCGATTTTAAGGGCGTAGGAGTTGAGTATCACAACTCTCTTATAGCCTATGTTCATCCCGGGAATCTCCTGAACATTTTTCAAAAAGCCCCATCACAATCGGATCAAGGGTATGACCGTGCATAAAGTACAAACAAACAAACAAACCAACAAACAAATATTAATTTTTATATATTAGATATAGGCTTCCACATTATATCCATCCATCCATAGTAATTCTGCCCGAAGGTAGGTCCTTCACTGCAATCATAGCATTTCCATGCTATTCTTGCAGCTTTACTAGGGAATGGTAGATGTGGTAGCTTCCCGTTGCTTTCCACACAGGTGAAGGATGATGTTGATGGCCATATGATTTCGGGGACCGTTTGGGCCTTAAAGTTTTCCTGACATTTGTCTTACAGGTGAGGAAAAACCCCGATAAAAACCTCACCCAGAAAAACTGCCCCGACCGGGGATCGAACCCGGGCCCGCTGCGTGACAAGGCAGCACGCTACCTCGAGACCACAGCGGTGGACACACATTATATAAACGCTTATAATTTTTATGTTGCTGTTAGAGATAATTCACTTAAAATTAATTCATACTTTAATCCATTTATTTTATTGCTTCCCCGAAATTTGAGGTTATGTTAATAAATTACCTAGGTTACAATAAAATTAATTTATTGAAATTATTATTTTTTGCATATTGTATTTACGTACCTAATATGCACGTTGGTAATTAAGCGGAATCTTAAGAATTTGAATAATGGGGTTAAATGATTTGTTTTAGTTTAAGGATAACAAACGAAGTGAGATTTTCGATTTTTTAAATACAGTAAAACTTGTTTAATTCGGTACGTGAATAATGCGGAAATCTGTCCAATGTGAACAAATTTATTGGTCCCGGCGAAGTAATAGTAATTTCACGTGTATTTATTTTGCATAAAACAGAATCTGTCCAACACGGAAACGGAAGGATATTTCTGCACAATTCATGAAACAATTATAAAGCGGAAAGACGGAGAGATGATTAGTTTCCACTTGATTGAATTCCCGTTTTAGGCCAAGAAAACAATAAGGAATGATTCCTGCCGTCGGGTGAAGTAAAGATTCTTCATGTATCTGAAGTTTTCATTCGGCCTCACTTACACTAGGTCACAAGATAGCAGTCTGCTAACAATTCCTCTTCATAGCACTTCCTCCTATTCTACTTCCTTCACAGTAGCCTCTGCCCGCTCCTGGAATCTCCTTCCTCAAGATATCAGGGGGTTGCCGCACACTTGGTACCTTTAAGTCACGCTTATACAGTTACCTGTTGTCTAATAATTAATTTTTCTCTATTTATTTAATTTTATACTATGTCATTAATCTTTTCCTCGTTTTTTTTATATATATTGTACATATTATATATTTAATTCGTTAAATTTAGAGTAAAACAAAATACATTATAAATATAAATTGTATTGTATTCATAACTTGTAATCGTTTGTATATATATATATATATATATATATTGTAATTTAGATTTAAGACTATTTTTTGTTTGTATTTTTTTTTAAACCTGGTTGAGTGGTAGACAAGGCCTTAAGGCCTTAACTCTGCCAGGTAAAATAAAGCTATTATTATTATTATTATTATTATTACACCCGTTATGCGAAATACAGATATGCCTACTTGTTTTACAATTAACCATTGCACTGTAAAATCTTAAATTAGGTTAAATTCTGAGACTGTTTGACAGGTAGCGTTCTGAATTTACGGAATAAAGATGGCTAAAACGTATGTATCATTGTCATTAAACGAAAAAGTGAATGTGGTTGAACATACATATCCTAATTTCCGGTTCGATGCTCCAAAGTCAAGCTCTAGCCGTTGCTAAATCCCTAGGGAATAACGATCTTCAGGTTGGTTGTGGACAGGTTTAAAACACGACACAATGTAGTATGGAATGAAATTTAAGGGGAATCAAAGGATGTGGACGAAAGTATAGGTAGTGAGCGAAACCCGAAACTGCATAATTTAATTTCAGGATACGCGCATAAGAGACATTTTTAACGCTGACGAAACGGGACTTTTTTCGCGTGTTGCTAGTATACTATAGTTCACTTTTCAACGGCAGCGGAACTACAATTAATCCAAGGTACGTAAAAAAGGCATGTACGGTACCCTATACTTTAAGATCACTAATAAATTTTAGTTTTTTTATAATGCGGACTTTTGTTTAATGTTGAAAAAAATTGGTCCCATGCGATTTCGCTTTGAGCAAGTTTTATTGTACTGTTCTTTATTATGGAAAATTTTCAATTATTTCCACATGTTATAAATATTCATGATATGAATCACCTTTTGAGGTTTTGAATAATTATTGATGATTTAAATGTAAATAAGTTACACTGGTGCCTCATTTAGCTGGTAGTTAGAGCTGAAACTAATTTTATGTTCCGCTCTGCGTGCATCAGGAGGCCTTGGCACACGACTGCATTCAGATTTCTGGGCCACACATTCTCTAGTTCTATGCTACCACTATCACTATTAAAATTAATTAGCGTGTAATTAACAGATAAAAGTATAGTAATTAACATAGGATCCGAGCTGATAAACTACAACGCATTTTCTTCAAGTTTTTAATGGTTAAACGGAAAATGATGGCATACAGTTTGCATTCCATATACCCTGAAAGTTCCTTATTTGTTTTGTTTCAGTTTTCGGGTGTATTGTCTGATATGTCCTGTCATTTTTGTTCGTTAAACAACACAGCATGCTATCAATGTCCATGATCAAAATATATTTGATCTCCAGACGGGGCAATAACTTGTATGTCTCACGTCCGCTGTATAATTTTTAATTATTTGTATACACACATTATTACCTTATTATTTATTACACTGCTTCACTAGACTCTCTGATACACATAAATTAGATACCCGATCCCTTGAGCACATTGTCCTTTATATATCCCTCCTCATCACACTACCTATTATTCGAAATCTTTTACAGTTTCTCTTGCTAGAACATGGAATTCCCTTCCATCGTACGTCAGAGACTGCCAAACTTTACCATCTCTCAGAAACAAATTGAAAATAAAATTATTAACAGAAACAACTCACTAATATTACTTTTTAAAAATTAAAATTTGTTTTTTCAATATTTAATAAACATAATTTTAAGATTTTGTCAATATATTTACCTAATGACATTTATAATAAGCGATAGATTAATTCATTATAGTTTATTACTTTGTATTTTTTTCTTTTTTACGTATAGTAGATTCGACCTGTTATTCCTTTCTGTATGCATTCTAATCATTAGTTTAATTTTAATTGTATTTAAATATTGTATTATTAGACAATATTTTCATTATTATTCAATTTGAAAGATGATTAATTGTTTAGATTGTACTATTATTGTATTTTTTGTATTTATAATAATAATAATAATAATAATAATAATAATAATAGCTTTATTTTACCTGGCAGAGTTAAGGCCTTAAGGCCTTGTCTGCCACTCAACCAGGTTTAAAAAAAATACCAAAAATAAGTTTACATCTAAATTACAATATACATAAACGATTACATGTTATAAATACAATACAATTAATATTCATAATGTAATTTGATTTACTCTAGATTTAACGAATTAAATATATAATATGTACAAGATATATAAAAGGACGTATGTAACATATGTTTGTCCTGGTGAGTGGAAGAGAAGGCCACATGGCCTTAGCTCCACCAGGCTAAATAAGTATATTCTATTCTATAAATCTATGACTTGTATGTCTCATGTCAACTGTATAATTTTTAATTATTTCCCGAACAAATTGGGGATTATTATATTATCTTTATTATTTAATTTGTGTATTTCTTCATATTTTATCTGCACGCATTTTATAGCTTTTTAATGTTGTATTCCCCACCCAGATGTCTTCATTGCATTTATACAAGTCTGACAGCAAAATTTTATGCATTCGTTATTACTTTACTCTTGTCATTCCGGTTTTATGACCTGGATTTGAGTATCAGCAGGTTTATCATAAATTAAAAGCTACATGTTAAGTGATATTAATTGATTTTGAAGTCTTGCAAGATATCAATCATTAATTTTAAAGAGGGATAGAAAGAGAGAAATGAACAACGTAATAAATATCATGGACACTAACGATTCAGAAATTTGCAAGATCCATAACAGTTAAACAATTTTTTTTTCAATTTAAGGACATAACTAACTTACTGGTACTATTAAACCCTTGGGTTTATGGCCGTGGGACATAAGCTCTCCACACATCTCTATCCTGACCTAATGTTTTCCAATCAACCCCTGTATAACCTACTTCCCTGAAATAATGGTTAATGTTATTCTCCCACCTCACTCTATGTCTACCAACTGGGCGTTTTCTTTCTGGTTCTCCTACTAGAAACATCCATGCCCTTCTTTTATTCCCCATTCATGCCACATGTCCTACCCATCACAGTCTACGAGACTTAACTGTTACATCTGGTTTCCTATAAAGATCATGTAGCTCACTATTATATAGTCTTCTCCTTTGACCTGTCTATTCATCTCTCTTTGGTCCTTTTTTTTTTTCCTGAGAACTTTATTCTCAAATGCTCGTAATAGTTTCTCATTCCTTAAAGTAAGAATCCATGTTTCGCATCCATATATATATATATATATATATATGTGTGTGTGTGTGTGTGTGTGTGTGTGTGTGTGTGTGTGTGTGTGTGTGTGTGTGTGTGTGTGTGTGTGTGTGTGTGTGTGGTCTCGAGGTAGCTTGCTGGCTTGTCACGCAGCGGGCCCGGGTTCGATTCCCAGCCGAGACAGGCTCCTGGGTGAGGTTTTTTTTTCGGGGTTTTTCCTCACCTGTAAGACAAATGTCAGGAAGCTTAGGGAAGCTTAGGGCCCAACAGTCCCCGAAAATCATCCGGCCATCATCATCATCCTTCACCGGTGTGGAAAGTAACGGGAAACTATCACACCTATAATTCCCTAGTAAAGCTGCAAAGCATAGCATGAAAAAGCCATGATTGCAGTGAATGACCTGCCCTAGGGCAGAACAGTATAGAATAGAATATTCAGTTCAATGTTTTTTTTTTTATAGAGAAGTTGTATGAAATACAGAATGATATTAGTAAGAAATAAATATAGGCTCAACATTGGAAACGCATGCTATTAGGCCTATTCATTATATTAATTCGTATCCTTGGATGAGTAATAAACTCAGTGTTGGGGATATCTCGACACATACGAACATTTAAGACAGTGTACACAGTTCACATATAGGCCTAGCCCTCATTCATTTAAACAAGGCAAATATTATATGAATGATAATAATGGTCATTTGGTTTGAGGGGATTATTCTGGCTTTGAAGTTTTCTGGCATTTCTCTTACACGCGAGGGAAAATAAACACTAAAAAATCGAATACAAAACTTATCGTGGACGAGGATCGAACCCGAGCACGCTGCGTGTAAGAAACGCTGTTACCACTAATCTTATACCAATTGTATAATTTACACCATTTACTACGTTTGATTAAACATGTGTTTTGTTGTGTCTAGGGTGGACAGATGGTAGGACATAAAATGGGCGTTCGACGCGCGTGAGAATATAAAGTTTAAGCACTTTCTCTTTATAAAAACACTTTATACCTCCGCACATCATGATAGTAATTACACCTGACCTCTGCATTAAGTTTACTTAAACACAATAGAGAAATGGTAACGGATGTTGTGGTTAAAATTAAGAGAATATACATCCATAACATTGATATTAATTTTACTTTACTTTTCCTTTCTTCCAGAAATTGTATTATTATTATTATTATTGTTATTATTATTATTGTTATTATTATTATTATTATTATTATTATTATTATTATTATTATTGTGTTGTAAGCCCATGTTTTCCCTTTACAGAGATTTAGGCGCTCTTCCCCTACAGGGAAGAATTTGAACCATAGTAATTTAGTTACACTTGTTTTCGTATAGATGCCATTTAGAGTGGTCCGTGGTCAGCGTTCCGCCTCTTACTGACATCTAGGAAACCAAGGTAGTACTAGGACGGGAAAATTCGGTAAATTTTGCTTAGAGGCCTTTTCATTCAGGCGTAAGGATCTTTTACGAGCCTGAAAATCTTCGGACTCGGGACCCACGGCTTAAAGTCCCTCCCGGAGGACTTTGCTCCTTGGATTTTTCTGTCTTAAAAAATCCATCGACCCCGGCCGGGTTTGAACCCGCGACCCTCGGGACCAGAGGCAAGAAGCATAACCACTAGTACACCGCGGCCGATTTTATTATTATTATTATTATTAATTAATTAAATAAAAATAAAACGTAGTTTTAGTAGGCTGTAGAAATTAATAAGTTTAAAAGTAGTAAAAAACTGTTAAATTCTCAACTTGATTTGAATGAATCCCCTTTGTTAAATTTAAAAATTTAAATAAATATTGTTGTATTGTTGCTTAGATCAGTTGGAACACAATTCATAATTTGTTAAAATGTCTGAAGAAGGTACAGTGTACCGAAACAGCTGTCACTGAATTATATAATAAATATGAAAATCAAATAAAACTACGTTTTATTTTTATTTAATTAATAAATATGGATTTTCATCAAGTAAACACCAACTCAATTGATTATTATTATTATTATTATTATTATTATTATTATTATTATTATTATTTATTATTATTATATTAACATAGTCCACCGCTGTGGTCTCGAGGTAGCGTGCTGCCTTGTCACGCAGAGGGCCCGGGTTCGATCCCCGTCGGGGCAGTTTTTCTGGGTGAGGTTTTTATCGGGGTTTTTCCTCACCTGTAAGACAAATGTCATGAAAACTTTAAGGACCAAATTGTCCCCGAAATCATATTGACCATAATCATCATCTTTCTCATCATCATCCTTCACCGGTGTGGAAAGCAACGGGAAGCTACCACACCTACAATTCCCTAGTAAAGCTGCAAGCATATCATGGAAATGCTATGGCTGCAGTGAAGGATCTGCCTTCGGGCAGAATTACTATGGATGGATGGATGGATATTAACATACTTCAAGGGAAGAGAAAAGATTACGAGTATTTGAGAATAAAGTTCTTAGGAATTTTTTTGGACCAAAGGGAGATGAACTAACAGGCGAATGGAAAAGACTACATAACTTTGAGTTACATGATCTTTATAGAAACCTGATGTAATAAGAACAATTAAGTTTCGTAGACTGCGATGGGCAAGACATGTGGTACGATTGAGGGAATGCAAGAGGTACATGCAAGCTTCTTGTAGGAAAACCAGAGGGAAAGTGCCCTTTTGGTTGACCAAGAATGAGGTAGGAGAATAACATTTGAGGAAAGTAGATTATGCAGGGGATGTTTGGAAAATAATAGATCAGGATAGGTATTTATGGAGAACTTAGTCCACGTGGACATGATCCTATGGGTTCGATAGTGCCAGTGAGTTTAATAGTAATAATAATAATAATAATAATAATAATAATAATAATAATAATAATCTAATTTTATGGCTTATGGAATCCATAGGTTCAGTGACGCTTTCACCAAAGCCCATCATTATTTCCTGTCATCGGTCAACTTAATCCAGTTCATGGCTTCGATATTTTATTCCTTACTTGGGGGGGACACCCTGCGCTATAAACCGGAAGGTAGAAGGTTCGAGTCCCGGTGGGGTCAAGATCTTTAAACCAACACAAACCTTCTGGCGGCACTAGGGCCCTGGAGTCGACTCGGCCTCTAACGGAAATGAGTACCAGACGTTTGTTCTGGAGTTAAAGGCGCCGTCACGAAGGGCTGATAACCCGGCTGGCATCAATTGCCGATTGTCCAGAAAAAGTGGGCGCCTTAACCTCTTACTACCCCAAGGGCTTCCTGAGGCCTGTAGTGGGGATCACTTTTTTAAGGTATCACTTAGATGGAGAATGGCTGTTAAATTTAGCTCAGAGGCACTATTTTAGGCTTATGGTTCTTTTACGAGCCCGAAAATCTTCAGAATCGGGACCGATGACTTAAAATCCCTTCCGGAAAACTTGCCACTTGGATCTTTTTACTCTAAATATTAATCATTCCCGGCCGGGTTTGAACCTGCGACTGTCGAGACTATAAGTAAAGATCACCCAGACTGATATATCAAGTTTGAAACAGAATAAATTTTCCCTGAGAGGGAGATCTATCGTATGAAAATTTCCAATGCCAGCTTTTCATTTAAATCATATAGAAATTACATTCTCAAACTATACGTATATGTCCTATAATGGCCATAAAAATAATTTCTCTGATCTTAGATTTAGATTTATTTAGCCTGGTGGAGTTAAGGCCATATGGCCTCTTCCACTCACCAGGACAAACATATTACATTTAAATACAAAACAATTACAATAATAGTACATACTAAACAATTAATTACACTAGTCAACATTATTTTTAAAATATATATGTAGTCAATATGCCCATTTCACCAATTAATGTTTTAAAATGGTCAACCATTTTAAAACATTAATTGGTGAAATGGGCATATTGACTACATATATATTTTAATATTATATCACCAAGAAGATCACTTGTGTATTAAAAACATTATTTTTGTCTCATGAGTACCAATAGTTGTACTTAATGCAGTTTTTTATCGTGTTTTCAAATATGTATTCGGAATTTCTCCATCACCCACAGTTTTTTTATTTCAATTTCAATTAATGGATTTACATTTTTTAATAACAGTTTTTTTGGCCATTTGTCCAATCTAAAATAAGACCAAATGAGCTAACTCAAATGATTTCAGCTGTGGGAAAGAGATATCAAAGCAAATGGAATCCTAATATGCTGGCCGATTATTATTGGACCATCAAGAGGGATGCTCCACGGGCGAGATATAGCAGAAAATCGTCATTTCTTACTTTCTAGGTGAGTCCGAATGTTCTAATATTGTGTAGTTACGAATGCAGAAAATATTAGTGTTTGAAAATATAAATTCCTGTCTCTCGGAAACCTTGGAGAAAAACCGATATCATATTTGAATTCAGGAGAAAAAAATACTATCAGAATCACATATTTTTCTTTCGGAGACAAAAAAAGAAAGTTCCTTTTTTGTTGCTCAGTGTTGTCTGTCAAACAGAACAATAATGAAAATAATGTCTAATAATGCAATAAAATTAAATACAATAATTAAAATTAAACTAATGAAAGTATACATAGGCCTAAAAGAATAACAGCTCGAATCTAGTATACATAAAAAATACAAAGAAAGTAATAAAGTACAATGAATTAATATACCGCTTATTATACAAGGCATTAGGTAAATATATTGACAAATCTTAATACCAATTTTATTAAATAATGAAAAAAAAACAAATAATTAATTGTTAAAAAGTGTCCACCGCTGTGGTCTCGGGGTAGCGTGCTACCTTGTCACGCAGCGGGCTCGGGTTCGATCCCCGGTCTGGGCAGTTTTTCTGGGTGAGGTTTTTATCGGGGTTTTTCCTCACCTGTAAGACAAATGTCAGGAAAACTTTAAGGCCCAAACGGTCCCCGAAATCAAATGGCCATCGCAATCATCATCATTCATATTCATCTTAGGTTAAGCTTAAAGATTAGGGACTCTACTGGCGCACCATTATCATCATCACCCATCATATCATCGGGGCAACGTAACCCCGCCTTCCAGGCGCCCCAACCTCAGAAGTGGGTTACAAGTACACCATGCCAGGAGAGAAACCAGGAATGTCGAAAGACAAACCTGGGGCATTTGAAAAGAAATTGTTTAAAAAGTATTATTAGGGAGTTGTTTCTATTATTATTTTCATTTTCAGTTTGTTTCTGAAAGATGGTAAAGTTTGGCAGTCTCTGACATAGGATGGGAACTTCCAAAAGTTAACGACATTTTATATTGATTCAGAATCATAATTCAATAATCTAAGATTGATTAAATTTAAGATATAATTACACGCTCATACGTTGCAATTAAATATTTATATTTGACATTAATAGTGGGGATTTCCTGCAGTGAATAATGAGTGAAAGGGTTTCTTCGAAAATGCAGTAGCCAAGCGCAATGCTAGCGAGTAGCTTTTTATAACTGGATCGGCCGTTCACTTTATAGTGATGCATATTTTATACATCTTGATGTATGCACTATTTCATTACGTACAATTACTAAGCCTACATACAATCCTAAGAGATAGTAGTGCATTCCAAGGTAAACCAAGGACAACTGGAATACAGCATAAAAATCTGGTTAGTGATTTCAATAATTTCAACATCTGAGACGAATGATTGGTATGAAAAGTCAGGTGCTGTAATCACTTGAATTTCGAAGACGTGAAATACCGTATAATTAATTCCCTCGTACATGAAATTTACATTGTTACATTCAATGTATCTTTAACTGTTTATAATTAGTATAGTGTATATCTACATTTGTCAAATATTTATTTGTATTTGTGCTGGTTGAGTGGAAGAGAAGGCCTTGTGGCCGTAATTCTGCCAGAATAAATAAAGCATTATTATTATTATTATTATTATTATTATTATTATTATTATTATTATTATTATTATTATTATTATTATTATTATTATTATTATTATTATTATTATTATTATTTATTATTATTTATTATTATTTATTATTATTATTATTATTATTATTATTATTATTATTATTATTATTATTATTATTATTATATTCGTCCCCATAAAGTTTACGCTAATCAACATGATTTTTTCACACGAAAATTGAATACTGACTCTGGTACAGTGTTTTATACAAAATTAGAAACAAAAATAGAATATTTACATTAGACATAGCTTTTTATTAGAATCCTTTTCTGTATAATATGTTTGTATCGGCCGCGGTGGACTAGTGGTTATGCTCCTTGCCTCTAGTCCCGAGGGTCGCGGATTCAAAACTCGGCCGGGGTCGATGGATTTTTTTAGGACGGAAAAATCCAAGGAGCAAGCCTCCGGGAGGGACTTTAAGCCGTGGGTCCCGAGTCTGAAGATTTTCAGGCTCGTAAAAAATCCTTAAGCCTGGATGAAAAGGCTAGTACTACCTTGGTTTCCTAGATGTCAGTATGAGGCGGAACGCTGACCACGGACCACTCAAAAATGACATCTATACGAAAACAAGTGTAACTAAATTAGTATGGTTCAAATTCTTCCCTGTAGGGGGAGAGTGCCTAAATCTCTGTAAAGGGAAAACATGGGCTTACAATACAAAATTACAATAGAATAATATGTTTGTGTACGTACGCGCGCGCGCGCATGTGTGTGTGTTTGCGTATGTAGATAGTACATACGACTATATGAGTCTCTTTTATACATATCCCAGTTCAGGCGTTTATTTTTCTTTTCATATCACATTTGGCCTCCATTTCTTAATGTACAAATTTAAATATAACATAGGAATAAAGAAAAGCGTTCCTGCTATAAAGTAAGATATTCTCTATAAAATGCTTCCTTGTTATAGAAGCCATAAGATGGCACTGCGAGCGTTGTCTCGCTGCCTCGTATGATAGAGAATTCTATATAAGGAAATAACAATCAATATTTGCACTAGGAGCATGAGTGGAGCACTTGGCAGTACAAAGTTAGAGGTTCAGGCGATTATTTTTAATTTCATGCAAAATTACAGAAGAATATGGATTAAAGATATCTACAGAAAAGACAAAAATTATGGCATTTCAAGGTGTAGATCCTGTCAGAAGTAAAATTGTACTGGACAATAAAATTTTGGAGCAGGTGAATAATTTTACATATCTAGGATGCAATATATCATATGAAGAAGAAAAAGATGTAAATGCAAAAATATCTAAATTTTTAAGAATTTTAGGGTTAATAAATTCTATCTTCAAGCCACAGTTAGTCCAAAAGCATTCAAGACTGAAAGTGTATAAAACACTGGCTCTTCCAACTCTTTTGTATGGTAGCGAAGTATGGACGTTGAAACAGAAGGATATACAGAGACTTAGATCTGCTGAAATGAGATATCTTCGGAGGACTGCAGGATACACACTACTAGATCACAAAAAAAAAAAAAAAGAAGACATCTTAGAAGAATTACACATGGAATCTTTAGAAAACAAAATGTCTGATTATAAGTCAAGATGGATGCAACATGTTCATCGAATGGAAGATCACAGAATACCCAAACAAATGTTAAGATATCAACCTGCAGGAAGAAGAAGACCAGGACGTCCACTCAAAATACTTCTGGATGGTGTTTCTCTTGAGGCCGAAACAGGTCAACAAATAGCCTAAATTCGTGAATGTACTATGATGATGATGATGCCATATATGTATACATACATACAACCATATTATAACAAAATAATCTTTTGTGAACAGCTATGCCTAATGGGAAATATATGTATTATATAGTCCACCACTGTGGTCTCGAGGTAGCGTGCTGCCTTGTCACGCAGCGGGCCCGGGTTCGATCCCCGATCGGGGCAGTTTTTCTGGGTGAGGTTTTTATCGGGGTTTTTTCTTCACCTGTAAGACAAAATTTGTCTGATATTTAATGTCAGGAAAACTTTAAGGCCCAAACGGTGCCCGAAATCATATGGCCATCATCATCCTTCACCGGTGTGGAAATCAACACCTACAATTCCCTAGTAAAGCTGCAAGCATAGCGTGAAAATGCTGTGATTGCAGTGAAGGACCTGCCTTCGGGCAGAATTACTATGGATGGATATAATCTTAATTTTATAAAACACTGTACCAGCCGTTATAGCTGGTTTTCTCAACCTGGACCCGTTACTTATTGTTGCTACCCAGATTCCTCACGATGCCGGGTGGTCACCGGTTCCTTACCAACCGAAATTCCATGAGGAAATCTCTTCCCTCATGGAGACCTGAATTAGAGCAAATCTCGTAGCTCTGCGCCAAGGCATCATGCCTTGACCACTCGGTCATAACAGAATTTAGTTCCTGTAAAAAAAAGTGCTATCCTTCTAATTGGGTAGAAATTGAAAGAGGGTCGAAAACTTATTATAGAAAAACCAGACGAAAAGTTGCCAGTAGGGTCCAAGTAGTCAAGACTGAGGTTGGAGAATAACACTAACCATGATTGGAAGGAGATGAATTATACAGAAAATAATTTAGAGAATAATGGAGTGTTTATGACCGCATGGCTATAAACCTTTCTGTTTGCATGGACTTACATATATAGGTTTAGAATATATTGCCAATCGTATAATATGTGGTCGGTTGTAAAAGTTGGTTTCAGACGTTTTGTTTCTGTTTCCAGGTGCTGTAAATGAACTTATTGTTTGTGTAACAGTATTACTTAAGAACTTGACTCAAAGCATACACCTGCACAATTTGCTAAATCTGTTTTACAGCTGCACTTATATTTCTCTAGCTTACCATGTGCGTGTATTCTATTACGAAGGTCTGCTGTCTCTCACCAACAGAAAATATACTAGAGTTTGGATGCTCTATATTTAGCTAAAGTGAAGTTCAAACCTACATAAAACAAAATTCTGACATCACATCTGTTGTTGCAATGGCACTTGAGGGAATTCCTTAAAAATTGGCGCGGAATTCTGTAAGCAGTAAGTATTACGTGACTTGGCAAACTTGACTCGAAAATACTTCAGTAGCACAAGCTGGAATTCCCATAATGCAATGGATTAGTCTCGATTTATTCATGATACACGACTGGAGGAAAGTGATAAAATTCTGTTTCAGTGTTAAATGTTATCTCTCCATTGTATAGTGAATTTAGAATATCATGTATTCATTTATGTTGTTCCCTAGGTATAGTTGATGCAGTTAAATTGATAATAACAACTATAAATTCGTTATTCCAAAGTTCTGTTTGTTCAAGAATTCGTCGACGTTTCGATTTTCTTGTGTGAGATCATTCTTAAGACTACAAAAATTATATCCATCCATCCATCCATAGTAATTCTGCCCGAGGGCAGGTCTTTCACTGCAATCATAGCTTTTTCATGCTATGATTTGAAGCTTTACTAGGGATTTATAGGTGTGGTAGCTTCCCGTTGCTTTCCACACCGGTGAAGGATGATGATGATGATGATAATGATGGCCAGATGATTTGCGGGGACCGTTTGGCCCTAAACATTCTGACATTTGTTTTACAGATGAGGAAAACCCTCACCCAGGAGCCTGTCCCGGCCGGGAATCGAACCCGGGCCCACTGCATGACAAGGCGGTACGCTACCTCGAGATCATAGCGGTGGATACAAATTATATAAACAAATTAATTTCAACTTTTATAAGATTCATGATGTGTTCCGTTGAGGTATTATTCAAAATTAAAATATAAAATTATGGAATATTCACCTGAAGTTGAGGAGACGGACCTTTCAGATGAATATTCCATGATTTTATATTTTTAATTAATTTCAATTAATTCGTATAAATTTCCATTACAGTTGATAAATGAAACTGAGGCATGTTATTGTTTTTTGTTCTATGTTAAATTATTTTTATTGTAAGAGTTTGTATAGTGCTTTCTAATTTGTTTATATAATTTTTGCAGTCTTGAGAATGACCTCACATAAGGGGATCGAAACATCGACCAACTATAACAGCCGTTACAGCTGGTTTTCTCAACCTGGAGCCGGTACTTATTATAGCTACCTAAATGCCTCACGATCATGTGTGGGCACCGATCCCTTACCGGCCAAAAATTCCATGAGAAAATTTCTTCCCTCTGCGCCAAGGCGTCCTATCTTAAACCACTTGGCTACGGTACGGGATATCTTTCCACAATGGCATAGCCCAATGTTGAGCCTTAGCGTCTCCTTCGTTAGGAGTTAATACACCTAATTAATTTAGTTATGGGCTTAGATGTCATGAATGGTATGCGGTCAACATACCGACCCAGTGAGACATCTAGCAGACAACTAAGGTATTACTAGGATGATGAGGTCGGTACATTTTGCTTAGAGGTCTTTTTTATTCAGGTTTAAGGATATTTTTTGAGCCTGAAAATCTTTAGATTTGGGATCCATGGCTGAAAGTCCCTCCCGGAGAACTTACTCCTTGGATTTTTCCATCCTAAAAAATCCATTGAACCCGGCCGGGATTGTATCCGCGATCCTCGGGACCAGAGGCAAAAAGCATAACCACTAGTCCACCGCGGTCGACGTTTTATTTTATAATACTATATTTCTTTATTTAATGTCACTACGTTGTCATTTCGACATTTTGATATTCTCTCCGGTAATGCCGTTATTGTAACCCACCTTTAAAGTTGGGGCGCCTGGAAAGCGGAATTACGCTGCCCCGATGATATGATAGGTGAGATGATGGTAATAATACGTCAGGAGAGGTGTTAATTCTAAAGTTAATGAATATTTTAATGATGATGATGGCCAGATGACGTTCGAGGACTGTTTGGGCCTTAAAGTTTCCTGACATTTGTCTTAGGTGAGGAAAACCCCAAAGAAACCATCATCCAAGGAACTTGTCTCGATCGGGGATCAAACCCGAAGGTAGCACGCTACCTCGAGACCACAGCGGTGGACTAATAATATTATATAAATCCTTGAATAACTCTAACCTTTCATTTAGTATTTCAGTACCTGTTTATTTTTACAGTTAATATAAAGCGCAGAACTAATTCCAGACATTTTGATAAATATTTTTGTACGAATATCAGATAACCTCCGATGTAACAAGGATAATATAAAGTTTAATTAAGGATTTTAGATGCTGATAAACGTAACTTTAGAAACTAAAAAACAGGTTAACATTGTGTGATATCGTATTTATGGATGGTGACAACGCAGACGTTACCTTGTAAGGTCATGTCTGGTGAAAGCTGATGACAGACCTGCATACTGATGGACACCGGACGGACAGAAGGCTGAAGCATCTCCCCAGGGGTGCTTCTAGGATTACGGGTAACATGTGTTAGGTAATACAGGAATATGAGATCCGGACTAGATTTATCGCACATTAAATCCACTTCCTCCTCACCTTCACGAGTTTACAAATTGCCTGGAAATGATGTTACACTTTCATAAATTGATTTCATTATATCTTTTAGAGTAGATTAGTTTGAGAAAGTTATTACATTTGCAGAGGACATTTACATAAATATGTATACACGAAGGGGTATATGGCATAATCTATCTATCTATAATGATACGGCCCGTTGGTGAGCCATAGCCTATCCTTTGTAAGGAGTTACTAGACTAAATTAATTTTTAGTTACTTTACTTGCTCGTAGATGTCATGGATGGCATGCGGTCAACACACGACCCAATGAGACATCTAACAGGCAGCTAAGGTATTACTAGGACGTTGATGTCGGTAAATTTTGCTTAGAGGCCTCTTTATATTCAGGCTTAAGGATCTTTTACGAGCCTGAAAATCTTCGGACTCGGGACCCATGGCTTGAAGTGTCTCCCGGAGGACTTACTTGCTCCTTGGATTTTTCCGTCCTAAAAAATCCATCGACTTCGGCCGGGATATGGCATAATTGTATGAGTTTTTTTTTACAAAAGTGAGTAAAGTACACGGTTGTAAAGAATAAACTGCATACTGTATTTCAGATACATAAACAATTAATACCATCACTTAGGGCAATAAATATCTCCACGGTTATCAATGTCAAGCTAACTTAATTTGACTAATAAAATACTCTTCTTTTTTTTTTAATGAAGAAAAATGATACACCATTACGCCATTTACCCCTTCAATTGCAGATTAGTGTTTTACTAAGGACTAGCTAATTACCCGGCTTTGCCCAAGTATTTATTTTTCCCAATATTCATCACCAATAAGTATTGCGATCCGAAAACTATAGATTCAATACTAATCTCGCTATTTTGAACGTTTTATTTTTCACCACAATTTGGAGCCGGAACAGGCTATTAAATAAGCCTAAACGCGAAGAAGAAGAAGAAGAAGAAGAAGAAGAAGATTATTAGCCATATGTCTACTAAAGTGTTCCAGAGTTATACTGAAAAATAGACTTACATACGTAATTCCATTTTATATATACTGTAAGCTATAGATTATTTCACTATATAACGTTTTTTTCCTTCGATCTAAATTTCCTGTCCATGGAATTTTCTTTACTTTCATCACATAATTCCTTTCCAGTCATGATCCTATGTTCCGCACCCACCACCATTCTCATGGTTTCTTACGTCTTTCATTTCAATTCTTTATGGTATTCTATTCTCGGTTATTCGTTTCGTCCTTACTACCTCTAATATTCTTCTTCATTCTCTTTAACGTCTTTTGTAATGAACTTTTTATAAGATACAATAATAATAATAATAATAATAATAATAATAATAATAATAATAATAATAATAATAATAATAATAATAATAATAATGATAATAATGATAATAATAATAATAATAATAATAATAATAACTCGCTGCCATTATCAAACTCGGAGGTTCATGGCGCGCGAACTGAGCTCTTCATAAATCACATCCCGAGCTAATATTTTCCAATTATCTCTGTATAATTTATCTGTATTCGACCAAGGTTAACATTATTGTTTAACCTCACTCTTTTCTACTGGGTGCCTTCTCTCCGGTTTACCTAAAAGAGATTTTCGTGGCCTTATTTAATAATAATAATAATAATAATAATAATAATAATAATACTAATAATAATAATAACAGTAATAATAATAAATCTTAGTGTAGATGAGTTTGAATTCAATTGATAGATGGCCGTGTATAGTCTGTGGATTCTTTGAGAAACTTCTAATTCATCGGAGAATATTATTTTCTTCCAGAATTCGAGTAAAAAAATAGTTCTACATTAAATTAACAGATGTTGTTTAGACCTACATCGTTTTCAGAATGAGAAGGTACATAGGTAGGTAATGCATTATTTAACGAAGCTTTTTAACAACTCAGATGATTAACATCACGATTCAAATTTCGGTGTAAAAGGATCGATATTTGCCCAGAGGGCTCGTATCTTATATTTGATGTTCTTTTAAGTGCCATAAATATTCGACAAGAAACTCGCGGCATTACTCCCCTTCCGAAGGAAGTCTTGCTCCGGATTTTTACGCCCTTAAAATCCATTAATCTCGCCCTGATTTTAACTAAAAGCGAACATGGTAACTTCTAGACCACCAGGACCTATTTCAAATTTAAAAAAATAGCAAAAACCTTTTTTATTTATTTCCGAAGATTCTTATTAATTCCTATTAATTCAATATGTATTACAAGACGGAGCTATTAAAGCTCTCATATCGAAACCTATTTTCAACTTTTATTGATGAAGTGGTAATCTAGTAAGGATCCTATGTATCAAAAAATAAGCTGCGAGTTTCAACTGTAAGGTCCTGAAATCAAGATCGTAATATATTGTAGTCCACTGCTGTGGTCTCGAGGCAGCGTGCTGCCTTGTCACGCAGAGGACACGGGTTCGATTCCCGGTCGGGACAGGCTCCTGGGTGAGATTTTTTCGGGGTTTTTCCTCACCTCTAAGACAAATATCAGGAAGCTTAGGGCCCAACGGTCCCCCAAAAATCATCCGGCCATCGTTATCATCCTTATCATTATCATCATCAGCCTTCACCGGTGTTGGAAGCAACGGGAAGCTACCACACCTATAATTCCCTACTAAAGCTGCATAGCATAGCATGGAAATGCTACGATTATAGTGAAAGACCTGCCCTCGGGCATAATTACTATAGATGGAAATGTATTGTATTACTCGCCCAAGTTAAAGCTGCACGCGGAAAATCTGATAGGAATGTGCTGCCAATTGTTTTCCTGCTCTTACTATGTTGCCATTTCTTGACCCCTGCATTGTTTTATTTGATTGGGAGGGAAGCATCAAATACTGAGCTTTTTAAATGATCCCACACGTACAGCAGTCGTTAACCAAATGAATAATCTGGCAACCATTTTACTTCTGGGGAATACGCTATCCTTCATTTGCCTTCCCCTTTACACGTTACCTTTTCTCGTCCGAAGTGATGTCTTGTGAGGCTAGTAATAGAGAGACGACAAACGCTGCGATTTTAAATGATCCGAAATCTTCAGCAGTCGTCGACAAAACGACTAATTTGACACAATTTAATGATTTTTCACATATGTTTAAGGATTTTTGTCTTCCATAGAGAAACGGTTTGGCGACACTAGCGCTAACACACTTCCCCTTTATCCGTGCAGATTTAACTTGGGCGAATAATACCATGGCAGTTCAGCAGTATCACATGCGCGCTGTGTGTTAACTACCGCATTCACTCCTAACGTTTAAACTTCACTGTTTTTTCTATAAATTTTGTCTACATTTCGGTTGTTTGCAGTTAAACTCGCAGCTAATTTTTGTCTCTTGGCTGTAAACAGAAAAATATTGCCATAAAAATTTGATGATAGGGTCGATATAACATCGATAGTTTTCCCTTTGTTAGCATGTGAAAAACATATGTATTGTTTATCCTGGTACTATAAAGGACCATAGTATATTACTTGGCAGTCCAGTGACTTTGACTTAATGACAGTGAAGCGGGAAGGAAGTTCCTATCAGAGAATTCCCACGTCCATCAGCAACACCAGCTGATACTGTGAGGTCAGTGTAGGTGCGTTCCACGCTCAAATGATAACAAAAACTATATTTTAGTATGTGGTACAGGAAATAACACCTGTTAAGAGTCAAGAGTGCGCCCAGCTTAACTTTTCCAAGTAAAGAAACAATTCATTTCAAAATGTTGAGAAAAATAAATAATAAAACATTAAATTCAGACTGGTGTGAACTAAAATAAAGGTATCCTATGAATGAAAGAAAATTAAATTATAAGATCCTACGAGGAAAAATTATTGTTATTATTGTTGTTATTATTATTATTATTATTATTATTATTATTATTATTATTATTATTATTATTATATTTTACCTAAAGACAAATTCTTCAACTCTTCATAAGATACGAAGATCTGAAATATGATTGTAAAGTAAAGAAAAAACGCCGAGGAATTTGTCATTGCGGCGATTTTTTAAAATCATAAACTTTCAAATAGGATGATGTATTTGAAAAACTTAATTTCATATATCGGGACCATCTGATTTTATTCATGGATTTCCTCAATTGTCAAGGCAAATATTGGATTGTAGTTTTATTACAGTGATCCACTGAAACATTATTCGTCATTTAATAATTAATTGATTAATTAATTTACAGACGTCATATGATACGAATATCAATTGAAATACATGGGCCATACTGGCACACACATTAAAATCCTATACGTGAATTGCAATTAAATCTAAGTAAAGATCTTAAAAATATACTGTATATCTCCTTAGTATTTTGCACTGAGATTTATTCTTAAGGTATAATTTTATGTATTTTCATATGTTCTTTATTATATATCAGACCTCTTGTGTGATGTAACGATTAAAGTGTCTCAGTAAGATTCCAAGGATCCCGGGTTCGATTCCCAGCTGTACCATAAAAATTGTTGTTTCTATAACATAGTCTTGAACAAAGTTCACATAGTTTATATAGTTTCGTTAGCTATATTATATAAATTGTTTTTATGTATACATTTTTGAACGAATAGTCTCATGACTGGGATTCCAAATTCAAATCCTGGCGGTTTCAAAAACATATTGAAGGTGGACCATAACGAAACTTTCGGGGTTTTCTCGAGATTCTCCAGTTTCCCGAATATCATCCCACGTACACTCTCCATCCCCCTTCCTTTGTTTTTATGTCACTTCATTTCTCGTTCATTCATTCATTTCAACTTACTCTTTACTTCATCTGATGTTAGGAATTATAGTTTGGTTGGCAATCCGTAAGTGTAGAAAATATGGTTGCAGGGATCAAATGGACAGCACATTATGGTGCTGCCTAATGACTTCAAGCTTGAACAAAAAAAAAAAAGTCTCCCCTCGAGGCCACGGGACTAACCCCAAAATGGCGGTACGGGTCATGGGAGTAAAGTCAGCTATGACATCGCTCACCGCAACGAAATAAAATTAAAAATTAAAATCAACCTAATATATGCATTAATAATTTTATTAATCGACCTGGAAGACGATCTACAACTTACATAACTTTCATACTGAGATAGCGCAATAGATCTTTCAGTAGAGGTGCTGAGGACAGTCTGCCCTCCAGTCGAATAAAGAACTAAAAATCACTAAACTACCCTATAAAAACTACCTTAATTCGGTTAAAATAACTTATATTAAGATTAAATGGCAACAATCGATTCAATTGGTCTTAGTTCTTCGAAGTTACCGTGTCAGGTACTTGTTATTTTTTATTCGATATCAAATGAATTGATTTCGATAAAATGTCAATTCACCACGCTCGGTCCAGAAACCGTTATAAAACAGTTATAGTGGCATTTATTGAAGTAATAAAGTCAAGATAATTCGTAAAATAAAAATGTAATGGGTATCGGAGGTCTCGGGTTCCATTCTGCACGGTAGGGTGATTGTTCCCACGTCCAGGAATGTACCTGTGTTATTATTAGTTAGAGATTCAGCCGAGCATAACGCTGTCTGACAGCCGACCTTGCCATCTGTTGTCTATTCCAACGCCTCCTGCTTAATTCAGGCTCCGGATATTGCTTTTCTAACAATTACCTTACAACCTTATGTAAATATTACGCTCGCCAATTGAGTTTAATAGATGTCTGTTTATGATCGCTCCATTCTTCTAATGACCATGACTTTCATTGGTACAATGTGCAAATTTCTATTTGTAATAAACCGGTAGTAACATTCCTGCGAGTTGCTTGGCACCAACTTGGTTCCTGTATGAGTAATGGTGAAAGTTTTATTAAGCGATGAGCAATATATTTAAAGTGGAAAAAGGGAAATACTTTACAACATGTGACGCGAAAAATTGTTCTCTTAAGTTACAATCATACACTATGCGCATGAGTCAACAAACGCGAAGCGGTTTACACTATCGAATCACGGGATGCAGCCAACATATAAGCCTACACGATACTTAACGAACCTAGAAGTTAACCAAACGCAATTTAAGTACTGTAACCTGTGGAAGACCAACTTACAAGCTAACCTAATGCAATTTAAGCACTCTAACCTGCGAAAGAATGCAGCGCCCAAAAAGAAATAGTAAGCTCTGAAATTCTGAAGTATATGTGTAGGCTAAGTTATTTAGTATATACTCTACGTTGCCTGCACTGGAACACGCCTTCGTAGTTGCATAGAATATTCGTTAAAATCGACATGGCTGCCACGTCATGCTACGTATGTAGTTAAATACCATAGTAAAAATACATTCAAGTTATCGTTAGAAAATAATTTAAAATAATTGTTAATGGTGGAAAGTAATTTGAAAAATGAAACCCTAAGAATACAATTTGACGGGAGTTTTTGAATGAATTAAAAGAAAAAGTCGCGTCACCGGTTGTAAAGTTTAGCCACTTTCATTAAAAAATTTATTTTTGCAACCAAAAAATCATTTGATTCTTGTTTAGTTGGTCTTCTGGGCTAAATGACCGTGGATCAATTTTGTTAAAAATCGACGTTTCGTCTACTGCTGCGGTAGTTACATATCCATCCATAGTAATTCTGCCCGAAAGCAGGTCCTTCCTTCACTGCAATCATAGCATTTTCATGCTTTACTAGGGAATTGTAGGTGTGGTAGCTTCCCGTTGCTTTCCACACCGGTGAAGGATGATGATAATGATGGTCATATGATTTCGGGGACCGTTTGGGCCTTAAAGTTTTCCTGACATTTGTCTTACAGGTGAGGAAAAACCCCGATAAAAACCTCACCCAGCAAAACTGCCCCGACCGGGGATCGAACCCGAGCCCGCTGCGTGACAAGGGAGCACGCTACCCCGAGACCACAGCGGTGGACTAGTTATATATATATATATATATATATATATACACACACACACACACACACACACACACACTGAAAAAATACAAAACTATAAAAAAATGACATGAACATATTTTAACAATGTACTCTTCTAGGCTAACAAAACAAGCATTGTTGTACCAACCTCAAGGCTATAGAGATTTGGGACGCCCCAGAAGACGATGGGAAGATGAATTCTGAGAGCGGAACAGGCCGACGGCCTGCCATGAAGAAGAAGAAGAAGATGATGATGATGACACACACACACTAATGTGATTCTTGTTTGTGATATAACTGATTTTCCAGATATTAGTAAAAGAGCCTACATTATTGATATATGTAGAGTGATGTGGGAGAGTGGCATTAACATTTTTTAATGGAGGTAGATTTTACAGGGGATGATTGGAAAACATTGACTCAGGATACGGGTGTGTGGAGGGATTATGTCCACGCGACCGTGAGTCTACGGGTTCGATGGTGCCAATGAGTTAGTTATTTAGAGACGTTGGTATGTAAAATTCTAATTATAGCGTGTTAGAAATTGGGTCATGGTTGTCTGATTTTAATATCCTCTTCCTATTAAGCACTTCAATCAATTTTATCTTCTTCTTAATCTTCCAAAGTTGCACTGACTCGCGCACAACATTAGGTAGCCCACCCATAAGAGAAAATGTAGACAAATTCGGAATAGCGATATAAGTCACTTGTGTACGGTTTAAAGACGAATGAAAAATAACGTGTCAGTTATATTATACCAACTTGAATAACCCCATACAACTTAATTAAATTGTGCGAAATGTTCACGTGAATAGAAATCTCAGGAAATGAACATTATTCAGCATTCAAATTAAGAAAATTCCCATAATACCCAAGGCAGACATGAAACCATTCACTTGTTTCTCATAAAATTTCGAGATCGTTTCCCATCACCCACATTTTTAATTTCACTGTTTTGAATAATAATAATAATAATAATAATAATAATAATAATAATAATAATAATAATAATAATTGTATTGTAAGCCTATGTTTTCCCTTTACAGAGATTTAGGCGCTCTCCCCCTACAGGGAAGAATTTGAACCATATTAATTTAGTTACACTTGTTTTCGTATAGATATCATTTTGAGTGGTCCGTGGTCAGCGTTCCGCCTCATACTGACATCTAGAAAACCAAGGTAGTACTAGCACGGGAACATTCGGTAAATTTTGCTTAGAGGCTTTTTCATTCAGGCTTAAGGATTTTTACGAGCCTGAAAATCTTCAGACTCGGGACCCACGGCTTAAAGTCCCTCCCGGAGGACTTGCTCCTTGGATTTTTTCGTCCTAAAAAATCCATCGACCCCGGCCGGGTTTGAACCCGCGACCCTCGGGACCAGAGGCAAGGAGCATAACCACTAGTCCACCGCGGCCGATAATAATAATAATAATAATAATAATAATAATAATAATAAATCTATCTATCTTCGGGTTTTACAGCTGCTGCCGTCTTCCCGTGCCAAATCCTACGATCTTGGACATCTCCAATGCTTAGCGCTCTTGCTTGCATTACTATCCTCATGTTTTCCTTCCATGTTAACTTTGGTCTCCCTCTTTTCTTCTTTCTGGTCGGTTGCCATTGATATAATAATAATAATAATAATAATAATAATAATAATAATAATAATAATAATAATAAATAATAATAATAATATAATTCATGATCATTATGAAAAATCAGGTATAATGAGAAGGCTGCTATGTGCAGGAACGAATGGAGATGAAAGTGGAGTAGGCCTACATATGAAAACTTTCTGTTGGAAAAATATACAGGGTGGACCGCTCGAATGGACCTAATTTCAATTGCTTGTTACTGGCAAACGGTTAAAGATAGAAACTTAAAACAACGTTCATATTACAGAAAAACTCACCAAGTTTTGATATCCAGATCACCACATCTCTATATGAGCCCCAGCAGTCACTGTGACGATATCAAAGCGATGAACAATTTCTTGCCAAGTACGTTGGAGTATGTCTTCTGGAATGTTCTCAATAGCCTCTATGATGCGCTCACGAAGATCACGAAGGTCTTTGACTGGGGTGGTGTAAACTTTATCTTTGACATAGCCCCAGAGAAAGAAATCCAGTGGTGTTAAATCGGGAGATCTCGGGGGCCACGCGATTGGTCCTCCCCTACCAATCCAACGGCCAGGGAAAATGTTGTCCAAAGTCGTACGAACTTCATTGGACCAGTGGGGAGGAGCACCATCTTGCTGGAAAACGATGTTAGGCTGCAGTTGTTCAATTTGTGGAAAGAAGAACTGCTCCAGCATGTCAAGATATGTGGTACCACGAACATTTTCTCGGCGAAGAAAAACGGTCCAATGACCTTATTATGTGACAAACTGCACCAAACATTCATCTTCGGACTATCACGAACATGCTCTTGAATAGCGTGAGGATTCTCCGATCCCCAGATCCGCACATTATGCCGGTTTACCTTGCCTGACAAATGGAAAGTGGCTTCGTCCGAGAAGAAAATCTTGGTCATGAAGTCAGGATCAGCGCCGAGACGGTCCAGCATCGTATTGGCGAATTCCACTCGTTTCGGCATGTCATTCGGCTCCAGACGTTGCACTAACTGCACTTTATATGCGTGCAGTTTGAGGCGTTTGTGGACAATCCGTTGTAATGTCGATTTTGGTATTTGAAGTTCCCGCGAAGCTCTTCTTAATGACTTCCGGGGGCTTCGCTCAAATGCGGCTTGAACATTTGCTACCATTTCATCGGATGCTCTGCGACCACCACCATGCTTCTTCAACACAGATCCTGTAGCTAATAATGTATCACGCCACTTCTTTATGCTTCTAGCAGTTGGAGCATCACGGTTAAACACACGCCGGAACTCCCTTTGAACTCTAATGAATGATTTAAACTCCGCATACCACAAAACAGCTTGCGCTTTCATCTGCGGAGTCGCCATTTTCACAAACAATTAAATCTAAGAACGAGAAACGTATCTTTGTGCCATCTACCGACAGGATTCGAAACTTGGTGAGTTTTTCTGTACTATGAACGTTGTTTTAAGTTTCTATCTTCAACCGTTTGCCAGTAACAAGCAATTGAAATTAGGTCCATTCGAGCGGTCCACCCTGTAATTTGAGGAATAAAAAAAATAATAATGGATCTTCTTGGTGATAAACATTATTAAGTTAAAAAACCTCAATTCACGAAAACAGTTAAAAATAACAAGTCAACGCTACTACGCAGTAGCCGAAACGCGTTGACTTGTTTTTAATTATGGTGAATGGAGCGTTTTTAACTTAATAATTTGAGGAAGGTGAATTAAAGGGGGAATGATTGGAAATAATAGCTCCGCGGGAGAGCCATGAACCTCTGGGTTCGATAGTACCAGTAAGTATGTAATAGTAATAATAATAATCGTGAGTTTAGATATAACGTATTGTTGTTGATGTTAATTTATTTATATACAGATTTTTAATGTTTACATATATTTCAGTGTAAAATATATATATTTTCCTTCTCCACTCGCCTCTATCCATCCACTCCATGCCCTCCAGTCTTCTTGTTCTCATTCCAGTTCTTCCTTTCTTTCATCTTCCAGGTGGACATCATTCAGATGTTTTTTTCTGGGTAAAATATCTTCTTGCATTCTTCGTACATTCCCATACCAATCCAACTGCTTATATCTTATATATAATCTATTGAATATTTAATTTCCATTTCTTCTTGTATGACTAATAATAATAAGCCAGATATAATGACAGTTAAGTCTCGTAGACTGCGATGGGCAGGACATGTGGTAGGAATGGGGAATGAAAGACGTGCATGGAAGCTGCTTGTAGGAAAACCAGAGGGAAAACGCCCAGTTGGTAGACCAAGAATGAGATGGGAGAATAACATTCACTATGATTCGAGGGAAGTAGATTATACAGGGGATAATTGGAAAGCATTGGCTCAGGATAGGGTTGTATGGAGAGCTTATGTCCGTGCAGCCATGAACCTACGGGTTCGATAGTGCCAGTGAGTTAGCCAGTTAGTAATGACTAATAATAATAATAATAATAATAATAATAATAGTAATAATAATAGTAAAATAGTGAACTACATAGACTTTATAGGAAGCCAGATATAATAAGATATAATAACAGTTGAGTCTCGTAGACTGCGACGGGCAGGACATGTGACACGAATGGGGAAAGAAAGACGTGCATTGAAGCGTCTTATAGGAAACCCAAAGGGAAAACGCCCAGTTGATAGACCAAGAATGAGGTGGGAGAATAACATTAACTATGATTTGTGGGAAGTAGATTATACAGGGAATGATTGGAAAACATTAGCTCACGATAGGGATGTATGGAGACCTTATGTCCGCGCGGCCATGAACCTACGGGTTCGATAGTGTCAGTGAGTTAGAGTTAGTAATAATTTTACTACTTTCAGCTTAAAAATCATCTTTAAATTGTATAATCAGATTCATAATTTAAATTATTAATTTTTAATGCATGCAAAAAGATGATTAATAGATTTATAGTATTTTTATCAAAAGTTTTACTTCAAAGTAATTTAATCAAAGGAATTTGTTTGGGTCGATTTTGCTACATATTATCCCCTTCTTGTAAGCTCTTTAACAATATCATACGAAAGTATTCTATATATATATATATATATATATATATATATATATATGTATGTATGTATGTATGTATGTATGTATGTGTATATATATACATATATACATATATACATAGGCCTATATATATATATATATATATATATATATGTATATATATACATATATATATATTAGAATTGTCATCAAAATTATAATATCCAATAATAGAGAAATTTAGATGGGTCTATCATTGAAATCGTTGTTTGAGGAGGTGTGGTGCCGTACTTCATATAACGAAAAAAATGTGATGACGCAACGTCCGACCTGAAGAATAAGACTGTCTGTTGTGTAATAATATCCGTACCTGTGGGGATCCAAAATCTCATAAATCCTCATAATAAATCATTTAAACACTTTTACATAATGTCTTGAACTTTCCCCAAGAAGTGCTAATCTTTGAAATAACGGACATATGACCGCTTGAAGGCACTTGACCTCTGGCTAGTGTTATGGTTACCTTTGCATCCTGTGTAAAGTAATAATTTGCAAGTGTGAAGAACGCCTCTTAATGAATACTTCACTTGATTCCATGCGTGCTAATGTAAGAAAGTAATTGCATACATGTTTTTAGATTATAAGACATAAGATTAGTGTTTCAGAATTTATCTTCTTCCTCTTTCATAATCATCTTCTTGCAATTATGAATTAGATCACGTGATCATATTTATGGATTCAATCCATCTTTAACGGGAGTCCGAAATATTTCTCAAAGCCTGCATCGAGGAATAATGTCTGTGATTATTTCTTTAACATGTGTTTTCCTATGTTTCCTCTAACTTGATAGTTATATTAAGCTATAGCAAATAGTGTTTATGACTCATATACGAAGGCGATTTCAAATTCCAGGCTCGACCATCTGACTAGGGATTTTATTATTTTTTCTCAGTTCTCAAGGCAAATTCTTCATTAATCATACTTAAAATACATGTTTTATATACGTAGGTCCACCGCTGTGGTCTTGGTATAGTGTCGCTGCCTCGTATGCAGTGGGTCCGAGTTCGATCCCCGGTCAGGACAAGTTTCCTGTGAGTAATATTTTTTTTCCGGTTTTTCCTTAATGGTAAGACAAATGTCAGGAAACTTTAAGGCCCAAACGGTACCCGAACATCATCTGGCCTTTATAATCATCATTATCATATTCCCCATGTTTGGTATGAGTGAGTGTATGAATAGTGTGTTTGGTCTTAATGTTGTGTTGTCTTAGGGGAGGCCCTGACATTGAGATGATCCGTCATTCGGGAAAGATCTCCATGTTCTTTTGTGGTCAAAAAAGTAAGTATTTGATCTGTAGGTCGTGTCACTGTAAGGACCGGGTCGGGTGTGGTAGGTAAAAGTATCTAAAAGGCCAGAGGTTGAATTGCGTTAATGGAATGGAGAAGTAAAGTAAAGTGATCCCACAACAGGCCCGGAGGCCCTTGGGGTAGTAGGAGGTTAAGGCTCCCACTTTTTCTAGACAATCGGCACTTTGTCAGCCGGGTTGTCAGCCCTGCGTGACGGCCGCCTTTACCCCCAGAACAGGCGTCTGGTACTCATTTCCGTTAGAGGCTGAGTCGACCCCAGGGCCATAGTGCCACCAGAGGGTTTGGGTCAGTTTAAAAATCCTGACCCCAACGGAACTTGAACCCTTGACCTTCCGGCTTGTAGCACAGTGCCTTAACCACTACGCTACAACTATATGTATATATATATATATATATATATATATATATTGGAGAAAAGAAAAACAATAATTTCGTCATTTTACTTAATTATTATAGGTCTATATAGATGCTTTAACATCTAGGTCATATTACTTTTAGGATCTTTAGGTATAGTAAGTAAGCTGTGTTGTTTATATTGACCAAAATTATATATATATATATATATATACGTGTAGTCCAATGTAATGCAATTTTATAAAGTAAGCTTAATGGCTGTTCCTGTATTGATGTATGGATCAGAATGTTGGACGATCACTAAAAGACAAGAACAAAGATTGGAAGCAGCTAAGATGAGATTTTTAAGAAATATAGCAGGGTATGCTCTGCTGGATAAGAAAAGAAATGAAGATATAAGAAAGGAACTAAATATTTTCAAACTTACAGACCGAATAATTAAATATAGGAACGACTGGAAAGAACATATTGATAGAATTCCAGAAGAAAGATTCCCAAAATTATTGCTAAATTATAAACCGCACGGAAGGAAAAATGTTGGACGCCGACACAGAAGATGGTCTGAACAATTCCAGCTATCATGAAACCGGAACGAGCCAACAGGTCCTGGATGATGATAATGTTGATAATCCAAGAAAAAGAAGACTTATATGGTTTTTAAAGGATGATAATATGCATATGAATATGACCAAAGATGCAGATGGGTCTCAAAAATCGAATTAAAAAGATAGTTCAATTAGAAAGGAGTGACACATACTCGCTCATTAAAAGTTTTGTGGCATGGAGTCATGCAATAGGCGATCCTTCAAATGCCTGAATCTCATTACAAAGTAAATTGGTTGACATACTTAAAATATTTCTAAGATGATACTGTTCTTGTTAATGAAATGAACATATGAAGAATTACTAAGGAGAGATTAGGGTCAATTGTCAGGGCGCGTTGGGAGGTCAGGCACGCAATGATACAATTACACGTTCCATGTCCGGTGACGTAGGTCTCGTGCTCCAGGTCAGAGGTTCGTAAACTGCTGCTTTCATTACAGTCGTTTGATTGATGCTCATATTTTTGTCAAATAAGACCTCCGCATGCTCCAAGTTATAAAAAAATAATTTCATGAAAAGTTACTTTTCGATTTTTTTTATTTTTCATAATTTATAGTAGCTTCAACTATCTCCTAGTCATGAGTTGTATGTAGTTTATGAAATGCTATTCATAGTCCGTTTTGTTAAGTTTAGGGGAGCTCTTCTCTCCCTCTCTCTCTCTCTTCTCCATTCCTGCTCCTTCTCTCCTCTCTCTCTCACGCTCTCTCTTTCTTTCTCGTTCGTCCTAGAGCCATTCAGCCTCCCAATTGGAATGCTCTCTCAAGCGCCACGATATCAGATGCAGTAAATGGACATTTCAGTTTCAATGAAAGGTAATCTCTATTCATAATCTATTGATATCTATCGAATATCATGACACGTGAACTCCTTTAAGTTATCGGTATCTTAACTAGGTTATACTGAATACGCGTATGTACCCTCCAGCTGTTTTTTTTTTTAGTTCCTTTTGCATGAAGGATTCAGGGATTGTTTTTATGAACGTTAATGTGTGTATTGTTATTTCAATATTTTCAAAATGGATGCCTCGTAATTATCAAATGTAGGTTGAACATTTATATAATAAACTATTTGTATTTGTCTACAATGGCATAAAATGTCCTGACATTTGTCTTAGAGGTGAGGAAAATCCCCGATAAAAACCTCACCCAAGAAACTTATCCCGACCGGGGATCGAACCCAGGCCCGCTTGCGTGACAAGGCAGCACGCTACCTCGAGACCACAGCGGTGGACTATATTCATTATTATCGAAATTGGTTTTGGTTTTATATTCATTATTATTGAAATTGGTTTTGGTTTTATGGAGCTGTCATATTACTGATTTTTTAAAATAGGGCAATTGTTAATACAGAGTGCACTGGTATTTAAAAAGAGGGGATACACATCGATTATTCAAATAGTAGCTTACAACTGAGTCCACTGTATGCTAGGTGTGATTGATGTATCAATACTTAATCGGTATTAGGATTTTTGGAATTCCCCCAGTTGGAGTATAAAACTAGCTCTATCAAGTAGGATGTACCTCGTTTAGAAATATGTCCATTTCCTCTGTTAAAACAATACATTTAACAGTTCACATGACCATGCACTGGCGTGCTTAGTTAATCGTTTGTTTTAGAAATTCGAATTCTTAGAAACTGTAAAATAACTAACATTTAATGACGTCATTAAATGGACAATTGTTTTTTCTTCTATGTAAACCGCTGGATGTGGCATCGTGTTTCCTGAATTCGGAGGATCACACAATTTAATTTGTTCGACTAATTTATTTTGTTTTATCGAATAGATTGCCTATATCCACAATAGCCTAACAGCCCAATGTTGGGCCTTAGCCTCTCCTTTGTTATAATTATTAGACCAAATTAATTTAGTTACTCTTATTTCCCTAAATATGTCATGAATGGTATGCGGTCAACATACCGGCCCAATGAGACATCTAGTAGACAACCAAGGTATTACTAACATTTATTTATTTTATTTATTTATTTATTTTACCTGATGGAGTTAAGACCGTTTCCGCTTCACAAGCGTTAAATTATGCATACAATAAGAATTATGATTGATACATAATAGATATAGACTACACAATATAAATTTGACAAGGGTAAGAAATAATAATAATAATAATAATAATAATAATAATGATAATAATAATAAGGATAATAACAAAAATAACCTATAATTAGATTAAGTAATGGGGAATGAAAGACTTGCATGGAAGCTTCTTGTAGGAAAGCCAGAGGGAAAACGCCCAGTTGGTAGACCAAGAATGAGGTGGGAGAATAACATTAACTATGATTTGAGGGAAGTAGATTATACAGGGGAATGATTGGAAAACATTAGCTCAGGATAGGGATGTATGGAGAGCTTATGTCCGCGCGGCCATGAACCTACGGGTTCGATAGTGCCAGTGAGTAAGTAAGTAAGTAAATAGCTTGGTAAAGAAAGTTTCAAAATATAAAAAACAATAAAAGTATACATTGAACAGGGTTATATATTATATTGTCTAAGGAAATATGAAGTGGATTTCTTTGTAAGCTGTTTTTGAGTCGTGCAGTCCTTGATATACGAGGAGAGGGAATTCCAGAGTCGTTTGGCTGAAACAAGGAAGGATGAGGAATAGTGAGATGCTCGATGTAGAGGAACAGCTAGAGTTAAATTTTCTCTCGATCGTGTGTTTAAGTTGTGGTGGGAGGATAGCGAATGGAAGCGAGTAGAAATATAAAGGGGCGATGAGGTGGACAAAGTGTTGTATAAGAAGCAGAGGCAATGTATCTTTCGCCTGTCTTCCAATCTGAGCCAAGACAACATTTCAAATACTGGAGTTATGTGGTCTGATTTATGGAGAAGGTCGGTAAATTTTGCTTAATTCAGGCTTAAGGATAATTTTTTTATTCATTTTTTACTCTTTGAAGTGAATTCTAAAATTATTTCCTGAATTATTAAAATAATTTCCAGTAAATATACGAAACTTACATAAAATATGGTAGATTACATATTATAAATAAGGCTTAGTTAGTAACTCATGGATATTAAAATAGTTCCTTTCTGTGTTTTTTTTTTTAATTTGACCCCATTCGTTATTCAATTTTACTTTTATAAATTGTATTCAAAACATACAATATAGTTTACGTAGATTCCCTTAGAAAAAATGAAACAACGGAAGTAGGTTGTGAATGGAGATTTGTCACTTGGTTTCCATAGCGACGGAAATTGAGGTTTTACTCGAGACTAATCGTCAGATTGTTGAAAGCGTTTTGGTTAGAAATTAGGGCGCCTTCTTAACAGGAAATGATACAGTGTATATTTCAATGATTATAAAATATCTTGATAATTATCTTCGCTCTTTCTCTGTAACTCATTGTGACACCTTTTCGATGTGGTTTTTACACAAGATTGAATGGAATAATACTATTGTTATTATTCAAAGAAAAACATACAAATGTGGTTATTTCAAATTGTGTGTGATATAAGTTTGTGTTAGTAGTAATGATTCTCTTAACGTCTGTCTTTAAATCTTAGGTTTTTAGCTTCGCAATTCAAGTAAAGTCGTGAAAGGGCCCCGTTAAGTTTTGTATATTTCAGACAGTACCAACTAAATTGGAAACACCATCTTGAAAGAATGAGTTCAAATCGGATCCCCAAAGCTGTTTATAATTATACGAGTATACCAAGAGGACGAAGATCTCTGGTCCGTCCTATGAAACGCTGGAGGGAAAATTTTCTATAGAATCGTAACAGGCCTTGGCCTAATACTTGGAAGGAAGAAGAAGAAGAAGACATTTCAGGTTTGGAGTTCTACGATACGGACCCATAGGTTGATCTTCTGATGAAAGCCTTACCAGGATTTTTACACTCTGAAAAATCTACCGACCTGGCCGGGTTTAACCCGCGAACTTGACAAGGAAGCTTACTTTGAATTTTATATCATATAATTCAGTTCTGACTTCTGTAGCCGCATTTGTGGGATCTATGTTGTATGATGCGGCAAGAGGGGAGGGTGAGTTGCAGTACTGCCAGCAACAACTCATTTATTGAAAAAAATAATAGTTACTACACGTTGCATTTTTTTTATCTACTAGTTCTGTGTTAGTGAAAATTTATCTTTTCTCATATGTTTGGAGTGTTCATTATAGAATAGTGTTGTTTTATAACTCATTTACTTACTCAATGGCACTATCGAATCCGTAGGTTAATGGCCGCGCGGACATAAGCTCTCCATACATCCCTATCCTGAGCTAATGCTTTCCGATCATCCCCTGTATAATCTACTTCCCTCAAAACACAGTTAATGTTATTCTCCCACCTCATTCTTGGTCTACCAACTGGGCGTTTTCTCTCTGGCTTTCCTACAAGAAGCTTCCATGCAAGTCTTTCATTCCCCATACGCGCAACATGTCCTGCCCATCGCAGTCTACGAGACTTAACTTGTCTTATTATATCCGGCTTCCTATAAAGACCATGTAGTTCATTGTTATGCAGTCTTCTCCATTCACCTGTCTGCTCATCTCTCTTTGGTCCAAAAATTTTCCTAAATACTTTATTCTCAAATACTTGTAATCTCCTTTCCTCCCTTAAAGTAAGAGTCCATGTTTCGCACCCATATAATATAACTGGTAGAATAATAGTTTTATATATTTTCAGTTTAACTTTTATAACGATTAATTTTATTATTATCATTAATAAGAAAATGTTTTTTGCATGGCTAATACTTCTCTCCCCAACTCGGAAAGTTCCCTCCTGCCACGCTCCTTAGAATTCACCAAGACAGCTACAGTTACTAGAACTGGACTATACCTGTAATGGCGTAATAGACCAGTGTTGGGCTTAGCCTCTCCTTTGTTACGAGTTACTATACCAAGTTAATTTAGATACGCTTATTTACCTAAATATGTCAAGAATGGTATGAGGTCAACATACCGACCCAATTAGGCATCTAGTACATAACAACTGACTAAGGTATTACTAAGATAAAAAAGTCTATAAATTTTGCTTAGATGTCTCTTTATTCAGACTTAAGGTTCTTTTACGAGCCTCATAATCTTCAGATTCGGAACCCACGGCTTAAAGTCCCTTCGCAGGACTTGCTCCTTGGAGTTTTCCATCCTAAAAAAAAAAACCAATTTCGTATACATATTAATTACAATCTCGAAAAGTGGCTGTCAGGAATAAATACCATAGCTCCCTAGGATAGCGGGAGGGGATTATGTAAAATGTATTTCCGCATAACTCTGGAATACCTGGATTATGTTCAACCAAACTCGGGATACACGTAACTTATAATCTGGAAGAGACACTGTGGGGTGAGAAGGGGCGAAATATAAAAGTACTCGAAAAAGATCGATATAATGTCGAATCCGCAGTTTTGAGATCGTTCATCTGATTGGTGATAGACTCTCCATTCAACCCTAGTTTTGATTCCTAACACATATGAAGGATGAAGGTGAGAAAAATAAAATTTCGAAAAAGTTACCGAGATTAATGTCCAATATAAGGTTTTAGGGGTCGCTAATGCTGATTACTCAGTCCCGTTGAAATTTAAGCGCAATATTGATTTCTAGCGCCTCTAAGGGAGTGAGAAGTTGAGAAAATAAAACTACACATGATCTAGATTGTTGTCAAACACAAAGTAGATATTTCGGTGTTTTACTGCACTATAACGGTAAATGTTAAAGGTTTATCGACAAATTCTAAGATTTACCAGTTTTTCGTTATTTATAGTAACTAGGCCTATGTATATAATAAAAAAAATGATTCAAAACATTATCTTAACCCTTAAATTGGCAGAACCCTAATTTATCGTGTCAATTATTTAAATATAGCGGACCGCGGTGAAAACGAAATCATGCATGACTATTATTATTTTTACACGCTTTATATTAGCTTGACGTGTATCTGTCTATCTATCTATCTATCTATCTATCTATCTATCTATCTATCTATCTATCTATCTATCTATATATGTAACTGAATCTTTCAACGCGTTTTTCACCCACTTAAAATAATTGGATCGACTTGAAATTTTGTACACTTGTAAAAGGACCCGTGATAATACAATAAATTCATATTTATTTTCTAAAATCCTGACCAAAATCATCAGAAAATAAAAAAAGTGTCTTTGTATTTATGTAACGGAATCTTTGAACACGATTTTCACCCACTTAGGAACATTGGATCGACTTGAAACTTTGTATACTTGAAAAGGACCCGTGACAATACAATAATGCCATATTTATTATACTGTGTAATTCCACACATTTTTAGATAATTTATACTCGTTCGTGTTATTTTGTTTTATTAAAAATATCAAATCATCCCCCGCTGTGGTCTCGAGGTAGCGTGCTGCCTTGTCACGCAGTGGGCCCGGATTCGATCTTCGGTCAGGACAAGTTTCATGGATAATGGTTTTTTCGGTGTTTTTCTCACAAGACAAGTGTCAGGAAACTTTCAAGCCCTAATGGTTCTCGAACATCATATGGCCATCATTATCTTCATTAACATATTCATTAAGTTTAGTATTAAGGCCTCTCCTGGTGCACCACCTATCATGTATCATCGGGGCAGCGTAATTCCGCCTTCCAGGTGCCTCAAAAGTGGGGTAGAATAACGCCATGCCAGGAGAGAATACCAGAATATCTAAATGGCAACGTGGTGACATTGAATAAAAAAATTAATAAATGGAACAAATTGGTGTATCCTATAAGATACATTGTCAATTTAAGGGTTAAATAGATCGAGAGGTTGGATGCCATCTGTAAAAGTTGGCAGTTCACAATGATACACTGTTTGAAGAGAAGTGCAAATTGGACGATGTTACTGCATAGTTGAGAAAACACTAAATTTTATTATAACGCCAGTGATGAATAGGATGTTTTTGGCCCTGAGCCAGGGATTCCGTATTAGCGTTCGTCTCTTCAAAGTGGAAGATAAATAAATCGCCTTTATGAAGACTAGAAAAATAAATTTATTTATTTAAGAGTCTTCCATTTGAAGTGTGTTCGGGAGATGGATACCTTATTTACGATGTCATTGACTTGAACACAAGTTGCAATTTCTGTATAGTCTGGACATCTCGGTGTTACACCTATTTAATATTATTAGAGATAAGTACCTAAACCAGTTTCCAATTGGCCATCACTGAAATGCTCGATTTTCTTTGGAAGTGTGTATGCTGATGATATAGCATTATTAAGCAATAGTGAGGAAATGCTAATAGACAACACACGCGTTCCATTAAAAAACTTTAAGGAACTGGGGCTGAAAGTAAATATCAATAAAATTAAGTAACATGTGGTCACACATAAAAATACATTTATGTAATGGAAATGAGCACGTAGCAAAATATGATGAAAATTTTGAACTCTTTATTCAAATACAGATCATCAATAATTACAAACAGGAATGAAATGCAAAAAGAAATTAAATATAAGGTCAATTCTCGAAACTCATGATATTATGCATGACAGAGATTTGTCATCCGAAACTTCTCTCGAAAAAATGTTTTAACTAAAAATATATAAATATATGAAGTTATATTATATGGATGTAAAAAAATGGTTTCCTACTTTAAGAGAGGAAAAAAATATTACGAGTATTTGAGAATAAGGTTCTTAAGAAATGTTTTGACCAAGAGAGACGAACAGACAAGCTAATGGAGAAGATTACAGAACAGTGAACTACATGATCTTTAAGGGAAATAAGATGTAATAAGAACAGTTATGACCTGTTGTCTACGATGGGCAGGACATGTGACACGAATAAGAAATTAAAGTGGGGATGGAAATTTCTAGTTGAAAAGCCCGAAGGAAAATACCCAGTACGCAGGCCAAGAATGAGAAGGGAAAATAATATTATTATGATACGAGAGAGGTGAATTATACATGGTATGATTGGAAAGAATCGGCCGCGTTGGACTAGTGGTTATGCTCCTTGCCTCTGGTCCCGAGGGTCGCGGGTTCAAACCCGGCCGGGGTCGATGGATTTTTTAGGATGGAAAAATCCAATGAGCAAGTCTTCCGGGAGGGACTTTAAGCCGTGGGTCCCGAGTCTGAAGATTTTCAGGCTCGTAAAAGATCCTTAAGCTTGAATGAAAAGGTCTCTAAGCAAAATTTACCGAACTTTCCCGTCCTAGTATCTACCGCTTGGTTGCCTAGATGTTCAGTTATTAGGCGGACTCTGACTGCTCACGGACGCACTCGATAATGACATGCTGTACTAAAACATAGTGTAAGCTAAATTAGTATGATTCAAATTCTTCCCTATAGGGGAGAGCGCCTAAATCATCTGTTAAGGTGGTAAACATGGGGCTTTGCAAGATTAGCAAGAAGATGATTGTGTGAGAACGTTGGCTCAGGTGTGGTCGGGGACGTATTGAGATGCATGTGAACCGCGCGAAAACATGACCCTCGCGGGTTCATGTATTGTTAGTTAGTTGGTTGGTGTAGATCGAAAGTCGCCTACGATGTTGAAAAAATCATAAGTTTGTTTATCTTATAAGGTCTATTTGAGGAATATAATCTTAGTTACATTATTTTTCTTGTGTTGCGCAAGGGGTGCGGAAATTGGCAACAATTACGCGTTGGTATCTTCGCAGGTGACGGGACGCAGCATCCGGAAGATACCATCTTTCGGCGCCCGGGGCCTTGGGAATAGGTTAATGTCTACACTCTATGGCCTCTTCATAGTATCAACTATAACATACTCCCACTTTTTTTCATTCATGCTTTCGCGGGGCACAAAGTAGCTTATGGCGTAAAGTTGTAATTATGGTGTTCTCAATACTCACAACATCTCATGATTACTAACATTCTCGACATTAGGACTGGTCAATCCCGCCCGGATACGTGTTTTTTTTATCAAATCCGTCAGATTGTCATTACATTTGTGGTATTCTCTCCTGACATGGCATACTTGAAACCCACTTCTGACGTTGGGGAGCCTGGAAGAAGTGGTTACGATAATATAAAAGGTGGTGGTGATGATAATGATGCGCCAGGAGAGGTTTTAAACTAAACAATCTCCATCCATCTATACTGATTCTGTCCGAGGGCAGGTCCTTCACTGCAATCATAGGATTTTCATGCTATGCTTGCAGCTTTACTAGGGAATTGTAGGTGTGGTAGCTTCCCGTTGCTTTCCACACCGGTGAAGGATGATGATGATAATTATAAGGATGATGATGATGGCCATATGATTTCGGGGACCGTTTGGGCCTTAAAGTTTTCCTGACATTTGTCTTACAGGTGAGGAAAAACTCCGATAAAAACCTCACCGAGAAAAACTGCCCCGACCGGGGATCGAACCCTGGCCAGCTGCGTGACAAAGCAGCACGCTACCTCGAGACCACAGCGGTGGACACTAAACAATCTAATGAGACGAATATGATAATAATGGCCAGATGAGTTCACATTTAGAAATATAAACGGAATTAAACCGCTAAAGTGATAAGTTAGCAGCTTTCACTTGTTCTGGGGACCGTTTGGGCATTAAAATTTCCTGACATTTGTCTTGCATGTGAAGAAATACCCCGAAAAAACCTCACCCAGAAAACTTGTCCCGACCGCGGATCGAACCCGTTTCCGCTGCAAGGCAGCGCGCCACCTAGAGACCACAGCGGATTATATTGTTTAAATCTAGACGCAATAAATGTGTAGCGTTACTTATATTGTCCTCGGTGAATAAAACTATGAAATGATTGTAGTAGCGTGATAATCAAGTAGCCTATAAAAAGTCCGTCACGCACAATTCCGAAAACTAAGTGAATTCCTCACTCAGTTACTTACTTACTCACTCACTGGCACTATCGAACCTGTGGGTTCATGGCCGCGCGGACATAAGGTCTCCATACATCCCTATCCTGAGCTGATGCTTTCCAATCATTCCGTGTATAATCTACTTCCCTCAAATCATAGCTAATGTTATTTTCCCACCTCATTCTTGGTCTACCAACTGGGGGTTTTCCCTCTGGCTTTCCTCAAGAAGCTTCCATGCACGTCTTTCATTCCCCATACGCGCAACATGTCCTGCCCATCGCAATCTACGAAACTTAACTGTTCTTATTATATCTGGCTTCCTATAAAGACCATGTAGTTCATTGTTATGGAGTCTTCTCCATTCACCTGTCTGTTCATCTCTCTTTGGTCCAAACATTTTCCTTAAGTACTTCATTCTCAAATACTCGTAATCTCCTTTCCTGCCTTAAAGTAAGAGTCCATGTTTCGCACCCCTATAATATAACTGGTAGAATAATAGTTTTATATAATTTCAGTTTAACGTTTTTTGAAAGGAGTTGGGACATCAAAAGTCTCTGCAATGCATAATAGTACGCATTTCCAGAACTGAGCCTATGTTTAATTTCTTTGTGCATATCGTTCCTATTTGTGATTATTGTTCCTAGGTATTTAAATTCAGCCACTTCCTCAAAATTTCCCACATTTGTCATTAGCTGCCCATTTCCATTATATAATGTATTTTTATGTGTGACCATATATTTAGTTTAATTGATATTTATTTCCAGTCCTAATTTCTTAGTGTTGCTCAATAGTGTGTGCGTGTTGTCCTTTAGTATCTAGTCGCTATCAGCAAATAGTACATCATCAGCATAAACTAACAGCTTATTAATACCATAGAGTTGTAGGTCCATCTCATCCTCTGAAGATTTGATGGCATGCTCTAGTACAAAATTAAATTGTAGAGGAGATAGTACATCTCCTTGCTTCAACCCATTGTGGATTTCAAAAGTGTCCGAAAACTGTTTGCCTACATGCACCATACTCTTTGTGCCATTTAGACACATTCGTATAAGTCTAACTAAGCGAATTCCTCAGTAATTCGAAATTATCCTTCTTTGCTGATTTTCGGAATGTTTTTTCTTTGCTAATTAAGTCGTATGGATTAAGTTTCTTTGCGAGAAAACAAGCATGGAGGCCTTAAGACCTATTTAAAAAATGTTGTGTTTTAAGTAGTCTCACTCACTTAAAACATTCGAATTTCACTGGTTTTTGAAGAATACCTTTCGCGTTTAATTTCAATAGCATAGGCCTACACCGAGTCGTTGCGAAAAATCGAGAATTACTGGCGCTAGAGCGATTTTTAAATTTTCGCTTCAGGGTAACCCTCACTCCTAATGGTTCGATGTTGTAGGCTAACCAACTCGAGTGGGGAAAAAAAAACATTGTGGCCGCTAGAGCGCGCGTACGCGTGTGTGTGTGCCATATATGAGATTTTTACATCCATTCCTAGGTTTGAAAAAAAAAATGTACAAGGAAAGAAACACAAATTTGCGGGATAAATTAAAAGTTCAAATTATAGTTGAAGAAATTTAGAATTCCAAAGAAATAGGTTACGACATATCCAAAGAATGGACTCTCTTGCTTTTCTAAATTAACATTGAACTTGAAATAAAGGAAGAGCAAAATTAAGATGGACTGACCAACCACTGGTTGAGATCTCATGGGAACAGGCTAAACGACCTAAACATATATATGCCCACCGCTGTGGTCTCGAGGTAGCGTGGTGCCTTGTCACGCAGCGGGCCCGGGTTCGATCCCCGATCGGGGTAGTTTTTCTGGGTGAGATTTTTATCGGGGGTTTTCCTCACCTGTAAGACAAATGTCAGGAAAACTTTAAGGCCCAAACGGTCCCCGAAATCATATGACCATCATCATCATCCTTATCGTTATCATCATCATCCTTCACCGGTGTGGAAAGCAACGGGAAGCTACCACACCTACAATTCCCTAGTAAAGCTGCAAAGCATAGCATGCAAATGCTACGATTGCAGTGAAAGACCTGCCCTTGGGCAGAATTACTATGGATGGATGGATGGATGTATGATATACACACACACTTCGATGTTAGAATTAAATTTTTGACATTTAGCAATGAAGAATGGGATCCGCCCTAACGTATAGAGTTACAGGTCTCGGGTTTAAATCCTGGTTCAGGCATTTATTTTTCTTTTCATGACATATATATATATATATATATATATATATATATCCTGGTTATTTTCGTTGCCTCCTAAATAAAATCGTTGAAGATGTAGCCACATTCTTTCGGAATTCGCTTAAACTACTGTTAGTGACTACCGCATTGTCTTTCCGTAACGTATCAGGATGTAATTCACTTGAGAGGTTTAATAACGTGTATTTGAACATTTGTAAAAAAATATACTGAATAATAGCAATTGTTATGACATCTAGAAAAGGGAGAAAGCGTGGGGAAGACCTTCATTTATGTCCTGTGGAAGATGAATTTCGTATATTGGTAAATAAGTTCAACCTTCAAGACAGGAAATTACAACGTTCTTGACGTATGTCCTTCTAGCACGCTAATAAAAAATGTGCTGTCCAGTGCTTCCTTGATACAATTAAATCTAACAGCATTTCTGCTATTTATATTTTTACTAATCTTTATAATATTTAATAATTGCTTATTTTGTATCGACTTCAATATATTTACTCTTATATTATTATTATTATTATTATTATTATTATTATTATTATTATTATTATTATTATTATTATTATTATTATTATTATTATTATTATTATTATTATTGAATCTCCAAATATTTTGAAACCCTATTTCGCCACAAAGGCATGTTAGGGTTGTAGCGTACTATAACAATTTTATACTATACATTGTAAAACAGAAATATTATCTTATGGTTTTGAATGAGTGTTATGAATTACATAAATCGTCTTATAAGTGTCTTGGAAAATGATACATATTGTTATGAATGTGTGTTATGAATTTCATAAAATGTTTATAATAATTTTGCTTCTTAAAAATCACTTCACACATTGAAGCAGAAGCCTCATCATCGTTTAAAAGTAAGTTTAACCAGAATCGTTGTCTTTCGAATGTAGGACAATCAAACATGTTTTACATATTGTATTGATTCTTGACATTTACAATTATGATCACTGTCTGGGTTAATATTAAATCTTCTAAAATGACTTCCAAATTTTCCATGACCAGTCATAAATTGTGTTAAAATGAAATTTGTAATAAAATGTTTTATATTTAGCCTATGGTGTACTGTAAGAAAGAAGAGCTCTTTAGTCAAAGCACCATTTGCCCTCCTTATCCAATGTTCATTCCAATCAGTGATGATATACGGAGTCCAACAGCTTATTTTTAACGTAGGATATTGGACACTTTGAAAATGAATATTGAAGCTCAGAAGATGCTGCGGATTTAGCTAATTGATCAACACGTTCATTTCCACAGTTCCCTGGTGCCCTCGTATCCAAGACAGGCACAGGTGCTTATTCTTATAATATTTCTTTTTACTAATTGTAATTTTAATCGATGGATAGACCTACAAATAAAATAATATAAAATTTTGTTACGTTCCCGTTATATATATATATATATATATATATATATATATATATAGCATAAAAATACAGTGTTCCTATAACAAGCCTTAAGGTGGAAATCGGAGTTTTGAGAACTTAAAATAGTCCAAATGTTGTACATGTTAGCTATATTGTAATGTATATATACTAGAAGTCCCGGCAATGCGTTGCTGTGGCTAAGGTATACGTTAAACAGTTAAATTAAGTTGCTGTCTTTCAGCCAGATTACTTAAAACTAATACTTACACACGAAATTAATAATATTGAAAATAAAATAAACACTGAACACACTTAAATTATGAAATAATCAATATTTGTAATTCAATTGAAATTCGCGGTTGCAACAAAAAGCACAGCCATCTGGATCTCTTTTTGTTAAATAATAAACCAACTACCTTACCAAATTACCTTACCACCGCCATCTGTTAGAATCGTATGGAACTCACAGATAATTATTACTCTTTGTTAAATAATAAACAAATAATTTGCAATAAAAAAATAATGCGACTATACATTTAGTTATAAACTACCCTAAGTCTCAAGTTGGATGAAACTGCACACAGTGTGCAAAATTTTATTAAAATCGGTTCAGTAGTTTAGGATTCCATCGCGGACAAACAACGTGACACGAAATTTATATATATATATATATATATCATCTTTGAAAGATTTATATAGGCCATCGTTGTTGTTGCATACTCATTAGGTTCCAAAACATTTTTGCTCCCTCTTTTCAATTCTACCTGTCACATTCTCCTCTGCTTTCATCCTTCTCGTAATTTCTTAATTTTTGAAATCCTCATTCCCCATTGCTTCTTCTCAAATTATCAATTTCAACTGCTCAAAGCTTCCTTTTAGATATTTCATTCACAATATATACTTCACCGCTGAAGCATAAAACACCTCCAATTAATGCTTTTCAAATTCAACAATAAAATAATTTATATTATTATATAATATAAATTATAATTTTTAACCTATTTATAATATTAGCTATTAAATGAAAATTTGGCCAAATTGACCAGTGATACGAGTAATAGTTAAAAATAATGTTAATTATTAACTAACTAACTAAGTCACTGGCACTGTCTAACCCATAGGTCTATGGCCGCGCGGACATAAGCTCTCCATACATCTATCCTGAGCTAATGTTTTCCAATAATTTCCTGTATAATTTACTTCCCTCAAATCATAGTTAATGTTATTCTCCCACCTCATTCTTGGTCTACCAAATGGGTAATGTTAATTATTAAAAAGTGTAATTCATATAATTAAGCACCAGCATTTATTATGTAATATTTAATTTTTGTTTACCATTGGTATGTGAAACATAGTTATATATTAAGGGACTATAAAAATTTATATTGGGATCATTTCGAAATTTTATGGTTTGAAATATTGGATTGCTGTTTGATAAATGTTATACTTTTCAAATATTCTTCATCAAATATGGTCTTTATCTGAAAAGGAACTGCAATGGTCCTGTGGTACTTGCACTAATAAAAACCCAAGGAATTTCCTGTTTAGTGAGATTCGAAAGATGTATTTACAAAGAAAGTCGTTGTTGTACTGTATATCATACAGAAATATTCATAACACCGAGTACAAATAAAGGATATAAGGTATATTTTTATCTTCTAAATGAAAATTATGGTATTGATAACCTAAATATATAATCCTGCTTATATCATTCCTGTTTTCGAGTTGAGTAAAATTTCATTTTCGATTATTCCGAATTCCAGTATCATTTCTACCTTTTATGTCAACAAATATATGCATGAGATAGCCTAGTCGAACCATTAAGCCACATAAAATTGTCCAGCATTTACGGATGTAATGTAGAGTTAAACGAATTTTTATAAATATACTTAAAATAATTAGTGAGTACTTCCTAACATTTCTCTTCTTCTTCTTCACTTCACAGTTGTTCTGTCCATCTTTTCACTGGCCTTCCTACATTCCTTGAACCTTTTGGCTTGTAGTTGAATGCTGCTCTTGGTAATTTGTAACATTCATTCTTTCCACATGTGTAAACCATTTCTCTCTATATTCTCTGATTTTCTCATTCAATGGATATATATTTAACTCTGTTCTTATATCTTGATTCCTTATCCGATCCAATCTTGTGCAGCCTTTTGTTCTTCTGAGGAAGTTCATTTCTGCGCTTTGTATTCTACTTTGCAATTTTTTGGTCATTACCCAAGTTTCGCTCCCATAAAGTAATGCAGGAACTGCCAATACTAATAATTTTAAGTTCACTTATATTTTAATTCAAGTACCGGAAACATAGAAATCACGTTAAAAAAATACGATTTTCTACTGAAAAAAGAAAGAAAGAAAGAACGGTTTGGTATTCCCCAGCAAGATCAGCATTTACTCCTTTACATATTTCACAACCGATTTTGAATAATTTATAAGTATTAAAATAATTGAATAATTAGACATAAATACATTTTGGTTACTTCCTTGTCGTTAACTTGAGTTTATTCCTTTACTGTATAAGTGCCGCAATATATTTATCAGTTTATCGTAATTTTTTTATTAATGTAGCTTTTGTTTTACGATGGAATGCAATATAACAAATTAACTATATATATGATTAACGAAGATTTCTTGGGTTTTCCGCGTCAAACCCAATATATATTGTCGATACAAAATTTCATGTTATATCAAAATTTATTTAACACACGTATGCGAGTAACCGATATAAGGGATGCACTAACACAGAAATGCACATTTTATATAAATTACTGAAAATTGTAACCCTTAATCATGGCTGAAAGGATTGGACATTTAATAGGGATTGATGGTAGGTGTGTTAAAACAATGTTTGAAGGAAGGATAGGAAGGAGAAGAGCTAGATGACGAACTAGATTGAGATGGCTGGATTGCGTGGAAAATTATCTGAACATTTTAGGAGACGATGCAGGAAGAAGGCGAAAGAGAAAGAATAATGGGCTAATATATAATACCGCTAAGGAAGCGGTAGCTAAATTATAAGGGCTGTACTCCATGAAAGAAGAAGACAAATGAGCAAATTAATACCAGAAAATATGATCTATTTATGTTATCTTCAGCACGTATTACGAATGAACGAACAGCGTATACCAAGAAGAATGTATGCTTATAAACCAAAAGGGAGAAGAATGTTGAGTAGACCATTGAAGAGATGGAAGGACCAATTCGACCTATAATGAGATCGGAACAGGCCATTGGGTTTAATCCTTGTTGTTGATGATGATGATGTTTCCTACCATACAGAATTAAATATAAGATCATAATTACCACTTCACTTGTTTAAAATATATTTTCACATGTAAACTCATAATATATTACAGGATTAGAAAACTTACAGCATGCTCTGTATGCTTTAGGAATAGCCATGGAGTGTCAGTATGCTTCCTGCCGGGCTGGGATAGCTAATGTCATACATTTATAACTGAGTATACGTAGACTACTGCATGCTTCAAACAAAGTAAAGACTTTTCTTCTTCGTTTTCACTTGTTTCCCCCTTTTCGTTTTACGTTCGTTTGTTTTCCCTTTTTTATACGTATAAACGGAAGAAAAGAACACGCTCTCAGAACAATGTGAAGATATAAAATCCCGTACTCCGTAGGAAATGGAATCCGGATCGCCGGAGTGAAAGGTGAGGACTAAATCGACCACGCTAGAGTTGACTCCTGCAAGCGGGGCAGAAGAAATGTTATGTGACCATCACTACCTCTTCTTCTTCACTTCCTGGTTTAGGCCTTTACTAATAGATCTAAGACCATCTCTTCCGAGGACGTCCGACATCTCTTCCTTCCTCTTGGAAAATAATTGAAGATTTTATTTGGTAATCTACTTTCTTCCATTCTTTCTACATGTTCTTTCCACTGTATCTTGTTGTTAAATATATTTTCTTTTATGGAGTAGATCTGCAGTTATTCACGGATATCCTCGTTTCTTATCTGGTCCAATCTAGTGCAGCCTTTTACTCTTCTTAAAAATTTCATCTCGGCTGCTTGGATTTTTACTTTCTTGTTTAGTAGTGGTAATGCAAGATTCACTCCCATACAAAAGCTCAGGGACAGTCATTGTTTTATAAAATTTCAATTTTAATTTTGATCCTCACTACCTGTTTTTGAAAAAAACATTCCAAAAATTATGTAATATGCACTATTCAGACTGTACTAGATAACAGAATGAGATACTGTTGATGTTATTGACTAAGATAAGGGATAGAGTTGAGCGAACTTTCTTCAGACCAAGCATTGTGATACATGCTTTTGGATATTATGTTTCTAGGGCTGGGTGCATGTTTTAATCGTGAGATCCTTCATCTTTTTTTTTTTTTTAATTTTTAATCAAACATGTTGACTTAAGAAATAATATTGCTTAAAATATTAGATTAGAAAAAGTTGAAATACTGTATGAAGACTGAAATTTGTCGGTCCATTGGACTATAGGCCTGTTTAAAATGAGCTAAAAAATAATGTAATTATATTAATGGAATAACACAGGTAAGTAGAACTGAATCTCACGTTCCAAAAATTACGCATCCCTCGAGGTTTTTCAGATAATCCCAAATGTATCTGATATCTTATTACTTAAAAGCACTCTCTCTCTCCCTCCCCCCCCTCTCTCTCTCCTCTCTCTCTCTCTCTCTCTCTCTCTCTCTCTCTCTCTTTTATTACCAAAATGCAGTCAATCCATCAGAAAAATCGAACTTTTATTTTGACGATCATGATTACAACTTTGTATTGTATTGTAAGCCTATGTTTTCCCTTTACAGAGATTTAGGCGCTCTCCCCCTACAGGGAAGAATTTGAACCATACTAATTTAGTTACACTTGTTTTCGTATAGATGTAATTTTGAGTGGTACGTGGTCAGCGTTCCGCCTCATACTGACATCTAGGAAACCAAGGTAGTACTAGGACGGGAAAATTCGGTAAATTTTGCTTAGAGGCCTTTTCATTCAGGCTTAAGGATTTTTTACGAGCCTGAAAATCTTCAGACTCAGGACCCACGGCTTAAAGTCGCTCCCGGAGGACTTGCTCCTTGGATTTTTCCGTCCTAAAAATCCATCGACCCCAGCCGGGTTTGAACCCGCGACCCTTGGGACCAGAGGCAAGGAGCATAACCACTAGTTCACCGCGGCCGATTGATTACAACTTACAACTGAGAAAAAAAGATAAAACTTTTATTTTCAGATTTTAAAATACCTTCCTCTACCTGTATATTACTTATTCAAGTCAGTATAGCCATTCTCATATTCTTTTTCCCTAGTGATAAGTCCACCGCTGTGATCTCGAGGTAGCGTGCTGCCTTGTCACGCAGCGGGTCCGGGTTCGATCCCCGGTCGGGGCAGTTTTTCTGGGTGAGGTTTTTACCGGGGGTTTTTCCTCACCTGTAAGACAAATGTCAGGAAAACTTTAAGGCCCAAATGGTCCCCGAAATCATATGGCCATCCTCACCATCATCATCCTTATCATTATCATCATCATCATCATCATCATCATCCTTCACCGGTGTGGAAAGCAACGGGAAGCTACCACACCTACAATTCCATAGTAAAGCTGCAAGCATACAATGTAAATGCTATGATTGCAGTGAAGGACCTGCCCTCGGGCAGAATTACTATGGATGGATGGATGGATAATGGTGGAAATAATACTACTAACAACAATCATGCCCGCACTCTTTGTACAGAATATCTCACATCTTACTCCACCTGTTATTCAAGTCATTATATTCATTCTGTTCTTCTAATTTTTCTCATTTCCCGATAATGATGATGTGATAACTGACTACATAGCTATTATAAAATAATGATGATAATTTTAGTAATGTGCTTTTTATTATCTTTCATAAATAATATAATTAAAATTGTATGGTCATGTAACAAGAATGATAGAAGACAGATCCCCAAGAAGGATACTAGAATGGGTGCCACTTGGTAGAAGACGACGACGATCAAATATAACGTGCGGGATTGATGGTGTTTTGAGCAGCATGAGGGGAAAAAGGATTGGACGAGGAGATTGGGATGACAGAGGAGAATGGCAGTAGATTAATTGGGCGCAGGAAGATGTAGAAACCTGCTAAATAAATAAATGATAATACAGTACGATCAGTATAGCCAGATGTAATAAGAACAGTTAAGTCTCGTAGACTGCGATGGGCAGGACATGTTGCGCGTATGGGGAATGAAAGACGTGCATGGAAACTTCTTGTAGGAAAGCCAGAAGGAAAACGCCCAGTTGGTAGACCAAGAATGAGGCGGGAGAACAACATTAACTATGATTTGAGGGAAGTAGATTATACAGGGAATGATTGGAAAGCATTAGCTCAGGATAGGGATGTATGGAGAGCTTGTGTCCGCGTGGCATGAGCCTACGGGTTCGATAGTGCCTGTGAGTAAGTAAGTAAGGGTAAGTACGATCAGTATAGCATTGGGCAGCAGACGCAGGGTTTGTGCTATGCGATGTTATGTCTGCATACTTCTCTAATTGAGAATTGTTTCCTGTTCTAGAACATTATTGAGTTTAATATTGTAAATCTAAAATATCATGTCTTTCGGTATTTAGTTCTGGTAGACAAGAAAATCCAGTCTGCTGTCAAGTACTATATTAATTGCACTGTTATGATGATGATGATGATGATGATGATGATTATGATAAGAGATAATTGGCCTATAGTTCTCAGGTCCACAGCTATTATAAACCTAAAACATCTAATATAAAATTACGATTACATAATATAATAGCAAAAGTAGCTTTAAAATATAGCAGTGAAAACTGGATATTACACTTGAAAGAGTTAGAAATAACAGTTGTTAATGCCACTTGTTACTTTGTAATGACATTTTTTAATATTACACAAGACGCAACACTGTACCTTGATACAAAGGCAAATAATTGTACGTGACTATCTCAAATTCGAAGTAATAGAATAGATTTATTTAGAATAGAATGGAATAGATTTATTTAGCCTGGTGGAGTTAAGGCCATGTGGCCTTCTCTTCCACTCACCAGGACAAACATGTTACATATAAATACAAAAAGTTACAATAATAATCATACTAAACAATTAATTATCTGTCAAATTGAATAATAATGAAAATAATGTCTAATAATACAATGAATTTAAATACAATTAAAATTAAATTAATGATAGAATGTATACAGAAAGGAATAACAGCTCGAATCTACTATACATAAAAAGAAAAGAAAAGAAAAAAAAAAGAAAGTAATAAACTACAATGAATTAATCTATGCTTTTATACAAGGCATTAGGTAAATATATTAACGAATCTTAAATCTATTTTATTAAATAATCAAAAAACACATTATTAATTTTTAAAAAGTAATAGTAGTGAGTTGTTTCTGTTATTAATTTTATTTTCAATTTGTTTCTGAAAGATGGTAGTGTTTGGCCGTCTCTGACATAGGGTGGAAGGGAATTCCATGTTCTAGCAAGAGAAATTGTAAAAAAAATTCGAATAATAGGTAGTATGATGAGGAGGGATATAGAGGACACTGAGCTCAAGGGATCGGGTATCTAATTTATGTGTATCAGAGTCTAGTGAAGCGGTGTGATAAATAATAAGGCAATGATGTGTGTCATATGTTATAGAGAAGGCATAGGGAATGGATGGTTCTACGATCTTGTAGACAAAGCCATGTCAATTGTTCCAGGGATGGTGTAACGTGATCAAATCTACGTATACTACAAATAAATAGGCTGCTATATGATTTTCATCTATAAGGGTTATTTTTCTTCCGGGGTTTTGACCAATGATTTGCAGTTCACACAACTCTGGGATAACAATAGTAATAATATGTATTTATTTATATATAGATTTTCAATGTTTACACATATTTCTGTGCATAAAGTGTTAATATTTTCCTTCTCCACTCGTCTCTATCCATCCATCCACTCCTTGTCCTCCAGTCCTCTTGTTCTCATCCAGTTCTTATTTCTTGCATCTACGAGTGATGATGATGATGGTAATAATAATAATAATAATAATAATAATAATAATAATAATAATAATAATAATAATAATATTATTATTATTATTATTATTATTATTATTCCTCTATTAGAATGTATTAGTTTATAAAATTTCTGAGTTTGCAGTGAAAGACCTGCTCTTGAGCAGAACACTATGAATGAATGAATTAAATATTAGATTCATGGTTTTGAATTGTATTTGTATAGTTTTATTTTTAAGAGGAGTAGAATTTGAATTGGATTATATCGAAATTACAATTTTGATTAATTTTATATTAGGGTTGAGAATCTATGGAAATAAATGAATAAAAAAAAACAATCGTATAATGAAATGTTACGTACTCATTTAAATATTTTTTGGTCGATGTGACTAATTTTTTATACTTACCAATATTGTTAAGTCAACGTTCCCACATCTAACCTGGTTGCTATGCAAACAAAAGAAATCGCAATGCTGAAATGGATTCTAAAAGCACACGTTCGGTAAGTAAAATAAAACATTTCTTGAATGTTTTTACAGTAACTCGTACCTTTCTTTAGACTTTTCCGGAATTAATGCAGAACATCCCACTCTCCAGGCTTCTTCAATTTCTCTATCATCTACCATGACTCCTTCCACAATAAAATTATCAAACAGATTCTAATCACGGTACTACATACAAAAATGTCTCTACAACCAACAATCCTTGCTTATAATAAAACAAATGAAAAGCTACATAGTAAGGATCACCAAATGTTTCTTTCTCATAGAAGTCATTTACATCTAACCAATATTTTAATTCATTTATTACTATATTTAATAAAAATTAGTAACATCGACCAAAAAATAGTATGCAATACACATGAGGTAAGCACATAACAGATCTCGAAACTTTCTCTGGATCAGTAACACGTGCTCACCTCACTTGTATCGCAATATACCATTTGTCTTAGTTATACAGTTATTTGCATAATTTCTCCACGCTCAATACTAATGTTATGGATTTCAGGACAATAAGTTACGTATATTAAGTGAACTCATGTCAATATGAGTAGGAAATTTACCGCCAGTGGGCGTCATATAGTTTCTACTCGGAGGCATTGTAATGACAGCAGCAGGCTCCTCTGATTCCACTTAACGTTAAAATGTGTAATTTTACTCCTGCAGTTAGCACGTGTATATGTTTTGCGAACTGCAGTGTACTACCAGAGCTTCGTGCAAAAGTGTAATAACTTCATTACTCTTCCTCATCTAGAGAATTCAATATTATCAAGTGAAGTAAATACACTGTTAACCTTTTCTTTAAAAAACTCAACGGCGTGACAGCCCTAGGAGGCCCTCGGCTGATAGCCTCACATCCACGTGTGCTAATCACAGGGGTAGAAGGTCATCCAGCTAGCGTAGGTGTGACGTCATCAGCATGTCGGATCCCCAAGCCGTTGTAGATAGTTTTCTTAACTTGGAGTCGCTATTTATTGTGGCTACCCAAATTCCTCACGATGGTGTACATACCTATACTGTACTGTACAAATTGGGTGCGCTCCGCAAGGGTTGGTTGAGTTTTGAAAATAAATTCACAGTGATTGTTTGAGTTTGAATCCGTGGCCTACGAGTTCATTGGTGAACGCTTTTCATTGAACCCTTTTGTTTTGAGCTAATTATACCAGTATTTTGAACAATTTTAAAAAAATCAGTTTACATTTTTATGCTATCAATTTTGAGTGTGAATTACAAGGTCGAAAGTTAATATTTAAATTGTTTATATTTAATGTACCTTGAATTATTCTATATTTATAATACTTTTGAAATTTTATCAGATAGCAATTTGTAAATATTTTAATATTTTCATTCTAGATAGCAATTTTCATCGAATAATACTTTAATTCGGAATTAACGAGAATTAAGTGGCATTTAGAGATCTTCCTTGAATATGTTAACTATTTTACTTACATGTCCTAACTTAAGAATTTTAAGTACAAAAATGCATGTTTTAAAAAGATCAGCTGGAAAATCTAGAATAGATAGAATACGAAATAAAGAAATAAGGGAAATTATGGGTGTACAAGAGGAGCCAGACATCATAGACATTATAGAAAAGAAAAGATTACAGTGGTATGGCCATGTCAAAAGAATGCCAGAGCAAAGATTGCCTAAAATTGTTATGGAATGGATCCCAATAGAATGGAGGAAGAGAGGAAGACCGAAGAAAACTTGGATAGAAGGGGTACACGCAGCTATGAATATCAGAGGATTGGAGGAAGATCAATGGATGGACAGAGAGGAATGGCGTTTGGTTTACGGAAGACGGCGGCAGCTGCCATGATACCGAATGATGATGATGATGATGTCCTAACTTACCGGTATTTAGGATAATTTTGAATAGGTCGACTCCATATTTGAGAAATCTATTGATATAATAAGTAAAGCAGTATAGACCTACTAATTTTTGTAGCTATCGTGATTTAGTACATGCATTTAAATCGATAAGAATAAACTTCTGCGAGTTTATAAATCAAACATTGAAAATTATATTAGTTATTAATTATTACATTAATAGAGTATTTTTTGTCTTCTATTAGTCATATCAGTGATACATTATTTTTTATGTTGACTACCATTGCATCAGATTTTCGATTAGGCTATTAATATTTTGTTATTTTTTCGTGAACGGGTTAAGTTGCAGTGATCTAAGTATTTTTCGTCAGCAGTAAAATTATATCCATTGTAGGTTTACAAATTCAGCCTTTATGTTAAATTTGAGTTTAGCTACACCCTTAAAATATTATAACATTTTTATTACATAGGCCTACCTTTTGCATTATTTTAATAAATGGAAAACCATGAAATACGACTTTTAACTTTAACCCGTTCAATGAATTACACTAGTGAACATGATTTTTGTCCCATGAGTACCAATAGTTGTATTTAATTCAGTTTTAAATTATGTTTGAAATAAAAAACTGTGGGTGGTGGAGAAATTCCGAATAAATATTTGAAAACAAGATAAAAAAACTGCATTAAGTACAACTGTTGGTACTCATGAGACAAAAATCATGTTGACCTGTGTAAAAAATACAACATTTCCAGTAAAACGATTGTGTTTAGGTTCAGTTTTGAGATGTAAAACCTCTTTATATCCTTGTTGTATGCAAGAGCGGCAAGACGCTGGGGACGGTTAATGAGACAGGGGCGAGGAGACAGAGTTCGTTAGTGAAGTAGTTCGATGTCTCCTTAGGGGTGTGCATGTGTCTAGGTATGATTAGCTTGGAAATTCAATATTCCTCTCTACTAATTTTACTCAGCGTCCGATCTTGACACGAACAGGGAACATTTTTTATAACAATGTTACTCCATAGCGTGACAGGACTAGAAAGCCTTTGACCTACCATTCGGCTGCTGGCCTCACATCCACGTATGTTAATCACATAGGTTGACAATTATCTAGTCAGCTGTTTAGTCGGATCCCCTAGCCGTTATAGCCAATTTTCTCGAACTCGAACCGCTACTTACTGTTCCGCCTCGGAGAGAATTTATCTAACTGTTCTAGAACAATCCACATCTCTATAGCCAAAGGAATTATTATTATTATTATTATTATTATTATTATTATTATTATTATTATTTAATAGTCATAAAAATTCTTCTTTCATAGAAGAAAAAATTTTTTTATGATTATAATAAAAAAAGAAAAAAATTGAATTTTTACAAAAAATTGGATAAAATTTGTTGATAAATTTTATGGAAAAATAAATCGTATTTATTTATATTTTTTAAATATTATTATTATTATTATTATTATTATTATTATTATTATTATTATTATTATTATTATTATTATTACTACTACTACTTTTTTAATGCCCAGGTTGTCCTTTTGGAAATTTCTGGTATTATCTCCTGGCATTGGCGTAATTGTAACCCACTTCTGAGGTTGGGACGCCGATGATATGATGGGTGATGATGATGATAGTGGCGCGCCAGGAGTGTACTTAATCCTAAGCTTAATCTAAGATGAATATGAATGATGATGATTGTGAAGGCCATATGATGTTCGGGGACCGTTTGGGCCTGAAAGTTTTCTGATATTTGTCTTACAGGTGAGAGAAAAAAAACCGATAAAAACCTCACTCAGGAAACTGTCCCGACCGGGATAGAACCCGGGCTCGCTGCGTGAAAAGGCAGCACGCTACTTCGAAACCACAGTGGTGAACCCAAAGAAATTACAATTTAATATAAAACCGAGGTTATGTACATACTTCTTATTTTATATATAATACAGGATTATATCCGATATGAATAGATGACAGGAAATGAGATAGAGAGATGCTGTGGCACCTGGTGTTCTCTGAGGATTGTCATATGGAACACATTCTTGTGGCACCTAGCCCCACTTCCTGTCCCGCCCTGCAGATGTCACTCGCGTGCCATTTCTCAAAATCAAAACCAGATACCTCCACTAGAAGGATTTCAGCTGCCTGTCATGACAAAGTACACGCATGTGCTACGCCATATGATGTGTTATGCAACCACTTCATCTTTTGTCTTCTATAATAACTCCATGGCGCGATGGGCCTAGAAGGCCCTCGGTCTACCAGCCGGCTGCTGGTATCACATGTGTTAATAGGAGAAGAGACAATCATACAGTCAGTGTAGGGGTGAGATGTGGTCAGCAGTCTAAGTTTCACAGCCACTATATAATTTTTTTCAACCTTGAGCCGCTGTTTATTTCTCGAAACTTAAAGAAATTGGTTGTATCTTAGTCCATTTAGAGGAATCTGTCCCGTAATCGATAGTCCACGTTGAATCTTACTTAAATTTTAGGTTTGTATACCGCCGTATATGAAGATATTTTTAGGGCTAATTTTCTGAAAATTCTAATAAATAGCATTTCAGATCTACGTTTAAGTGGTGATGGATTACAATACAATTATAATTCCTCACTTTCTGGATGGGTACCAGTCCCATACAATGGCAGAAATTCCATTAAAATATTTGTCCATTGGGATTCGATTCAGCGTTAAGTCCCGTAACTTTGAACCAAGACTTAATGGCTTACGGCTAGAGCACGGGATTTGTCTTATTCAATATTGTCTTATAACTTGTTTTATTTATTTATTTACTTTTTTGTTGTTGAATAATCCTACCAATCACCTGTAGATCTTAATATACCCACAATATTAACTTGATTCGTTAAAAAATGTAGTTTAATTTGAACGAATATTTACTTATAATCATTTATTCTATATTATGATCTTATTGGAAAACATTAGCTCAGGAGAGATGTGTGGAGAGCTTATGTCCGTGCGGCCATGAATCTTTGGGTTCGATAGTTATATTATGATCTTATCCCGCTTGTTTTATTTAATATTTTTCATTGGTTGAGAGAAAGTGAAGACTTCATGGAAGCAGAAACAGTTGCAAATTCATTAACCTAATTGCGAAGGCAGGCATTTTTTAAGAAAAATCCTCAAGTCATAGATCGGGAATCGAATTAGGCATATATTTTTTTATTTAATAGGTTTCAAATGTATACAACATCTTCCTGTGCCCAATATTAAGTTCTGATTATCTTCCTCCATTCATCTCTATCCTTCCAGTCATCATCCTGCAGTCCCCTGTCCTTCATCAAATTCATAATTCCTTCTATCCATGTCTTCTTAGGTCTCCCTCTTTTCTTCCTCCGATCTGGAATCCATTCGAAACTCCTAACTGGATTTGATCCACCCGGTTTACTTGTATTGAGCTTTTTAGCATTGTTTATTTTTTCCAATGAGCAGTGAGCTGGCCTACTGCATCAAACCCCAACCTGGAGGACCAGGGTTTTTTCTTTCACGTTTCCTTCCTTACCTTTTGTCAAACTAATGATCTACAAGGCGAAGTATCTGTAATTCTAGATAAGGGTACTATCAACTGGACTGGTTGAATCCAGATATTTTAACGAGATTATTATTCCTCCCCCTTACTCTTTTTCAACATATTTTGTTCCATAGCCAAAAACCATAGAACCCTGAATTTAATTTAACTTTCAGATTTACAGGGAAATGCGGAAATACATTAATGCACACTCTAGCCTTTTTTATCTTCTCGCAATCCCCACAGACGACAAAAATTAGTCACGAAATAAAATAATTATTATATTCTCAACTCGTGTCCAAATCAGGGTCGGATCGAGGGATGGTATGAGGTCTATGAGCGATAAGGGTGACGGCCGACCGCGCCTGACACACCGTCACAGGGGTGGTTGAATGAAATGCAACAAAATGGTTGATTAATTTGAAGATTTTTTTTTCAGTGCCCCCAGGTTGTTATTTCGACATTTCTGATAATCTCTCCTGGCATGCGTAATTCTGAGGTTAAGGCTCCTGGAAGGCGGGGTTACGCTGCCCCGATGATACGAGAGTTGATGATGATGGTAATGATGCGCCAGGAGAGGCCTTAAATTAAACTTAATCTAATTAGGCCGGTATGATATTGATGATAATAATTGGCCAGATGGTGTTCGGGGACCGTTTGGGCCTTAAAGTTTCCTGACTTTTAACTTACAGGCGAAGAAAAACTCCGAAAAAAACTCACCCAGGAAATTTGCACCGGTCGGGATCGAATCCGGGATCGCTGCGTGGCAATACAACACGCTATCTCGAGACTACAACGGTGGACTACGAAGAAATGGTGGGATAAAATAAAATAATAAATTCAGTAAGACATGCGTTTTACAGGCATATTAAGTTGTCCGTTTGATATACTTTTTCCGCATATCTGGAAATAAAATATATGAAGCTAATTTAAGAAGTAGGACACATTTTGATTGACGTGGGAATTAGGTCTGCGAATTTCCCAGAATTCAATGCTTTGCGTGGGAAAATAGAGGGGAGAATAAATGTAAGTTGGCATTAAAAACAATGTGCAATATTGCATTTAATTTACACTGTCATTGCTGTTTGTTAGAGAAACAATTGCTGAGCAACTTTAACAAATACAAGCAGAGCGCGTTTCAGTTATTTTATTTAATTTCCATGGTTACGTGGGCTTCAAAGTTTAAAATCACTTTCGCTTATGTATGAGAAATATAGTAGTAGTAATAGTAGTTTCTGTCACTGTTCTTGGATGCATGGACCCTTCATGAAAGTGCGACACCGGACTTTTTTTTTGCTAAATTTCCTTAGTAAAATTATATTATTAATGTGGTGCGGGATGTAATTTTCTCTTCTTTTCTAGGGAATCCCTGTAGATTCAATTCTCGAGTTATCTTTGGCCACTATCTGGTAGCTACTCTTCTGAGTTTGTGATCAATCCATTTTCATTTACTGTATTTAATATCCTTCCAGATTTTAATTTATATTCGTTTCTTCAATAATTCTTCGTCTGATTATAGTTTTTAGCCACCAGATTTTCAAAATAAATCTCAGGAATCTGTTATATACCTGCAATTTTGATAAAGTGCAGTTTTTCTTTCCAAATACTTTTAACAATTGCTATTAAATAGTTTAAATTTAGTTTTAATTGAGATTTGTTTGGATCTCCATGTGGGTTGCAATTGTGAGAATACAGTTTTTTAATTTCTGTAGGGCCTATTAATATAGTCTAGTTCCTCTGATTTGTTTAACAAACCCAAATAGAGTCTCCCAAAAGTAACAAAGTATAGGTACTTGATAATAGAGAAAGAAACGATAAAAAAATAATATAGAGGCAATGTACATTTAAAAAATTACAATGGGCATAGAAACAAAGGGGAAAAAACAGTCAAAATAATTAATTTCAGTCGTTTATTATTAAAAGAAAGAAAATAATTGTTGCATTTGTTTATCTCCACTTTTGAGTTAGAGCATATTGATATTTATTTATTTATTTATTTATTTAACGATACTCTTTAACGGATAAGGTCATTAATTATTACCGTCGCAATTCAAATCTACGCGTGAAAAGAGTGACAGATTTTGCTCAGGCATATATTATTCGAGGCTTGAGGTTCTTTTATTCACCGTAATTCTACGATACGTAACCCATGGTTTAATATCCTTGCGGATTTTTAAGAACCGAAAAATACATAGCCCAGTTTGAATCAGCGATTCCCAGAGTATCAGGATCGATTGTGTAAGAATAAGTTTATAAATCGGATACTTGGAATAGAAACAGCAACAATTTATAAGAACATCTTACTTTCTTATAAAATAATTAGTATTCCTTTATTAGCCGATGTATAATATTTTAGTCGTTTTGAGTTGTTATAACATTTACCCTAGTGCACATCTTAGGAATGCATATGATATGGTGGTCACCTTGGTGCTTTTCGACGGCTGAAAACAATTTTATGGCACAGAATTCCTTCTTCCATTTCGTTGTTTAATTTTACTCTGAAGGAATTTAAAAATTCCACTGGCATTACCCGGACATGGTACCTCTAACGAAATTAACACTAGTAATGAAAATTCAATTAAGAATTTTTCTTGATCGTGGAAAAAAAAAAAAAAAGAGAAAATCCGGCACAGTTTCGTAAGTACCGTGTTTAAATCATCACTCTTTAATGCGAATTTCAAATATTCATCTTCGCCAATACGCTCGCCTAGGAAAATTTTGGGATCAAAGAAAAATAAACAGACAGGTGAAGGGAGAATACTAAATAACAATGATCTACATTATCCTTATGGGAAACAATATACCATAAGAATAGTTAAATCTCATAAGCAGCGATGGGCAGGACACGTGACATGAATGCGGAATGAGAGAGGGTCATAGAAGCTTATTGTAGGAAAACCACAAGGAAAGCGCCCAGTATGTATGCCAAGAATGTGTTCGAACCATCGATTCGAGGGAGATGATTTATACAGAGAATGATTAGAAAACATTAGCTGAGGATAGGGATGTATGGATACCTTATGTCCATTCGGCCTTGAACTTGCGGGTTCGATAGTGCCAGTTAGTTAATTAGTTAGAAAATTCGCTTGATTCATGGCCTTTAAATAAACTTATAAAAACCTTGAATGATATTCCTAGAAGAAACTTGGCTTACCATCCAGCTGCCTGTTTCACCTCATATCACACGTATTAATCACAGAGGAGAAGATCATTTAGCCAGCATATGGATGACATATGGTCGGCACATCGGGTCCTCCAGCCGTTACAACTGATTTTCTCAACTTGGAACCGCTACTTATTGTAACTAACTAACTCACTGCCATTATCGAACTCGTAGATTCATGGCCGCATCGTCATAAGCTCTCCACACACCCCTATTCTGAGCTAATGCTTTCCAATCATCCCCTGTATAATCTACTTCCCTCAAACCGTGGTTAAAGTTATTCTTCTACCTCATTCTTGGTCTACTAACGGATCAACTGGGTATTTTCGGAAAGACCAGTGGCACCTATACGCGTTTCTTAACGATTTTATTTTTATAGTGAAAGTTCGTCACTCTTTCGATCTATATACTTTTTTCGTCTGGCTTATCGTTTTCGACCAGTCCGGCATGGGTAACCTTTCGGCAGCAATGCTACCACCGGCATACCTCTTGAGGTCATTTAAGCACGCAAGCCACTCCACCACGACGTGGTAAAGATACCATGGAGGGTAGCTACCCAAATTCCTCATGATGCAGAGTAAGCTTCGGTTCCATTCTGGCCGAAATTCCGTGATAAAATGTCTTCCTTCATGGGGATTCGTCTTCCTTCATGGGGATTCGAATTAGCACACATTCCCATAGCTCTGCACCAAGGCATAATATCATAAACCGCTCAGCTGCGGCGCTGGACGACATTTAAGACAATATTTTCATAATATGTGTTCTACTTTAAGACATATGACGATCGGATATACTGACAGATGTAGGTTCATACGCAAACGTCAGATGTTTCATCTCAGTACGTTGAATTCCGGAAGTGGCTTAATTTAAAACTATTTAAAGTTTGTTTATGCTACATTTGAATTCCCTTTGGATCAGCCATAGTGACACCATTTGCTTCAAATTAAAATGTTTTTAGATATAGTGAGTACTGTCTCCAATATGGTGTTTCCAATGTCTAAAGAAACCTCTTCATATGTTTAGCTCCTTTCAACTATTTACTGTTTAATACAATATTATTACCGCTCATTCTGAAATCCTCCCTGCCTTTTGCTTTATTGTAAATATTATTCTGGCGTCATTGGTTACAGATATACATAAAAGTAAATTTCTGGAAAAGCAGGAACTATGAGAATGATGAGATGAGACCTATAATTAATAATATTGGCTCTCCATGTTACAATTCATCAAAATGAAATTTAACAACTTACAGCAATTTGACAACAAAAGCATTGACAATTCTTTAAAATTGGTAGAAGAATATTAACATATCAATAGAGCCTAATGATAGATTGGTTTCTTTCGATTTTGTTTCCAAGATTCCCAACACAAAAAAGTTATATATTTTGATAAAATGGCTAATTTTTCCAAAATTGAAAATAGAAGAAATAATAGTACATAATTTTAACAAAACTTTGTATTGACAACTCGCTTTTCACCTTCAACGAAAAATTTTATTAGCAGATTTCGGATTTGGCAATGGGCAATCCACTTTCACCATTTTTGGCTAATTTGTTTATGGGCTATCTAGAATGTCACATCACCAATGCTTATACATGGATATTTCAATGTTAGTACAGATATGTTGATATTTTCTCAGTAATAAATTCAAAATATACATAAGGTGCATTTAAATTATTTAACCTTCAAGACGAATCTGTGAAATTTACTATGGAGTTGGAGAAACATAATCAAATCCCATTTTTGAACCTGAATTTAATTAGGAATGAACATCAACAAAATATTGAATTCAATATACACAGGAAAGATACCCATACATATAATTACATTAAATCTTGTTTCAATCATATTGCTCATAAACATGTAATTTCAACAGTTTAAAATACGGATTAACGAACATCCCATTAAGTGAGGAAAATTTTAAGAAATACAGTCACATTTTAAACAAAGCAACGTTAAATTGTTTTGGAAAGAAGATAACAAATATGTTAAAGAGGTTCAAACAACAAAAAAAGAGACTTAAAGAATACACCACCCTACAACCTGATTCAAAAGAAAAGAAACAATTCAAGAAAATTACTTACCATCCTGGAACACGCAGAATATTAAAAAAAAATTCAATATTACATTATCACTGATTAACAAATTTACTCTGGATAATCTAATAACTATTAAAAAAGTTAATGTCCGAGATAGTAAAAAAATCTGGAATTTATTAAATTAGTTGCAGTGAGTGCAAGAAAGTATATATAGGAACAACTAAAAGGAATTTAGAAACTTGTTCAAAAGAACAATTTAGAAATATTAAAAATGATGAAATTAAAAATCGGCAATACAGCTCATAGTTTACTAGACAATCACAAAATTGGAAGAGAAACTAAACTTTAAAACATTTAGAGAAGTCTTCGAAATTAACAGTTTGGGAAAAGATACACATTCAAAAGAATAAATATAGAGCCATGCATTTTGATATTCTGTATTTCATAATAATAATAATAATAATAATAATAATAATAATAATAATAATAATAATAATATAATATAATAATAATAACAACATACTCAGAAGTAAAAAGGAAATAAAAAAGGAAATAAAAATATATACAGACATTCATAGTGATATTAGAAAACGAAGGTTAAAATTTTATGGCCATATTAAACGAATGAACTCAAATAGGCTTACAAAACAGATAATGGAATTCTACGAAAACAGAAGTAAAGCTCCAGTGGATACTATGAAGTGGATTGGTGAAGTCAAAAATGACTTAAAATTGGCAGGAATTACTAAAGAAGATATCCCAAACAGAGATATATTTAGAATTAAGGTGAGTAAGTGGAAAGTTGACCAAGAGGACAAACCGAAGAAAGAAACTGGAACAACTTGGACATATGATAGAAAACAAGCTCATAGGAATAGAATGAAAGAAATTTGGGCTCAAAGGAAACGCCTCTAAGTACTTTGTGTAGTCCTACATGGGCTCATCCACAATAAAAAAGTAATAATATAATGGAATAAAACACACAAGTAACAAAATAACTGTAAGAAATGAAATAGGAAAGAATGATGATTTCATGAAAATGAACAAGTTTACTTTATTGTATTATTATATTTAAAACTACAGAACATAGAAATTAATTGTGAAGTATTTAATAGAACTATAGAACAAAAGGAACTGCAGATATATAACCGTTAAGGTGTTGCAAGCGGGAAGCTTACAATAGCGGTTTGACCCGGGTGCAATAAATGTGCACATATTGCACGTGTACAACAGGAAACGGAGACTACATGAGGACATGGCAGACTTTTTTTTCGTTACTGCCTAATCTCGAAACAAAGTTCATAAAACTTTGTAGACCTAACTGAAATCTCGAAACATTACACTGGAAACATCAAGCTGGAGAAAAAAAAGTATATATATATATATATATATATATATAAAGTCCACGCTGTGGTCTCGAGGTAGCGTGCTGCCTTGTCACGCAGCGGGCCCGGGTTCGATCCCCGGTCGGGACAGTTTTTCTGGGTGAGGTTTTTATCGGGGTTTTTCCTCACCTGTAAGACAAATGTCAGGCAAACTTTAAGGTCCCCGAAATCATATGGCCATCATCATCATCATCCTTATCATTATCATCATCTTTCGCCGGTGTGGAAAGCAATGGGAAGCTACCACACCTACAGTTCCCTAGTAAAGCTGCAAAGCATAGCATGAAAATGCTATGATTGCAGTGAAAGACCTGCCCTCGGGCAGAAGTACTATGGATGGATATATATATAGATCTGGGCAACAATTGTCATTTCACTCCCAGATTTGAATAGCATCTCTAGTGACCCAAGGTATTAAAAAGTGATGTTAAATTCTACCTACTTCTTTAAAAAAAATAAACCCAAAGGAAAATCCCTCTGCTCGGGACTTCAGGCCGTTGACTCTGTACATTTCCAGGCTCGTGGAAGAACCTCAAGCCTAAATTGGCCTACCTCTTACACCCAGTCAAAATTAATAAATCTTGGTACAGGGAAGCATTTTCTTCATAGTAATTTTTTCCCCTCTATCATTCCCCATTCGTGCCATATGTGCTGTCCATCGCAATCTACGATATGCATCTGTTTTTTTATGACATTTTTGGTTTTCTCCCTCGACATTGGCCTAATTGTAACCCACTTCTGATGTTGGTGCACCTGGAAGGCGGAGTTGCGTTATCCCAATCATATAATGGGTGATAAATGATAATGAAGCGCCAGGAGAGTTCTTAACCTAAATCCCAGACCATGGACAACCACAGGAATAATTCCCTTTAAGGAAAAATGCCTATGGTTTGATCGGGAATCGAACCCGGGACCTCATGAACAGTAGTCAGAAACGCTGACCACTAGCCCGTGAGGCTGATCATGTAACTCATTGTTATGAAGTCTTCTCCATTCATCTTCCTGTTCTTCTCTCTTTGGTCCAAACATTTTTCCTAAGAAATTAATTCTTAAATACCTACTCGTATTTTTTTCTCCCATGAAGTAAGAGTCTATGTTTCCCATCCATATAATAAAATATGGTAAAATAACGGTTATATATATATATATATATATATATATATATATACATATATATAGGCCTATACATTTAAAATATAAACATAAGCTCAATTCTGGAAATGCATGCTTATATATATATATATATATATATATATATATAGTTTTTTTTTTTGAGGGGTTGAGATGAAAAGAGTCCTTGCAATATATATCAGCATGCATTTCCAGAATTGAGCTTATGTTAAAATTTTTCTGTACCTTATTTCTGTTTGTACTTATTGTTACTAGGTATTTGAATTCAGCCACATTTAAAAAAAATATCTCATTTTTCATGAACTGTCCATTACCATTAAATAAATTAATTTTGTGTATGACCATATTTTTAGTTTTATTGATACTTACTTCCACGGAAACAATTTTATGAATTGCTCCATTTATCTCGTGATTAGGCATTATAGAAGAACACATTAAAATAAAAGAGCATCATTTCTAAAGTGTGCTATCTTCAAGAAGGATTTTGCATTCTCAAAAGGAAATATGAGATGAAATTTGATCTTGGAGCACGTGATGGAGGGTACGTCTCGCACGTGTAAAAATAAAAATACCTTTAGAAGCATGGTCGTCAGTCTTTTGTGTCTATTCAATCATTTCTTAAAGCAATTATACCTTATTTCCGGTCTAGACCTTCGGCCGGTTTTACTCTATTCAAATTCTGCGACAAAATCATTTGTAAAACATGTTTTATAAAATAAAATAAAAAATTGGTTCAATGGATCTTAAACAAATTATACTCTGTAAAACGCATGTGTGTCGATGGCCCCAAGGGTCGTGGGTTTAAACGCGGCCGGGGTCGATTATTTTTTTAGAATGGAAAACTCAAAGGAGCAAGTCCTCCGGTAGGAATTTTATGGGAAATAATTTTAATATAAATGGAATGGAGAAGACTGTATAACAGTGAGCTACATGGTTTTTATAGGAAACCAGATATAATAAGAACAGTTAAGTCTCAAAAACTGCGATGGACAGGACATCTGGCACGAATTGGAAATGCGTGCTATTATGCATTACAGAGACTCTTGATGTCCCAACTCCTTTCAAAAAACGTTAAACTGAGAATAGGCCCTATATAAAACTATTATTCTACCGTTATATTATATGGGTGCGAAACATGGACTCTTACTTTAAGGGAGGAAATGAGATTACAGGTATTTGAGAATAAAGTACTTAGGAAAATTTTTGGACCAAAGAGAGATGAACAGACAGGTGAATGGAGAAGACTTACATAACAATGAACTACATGGTCTTTACAGGAAGCCAGATATAATAAGAAAAGTTAAGTCTCGTAGACTGCGATGGGCAGGACATGTTGCGCGTATGGGGAATGAACATGTACACGGAAGCTTCTTGTAGGAAAGCCAGAGGGAAAACGCTCAGTTGGTAGACCAAGAATGAGGTGGGAGAATAACATTAACTGTGATTTGAGGGAAGTAGATTATACAGGGGATGATTGGAAAGCATTAGCTCAGGATAGGGATGTATGGAGAGCTTATGTCCACGCGGCCATGAACCTACGGGTTCGATAGTGCCAGTGAGTAAGTAAGTATTAATGATAAATGAGAACTTGACTTAGCATAGTTGATTAAGGCAATATTCTACAAGCCGTGAGTTCGGGAGTTCGAGTCCTGGTAGGGTCAGGATATTTAATCTGGCCTAAACCCTCTAACGGCACCAAATATAGACTCGGCCTCTGACGGAAACGAGTACCTGGCATTTGTTCTGGGGGGGGGGGGGAGACTGAAATCTAATGGCGATTGTAAAAAAAAGTTGAATCCTTAACCTCCTCCTACTCCAAGGCCTCCTAAAGACATATACTAGTATCACTTTACATTTGCATTTTATTCGTACTTACGATCTATTTCACATTTCTCACAAACACAAATTACTTGACTGCTTAATAAGATAAATTAGGAGATGGGTCAGTGCCCCTTTCGTATGTTCCGGTTCTATGTTATTCTAAAGTGAATTATTTTAATTTTTTCAGACCACGATAAAAGTGTATGCACGATGTTTGCGACCAGACATCGAATACAAGACTCTGAGCATCACGTTCCAGACGACATGCCGCGAGGTGGTAACGTCATTGCTAAACAAGTACCGAATGCGGCACAGGGACCCTAATCTGTTCTACCTCACCATGGAAGTAACCGTCAGGAAAGCGGGTACAAAAGGTAAGTATGTTAATAATTTATATATATATATATGAAAAGAAAAATGAATGCTTGAGTCGGGATTTGAACCCGAGTCTCTAAACTCTGCACGATTAGCGCTCTTAACCAACTGAGCTACTCAAGTATTCCAACACAAACATACATTTTTCTTATATATGCAGTATTCTCAATTCACACAAGAGGTAGCGGGAAGTCGTTCCAACTGACATCTAGTGGCCAACATAACAGTTAAGCAAATTTTTAAAGAGAATATTTACTTTATAGCAGTAACGCTTGTATATATATATATATATATATATATATATATATATTGGTCCAATGTCACCAGTTTGTGTTTTTATAACATTTCTGGTCTTCTCCCCTGGCATTGGCAGAATTGTAATCCATTTCTTAGGTTGGGGCACCTGGAAGGCGGAGTTACGTTACCCCGATGATGTGATGGGCGGGAAATGATAATAAAATGCCAGGAGAGTACTTAACCCTAACCTAACCTAACCTAACCTAACCTAAACTTAACCTAATTCCTATGATCTGACCGGAAATCGAACCCGCGACCTCATGAATTGTAGTCAGGAACACTGACCACTAGCCCATGAGGCTGGTCATAATTAAATGTTCTTTATTAAGTTATTGTTTTACAGATTGTTAAAATTGGTTTTGTTTCTTTGTTCCCAATTTCCATTCCCTTCTGTCTAAGCAATCCTTTTTATTCCAATTCCCTTCATTTAATGACTTTTGATATAATTTTTCCAACAGTATGTAGGTCGTCCTCGTCTCATTCTTCCTGGTGGTATCTATTTTAAGATAAAATTATTAAAAATAATATAAAATTATGTAGGCCTACATTTCAACTGATAACTGGCCCCGAAAGGCCTTCATTGTTTAAAAATGTTACCAGTTCAGAAGACTATACGTATTGTATATAATTCTACATTATAATGTGTATATTGATTGTCTAATACGTCAATTTAATTTTAACATGAAATTTATTAGTATGGTTCCATTGTAATGAGAGAACTATCAACTATTGCATGCTGAAACTTATATTGAGATTTTTCCCAGACAAGTTAGTTAATTTTCATTGTCACTAATATCAGTCTTGATAATGGCGGCTTAGCTTTTGAAACGCGTCGACGATTTATTTTTAATCTTATTGTTTGGAGACTAGATTTTTATTGCTTGTCATTTTAGAATCTATGATTACAGAATTTTAATGGCAGTTAAGTTTTATTTTGCACTAGAATGTTTTCTTTCGTGATCTTACTTCCTCCAAGAATACTCCCTTCTTCCTATTTAATTTCTTCAGATACATCCGATATTTTCTTTCTGAACATTTATCTATTTTCTTTCTTGTTATTTGATATGCATTCTTCTAGTCACCCATAACGTTATTTTTTACTGTCTTAGTACTTCAATTCTGAATTTTAGACATTGATATTCATGTATTTTGAAGATTTAAACGAATATTTTAATTAATATACTTCGGCAAGCTATCTGCAAGTAATAGTTAATACAACTAAAGAGAAACATTTTTGCCTGAACCCGGATTTGAACTCAAGATCTCCAGCGCGTAAAGCGTCGTTTTAAACACCTGCCGTAAACTTTTCTTTTTAATTAGTGTATTTTTATGATACATTTCTCATTCAGCTTTTATACGTAACAAAAAGTCAGGAAATCACATTATAAAAATAAATTTAGATGTGAAAAATGTAGATTTTTACATTTTAATGGTAGTCTACAACAGCATACAACTAATCACCAAGAGGAAGAAGAAGTTTGGGAAGACCAAAAAACGATGAAAAGAGCAGCAATTTGGAGCCTGAACAGGCTATCAAAAAGCCTAAACCGTGACGAAGAAGAAGAAGAATGTTAGTCTAAAATGTAAAGGTGAAAGTGATTCCATTATAGGTCTTAGGAGATCCTGGATAATAGGTGATTGTGGCTCCCATCTTTCTAGACAGTCGGCTAATCAGCTCAGCTCTGCATGACGGCCACTTTATCCTAGAACTTTATAGTCATTTCTGTCAAATGATGATAATATTTTCAACGTCTCTCTTCATTTTCGTAAATCGTGAAGTACCGATAATCTAAGGTCGCTACTTTGCTGTAAATAAGTAAATTTTATTAAAATATCCACTTTTAACAAAAGTTTGTAGTGATATAAAGAATGTTCTGAAACCAAGTGTACGTGTATAGAGTAATCTAAGATGAATGTAGACGACAATTAAATTTGGGTACAAGGTGGATAAGAGACATTTTGAAAATGAGCTCTTCAAATGCTGAATCAACCTCAAGTCATCGTACCGCTAGAAGGTTTAAGACAGTTTAAAAATCTGGTCCCCATCGGGAATTGAATCCACGCTGCTGCCTCGAATCCAAACTGATGGTTGAATAAATTTTTTTTTAAATATATGTCAAAATAAGCATATTAGCAGATAGATAGTTGCAATAATGTAGTCCATGGAATCCTGTTGCTGTAAAGAAAGATTATTCATAAACTGAGTCAGCTGGGAACTTCGAAGTATTCAAACGCTTGTAGGACTGTAAAGTAAAGACCTAAAATGACCTTGTAGAGTTTATTATAGACCTATTATATATAGATTGTACCGTATTGCCTTAACTAAGTATGCTTCGACTGAACATGTCCCAATGATAGACCATAAAAGTAAAGTAAAGTGATCCCACAACAGGCCCGGAGGCCCATACATATGTTATTTCCATATCATACATGGGTTTTAGTTTAGAGTAACCGTAGAATAGCCTTGATTGATTAGATACTTAGATATGGGTAGGCGGACTTGTCTGTCTGGGGTTACTTTATGCGTGAGGTGTTGTGTGTTTATACACATTGTTATTCAGGGGATGTCAAGACATGTATAACTTACGCTTTCCTCTTCAACAACAGCCACATGATGGTGTTAATATTTTCCCAGGATAGCAATACCCTTACCAACAGAGTGAGATCGTACCTAGTGTTTTCAGAAAATCCCGAAATAAAATCGTAAAATTAATATTTTCCTCAATCTTTAAGACAAATAATGGATTGGTTTTAATGTACGAACCAATAAAGCATTTTCCCCACAATAAATGTTTGTACACAGTATACAAAAATAAATACCAATTAGATAGTATAACTGTCACAGGATTGATGATCGGGGCAAGAGGTATTATACCAGGATTCTTAGCTAAATTTTGGGATTTCTTAGATTTGGACATAGTGTATCTTTCTAAAATTGCAATCGCTGTCATTAGAGGATCAATATCAATTTTAAGAAACCATCTTTACAAAATTTCTACTTTATAGTATGTTTAGGGCCTACTTGAATTACAATTTGAAATTTTTAAATGTATTTACAAAATGTATTTCATCAATTTCGAAAATTGTCTGTTTCACATTGTCCTTGAGACAATGCTCTAATGAGGAAAATTGTATAATAATTATAATATTACCCGAATGGGCAAGTGTTCATGCTCGGGTGAAGTTCAGTTAGAACATTTATTACACATAATTAATTAAACCAACTCAATGGCACTATATGCAATTTTCGGCCTATTCATTCCTTGTTTTGAAGTAATCTATAATGATAATGATTTGACTTGCTAAATAGCGCCGTTAAAATAAAATACTAAGTACTGTGTCGACTTTTCAAATAATAATTTCATTATTTCTTTCATATTAATTTTTTTAAACCAAGACATTGATATTTAAATCATTAGTACAAAGTTGTATGTTGTGTGGTGCAGATACCTGGACTCTAGGTAGATAGCAAGAAAAAAAAAACCAGAGATGGATTTCTGGCGAAGAGCTACAAGAAAATCAAGAAAGGAGAAAATTCGGAACCAGAAAATTAAAGAAATGAGTGTTAAGCATAATATTATAGAAGTAATAGAAGAACGAATATCGAAATGGTATGGACATCTGCTGAAGAGGATGGAGAATAATAGAATCCCAATAATGATGGTGGATTGGAATGCTGAAGGCAGCAGGAGGGGGGGGGGGAACCCAGGGAACAGTGGATGGATGAAGTGAGAAGAAACGTGATCAGCAGAGACCTCAAAGAAGAATATGCTGATGATAGAAATCTGTGGCGGAGCAAAATACATTTAACTGAAGGACAACTACTGTAATGTAGAGGAAATCCTTAATATTTGTTTTTGTTTTGTTGCTTTTTAATTTTGTTCAGCTTATTACTTTTCAGGCACTTATTTTTTCTGATTCTCCTATTTTTATTTTAGTCTGCTTCTTTTATTTCTGTTTTTACTCAGTTTTAATTTCCTCTTCTCTTTCTAGTAACACGAATGAGAATTATTGTAAAAGTCCTTTGATTGTGTCACTGATTTCTATCAAACAAGTTTCAATGGTTCTTTAGTCACATCCAAACATAAAGTTAGGTTTAGCAGGTTTTATGTACTTCCAAGATGTTTTGTGAATTTCAAGTTTGATGAAGGATAGTAAAATATATAGCTGCATCTAACAAAGTTACGACACCATGAATTACCTGTGTCGTTGATTTTCAAACTACGTGCAACCACGTCATCTTCAAGAGTTAAATCACATTCTCCAAGGAAATAATAGTATATTCGCTGCCTATCCACATAGTTTAATATAATGATGAAATTTACTTTTATATGCAATGAATATTAAGTTTACAGAATACTGATAGAATAAGTCGAAGATAACATCGGTATATCATAGTCAAGAACTAATCAACGGAGAGAGGAAAATGTAGATTTTCCTCTTCCAGGAAATCCAATTAAAAAAGTTAATTTCTCCTCCATCGTTTATTGGACAACAGTAGTTTTTATTGTTAGACCAAAACATCCTAGAAACTAGATTGGGAAATCAAAGTCCACTGAATTATTAATCCTTAATACATCCAAGGAACTAGATTGGGAAATCAAAGTCCTCTGAATTATTAATCCTTAATACTTACTTAGAAAGTCCGCCGCTGTGGCCTCGAGGTAGCGTGCTGTCTTGTCACGCAGCGGGTCCGGGTTCAATCCCCGATCGGGACAGTTTCCTGAGTGAGGTTTTTATCGGGGTTTTCCCTCACCTGTAAGACAAATGTCAGGACACTTTAAGGCCCAAATGGTCCCGAACATCATATGGCCATCACAATCATCATCATTCATATTCACCTTAGATTAAGCTTACGATTAAGGACTCTCCTGGCTCACCACTATCATCATCATCATCACCCGTCATATCATCGGGGCAACGTAACCCCGCCTTCCAGGCGCCCTAACCTCAGAAGTGGACTACAATTGCGCCAATGCCAGAAGAGAACACCAGAAATGTCCAAAAAAGGACTATCTGTGGCATTAAAAAATACTTAGAATGGGGCACGCCGTACCATAGTTGGTAAAGGCAACAAGCTACAAGCTGGAAGATCGCGGGTTCGAGTCCCGATGAGGACAGAATTTTTAATGGCCTAACCGTTCTAGCGGCATTATGGTCCTGGAGTTTCCTCAGCCTCAACTAAAATGAGTAAACGTTATGTTCAGGGAGTAAATATGGCCGTCAAGAGAATGGAACACTCATATAGATAGAGAATAATAAAAAAGGTTAGTTAGTACAGCTCGAGAATTCATACCTAAAAAAAGATCGAAGGAAGAATTAACGTCATCTTCTAATGAATGGTCTCCTGTGTGATGATAAACAGGTCACGAACCTCGCAAAAAAAAAAAAAAAAAGGTAGTATGCCCTGTCAAATTAATGTCTTTATAATATCATAACTAAACACATTTCTCCTTAGACCAGTATCCTCTGTAGGCCCGAATATCTTCCACAAAACTTTCCGTTCAATCGATTATTAATTCGAGCAAAAATGCGTTTTTGACCGCATGGCACAGAAATTGAAGCCAGAATCTAGCAATGGCAACCCACTGTGCGAAACAGATGGACTCCCTGCTTTAGTAAGCGGAGTGGAGTGTGGCGGGACGCGGCGAGTGGACAGGTTTTCAGGGTCATCCATTTCACCAGATCAGGAGTTGTATTATTTTCCTGTAGTTTAAATGATAGATTTGGCGCTGGATTTTAGTGTCTCCTAGTTAAAAAGGCACATAATTTTTTAACGCGGCCTTGGTACGTCACAAAGCTTCTCTGAGAAAAATTTCAAGGTAGGTTTTGGCAAGCAATGGTTAACAGATTTCTTGTTTGTTATTAAAAATTCTAGATATACAAATTCCTCAACAATTTCTATGAATTAGGCTTATACCAGCTCATATTTCTGCATATGCTCAATTTTCACATTTCCAGATTATTCTAGAAATTATTGAATTATAAAATGAAAATAATCTTTCAGTTACAGATTTTGAGATTACTACAAATAAAAGAATTGATGGAGCTAGTGTAAGAAGTCACTGCTAAAAAAAACAACAAATTCTTTGCTTTGTTTATATTCAGATATTTTAATAATAAGAATTTTATCTTTAGGGTTTGCTGGGTTGGCTTTTTTCATTAATCATTTGATTAGTGCCCTTATTCATTTGACTGGAATGATCAAAAAATCAAGTGATTTTTTTCCTAGAAAAATATTGATTTTAGATGTTCACCTAGAAACTAAATCTTAAGTAGCTATATGTCACTTATATCACTTGGCCCATTTATACATAACGATACCATATTCCAATAATTGCACAACTTGGAGTATTTTTACATAAATTGTGTTTTCTTACAGGTGTCAGAACTGTTCTTATGCTGGATGAAGATGCCCGTCCCGCCGTGTTGCAGTCGTGCCACCCGCGAGGGGATTCCCGCTTTTCTCTTCAGACAAGACGGGGTGGTCTCGTCAAAATATACGACAGTGTTCTCATGTCCGGGGTATGTAAAATGCAGCATAGAGTGTCTGACTCAAGTCGTTAAGTTCCTGGTTAGACAACGAGATAGCCGTCGAAATATACGGTCAGCATTGAGTAGTTTCGCAGGTGGAAACAGGGGTTCGTAAACTTTTCATGTAATGTGACGAATTCTCCTCGTCTCAAATGTTTATGTTAAACAAGTGTTGTCGATCCGGCAGTTATTACGACATTTAAACCTTATATTGTTGTTATTATTTCATAACAAGCTCGTTGTGCGTAAGAATTTCTAGAATGAACGGTATTCTTTGTCAACCCCTAGTTGTGTTACACGGGATATCTACAACGTTGAATGAACGGCTAGAGTCAAACGTTCTAAACTTATTTAAAATATATTTTACATTCAATATAATATGTTCGAAATTGGTGGTTTTTGAGATGAGATACGGTAGTATTTTCATAGTCCTGAAAATCACAACAATTTAGGATCCTCTAGCGCAAATGACAATCTTTAAATTTTAAAATAACACTTATCAGTAACATTTTTAATCGATGCTCCAGGTTGTAATTTCAATATTTCGGGTGTTCTCTCCTGGCGTACTGAGGTTGGGGCGCCTGGAAGGCGGACTTTCGCTTCCCTGATGATGTAATGTGTGATGATTATAGTGGTGCGTGAGGAGAGTCCTTAATCCTAAACTTAACCTAAGGCAAATATAAATGTTGATGATTATGGTGGTCATATATTCGGAGACCATTTGGGCCTTAAAGTTTTCTGACATTTGTCTTACAGATAAAGAAAAAAACCAAAAAACCTCACGCAGGAAACTTCTCGACCGAGATTTGAATTTGGGCCCGATGAGCAAGAAGGCAACACACTACCTCCAGACCTCAGCAGTGGACTCTTATCAATAAGATCCATCCATAGTAATTCTGCCAAAGAGCAGTTCTTTCACTCCAATCCTAGCATTTTCATGCTATGCTTTGCAGCTTTACTAGGGAATTATATGTGTGGTAGCTTCCCGTTGCTTTCCACACTGGTGAAGGATGATGATGATGATGACCGGATAATTTTCGGGGACCGTTGAGCCCTAAGCTCCTGACATTTGTCTTACAGGTGAGAAAAACTGCGAAAAAACCTTATCCAGGAGGCTGTCCCAACCGGGCCCACTGCGTGACAAGGCATCACACTATCTTGAGACCACAGCGGTGGACATCAATAAGATATGTTACACAAAATAGACATATAATGTTGGTCAAGTTATTTTAGTTATACAGATACGAATGTTAAAAAGCTTTCCATTGAGACAACTCGCTAGACACTACATGCAGCACATGTGCCAGAATTCTATGACAATCACGTATGCTGGAATTTCCAGGTGATCATATTATTTTATTATAAGCTTGGGAGGGTTTTAATTGCAACATCATTGTTGTTATTGGTTATTACATAGCATTGTTTTGCTGGTAATATCAACTCCAGGTCAAGCTATATGGATATTGATACTGATTGGTTGAAAAAGAGGGGTAGAAGAGAATATCGGTCTGGATAGTGAGAGATGCACATCAAGGGAAGAATGTATTAGCACTACATTTTGTTCGCTGCAGAGCTATAGATCGGAGATTATTTCAGAACTGTCTGAGACCATAAATGGAAACAGAAATGTTTCCAATTTACAAACTATCATTTTTTGTTTATATTATTGAGAAGTTTTGATGTTTTTGAATGTACAAGATTTCCGTATGAAAATTGTAACTACCAAGTCCCCTCTATTATCCACAGAATAAATAAGTTTGGTCTATATTATTCTTACCTTATTTCTATTAGACATATGTTTCAAGGCATGTTTGCCTCATCTTCAATTGGTACAGACTGATTTTTCCACAAATTATCAGCCCTGGAACTCAACTTCTGCTTCTTCTTTTCGTGGTCCAAATAACTTGCTATTTAGGTTCTTTGACCCCAGTTCTTTGGACCACAGAAAGAGGGAGCAGGAGTTGAAATCCAGGGCTGACAACTTGGGAAAAATCACTCTGAATCAACTGAAGATGGGGCAAATATACCTTGAAACATATGTCTAATAGGAACAACCATATGAGGTAAGAATAATACAGACTAAACTTATTTATTAAGTAAAACCTCATAATGTTATTTCCTATTGTTTTTCAAATACATATCCACAGAAGTTCGAAATATGTATTCTAAATCACCCAACTTAGACAAAATGCTAATCTGATAATGAATTTTCTAATCAATTCAGAGATGATTGATTTAGTTGGTGGTATTTATGTTACAGAGTCAGTACAAGAGCCTGCTCATCTCGGACAGAACAACAGTGGACGAGTTAATACAAATCCTTCTGAGTTGTTACAACAGTAAGGAGCGAGTTGAACAGTTTTCCCTGTATGAAGTGTGTCGCAGCCAGGAATACCAGCGGAAACTTCACCCAGATGACTGTCCTCTCAACGTGCAACACTGTTGGACTTCTCCCAACGAGTTTCACTTCCTCATCAGACGTAACTTGGATTTCAGGCCTCGCAGAAAGGTATTTACACTTAAGATCATAGTTCAATCCGAAAGTGCATGTTCTGAGTGTTATTATTGTGAGAGAAATGTATGTATGCATTATTCCAATATACGATTTTTAAAACATAGTTACCGTTATTCTTCCATCACATTTTTGGGCTACCTACTGACACTTTCCATCTGGTTTACCTGCAAGAAGTTTCCATGCCACTCTTTCGATCCCATTTGTTCCACATGTTCGTCCTACTCTTCTTATTACATCATGATTCCCTTACAAATCATGTAGCACACTGTTATGTATTTTTCTCCATTTGCCTGTTTGTTTGTCTCTCTCTCTTTGGTCCAAAAATTTTCCTGAGCTCTTTTTTCTTAAATACTATTAATATTTTCTCCTCTCTTATATAAAGAGACCATATTTTGCATCTATATAGCATAATTGGATCAATAACCATGATTTATTTTTAGTTTAACATTTTTTTGAGAGAACTTGACATGACAAGAATCACTGTATTATCATTAGGGCAAATAAATATATAAATAAATAAAATACAAGAAGAGATACTAGACTGAAGTTTTATAAAACATTGGCAGTTCCTGCATTACTTTATGGGAGCAAAACTTGGGTAATGACCAAAAAATTGCAAAGTAGAATACAAAGCGCAGAAATGAATTTCCTTAGAAGAACAAAAGGCTGCACAAGATTGGTTCGGATGAAGGATGAAGATATAAGAACAGAGTTAAATATATATCCACTGAATGAGAAAAGGAACACCGATATCTTAAAAGAATTGAAGACTACGCCAATTTTTGGAATATATTAAACAGTACCAACTAAATTGGAAACACCATCTTGAAAGAATGAGTTCAAATCGGATCCCCAAAGCTGTTTATAATTATATACCAAGAGGACGAAGATCACTGGGCCGTCCTATGAAACGCTGGAGGGAAAATTTTCTATGGATCGTAACAGGCCTTGGCCTAATACTTGGAAGGAAGAAGAAGAAGAAGAAGAAGAAGAAAATCAGAGAATATAGAGAGAACTGGTTTACACATGTGGAAAGAATGAATGTAACAAGATTACCAAGAGCAGCATTCAACTACAAGCCAAGAGGTTCAAGGAATGTAGGAAGGCCAGTGAAAAATGGACAGAACAACTTTGAAGCGGAACAGGCAATTTTTGCCTAGCCCGTGAAGTGATGAAGAAGAAGAAGAAGAAGAATAAATAAAAAAAAATCTTCTTTGGGCCATGCATATATACAGCACTGCTTATTTTTAGTTTCAGTTCTTTACAGGGTAGACTTTCTTGAGCACCGCAACCTGGAATATGTTTTGTGCTATCCCAGTATAATGGAGATGAGTGGAATGAAAGTCTATTCTATGGTGTTTGTAAGTTTAAAGTTGTCTTCCAGGTCCATCACACCAGGTTCTACTCCCATGACACATACTGGCATTTTTGGGTTGGGCCCATCGTTGTGAGGGAGGACTACAACCATCCCATTGGTCCCTTCTGCACTTTATTATTGCTCAGGCTCTGAGTAATGTGGCAGCAACTTGATGGGCTGCCCACTAGATCCCCATCAAAATTTTCAACACCTGTGGATTAAATAATAGGAGTTAGATTATTCATGACTCACTTCATATTGTAGATCTCTTGAAAACCTAGGTTTCGACATGTTATGCATCATTATCAATTCTTTCTAACTGTTGAATCGTAGGTTCGTGATCCTATAGTTGATTTCTGCTCCCTCTGTTGGCTGACCAATGAACTTCCAAATCAAATTTTTTCTCTGGAAATTTCATCATTATCCCTGCAAGTATTAAGCCATGTGGCCTATTATGGTCTCAAAGAGGAATTTTCCTTTCAGTGCTTTTTTCAACGTCCCAGTGATCTTTTGTCTTTGGGGTAGTAATGAAGCATGGCTTTTGGAATTCTATGAGATGACATTTGTTGAAGATGGGCTTTCCAGTTGTTCTGGTAGTAGTTTTGTATATGGTGAAGAATGGGTTTTACCTCCAGCTCTTCCATAATTTCCTAATTTTTTTTTTTATGGTTCCACTTTGTATAGCCTGCTGTACGGTGCACAAATCACATCTCATTTGCTCTGGAAATTTCAAAATTCATTATTTTCTTTCTATTGTTGTGGGTGTAAATTTTCTCCCAAATTGTGGTTCCCTAGATTTGTAATAATAATAATAGGTATTATTGCAGCCAATGGCCATGTAGAAAGAATTCTTTTCATGTCTTACAGAAGTCTGTAATCGATGTTCCTATGTTTTTTTACATTGTAATAGGTGACATTGGTTGCAGTGCGACCCACATAGTTTGCACTTGCACTTTTCTTCTGGGTTATGACGCTTCACTGTCGTGCATATCCTGTGGCGGAAACCATGTACCGCGACTCTTGTCACGGTGTGTCTGAGGTCATATCTGGCGGCTGTCCATTCCCTGTAGATCATCACATCCATTGCATAGAACTCAGGCCATATCTGTTCTCTTTTCTCATTTAGTTCCCTCAGCAGTTCTTTGTAGATTCTCCCTAGATTTATCTAACTGTTTCAATAATTTTGCTTTTTGTTTCAATTCTGTGTTTTTTCTGACCATGCATGTGCAGCTATTGCAGATTTTTCTATTTCTTCTTCTCTTCTTCTTCCTTCCAAGTATTAGGCCAAGGCCTGTTACGATCCTATAGAAAATTTACGGGAAATTCTCGTATAAGACTTGAAAGCATAATAATAGTCCCTTTTCCCCATTTTTAACCTGTGGATTGTCAACCAAACTATGTTTCCTAACATGAGATGAGGTGAGGAGTAATACTAAATGAATGAATGGAGAAATGAAATGACATGAAGGTTTGAGGAGGGGGAAAGGAGAGTGTTAGTGGGATGAAATTTGGGAAATGGGAGAACTCCAAGAAAAACTGGAAAAATCCCAGTTGACCCTCTGCCAATATCCTGCTGGAACCTGCTTATATTAGATGTTAATCATAATTATCTCACTTCATCAACAGGATTAATTAAATCTTGAGAATCCACATAGGTTCGATATGAAATAAATTAGATTCACCATTTGCAGATCAATCATATATTCTTATTATGCAAATGGTTCAAATTAATGTGACAATTAAAGTGACTATAAATAGTACCAATTAAATCAGAAATGTTAATAGATTTAAAATAATTACAATACATTATATTTGTGTAGGGCCCATGGACTCCAGAGCTGCCATCTATACCGTCTTCCTCCAGGCAAAGCCAACCGGCTACCTCACAGAGTTCCCTGGCGATGGAGACTCCAACTAAAAGCAGTTCGTCGTCTTCAACCTATGCAGATTATGAAAATTATTTCTACATCTGAGCGTGTCGTAATTTCGGAAACTGTAAGTATTTTATATACCTACATATTCAATCTTACTCAAGGAAACCTGAATGACTCAGTGGTCTGGGTATCAGCATGTAAAGCTGAAGATTGGGGTTCTATTCCTAGTTCAGCCATAAATATTTCTCTTTACCATTGATTATAAGTGCTCATTACTGAATAAGCATGTTAAATTTGATAATTTATATTTTAGAAAAGGGAATCAAAATCTAGAACAATAATTAAGTTGAATTAGGCAGAAATGAATTGTTGGAGGTGTTAAGCTGGAATTTCTAGAAGAGATAAAATAAACAGTGAATGGCACATGCCAACAATAACTGCAGTTGAAACAACAGCCAAATCCTTCAGAATTCATACGAAAGAGAGAGCGGCAGCTGCTATAGTTGCCATATACGACATAGAAAACATCACACAACTGTCACTTGCAACAGCCATGAAACTTTTTGAGGCCAAAGTACTTCCCATCTTAACATATGGAATAGAAATCATTTGGACTGACCTCAGTTACGGAGACTTAAACACCTTAGAAAAAGTAAAAGCAAGATTCCTAAAAGCAGCAATGGGGATCTCGAAATTTGCTCCATCTAGACTTGCATATGAATTAGCATGGGAAACTTTCCTCGTGGAAGATCTATGCACAAAATTCCTGTTATCAGCTACTAAACAGGAAACTGCATTGAAGAAAATAAGACAAAACAAGACAAAAGAAATACCAGACAATTTTTACGCAACAGATGCAATGATCAATCGAGACTGGATTGGACCAAACAACAAGATACGCAGTGCAATAATAAGACTGGCAGTGCATGGATATCACCACAAACTCTGCAAAAATTCAAACTATCATTATCCGTCAAGTGACTGCGTGTGTAAGCTCTGTGATAAACCGTGTGAAAGATATCATTTCAGTGTCTGTTTAAAGAGAACACAATCGTTGCTGGTATACAGCAGAGACATAAACTAATGCACTTTTGTGCACGCTTTTCCTATTATTATTAAATTGATTTTTGGAGAAGAGCTGCCAGAAAATCTCGACTGGAAATAATTAAAAATACAGAAATTAGAAAATGGATGAATGCAGAAAGAAGTTTAACGGATGAGATTGAACACAGAAGGCTAAAATGGTATGGACACTTAAGAAGAATGCAGAATGGAAGACTTACCAAAGGCCATATATACATGGAAGATTGAAAGGAGCAGCAGAGAAAGAAGACCAACATTCAGATTCAATGAGAAAATTTGGTGTAATGGATGAAGACACAGAGGACAAAGAATGATGGAGAACTTAATTAAGGGAAATTTGTGAATGTGAATTACAAACTGATGGTCTGTAAGTCCGTAGCCATTTATGTATTTTTTAAAACTCATTATTATTACTATTAAGATTGGTTGAAGAAAACCTTCTATGATGAGGAAAGTTCTCAAAATTAATGAAAATTAAACAAAAGATGAATGTTCAAACTTCAGTTGTAGATTTCATTAAAACCAAACATTTAAAATGGTATCGACATGCCAAAAGAATGGCAGAATGCAGATTCCCAAGAAGAAGAAGAAGAAGAAGAAGAAGAGGATGGCCAAAAATAACATGGATTGATGGTGTTCTGAACAGCATGAGGGGAAAAAAAGGATTGGACGATGGACATTGGAAGGAATGACAGAGAGTTGTGGAAGAGGATGCAGGAACATGTTTTCAAACATTGTGAAACCAGCTAAATAAATAAATGTTTTACAAAGTATTTGTATTTGGTCACATAGAATACATATTTACATAGATTCAACCTAAATGACCCACCTATGTGCCCACTGTGCCAAGCTGAACAGGAGGATTTAGAACATGTTCTGCTGAACTGTATATCTATAAATTGTCATAGAAATACTCTAAAGTCACTGTTACCTCAAATTATAGAATGTTTAATTAAGAAGGTTCATTACGAAAAAGCAATTAACAAAGTTTTTCCTTTACCCAAAGAAAACATAAAGAAATATGTCGTAATGTCATACATAGGCCCACTTTCAAATAAAATATCTAAACACTTTAAAAAGTTGAACATTAATGTGGCATTTAAAACTAATAAAACTCTACAAAATATAATAAAAAACAATAAAACCAAAACAAAAAAAGAAAAATTATCAGGTGTATATAAATTGAAGTGTGGCACATGTGACAATGTTTATATAGGACAAACTGGTAGACCTTTTATCTCTCGGATAAAGGAACACATGAGAGCATATAACAGAAATTTAGAAAATTCAAAATATGCTAAGCACCTATTCCAATTTAATCATTGTTTCGATCCAAATTTTGAAATTTTACATGTTTGTGATAAGGGTAAGAAGTTAGATCTTATGGAGGCTGTAGAAATTAATAAATTTAAAAGTAGTAAAAAACTGTTAAATTCTCAACTTGATTTGAATGAATCCCCTTTGTTAAATTAAAAAATTTAAATAAATATTGTTGTATTGTTGCTTAGATCAGTTGGAACACAATTCATAATTTGTTAACATGTCTGAAGAAGGTACAGTGTACCGAAACAGCTGTCACTGAATTATATAATACATATGAAAATCAAATAAAACTATGTTTTATTTTTATTTAATTAATATATATGGATTTTCATCAAGTAAACACCAACTCAATTGATTATTTATTACCTCTAACCTTGGGTGAAACATTTCAATTCATCTTATCCACACCTAAGCTATGGACTATTGCAGAGCTTGTATATAGTTTACATAGGAAAAATCACCAATAAACTCTTCAAGTAGTGTAACTATGCAATGAAATCATGTCATCAGCTACGGCTGGAAACATGTAATGAAGAATGAAAGTATTTGTATATTATGGGTAATTGATGTAACTTATGATGGAAACAGCAGCAATATGGAGCCAGAATAGGCTAGTCAAAGACCCTATACTGTGATGAAGAAGAAGAAGAAGAAGATGTAACTTAAGTAAATGTATTTTAATATTTAATTTTAGGAAGTTATATTTTGAGGTTATTTTAATTATATTATTTTAGTAAACACTCTACTAAGGTCCGGTATAATGTTAGGTCGAGGGATGAGATGAAGTCCTTATTATTGAAGATCTGTGATATACAATGATGTCGACTGATCAGCCTGTCACACCATCATAGTGACAAATGAAATGAAACAAAATGGATGATAAGAGTATGAAGAAGTGGTGGATTAAAGTTTTGGCAGGGGAAAACAGGAGAAACTCTGAGGAAACCCCTGACTGAATTGTTTACCAATGAACCCCATTTGGAGTGATATATGTAAATCATATATATATATATATATATATATATAATGTGAAAAGTAACTTTCTGAACTCCATTATAATGGCTTGGACCTGTTCATTAACATTAAAATAAATATCTTCAACTCGGGGTCAGGTCGAGGGATGAGATGAGATGAAGCCCCTATATAGAGGTCTGTGAAAGACAAGGGTACCAGCTGACCATGCCTGATACACCACCACGGAAGCAGATGAATGAAATGAAATGAAATGGATGAGATGAGTATGGAGAAATGGTGGAATGAAATTGTGGCAGAGGAAAATGGGAGAAAACCTACCCAAGCTCCATAGCCTAAAAAACTTATGAAAATCAACAAAAATGAAAAAATTTGAAGATAATAAAAAAATCAGGAATATATCAAATAAAATGTGCAGATTGTGATAAAGTATACATAGGGAAAACAAAGAGAAATTTAAACATTAGAACTAAATAACACATAAGAAATGTAAAAAAAAGGAGAAGTAGAAAGATCTGCACTTGCAGCTCATGTTTGGACAGAAAAACACAAAGTAGATATAAATACAAAATTGTTAACAATTAGAAAATACCAATGAACTCACGATATGGGAAAAAAATCTATATACAGAAGGACAAGGAGAAAATTATGAACTTTGACATTTCTGGAGAAAGGAGCCTCATTACCAGGTTCTTTGGAACACAGATCCAGGGCCGACAACTTGAAGAAAAGAAGAAATCAGTTTGTGAAAACGCTGATGATGGAGCAACAGCTTTGAAACATATGTTCAACAAAACAATCACATGAGGTAAGAATGTTAAAAAAATACAAACTCAAATACCTTAGTTGCCTGCTACCGTAGATATCTCATTGAGTCAATATGTTGACCACATGTCATTCATGACATCTATGGGAAAATAAGGTAACTAAATTAACTTGGTCTAGTGAACTCCTAACAAAGGAGAGGCTATGGCTGAACATTGGGCTATGCCATTGTAGATAGGTTATAGTATTACCTCACCTCATATTCTTCTTCTTATTAGACCGGTTTCAGGACCTTTATTTGGTTCCAATCAGCCGCAGTGGACTAGTAGTTATGCTCCTTGCCTCTGGTCCCGAGAGTCATGGGTTCAAACCTGGCCGGGATCAATGGATTTTTTAGGATGGAAAAATCCAAGGAGCGAGTCCGCTGGGAGGGACTTTAAGCCATGGGTCCCGAGTCTGAAGATTTTCAGGCTCGTAAACAATCCTTAAGCCTGAATGAAAAGGCCTCTAAGCAAAATTTACCGAATTTCCCCGTCCTAGTACTACCTTGGTTTCCTAGATGTCAGTATGAGGCGGAATGCTGATCATGGACCACTCAAAATGACATCTATACAAATACAAGTGTAACTAAATTAGTCATCATCTGCATTCATGGATTAGGTCTGTTAACCCGTTCCGACTTCAGCCCATCCAGGGTAACAGAGTAGAACCCTTGAAAGAGGTAGTCCACTCCAGGGAGTAGGCGCCCCTGCCCTTTTGTGAGCTCCAGGTCCCACTCACCCAGTGGGTAGTACCTGGGTAGGGCCCTGTCCGCAGGGTTATGTGGGGAGAAGAGAAGTCCCCAAAGCCGTAGTGAAGGCAACTTCTCTAGGAGACAAACACTCCGAAATTGCAGTTCCCTGCCCTCCAGGAAGAGGGGTTTGGCTAGAGGCTGGTAAAAAAAATAATTTACTCATAAACTTCAACTAAATTAGTATGGTTCAAATTCTTCCCTGTAGGGGGGAGAGCACCTAAATCTCTGTAAAGGGAAAACATGGACTTACAATACAATACAATATTTGGTTCCATCCTCAGCACTTTCACAACTGTTCTTATGATGTCATGAAGAGCTGCCTCCTGCTCCCTCCATTGGTAAACTGAAGAACCTCCAAATCAAATGTTTTTTGCCTCTTCAAGATGACATAACAGTAGTTACAAAAGTACTGAGGATGGAACTTAATTGAGGTCACAAAACCGGTCTAATAACAAGATGGATATAAGGTAAAGTAATACAATTTTTCTTTAATAAATAATACTTCAGTGTGATTCCTAAAAAGTCAACTTCAAAGGTTCTCCATCATTTGTTTTAAATTTCATTATCGTTACATACATTATTGATAATGTACTGAACTTTCTTGTTGGTAGTTTTTGTCCTGGATATCTGATATAAAAACTATGTACCTTAGTAACTTAGTATTTTATGTATACTTTAGTAATTTATTATATATAATAATAAAAAAAATTCTGGCAAATTCCTACCAGGGAAATGAAAAGAATTTTAAGTACAGAAATGGATGTTTTAAGAAGATCAGCTGGAAAATCTAGAATGGATAGAATACGAAATAAAGAAATAAGGGAAATTATGGGTGTACAAGAGGAGCCGGACATCATAGACATTATAGAAAAGAAAAGATTGCAGTGGTATGGCCATGTCAAAAGAATGCCAGAGCAAAGATTGCCAAAAATAGTTATGGAATGGATCCCAATGGAAAGGAGGAAGAGAGGAAGACCGAAGAAAACTTGGATAGAAGAGGTACAAGCAGCTATGAATATCAGAGGAATGGAGGAAGATCAATGGATGGGCAGAGAGGAATGGCGTTTGGTTTCCGGAAGACGGCGGCAGCTGCCATGATACCGGATGATGATTATGATGATGATGATGAAAAAGAAATTCTTTCAAATGCAATAAATTAAATCCAATGGTCAGCATTTGAGATTCATGCATTCAATCTTGGCAAAGAGATGGAATATTTTCAGGGTCACAGCTTTAATTCCATTCCATTTCCTAATGTAAGAAACTTTTTTAAGTTCTGTTTCTGATAAATATTCCCCCCCCCTCCAAGTTTTCAATTTGAAGTAAACACTTAAACACGATGAAAATAGATAATTTTCTGTATGTTGAAACCAAAGAATATCCTTGTTATTGCATTTTTATGTGGATGGTGATTGATGGCAAGAAATGTTTACAAAATTTTGAGGTTGGTGTTTACACTTCAAACAATTCTCTTGACTTCCTTTAAAAATATTGAAGGCAGATGTTTTATTCAGAAATTGTTGCCAAACACAATATTGGTATTTTTATTATAAGTTTAACATTTTTCATTGAAGGACAAATTTTGGTACTTTGCCATATTTCCTTATATTTCTAACTCTATTTAACATAATTATAATAGTCATGAAACTTATGTATGTCAAACTTATACTTAATTAAGATACTGTAATTAAAGTTAGAATTGAGAGCAATTCTGAAGACAATAGCATCACATATAAATAAAACTGAGCATTATATCTAACCACATACTTATTTATAATTATTATAATTAATAAGAATTTAACAAGAAAAGGTTATATGATTACTGAAATCTGGGTACTTGGAACAAGATAGAGTTAAATAAAAAAATCAAAAGAATTTATAAAGGAATTAGAAAAATACCGAACAGACATTGCCATAATTTCAAAACCAAAAAGGAGAGGAAAGATACAGTATTAATTGGTAAACATTGGATAATATATTCTGGAGTAGAAAATGCATCATCATCATCATAGTACATTCACGAATTTAGGCCATTTGTTGACCTGTTTCGGCCTCAAGAGAAACACCATCCAGAAGTCTTTTGAGTGGACGTCCTGGTCTTCTTCTTCCTGCAGGTTGATATCTTAACATTAGTTTGGGTATTCTGTGATCTTCCATTCGATGAACATGTTGTATCCATCTTGACTTATAATCAGAAATTTTGTTTTCTAAAGATTCCATGTGTAATTCTTCTAAGATGTCTTCATTTTTTTTGTGATCTAGTAGTGTGTATCCTGCAGTCCTCCGAAGATATCTCATTTCAGCAGATCTAAGTCTCTGTATATCCTTCTGTTTCAACGTCCATACTTCGCTACCATACAAAAGAGTTGGAAGAGCCAGTGTTTTATACACTTTCAGTCTTGAATGCTTTTGGACTAACCTATGGGTTTTCCTGTCGACACCGCTATATATTTGTACATAATTTTGTGTTTCTTTCGTTCCTTTAAGTTTCTTCTTAGTCTCTGTAGTTACTGCAATATCAATGTTTCTATTTTTTAAATATACTGTCTAGTTCCTCTTCTTTTTCATGGATGCTTCGGACATTCCAGGTTGCATATTTTACAATATCATTGTGCCGTTTTCTTTTAACCATATTTCTTTGCTGTGGGTCGTCATATTTCAATTCCTTCTGGCTTTTTTCGTGTTGAGACTTGAAAGTAGTTTTGAAGTTCCTTAGGACAGGTTACTGGCCCGACGCTAAGTAGTCCAGTGGTGGCTGCTACCTTTTAGTCTCTGGACAGACATTAGGATACCGCATTTACTCAGTACCTGATGGAACGGTTATACCGCCGTGACTCGGTCCTCAGAGCCTCGTATGTGAAAACAGGTTGTACCACGAGAAGGTGAGGATGAGAATTGGGTAGCAGAGGTTATACACACGTCACTACCCCTTACAATGCATAAGGAACTAAACCAGGAATTTGAATATTAATTAAAGAAAATTGGAGAAGGAAAATTTTATCTTATTCATGGATAAATTACAGAATAGTTACATAATTTATTTTAAAAATATACTAGGAAGTAACAATAAGAGGTTTATTTAATAATTAAGATATTTGGTCTGTGTATTCTTACCTCTTATGGTTGATTTTGTCAAACATATGTTTCAAGGCTTGTGAGCCTCATCAACAGCGATTACAGACTACAGACAGTCAACAAAAACAACCATAAGAAGTAAGAATACACAGATCAAATATCTTAATTGGTTACAGAATGTTTAAAAATGGGGGAAAATGATTTGGTATTGTACCTTTTCCCTTCTTTTTGGTTTATGAAATAATGGCAGTGTCTATTTCACATTTTTCTAATTCCTTTATTAATTTTTCTGATTTTTTATTCATTCCTCTCATGTTTTTCAAAAAGCAAGATTCCAGTAACCATTGAACTTTTTCCGTCATTTGTTTATTTGTTAATATAAAATAGATATAATGTAACTTGGGGGTATTGGACATTTAACTGTGTAACAGAGTTGAGATGTTCCTATGTTTCTGAGCTCATGCTGGCTTAGAAACATCAACAAATCTTAATCTTTCTAAAAGATGCAAAACTCAGTGTCCTCAAGCCACATTATGGATCACCATAAAAGCCTTAGATTTAAGAATCATCATCATCATCCTTCATGGATTAGGTCTTTGTCTGTTCTGATCCCACATCTGTTCAGCCCAGCACTTTCTTGGTCTTCCCACTGATCTTTGTCCTCCAGGATTACACATTAGTGCCATCTTCAGTATCCTATCTTCTGTAATTCTTTGCAGATGTTCCTGTGTTCTTCTATTTGTTGAAGAAGTGGTTGTTGTTCTTTTAGTTCCTCTCTAATATTCTCATTTCTAATATGTTCTTCTCTTATACAAACTTTCACAGCCCGTAGGAATCTCATTTCCGCTGCCTGAATTTACTTTTTTGTCTTTTTCCTTCAGGACCCAAGCCTCACTTCCATACATAGTCACTGGTAATGCAATTGTTGAGTAAAATCTTAGCTGCATATCTTTTCTTACTTTTTCCTCAGTGTTTGTCTGATTGTTCCACGAATATGTTGAAATTCCTGTATTTAAGATGAAATATTTAAATTAATAATTGAGTTAAATTTTAACACATCACCTCAAAATTATTGTAGATTTCTCAAAGACTTCTGCATGTTATCTTCAGCTCCATCTAACCTTCCTTTAAATATTAATAATTAAATATTAATTTTGTTTATTTGTAGGTGTGAAATCTAGTTGTGCTGGCTGTGAGGAGAAAAGGAACTGGATGATGCAATAGGAAATTAATAATCTGAAGAGAAGAACAAGTAGATGGAACATGGAAGCAGCTACAAGTTCAGGAGACGTCTATGTGGCGTAGGAGAGGATGTGAAAGTCAATACCAAAGTATGAATGTCATGTAGTTAAGACTATTTGTAAACAAATATAATATATATATTAAAATTTGTAGAGTCACTTAATGCAAAAAATAGAGCCCCTCCCTTAATTCCGAGCCAAAGTTTTTTTGGATGAAAATAATTATAACTTTTCAGCATAGATTATCTTTCAATATAATCATTAAATTCCAAATAAATTATAATCTCAGTTTGAATTTTATACTACTATATTTTCTGGCATAAAAATCACTACTGTATATAAGATGCACCCAAGATATTTAATAAAATTTTCTAGAAAAAAATGTGAACTTGCGTTTCATGAAACGGCAGTGCGGTGACACATCACTTTTAAAATATTTGATGTCATGCTTAAAGGCTACTTTGACTGTATGTGTACAAATTACTTTTATTGAAATGGCAATACCACTTTGCCAAATTTCTTGAAGAGATTTCAAAATTCAGTCTCTGGTTGGCTGGCCACTTTGTATTTTTTTTACGCAGTACAATACCTCTTTCCACTACACCAAGTTTTAATTAATTTTACTGTAGGCAGAGGTTCAAAATGTCTTCCCTATTCCCGGGTTGTTCTGCATGTTTTAAAACCTGTAATTTCTAACTTGATGTACATGAATATCACCTGTTTTTTTTTCTCATCAAAACTATGAGAAGAAATCAAACTGAATACAAAATATCTCAATATGTCAACCCAATGCTGATAAACACCAATAACTGAATATTCAGATAAGGTATTATAAAACATGAAGAGGAAACCCCATTCCTAGCCAGTGACATGCTAGAGGTCACATGAAGGTCACACATCTACTTGATTGTGACATTAACTGCTTAAAAAGATCTGGAAGATATAAGGGAGTGTGTGTGACTTGAAAAGAGGATGACAATCTTTACCTTTGTTATATAAGACACACCCCATTTTCAATATGAATCCTTAAGATAAAAAAAGTGTATCTTACATACAGGAAAGTACAGCATATTTCTCAGCTGGGTGTGTAAAGAAGGATATATTTATCAGAGTTATATCTCTGATGCTTCATTGAACCAAGAATTCCAGAACTCTGAGTTACCACAAAATACAAAATGAAAGATCTCGTCACAATTAACAATAGTGTTTTGTAGACTATAATGGTCAGGACATGTGGCATGAATGGGGAATGAAAGAGGGATATGGAAGCTTCTTGTAGGAAAACTGGAAGGAAAATGCTCTATTGGTAGACCAAGAATGAGGTTGGAGAATAACATCAGTCATGATTTAAGGGAAGTTCATTATACAGGGAATAATTGGAAAACATTAGCTCAGGATAGGGATTGCTGGAGATCTTATGTCCATACGGCCATGAACCTATAGGTTCAATAATGCTAGTGAGTTAGTTAATTAGATTATTACATTGAAATCTATTCCTGATCACAGCATCCTTCTTGGGTGTATATGGAGTTGGATGAGTTTAAATGACAATTTTGTTTGTTGCATGGGATGTTACGACAGTTTACTTCCTGCTGCCCTTATAGTATATTTTTCTCCCCCATGAAGATCGAAAAGAGTTTCTTCCTGCATGAACTGAAACTGACCTCTCCATCACAAATTTGTAACTCTTCCATATGTCACTGAGCCATAACAAAGAAAAATCATACTGTAATTGGAAAATATTGTCCACATCATTTTTGTATTTTAGATCCGGCTTCTTACAGGTATCCAACCAATTTTGCATTTAAATTCATGTAGGTGACTCTAGAATAATCTTCCCTTTAATATCACCTTTACATTTAAGCAAATTTTATCACCACACCTCATGTTCTTCTTCTTCTGAGACTAGTTTCAAAACCTTCGGTTCCATTATTATCAATATTTTCACAACCATTGTTATGTTGCCTCTTGCCCCCTCTCTTAGTAGACTGAAGAACCTTGAAATCAATTAATTTTCCCCTGGGAATTTCAATGTTCATTGATTTCTCCTTTGCAATTTTTTGAATGTAGATTTTTATATGAGGAGATAGAATTTTACATTCACAGTGTTAATTTCTAAAAAGTTCATCTTTACATTCTTTATTTAAAAAAATTGATACAAAGGAATATTGGCATCCTCTCAATTTTAGACAGGTATAAAAAGTTAGATCGGAAGTTTGGACAATGACACAACAATATGCCAACAGAATAACTGCAGTTGAAATGGATTTTTGTAGAAGAGCTGCCAGAAAATATTGACTGGAAAGAATTAGAAATACAGAAATTAGAAAATGAATGAATGCAGAAACAAGTATAATGGATGAGATTGAACACAGAAGGCTAAAATGGTATGGACATGTAAAAAGAATGCAGGATGGAAGACTACCAAAGGCTGTCTATGCATGAAAAATTAAAAGAAGGAGCAGAAAAGGAGGACCAAGAACAACCCGGAAGAATAACATTCAGAATTCAATGAGGAAATTTGGTGCAACGGATGAAGACACAGAGGACATAGAACAACAGAGAACTTTAATTAAGGGAAATTTGTGAATGTTTGTTGCATACTGATAGTCTATAAGTCCGTAGTCATTTATGTATTTTTCTTAAAACTCATATTAATTACTAAGATTGGTTGGAGAAAACCCTCACTGATGAGGAATATTCTCAAAATGAATGAAATGAACGTAAAATGTTATATGATTATGATTTATATTTTGATTTTATTGTTTCAGTTCTTATTTGTTTTACAAAATTAATTTGTATATGCCCTCTTTGTCTATTGGGGTCATATTTGTCTTCTTATCCAAACAACTTAGGGTCGAATGTTTGAACGCATTAGACAGTAAAAGGCGTTCTCTGCTGATAAAGTTTTATTCAAACACATTTTTCTTACTCAGAAATCTATTCACGCGGTAACAATTGTAAAGCTACCTGACAAGGTACCTTAAGATCGTAGCTCAAGATATAAACTTATTTGAAAATCCCGAAGGGAACCGATGTAGTTTGAAACTTATCCAAGATGTCGGACCTTGAAGACTTCGATCATGTTTTCGGTATACGCGGAGAAGAGGAATTTGATAGAGTCTACCAAAGAATTCAACTGGAAGAACAGGAGAATCGGCGTAATATTGCGCGTCGCAGACGTGTTTGTATACGGTATTATTTGCGGGATGCAAGTATAAATGCATTCCTCTATAGCAGACGAAAATAACGGAAGTGGTTTTATCGCTGAGAATTCTGGGTAATTCGTTGCCAATATTACGAAAACGTCAACATTCATGCATGACCGGTTAAGGCGGCCGTTAATTCGATCTCAGCTCACCAGTGATTGGAAGTAATTTGAGTAGAGACTAATGTATTTGCATGCGGCCCTTAATGTTAGTATTTAAAAATATTTTGTTTTCTACTTGAGATGAATGTTTTATTTAGACAATAAATAATTTTTTATAGTTTTATCATTATTTTGCAATTGATTATTTCCAATTGATTTCTTAGAGTATGTTGAATCAACTTCTAAAAACAACATAATAATAATAATAATAATAATAATAATAATAATAATAATAATAATAATATTCAACTTTTATAAGATTCATGATATGTTCCATTGAGGTATTATTCAAAATTAAAGTATAAAATTATGAAATATTTACCAACAAGGTCCGTCTCCTCAACTTTATTAGTTATTTATCTGTAGCGCTTTCGGGACTAGTCCCATCATCAGCAGGATTCAAAACTGGTGTTTCACTGGAGATCTGGTAGAGGGGGTTACCGGTACTTGGTTTGTTTTCATTTATCAGAAAGCGATACAGATAAATAACTAATAAAGTTGAGGAGACGGACCTCGTAGGTAAATATTTCATAATTTTATACTTTAATTTTGAATAATAATATTATTAATGCTTCCTCTAAAATATCTTTCAACGACAAGATATATAATTTACCATAATTAAAAGCACACTTCCATTCTATTTAATATAAGTACAATCAGAACCTTACAAAGTACATTATAATTAAGGAGTAAAAAAATATCCTATGCTGAAAAGTTAGCCAAAGTTATATAGTATCAATTTAGAATGATGAAAAAATTGTTTAAAATTTGAGTAATATTGTATATATGAGTTATAATTCTTTTGTAAATTAATTTTATAGAAGAAATGGGTTATAAATTACCCATTTCATAATCCTTGGAGCGTTCATCTAGTTCTTAATTTGTTCATGTAGTCATAATGTTAAAATGTAGCGGATTACATGGACCAGGCAGTACAAATGGATCCGAGTGCAACATTAGTGCTTGTGGCAGTTATTTAGTGTCTGTATCATAATCCGTGTGCAAAATAGGTTACTTTGTATTTAAATCAGATATGCTGAAGTAAGTGTTTTGTCAAGATATATGTGTAATAAATTTTTATAATTCTGTGTACAAATGCTTTAATAGATTTTTATATTCAGTGCCCCAGGTTGTCATTTTGACATTTCTGGTGTTCTCTCCTGGCATTGGCTTAATTGTAACCCACTTCTGAAGTTGGGGTGCCTAGTAGGCAGAGTTACGTTACCCCGATGATATGATGGGTGATAAATGATAATGAAGCCCTGGGAGAGTTCTTAACCTAAATTCTAGACCATGGGCAATCACAGAAATAATTCCCTTTAAGAAAAAATTCCTATGGTTTGACCAGGAATCGAACCCGGGATCTCATGAACAGTAATCAAAAACGCTGACCACTAGCCCATGAGGCTGGTCACTTCAACAGAAAATAATATACCATATTTATTCACATAATTGATGCTACTTAGTTTTCACTTAAAATTTAAATGATATATTTTCTGCTTAATAGGCACATTGCATTATTAAGACAACTTGTCTCAAAAGTTCATATTTAAAACTGTAAAATTAGAAGAACTATTTATGTTTAATTTCAAGATTGTAAACTATGTTGCCTGAAAATTTTAATTTGATTGGTTCTTTCTAACACACAAAATATATTGGTAAGCCTGCTTTGTGACCAACACGTATATATATTATCTTGTACAGCTGATGTTAGCTATTGATAGTGAACTTCGTATGTGTGAGACAATATATTAGTAAATTAATGAGTCATTTTTACATCTTACCTCAAATTTCATGTTTCTTTAAACACGGGGTCTAGTTTTCAAGAGAACCATCTCTTTCATTTTCAATCTATTAATAACTAATAAGAAATTGAACATCCCAGATAGCAAAAAATTTGGAATTTATCAAATTAATTGTAAGGACTGGAATAAAGTATATATAGAAAAAACAAAAAGGAATTTGGACACTCGCACAAAGGAACACTTTAGAAATATTAAAAATGGTGAAATTGAAAAATCATTTATTGCAGCACATAGTTTGTTGGAGAATCATACAATTGAAAAAGAGGCCCAACTTTTATAACATTTGGAAAGACCTTTAGAATTGACAATTTGGGAGAAGATATATATTCCTGATGAACGTGACCTCATCTCGAAGTTCATCAAATCAACACCAGATGGCAACGTTATTGATGGAGATTTCAACGAAAAGCCGGTAGTCATAATGTCGGTTGAAAAAGAGAGAGATGGTTCTCTTGAAAACTAGTTCCGATGTTTAAAGAAACATGAAATATGAGGTAAGATGTAAAAATGACTCATTAATTTACGAATTAAGAACCTCATAATGTTATTTCCCATATTTAACTATGAATCAATTCATTGTTTATAGTAATTGTTGGCAGTTACATCATTAGTATATATCTATCTATCTATCTATCTATCTATCTACCTACAATGACATAGCCCAATGTTGAGCCTTAGCCTCTCCTTTGTTAGGAGTTACTAGACCAAGTTAATTTAGTTTTTATTTGCCCATAGATGTCATGAATGGTATGCAGGTAACATACCAACCCAATGAGTCATCTAGCAGGTAATTAAGGTATTGCTAGGATGATGAGATTGGTAAATTTTGTTTAGAGGCTTCTTCCAATTAAGTTCATTCAAAGTTTGGAATTGTTTATTTCTGTAGTATTTGCATGCACTAATAGAAAACTCACTCTCATCAAGGTGACAATAAAATAGCAGGTTACAATCATAGAGTAACTATTTATATATCTTGATATGTTAAGAGTTGTTGAGTATAATTTATCCAATTTGGGGTACTTTTTGAAAGGTTACAATAGACTTCTTGATTTAAATCAAAGGGTATTTTGTGCCCTAAACAATAAAATTACATTAATATCTAATATGATACATCATAAAACTTCTATAAATCAACAAATTACATTAAAGTTTTTATAATTTTACATTTTGGTGTTTATGTGTTGATATATTTTGTTGTTTGTTGTATATTGAGGTGGATTAAATTAATGTTATTACCTCACCTCATATCCTTTTTCTTCTAGACTGCAGTTTCAGAGCTTATCTCCATCATCAGTAGCCTCTGGTCGACTGGTGTTATGTCATTTCTTGGCCGTTTTCTTCTTTCTTAACGGCCAAGAAACGACATAACACCGGTCGACCAGAGGCTACTGATGATGGAGATAAGCTCTGAAACTGCAGTCTAGAAGAAAAATGATATGAGGTGAGGTAATAAAAACATTAATTTAATTCTTAAATTAAACCTCATAGCATTTTTTTTTTTTCCCTGTGAAACTTAAATATATTGAGGTGGATATTCTTTATTATAAACCCAAACTGGATTTCTTAGGCTTAAAGGACCTTCGGGACTTGGAAAATCTGGTAGCGTTTATCTAGCCGAGCGTTAGTATGAGGATGTACAGTTATACATGTTTTGAAATAAACAAATGGAGTCTTATTTTAAACTATTTTATTACTAAGTATAAATAATTAGAATCCCTAAGTATTCTAGCCCTAAATAGCTAATCTAAGCCTATATTAAAAACTACAGTACTTTCTGGGGTTTGAGAGAGAGGGGGTTGTGGAAGTTATAATTCTACCCTAATCTACATGTTTAAAAATGTTATATCCCTTTTGAAAATTTAATATCAAAATAGTTAATTGTACTTGATTAGATTTCGAAGATCCGGAATACATATTAAGAAAAATGGTAGCTTACTCACCCATCAACACCTCTGGTTGTCACACATCAACAGACAGACACGAGACCCTCACTTCTCAAGTGTTATATACTCAATTTGACCTCTAGTTACCCTAACTGTACGCACTAACATTCCAATAAACTAAATGTAGGGATGTTTACAGTTAGCTATGCAAACTTTGCTCTGAATTATATCATGTCTAAACTCTATTTCAACAGACTTTGCTTGAATAATTAAAATAATCTATAAAACAATAAAAAATCTATATAAAAGACTATGTATTCATAACATTCTTATTTTTAACTCTTATTTTTTGTGCGTTTTTCACATTTTTATTTTTTTTCATCAGAAGTTTCCTTCTAATTTTACTTACCATTGAGGATTTTTGTGTATAATTATAATGATATTTTTGAAATTACGCTTTTTCTCAGAATTATTTTAGTTCTTTATTACTGTAACCTGTACGCCTTACTATTTCAAATTTTCTCTAATTTATAATAATTCAGCTTTTATTGTTATTAACACATTCAGTACCAGGCACTGAGTAGGGCATTTAAACCCACAGGCCAGCCATTTAAATATCCCAGCTACCCTTTTCGTGGCACTTCACAAAATGGACCATTATTCACAAACTATTAGTCCTAGAAAATTCAAATTTTGTACATACTTAAAGGAGATATCCTAGTAGGATTTGATGGTGAAATAACTTGGGTGATTGACATCACATGGTATCGGCGTATCAATTTCAGGAAGTGGAAGTTCATCTTCACTTTCACTTTGTGAATCTTCTAATTCAGGAATCAGTTCATCACCTGAATCATCATTATACAAAATATTCACTAATTCTTCTTCAGTGAGATATTTTTCTTTCGCCATGGTTTCACTCACGCACAAACAACAGCGCGATAACGAGAAACATATATGACTGCATTGGAGCCTGGAGGCAGGTTTGGATGAACGAATTCCATGTGTTGTTTGTTTTAAAAATAAAAGGGGATTCACCAAGGTTAGACGTGTCAAACAGGAATAGAAAATGTACATTTACATGCCATCTATAATCTCCAAGACATACTAAGCCAACACAATATTTAGGCGCTGAATATAAACGTGGTTTGTTCGCACCCGCTCTAAAACGAGTTAACTGACTGACAGCCGCATTCATGATAGTCTCGTTAAATGCCTTAACTGGTTTATGGTACTGAATGTGACACATCTGTATTTAATATATGATTTACTACTATCTATATTATTTTGTGAGTTCAAAAACATTACTTCAGCATGTTTGATTTTTATAAACATACAGCATTTACCAAAGCTAGTAGATAAAGCTTGCAAAATTTATGACATTACATCTTCAGTTTGTGTGCATTATTTTGTGTGTGTGTGTTTGTGTGCAGTTTTATTTTAAATGTAAATAAATATTATATATTTTTGTATTTAATTGTCAGTTTTGTTTGTAAAATCCAAAGACTTTTTTGTTGATGCATTATGTGGGTATAATACCAATATTTAGTTTGATTTCAGTGTTACTTTTAGTTGAATCATTGTGCTCCTAATTAGATTAAAACATTTTTTTTTTTACTGTAGGACCTGTGGAATATGTTCTACATCTTTGTGGGACTCCCTTCCAATATACACTATAAATGTAAATATACCAGTAAATAACACAAATTATTTTTAAGCAAGCAGTATAACAGTTTTTATTCACTATTAATTTATATCAAGTAAATTGTAGTTCATGGTATTTTATGATGATCTTGTAGAAGATTTCCGGGCTGTTGGCCGTGGTATTGAGGCTTGTAGTTCCCCAACGTTTCGCCAGAGTCTGCGTCAGGCATCCTCAAGGGTTGTCTTGAGACTGACAATTTTGTCGACTACCTGCTCTATTTATACATCTATCCACGACGTGTTCTCTGCGCAGTCCGTTACTTCGTAAATTTGTATTACCTTGAATATATCATGGTATTTGTTTTTTCTAAATGTATTTACAGAATTTTTTTTCCTTCTTTATTAAATTAAAGTGTTTTAAGACAAAATTGACTCCTCCCATATTTGAAAACATTTTTTGTTGAATTAAAAGAGAAAGCAGTTTGATTAAGTTATTTTTTCATTTCTTAAAATAAACTATAAAACTTTATTTACACCAAAATCTTGAATTATTTTATAAAATTATAATATATTAATTTACCATTAACATAAATTTATGTTCAGTCTGACATTTAATTCTATGAAGACAGATTTAAACGGAAATTTGAATATAATTAACATTTAGAAAATATTCATATTATGCAAATCTTGAAGATATTATGTTTCCACAGATTGAGAAACATTAAATTTGATTGTAAAATTATTTGGCTGCATTAAGTTTTTTATTGTTCTGTTGAAGGTGTAGTTTCTGTTGCTGTAACTATTTTATAAAATTTATGTTTGCACAAATATTAACTGTATGAAACGTATGAATGAAAAAGTATATCAGAAATTGTTTTTGAAAGATTAGACATATAATGCAATGTAATTTTGATAGCTTACCAAGTTCCTTGTAAGTGAAGATTGCCTAATGTAGATGTAACAAATGCATTGTTGTGTGAATTCAAAATAGTGTAGTTTTCAACTCGTGTGTAATACTGAATTTGTTCATTTATGCTATGTTAGAAATATAGTATTAAAGTATGAATGCTACTGTTAAAACAAATATCAATTACCCAAACTACAAAATAATGTTGAAAATCTAATATCAAGCTATACAACATCAAGCTATGCTTTGAAGTTTAGGAATGCAAAAATACAGATACAACGTTTACATTTAATTCGTAGTGATTGCTAAAAGGATGTATGGAGAGCTTATATCCATGTGGCCATGAACCTATGGGTTCGATAGTGCCAGTGAGTGAGTAAGTAAGTAAGTGATTGCTAAAGAGGGTAGCTTGAAAATAAAAATTCTGATATTATTAAACCTACATAATTTGTCGGCCTTGCCTAGATGATAATTTTTTATGTCAGCTTGAAAATAAAATTATAGAAAGTTCACAATGTTTTGCTATTGATGACATGTAGATGCTATTCTTAAAAAAATATAATGTACAGAGTGTCCCATTCAAACCTCCCACATTTTAATTAATCATAACTAACAAAGTGTGTGGAATTATGAAATGAGGCCGGTATTGAATGAAAGAGGAACTCAAAGAATTTTCATTGTCATACACACCAACACCTCTGTATGTGCACCATTGGAGCACAAACAATATCAAGTTCGTATTCGATTTTGTGCCACATTCTATCTAACATGTCCATTGATACAGTTGCAGTTGTGTCAAGGATACAGATTTGTAAATAATGAAGATCTTGTACTGGAGTCGCAAACATGCGGTCTTTTACATATCTCCAGAGGAAGAAATCCAGTGGAGTGATGTCTGGCAAATGTGGTGGCCAGCGATCTAGGAAGGATTCTGTTAGGGAATTCCAAACATTCTATTCCAGTGTGGTGGGGCTCTGTCTTGCTGAAAGATTACTTGGGTTTGCAGATCAGCTACTTGGGGGTACAAGAACTGTTCTAACATATATTGGTATACGGGCCAGCTATTGACTTCTCATGGAAGAAAACAGGATCGATAATCATGTTCATCAGACCATACCAAACTATTACTTTTGGGCTATCCCAGATGTGTTCATGGTAGAGGTGTGGATTTACATATCCCAGATCTTTACATTGTGCCGATTAACAGATCCTGATACATGAAATGTTGCCTCGCATACCAGAAAACAGTTTTTGCATGTTGATGAGGAGTCGTCATTTTGTTTTATGTCATTATTGTCCAACATGTAACAGATGAATTAAGTACAAACAATGAAAACAAAAATTCTTTTCTCTTTCTTTTAATAGCAACCTCATTTTATAATTCTGCATTCTTTGTGAATTATGACTAATTAAAATGTGGAAGGTTTGAATGGGACTCAGTGTATATCTCTATTTGTATAATACGAAAAGTATTTTTAATACTAAAGGACAGAGATATATTACATTCTTTTTATTAAGAAAACAAAATATGAGGTGAGGTGAATATTTTCAATATTAAATTATAATACTGATTATTAATAAATTACAATAGGAAGTAACATTGAGGTTCTTCTTAATAAATAAGTTGAATCCAGAGTCATCTTACCTCATAATTTGTTGTGTTCTATTGGTATTATCGTCTCACTATGATGGTTGTCTTTTTATATAAAAGCAGATGCTGCATGACAATGCTTGACAATGATTAACATGTGGATTATTATAGTGACGGTAGTCGGCATCATTGTATTTAATTATATATAACAGCTGCGGGGAAACAGAGCGAGCCACTGGACAACCATCATAGTGAGGCTATAATATATCAAGTATACCATCGTTAACTTTTCCAGACTTGAAATTTATGTTGTTGGTATTTTATATATTAATTTATATTACCAGTACCTTGTGTTACTTGCTACTAAGTTTAAAATATGTCTCTGTTAGGAAAAGAAGTACTACGTTATGTTCCTATGGAAAAATGTCATTTATTTTTCCATTTTCGTAACCTAGGAACAGATATTTAATATTTAAAGCTGATCATGTAAAAAAAAGTATTTTCTTTGTCATCAATAGAATTTACTTCACCTCATTAAATGAATATTTCTTGCCAAAACATAAAATCTCAGTGTAGGCGTTTATTTTTATTTTCAAATAATAAAATCCTTGCCCCATTCCCACTGTATCAAGGCAGTTCACACTTAAGAATATTTTGAGCTTCTTGAGTATACACTGTTGTCATTTGCTCTTCCTTATTAAAACTATAATATAATGTTAAAAAAAGTAGAAGATTAAGCTAAATATTGAAGAAGGGCCAGACTCCTAACAGATGGAATTTCATTTGAAGCACTGAACCACTGTCTAAAAAATAACATATCAATAGTGTTTAATTTAAGAAAGATGGACCTTGGATCTCTAATTTTCTTAGATTAAATTCTAATCAGAATTGGAAAGTGTTGATTTAAATAAAAACATCAGAAATATCAATAATGTATTAATGTTAATTTGCAGTTAAACAAACATCCATTCATGTTGAAACTCAAGTAAACACTGTATTATACTCTGCAGAAAAATAAATTGGCAATGCTAATTTCCATCTAGGCAGAAGGATTATATTATCAATTGTACTAGTATTAATAGATTCCAGGCTATGTGGCTATGATATATAACTGGTGTTTCTTCCAGACGTTTCTCCCTCAACTGCGGAGGGCATCTTCAGTGGTGAGTTTTTCTAGGTGATGTTCCCTTGTCGTAGACTTGACTCATTCACAGATGAGTCTATCACAAGGGAACACAACTTAGAAACACTCACCCGATGCTCTCCGTAGTTAAGGGAGAAACATCTGGAAGAAACACCAGTTATAGACCATGGCCACATAGCCCAGAATCTATTAATATTATGATTACCAGTCGTGAAAGCCTGCATTCCACGACTATCAATTGTAACTCTTGGTATTTGCAATAAGGGAGTAAGGAGGTTGTTTGCTAACTATTTCTTGGAACTGAGATTTTAATGTTTTGGCAAAGAGTATAATAATACTACATTACTGTCAGACATGACTCTCCATCGGTTATAACTTAATTGAGGAAGGTGTTTATGATAATATAATTTCAAGTTACAAATTATGAGGTAAAATATCATAATTCAGAATTCATTCAAGTATAAGAAAGTAATATAATTCCTAAAAATAATTGTATATTTCACAATTGAAGATATTTTATGAAAGTGATTTTTATAAAAGTTCTTGCTCGTACTGATTTTGTAAGATTAGAAAACCATATTGTGTGTTAATGAAAGAATATAACTTAAATATCATTTAGCCTGTAATATTGTATTGGATACATTTCAATTGTAATCGATGCCAAAGATTACCTCTATTAATATTGTATAATCATTGTATGCTGTTAACAACAGCATATTGTAGCGTTTCAATGTATATAATTTATATGTGTGTGTGTTTTGTGTACTATATGTAAATGTATTAAACAATTTAATGGGCAGTTCAGGAGTTATAATTTCTGTCTGGTTGAAATCAAATCATCATCATCATCTTCCAAACAAGTTTTAAGGTCCAAAGCCTATAACCTTCCAATGAAGCATTCTCAGTCCATCTTTTTCTAGGACATCCCAAATATATCTTCCCTTGTAGATGGCATTGAAGCATAACTTTTGGAAGTCTATCACAATTCATTTGTCGAACATGAGTTTTCCTCTGTAATTGGTATTTATTTATAAATTGTGAGATTGGTTGTAATTGAAGTGCTTACATGATATCTTCATTTCTTTTGCGATCCATACTAGTATATCCTAGTGTTGCTCTAAAATATCTCATTTCACTAGCCGTTATTCTGCTGATATCAGTGCTGTTAATAGGCCATGCTTTGCTACCATAACATAGCACAAGTCTACCTTAAGTTTTATGTAAACATATTCTTGTGTTGAGCTTATATAGGAAAAAATCACTATGAGGTTTAATTTTTTCTTCTTCGGCTTTCCTCCACTTATAGGTTTGCCATTTTCATTTTCCATTTATTTCTATCATTCCAAGCTCCTTCTTCCAAATTCCTATCATCCATTTTAGTTCTGATGTAGGTTCTTTATTTCTTCCAGGGGGTGACCATTGATATATATTTTTTGGCCATTTTACATTTTCCATTTTTGTACATTTTTATTTAGCGTTTGATTTTCAATCCTCTTAACAACAGATGTGGTGACATCCATTTCTCTCCAAAAGTTTAATTTACTCGTAAGAATTAAATTAAAGTTTTATTTTAGGAAGTAATATTTTGAGGTTCTTTTAATCAAGTTTATTCGCTCTGTATTATCTTACCTCAATTTAATGTTGATTTGTTCTCGAACATGTTTCAATTAGTCTTATAATCATCATCAGCATGGGCAGACTGATGATGATTAGAAGACTAATTGAAACATGTTCGAGAACAAATCAACATTAAAGTGAGGTAAGATAATACAGACTCAATAAACTTGTTTGAATTTAAATGTTTAATACTTCACCTCATATCCAGTCTTCTAAGTTTAGGCAGCTTCATCTTCAGTAATTTCTTGTCGATTGATGTTATGTCGATCAGGAGAACTGCTTCTTCCTCCCTCTGTTGGTGGTCACAGAGGGAGGAAGAAGCAGTTCTCCTGATCGACATAACATCAGTCGACAAGAAATTGCTGAAGATGAAGCTGCCCAAGTTTTGAAACTGGTTTAAATAGAGCATTGGATATGAGGTGAGGTATTGAACACTTTAATTCTTATATTCTTGTGTGTACTAGGGAAGGCTTCATAATTTTGTTAATTATTCTTTGTTTTATAAATTTATAAGTTATGTCTGTTTCACCAACAAATGTTAAATTATATTCAAGACGTGTAAATTCATTGGCCCTTTCTAATAATTTATTGTTTATGCAAATTTTGCTTGTAATCAGCTATTTTCTGTAAAATGCCATTTTTTTGTCAATGTTGATTTCCAATATAATATTTTACGCTGATTTTATTTACATTATGTAGAATGAAAAATACATGGTTTGAATGACAAAGACTACTGATAAGAAAATGTAATATTTTAATGTTTTTATTATTCATCGAAAGAAGCCTTACTGGATTTATAAAGTAGTGTTTAAATTCCCAATAAATGTCTTCTTAAAACAAGAAGCTGCCATTTGTGTGATCGAGCAAATACTCGTAGTATTCGACACTCGGGAATTAATAATGTATAAAAGAAAAATTTCCATTTAGATAGGAGTTTGTCAGGTAGCTCAGTGGTAGAGCATTGACCTAGAAAGCCAAAGGTCCTGGTTCAAACCCCAGTCTGAGCGTATAATTTTTTTTCTTCAAATACAATTAATATTTCTAACCTTATTAATGTATGTAGCCAAAAAATGGACACTTCCTTTAAATATTAAGAAAACACATTCATTGTTTATTTCATCTGTATCCATCTTATTTCTTATTTCCTAACATGGAATTTCAAATGGAGAAAGATTTGTGTTTCTTCCAGTATTGCCTAAGTAGCACAGTCATTTAGTGGACCGTACGTAAAGCTGGATATCTTGGGTTCAAATCTCAGTTTAGGCAAAACCATTTCTCTTCAGTTATATTAACTATTGCATGAGAACAGGAAGCCTAAGTACGTATATTAATTTCAACATTTCATGGACCTTTGTCCTTTTTTTATAATCCTGAATTTATTCTCAAACAGTCCATTTCCACTGTCAATATTTTGTTCTATATTTATTCCTAAATATACTGTGTTTCACTCCCATAGCAGACAACTGATTCTACTGTACTTTGTTTACTGAATTAATTGATTTAGGTACAGTGGACACCGGTTAATTTGACATTTGATAATTCAAATAATTGGGTAATTCGAATATAAGAATAATCCCCTTGAAACTCCTATTTAAAATAATGTTAAAAATCCCTGTTTAATTCAACATTTTGAAGCCAACATTTGGATAATTTGAAGCCACAATTAAATTTATTGATAATGAGAAAAGTTATCTGAATTCTATAAAAGTTTAAATATGGTTGAAAAATTCCAAAGAATTCACCTAGTGCCCATATTCCTAGTTGCTTATTGTTAAAGTCCCTTTAGATGGCAAGCGAACTGGACCATATTGTCTAGCGCTTTGTTTCGTCAGGTACAGTACACAGACACCCACTCCTCATTCATAGCCCAAAAACCGAGAATAATGCATATACCCTCCCTTACTTTTACAGTACAGGTACATGTTCACATACAGTACAGTACAGTTTAAAAATTTAACTCAGTAATAATGTGTTAAGTGACTCGATTCACAATGTTGAAATGCAGAATGTACACCAGTTTAACATTAGCAAAAACAGTTGAAGTGCTTAGGGAAGTAAAAAAAGGAACAAAGAAGAAGTGTGATATTGCCAAGGAATATGGAATACTGTCAAACACTTTATCCACCTACAGAAAGAATAAAGAAAAAATAATGGAAAGTTGGAACCTACAAAGTGGTGGAAGTAGGAAATGCATAAAAGGAGGTGAATTTCCTGAAGTCGAGTGTGTGTTCAGATGGTTCAAACATTTGCGTTATCAATAACATACCCTTGAGTGGTCCATTGTGTGCCAAAGCTGAAGAATTTGCATTAAGTTGGGCGTTAAAAATTCTAAAGCAAGTGGAGTTTGATTCAGTGGTTTTCAGGAAATAAATGACATTTCGTTTAAAAACGTGTGCGGTGAGAGTGCTACTTATTTTATGACAAAATATGGAAATTAAAAGGGTGAGTTAAGGGCATGTTTATAGTAGTATTTGCATGGAATAAATTTTATTTCAGGGTACAGTACTATGTAAAACAAAGTGTCATTTGTTAATTCGAAGTTTTGATAATTTGAATTTTTAAAAGAACCCCCTTGAGTTAAAAGTGTCCACTGTACTATATTTAAAATTTTTATTTATAGCCATTTGTATAAAATGACATTTCTTTGTTACTGATGTTACATCATCCACCACTGTGGTCTCAAGGTAACGTGCTGCCTTGTCACACAGCGGGCCCAGGTTCGATTCCCAGTTGGAACAGGCTCCTGGGTGAGGTTTCTTTCAGGTTTTTCCTCACCTGTAAGACAAATGTCAGGAAGCTTAGGGTCCAATGGTTCCCAAAAATCATCTGATCATCATCATCATTATCATTCTCATCATTTCACCCGTGTGGAAAGCGGCGGGAAGCTACCACACCTATAATTCTCTAGTAAAGTTGCAAAGCATAGCATGAAAATGCTATGATTGCAGTGAAAAACCTGCCCTAGAGCAGAACACTATAGATAGAATGTTACATCATGATACTTTATTTTGGGGTTAAAGAGTACCAGTGCAGCACCCACAGATGTCTATCTGGAATTGTGGACAGCATTTGGAATGTAACCTAACTACCCATTTCTGTACAGTGAGAAGATGATGCCATTGCCATGGTAACGCAAGGCAGCTCACCATATTCCATCCATAATAATTCTGTCCTAAGGCAGGTCCTTCACTGCAATCATAGCATTTTCATATTATGCTTGCAGCTATACTAGGGAATTGTAGGTGTGGTAGCTTCCCGTTGCTTTCCACACCGGTGAAGGATGATGATGATGATGATAACGATAAGGATGATGATGATGGTTATATGTTTTTGAGGACTGTTTGGGCCTTAAAGTTTTCCTTACAGGCGAGAAAAAACCTGATAAAAACCTCACCTACAAAAACTTCCCTGACCGGGGATCGAACCTGGGCCCGCTGTGTGACAAGGCAGCATGCTACCTCGAGACCACAGCGGTGGACACCTCACCATATTGTGTAGCTGAATGTGACCATAGACCAAGCCATGGAGATTGTTCTGTAGTGAGGTATAGAGTATCTCTCTAGATTGAAGACAGTGATTTGTAAAAAAAAAAAAATATTTTAATACATTTTTGTTACTTTCAAAGTTTTTTTGAGATTAATAAAAATATTAAAAACATTTTATTGAAGGAATTTGACAAAACAATCCAATAATAAACAAACAATAAAATAAAATTGATTTAAATGGAATAGTCAAGATTTCTTAATGTTACCTCCAAGTGCATATGTTTTGGTAAGAATCTTATTATATACCACAATAATAGCTGGTTGTAAGTTGTCCATGTGTATTGGTGGAAAATGAAAGTTTCAGTTTCAAGTTACTAAATTTTGATGCATTAAATTTAAGGGAAAATGGTGGAACAACACCTTACTTGAATTAGTATAGATACAAGCAGAGTGCAAATGAAGGGACATTATAGTATAGAAAGTTTGATAGATCAATCTTTAACTCTATGATACCATTTTTCATTCTGTGGTAGTAAATAAATTAATTATTTGTACTGTTTTTATGTCTCTTCTCTTCTGTGGTAGTGATGACATGGATGAAAAATGATGTATGTGACTTGAAACATTTACAAAATAAAATAAATAAATATGAAGTTTCTGTCAAACACATGAGAAACATGTCAGTTTTCACTATCTTGATGCCAATAATATTAATAGTAGTTTAAGCAATGTATATGTGGACTCCATTAAGGCTCCAATGAAACAAAAAAATCAGGAAATTCTGTCTGCTATAATAGATGTTCATGCCGTAGCCAAGTGGTTAAGGCAGGAAGCCTTGGCGCAAAGCTATGGGACTTGCGCTGGTTCAAGTCTCCATGGGGAAAGAAATTTTTCATGGTATCTTGGTCAGTATGTGACCAGTGCCCACCCAGCATCATGAGGCATTTGGGTAGCTACGATAAGTAGCGGCTCTAGGTTGAGAAAACCAGCTATAACGGCTGGAGGACTCAACATGCTGACCACATGTCACCCCTACACTGGCTGATGATCATCTACCTCTGTCATTAAAAGACACATGTGGATGTGAGGCCAGTGACCGGCTGGTAGGCTAAGGGCCTTCTAGGCCTGTCGCACCAGGAGAGTTTTATAATAGATGTTCTAAAACTCTGTGACACTTGTAATCTGCCCCATCAACGACACGATAAAAGGTTAATATCCTCTTATTATGAATTCAGCAATTATACATTTTATAGAATATGTCCCTTGTCCTCCACACAGCTGATACTCTGAGTCATTATTTGAAATTTTTATTTTATTAAAGAAGCTGTTAAAACCTGGACCAAAGTAGACCCGATTTTATGGTAATAATAAAATTAAACATAGGCTCAATTCTGGAAATGTGTGTTATTATGCATTACAGAGACTCTTGACTTCCCAACTCCTTTCAAAAAACAAACTGAAAGTATATAAAACTATTATTCTACCAGTTATATTATATGGATGAGAAACGTGGACTCTTACTTTAAGGAAGGAAAGGAGATTACAAATATTTGAGAATAAAGTTCTTAGGGAAATTTTTGGACCAAAGAGAGATGAACAGACAGGTGCATGGAGAAGACTGCATAACAGTGAATTACATGGTCTTTATAGGAAGCCAGATATAATGAGAACAGTTAAGACTGCGATGGGCAGGACATGTGGCACGAATGGGGAGTGAAAGACGTGCATGGAAGCTTCTTGTAGGAAAACCAGAGGGAAAATGCCCAATTGGTAGACCAAGAATGAAGTGGGAGAATAATAACATTAACTATGATTTGAGGGAAGTAGATTATACAGGGGATGATTGGAAAACATTAGCTCAGGATAGGGATATATGGAGAGCTTATGTCCGCGCGGCCATGAACCTACGGGTTCGATAGTGCCAGTGAGTTGTAGTTGTAATAATTTCACATTGGACCATCATTAAATCGTGGGGTATGGCACTACAGTCAGGACCTGATGACCAATGTAATTGTATTGTATAGAATTGTACAAACTTCTCACTGTTGGGTGTGGGTTAAATTTTTGCTATAATTTGTTTCCCAGTTATTGAGGTTATGGCAATTTCGAGTTGGACATTGGTAAATAATTTTTATCTCTTGCTTTATAAATGTGTGCTATAATTCATAAACTAGATATTATTCAAACACCAAATCTTGTAAATATAAAATTTATGTGTAAAAATAACTAATATCCAATGTCTAGCCCCATTTTTAAAATCTAATTTTATAATATTAAAAAAAAACTACATGGCCTGACAGGTCTAAAATGCCTTTGGTCTATCAGCCAGCTGCTGGCCTCACATTCACATGTGTTAATCATAAAAGTAGACGATTATGCAGCCAATGTAGGAGTGACATGTGGTCAGCTTGTCGGGTTGCGCAGTCATTATTCTGATTTTCTTAAACTGGAGCTGCTATTTATTGTAGTAAAAGTTAGAGAATAGTTGGCAAACTATGATTTTGTAGGATTACTTGGGCATTTTCATAACTGTAAGATATGTCAGAAAATTTAGGTCACATATCTCAGGTTATTTGACCACCAAAATTAGTTTTATTCGTTCATGGAGGCAACTGTTTCCGAATTTCATAAGATCTACTCATTACAAAATTAATAGGATGGCTTTTCTAGCAGTTTGTGGTTAAGATAACAATAAAATCAAACGTAAGAACAATCTTATAACGGCAAGGAAAAGAGGGTATTTATTTATTTATTTTAAGATAAGATTATGATCAGTCCAATAGCGCAGGTTGCGATCCAGCAAGCATTAGAATCAACCTAGCATTCCCCCTCCCCTTATCCGTAGCCAATGACAAGCGATTATACAGCGACATCTTACCGCATAATACTCTAAATGCATGCTAGTAGATTCGGTTTTAAACTATTGGCGAATCGGCTTTATTTGTGTGTATATTTATGTTCAAAATTAGTGTTTTTGTTTCGTTTGTGCGTGTGTCAGTGGTTGCAATAGTGCGTAAGTAATAATATAAATGTTGTGTGATTAAAATAGACCCTAACAACAAAGTGCAGGCAGTGTTTCTACCTAGGAAACGGCAATTGGTATGTAGACTGTCTTATTTGATTCTCATAGCTGTAGTTCATTATATTTTTGCATATGCGTCAGGCTTTATGGGGGCCTAGTATTGTTAATTTCTGAATTTGATTTCTGTTTAGCATCTAAGAAATGTCCCAAGCGGTAATTATATTGAATACAGTGGTGAATTATTAATTTAATCCTATACACATTTTAGTGACTCATTTATCATCTACAAAAATGGTCAAATTTCTTTTACAAATGCAGAAGTTTAAATACGTATGCGTCGTAAGTTAAAATGCGCGATTTGTGTTTATTTTACATTCAATAAGTCATAATACTGTGTTTTGGTTAGAAAACGGATTTATATTACTTCTGTAACCAGTTATAGTGTGAATCAATTTAATAATGTAACATTATACTCCTTCTTGGAGAAGTTCTGTTTGATACGTAAAATAAAAATATACTGGAGTACCTTGTAAATCAGAACATTCTATTCAAATAACAAAGTATTTCTTAAAAACGAAACTTTTCTCATACATAATGATTATAAACTTTTTCTTAAATAATTACAATTATTTTTAGAAAAGAAAACGCTACTAATATTACGTAAAATTTAATATCGGACCATGAAAAATGAAACTGCTTTCTTCTAATATGAACGGCAAATAATACCTAGTATTCAATTCGGCGTCATTTCCTCATAAATAATAATTATAAACTTTTCCTTAAGTAATTACAATTATTTTTGGAAAACACCACTAATATTACGTAAAATTTAATATCAGACCAACAAAAATAAAACTATTTTCTTTTAATAGGCCATGAACGACAAATTTTAGTATTTCGTTTGGCGTCCTTTATGTCTCGTAATATCCAAAAACTATTTTTTGACATAATATTTTTTTTACGGGTATATGCCCCCTGATGAGGGTCAATCTAAGTTCATTCTTCATCCAGCTTGTTTTTTAGGCTAACTTTTGTGTTCATTGGTGTTTTATGCGGTTTTAATGTCAACAATTTTCAGTAGGTTTAATATGGACACTGTGGAGATTTTACTATTACTTTCGAACAGTTAAACAACAACCACGCTTTGTTTTTCATGCTTTTTACTTTGGGTCGTTATCTTAGTAGATATTGAAACTGTCTTTAGTAGAGATAAAGCCAAATAATACATATGTGCGCGTAGCACAAACGTCCAGATACACTTCCTCCCTCTTCCCTTCGCATCAATCATATCTAGAGTTGGACTTTCTAGTGTCCCCCCTCACCCATGGTCTCCCACCCGTCAGATGACCTTAAACGCCCGTTCGCGCACTCGCGGACAAATTATTTGGCATACCTCTACCACAGTTCTCAGAACTCATGTGTATATTGTCTTTCAGAATATTTACATCATATTCCAGATTTATTTTACGGTCAATGAATCCCATTTTTTAACATATATCTATTGTTAAATGCACAATAGTGTCAATCTTTTATATACCGTGTGCACATAGTTTTTTGATTTCATTAATTGATGACACTTTAGACTTGACGTTATAATACTTGGAGCTTATTTAAATAACATTTTTAAAATAAAATTTTTTATCTTCCTTTTTTTTTGTTATATATTTTTCTTCTTTTACAATCACGTATAATTCTTCTGCAATGTTTTGTTTCTCACAGTATCACTTCGCTAACGCACTTAACTTTCACAGTCACTTGATTCACCGATTCCCAAATAACCATTCAATTACAACTGACTTCCAACTTGCTGCTGACTATTATCTCCATCCCCGTCTTAGCGGACGAAGACGCAACAAAAGGTTCGGAACAGGGCAAGCATTACGTCACCGACCGGGACTCGAATAGTCGATAAAGCAATGCATAAACTCATCTAAAAAGTTCGCTGCGGAATAAACGTCCTGAAGACAAGTTCACGATATGTGAAGTAAACTTTTTTTTTTTAATTTTTGTCCAAGGCCACCAGGTTGTCTTTATGACATTTCTGGCTTCCTTCCCTGGCATTGAGAATTATAATATTTTTCTTAGGTTGGCGCACCTGGAAGGCAGATTACGATACCCCGATGATATTATGGGTGATAAATAATAATGAAGCGCCAGGAGAGTCCTTAATCTAAATTCCAGACCATAGGAACCACAGGAATAATTCCCTTTAAGGAAAAATTCCTATGGTCTCACCGGGAATCGAATCTGGGACCTCATGAATTGTAGTCAGAAACGTTGACCTCTAGCCCATGAGGCTGAAAATTACTATTTATGTTCACTGTTTTGTTCTAGAGGTAACGTGTTTGCCTCCGATGCAGAAAAGGCCTCGGTCGGGACAAGTTTACTTTTTTTTTTCTCCTTCCTATGAAGTAAATATCAGAAAACGTTTTAACCTACAGTAATTACTCTACGAAAGCCATTATAATCACCAATTCGGTGCATTTAGTATGAACATATGACTGGAAAATGTGTATTGTTTAAAATATTGTCTCGGAAGTTATGTTGATCTCTCATCCGAGCAAACCTCCATATTATTGTGTTCTCAAAAAGTTTGCGATTCAAGAATTAAAAATAATCTTTCTTCAGGTCGTACTCCACCAAGCTAAATAAATAAATAAATAAATAAATATTAAAAACATAGTCCGAGAAGCGTGACACCTAAGAAGTACCACAGAGGGAAAGATTAAACTAAATAAAATAGAGAGAGAAATTAGTATTACATTTTTGGTTACCCTTTTATTTAAAAAAAAAAAAGAAAGAAAAGAAAAATGACAAAAAAATTACTATTTAATTTTACTTACCTTTTTTTAATAATCTTGTGCATTGACGGACATTAAAACGCCTAGTGAATATAAGCAACAACAAAAAATTGGATCATTTATATATCGACAACGCTGCTTGTTTTGATTCAGCTCAGACCGGAATATGATCGGCGTGTTTCGGAACTATGTCCTGTGACATCAAGTCTATAGGCTATCACAAGTACTTCATTTTCATTCCATATAAGTAAGCTTGTAGATTGGCTTGTTTATTATACTTCAAGTAAAGGTATACAATATTTATTTTTTAGAATTGTGCTCCATTTTTAATGTTTTGCGGATTGTATGCTAAGACTCTGGTTTTATGTTTTCCCGCTAGCTATTAGCGACATCATTTTATCCCTTTTCGGCCTTTGTAGGTTAATACGTAGTTCATAGTTTTAATCTTGTGTTTACTTTTAACATTTGATCCAAAATACAGAAAAAAATTCATCTGACGAATATATAATGTGAGTCTCTGTCAAAAAATATCACATGTTGTTCATCTTGGAAAGCTCTACGAGAACATTCTAAAAATTTTAATGTGTCACTGATCTGTCGTTCTGTTAAACAAAATAAAGGGTATAACTAAATTCCCATTACAGACTTTGAGGACGTATAGTAGGGACCAAGACGGGTACGTTTAGCATGGGAACTCATGTCCGGAAACGTACCGTTTTCCAGTCACACGCAAAAAACTACCAGACAGATTGCTTTCGCTGACGCCTTTTGCTTATCGTCTGGGTTCATTTACAAGAAGGGCTCGATGTGACCACCGACTTCAACATTGATACGGTACTTCTGTACTATGTTCTGGTACACACAATCACCAATCTTCGGTCGTGCAACATCCGCCGCAGCCATAACCCACGACAGCAGGTCTGATGCCACAGAGGGGTCTCGTAAATTAAGGATTTCATGTGACCCCACAGATAATAGTCTAGCGGGATCAAGTCGGAAGAACATGAAGGCCAAGCAATCCATTGTTTCCAAAGTCGTTGGTCCAGTTGATCAATATATTTACCTAATGCCTTATATATATAAGCGATAGATTAATTCATTATATTTTATTACTTTCTTTGTATGTTTTCCTTTTCTTTTTATGTATAGTAGATTCAAGCTGTTAGTCCTTTATGTATACATTCTTTCATTAGTTTAATTTTATTGTATTTAATTTCATTGTATTATTACACATTATTTTCATTATTATTCAGTTTGACAGATAATTAATTGTTTAGTATGTACTATTATTGTACTTTTTTTGTATTTAAATGTAACATATGTTTGACCTGGTGAGTGGAAGAGAAGGCCACATGGCCTTAACTGCACCAGGCTAAATAAATCTATTCTATCTCAGACGAGCAGCCCTCCCTTTGCACCGAGCTTTGCCGTACAATAACACCATGTCAACTTATTCCGCAAACGTGTAATTCACTATGGTCAGCAACAACACTCTACAAATGAAATGTAGTATACAGTTTAGTATGTATCAGTATGAACAAAGACCACAAGCACAAACATCTGGGCGGATCACATACTCAACTAAATAGCATGTAAACAAACCTGTAGTGCGCATGGGAGATCGTTGAATGACATACGTAATACCCTAGTCTTTGGCGCCGAAAATGATGGAGAGTTGAACGTTGTTCTGGTATTTTGCGTGTAGCGGGAAAACGGTACGTTTCCGGATATGATTTGCTATCTAAACGTAACCTTGGTTCCCACTTCACATCCTCGAAGCCTGTAATGGGAATTTAGTTACACACTGTATAATGCATAAAGCCCATTATGTTAGCGTTTGAATTGTGACTTTGATACTGGCATTTATATTTTTTGTTACTTCATTGATAGTTCGCATAGTAAATAAGCGATGAAGGATTTAGGTGGGTCAGGATTTCTAGTTGGGTTTAAGTTTAGGTTTGATAAAGGATTAATTTGGTAAATTGTGGTTGGGTCAGAGGTTAGTAGGCTCTATACAGGAGACGCCTTCATAAAAAATAGTTTTGCTTTATTCAAATTTATGGCATTATTTATTTTAAATTTGAATATCCAAGAAGACTAAGTATTTTTCGATGGTAATATTCTTCACCATATATGTAAATATTTTTTAAAATATCGTTGATTATTTTCGTTTAAGTATAAAAAAATACTTTTCTTAATCCTAGAATAGGAGAGATCATTACATTTTACTTGAAGAGCTATTCTTGCTTTCACTCAGAATAAAAGTTGATACCAGAATGATAAATTTAACATGCTATCATATAAAATTAGTTATTACGTCACATGACATTCTTAATTTATATTGGTTAATAATTATATTCAATATGAGGTTAAATCCGATTGGTCCTATAAGAAAGATAAGTGCTTTTAATTCCTAACACAATTTATTTTACTTTTATTCATGATAGTATAAAACTATTCAGATTTTATTTTTAAAGTTTAATAAACTTTATGCGTTAAAATAATTTGTAAAATCATTATTAAGAACATCTTTATCATAAGTAATGCCACGAGTGATTTAAAATTTACCTAGAGGATTTGCAAATCAAGAGTGACATTTGTTAGGACTATTTAACGAATACAGTTAAGCTGTTTACTCACAAATCATTATTTAAATATAATTCTTTTAAAATATTCGTATATTTAATGTAAACGGCGATGTTTTAAAACAAATGAGAACTGCTTGGTTATGTTTCATTTGTCATCCACTGCAACTTGATCATATTATTTATTGCCAAATAGGATCGCAATATTGTAAGAATACACCTTAGAGGAGAAAAAAAAACTATGTATCATATACACATCAAACTGTATTTTATAACCAACGTTATAGGTTATTGATAGATTTTTTTAAGGAAACAATCAATAAAATCATTATTTAAAAACAGAATTATTGAACATACAATTATCAAATGCGTACTTCGAAGAAATCTGTTCAGTATTTGCTACATTCAACGTATTTGTTGGAGAGTCAGTCACTGTAAAATAATGTACTGACCTATCCAAAATATTAAAAGGAGGAGCTTTCTTTATTTTGGTAAACAGAATTCGATAAATATCGAGGTGAAACACGACTGTCATTGGTTGTAAAACAAAATTCTTTGAAACGTGATTGGTCATTGACTCCCATGTAGGGCATGAGTTAAATAGTCATGTAAAATATTCTTCTTCTTCTTCTTATTATTATTATTATTATTATTATTATTATTATTATTATTATTAAGAGATTTTTATTTTTTTAATTTGACAATAACTAACATTTAATTTTCTATTTAAAGTTAAATTTTAGTATAAAAATTAAAGTACAAAATTATTTATTAACTTTAATTGTATTATTTAGGCAATATTAAAACTCTGCTTTATAAAATACAATGAGTAGCGGTGAAGAGGTAGGCAACGTGAACTACATATCGCTCATTTACTGTAACAACGTTATAACTCAAAATTAGTCGATTTTGAGTTATTGGTACTACATGAAAAACAAAACTCAATTCTATATTCAGGACGAACGACATAAGCTATTGTATACAATGAGTTGTTATAGTAATTCGATATTTATGACAAAATAGGCAAAGATATATGGATTTCAAAACTTTAAATGCTTCTCATGAAAAACTATGTTTTTTTGAGTTATGACATTGTTGCAGCAAATGAGCGATATGTCTTCCGTGATTGGGAGGGCACTGATAGGCCTACTAGATCCAAGACGTTTTAATGTATACAGGGTGAGTTTTAATTACACCGACAAACAGCAGAGACTGATTCCTGACTGTAAATGGAGCAAAAAATGTCCTATGAATAAGTGTTCATAAATGCATCGTTGCCATGATAGATGGCACTGACGAATGCCATTATTCTCTCGGCCCTGTTGCATGGACTGCTATATGATCAGACTTAAACCCCTGGATTTTATCTCTGGGGGCATCTGAAAAGTATTGTGTGTGCTGAATCAGTTCCTGATGTGTATAGCTTCAACAGCGTGTCCACGTCGCCTGTGATGCTATTCGGAGAGAGGCAGAAAACATGCGAAAGAGAGGCAATCCATGATAGGACGTGTGAACGCGTGCATTGCATCCCATGGAGGCCACGTTGAACATCTGTTGTGACGTGGATGCGATTATGCTATGTACTGTGTGCTGATAGTATTTATTGTCGTTGCACGCGCATCGTTCATTTCTGGACACATATTTATAAGACCTTTTTTCCTTCATTTCCAGTCAGGAATCAGTCCCTGATGTTTGTCGTGTAATTACTGTTCACCCTGTATGTATGTATATATATATATATATATATATATATATATATATATATATATATCGTCTTCTTCCTTTCCAGGATTAGGTCAATGCGACCTGTTCTGGTCTCAAGTCCCAAATACCTTTTTCCATGTGGTTTGTAGGTATTGATCTCCTTGGGTAATCTTGTATTGTCCATTCTGTCTAAATGTTCTTTCCATTGGCATTTGTGCTCTTCTAGTTTATCAACTATTGAAAATATCTCCAGTTCATTTCTTATTGATTCATTGTGTAATCTATCCATGCGTGTACATCCTATTACGGATCTTAAAAATTTCATTTCAGTGGTTTGAATTTGTAAGATATCTTTTTTTTTTAAGTACCCAAGATTCAGATCCATATAAAAGAACAGGAAAAGCCATAATTTTATAAAACCTGAGCTGAGTTTCTCTTCGAGTCTTTCGGAGGGTTCTTCTTATTGTGCCACACATCATTTGATATCGGTTTAATTTATTATGTATGTCCTATTATGTTATATCTGAACCAAGATAGTTAAAGTGTGCTATCTGTTCTATTATTTCATTATTGATCACTATTTTTTTTCTCTGAGTGACACTTTGCCCTGAAAAGCCATAATTTTATTTTTTGAAGTTGAGACTTTGAGATTATAATAGAGTCCTAATTGATTCAGCATATAAATGGCACTTTGTAAATCATCCTCTGACTTCTGTTATAATTACCAGATCGTCTGCATACATTAAATATGTATATATCCACCGCTATGGTCTCGAGGTAGCGTGCTGCCTTGTCACGCAGGGGGCCCGGGTTCGATCCCCGGTAGGGGCAGTTTTTCTAGGTGAGGTTTTTATCGGTTTTTTTTTCACCTGTAAGACAAATGTCAGGAAATCTTTAAGGTCCAAACGGTTCCCGAAATCATATGGCCATCATCATCATCATCACCATCATCCTTCACCGGTGTGGAAAGCAACGGGAAGCTACCACACCTACACAATTCCCTAGTAAAGCTGTAAGCATAACATGAAAACGCTATGATTGCAGTGAAGGACCTGCCTTCGGGCAGAATTACAATGGATGGATATATATATATATATATATATATATATATATATATATATATATAATCCTACTACATGTCATATTATAATAATTTCTCCAGGTTCTTGTGCTCATTATATGTAAGATGACGGGATACAAGGCTTAATAAAACACACATTTTATTATTCATAGTGATTGATAAAAAGTAGTCTCTTTATTTACAAATGGTTCCAACAACTTTTTTATATATATATATTTTTTTCATTGAAGATCTGATGGCGAAGAAAGACACTATCGTTCCCTCGCCCAGATCCATCTCCACCCATTTTAACACGATAGGAAGAGAGGAGCTCAAACAAAACATTACAGTTTCGGGATGCAACAAGCTTCTTTTTAAAAGCAATTATAATTTATTTTCATGTTTGAAAAAATCGATAAACCTCTATAATAAAGTATTCATCCAAACCTTATCAATCATATAGCAACATATACCCCAATCAATCTAACAGACCCAAGATTTTAAGTGCAAAATACAATGATATAAAACAACAATCATTTGTAAAAAAATAATTACTCAAAAAGTTAACACTTAAATTGGCGAAGCACTTATTTAATTGTGTCGGACTGCAGTGAAAACAAAACCATATGTAACCGTAAGTTATTACTAGAGTCAGGATTGTTACGTAAAAAAATATAAGATTTTGCAATACAGGTAGTATATATCATTCAACTGTTTTTGTGTGTGAAACCAAGTCAAAAGTCTTACTTCTCATTGTACTATTTATCTGTTTGTGTGTGAAATCAAAACAAAAGACAGTCATAAGTCTAGCTTCTCATAATATTCAACTGTTTGTATGTAGAATCAAAACAAAACAGTCATAACTTCTCATTATAGTATTCAACGGTTTGTACGTGAAAACAAAACACAGTCATAAGTCTAGCTTCTCATTACATTATGTTGCAATCTTACCTTTTAGTACATAAAAATCCTGAACTTATTTATTACTGTATATTGTGTAATTCAACACAAATTTAAGTAATTTATACTTATTCATTTTCTACTCGTCTATAAAAAATATTGGATAAATTAAAACAATATATCTTATAGGATTCATTACCAATTTAATGGTTAACATTATTCAAAACGACTAGCTAGCAAGAACGTGAGTCAAGATCGATTAGCCCATATGGCACAGATTTAGAGCTGGAACAGGCACCATTGGAATAATTCAGCAGTTTTAGTTAAAAAAAAAAAGCTCGGCTAATTGTGTATCAGGAAAGCAAGAATAATGTAAACTCACCACATTATTTGAAGGAAAAATCTGATTTACAACATTGAGAAATTCTACGAGACACTAAAATGAAAATGTAGCGTTGGTCCTATTTTGTGGTATGTAATGATATGTTTACATTTTAATATTGATTTTGGAAATATGAATAATTTACCTTTAATATAAAGGTGAAGAGGCAATAATTTCAGACCACCTAAAAATATTGTTCCTGTTTAAGGTAGATCCTAATGTGTCTATTTATTTTAAATTACGGTTCTCAACAGGTAAAGTAATTTGCGTCAAATTTCAAATCTGGTAATGAAAAGGCCGATACATTTTGCATAGAGAGATCGGACGATACATTTTGCTTAGAGGCATCCTCTTTGTTCAGGCTTAAGGATCTTTTACGAGCCTGAAAATCTTCAGACTCGGGACCCAAGGCTTAAAGTCCCTCCCGGAGGACTTGCTTCTTGGATTTTTCCATCCTAAAAAATCAATCGACCGCGGCAGGGTTTGAACCCGGAACCAGAGGCAAGGAGCATAACCACTAGTCCACCGCGGCCGATAACCAACATAGAGTCTGTACTAATTAACTTACACTAAATAAAATCAACGTGCGTTCTTTCACAGATTAGAGTACTTAAAGTCCGTTGGGTTAGCTTTTAGGTTAGTTGGCAATGCGAGTTCAAATATCGTGTGTATGTTGGCTGCATCCCGTGATTCCATAGTGTAAATCGCTTCGCGTCTGTTGGCGCTTGCGCAATATGGTTGAAACTTAGAAAATGTTTTCTTGTCACATGTTGGAAAGTATTTCTAATCTTACTTTTATTATTTAGTTTGGCCAAATAATTGTATATTATTGTATTTTTGTGTAACATGTTTGTCCACCGCTGTAGTCTCGAGGTAGCGTGCTGCCTTGTCACGCAGCGGGCCCGAGTTCGATCCCCGGTCGGGGCAGTTTTGCTGGGCGAGGTTTTATCGAGGTTTTTCCTCACCTGTAAGACAAATGTCAGGAAAACTTTAAGGCCCAAACGGTCCCCGAAATCATATGGCCATCATCATCCTTATCATAATAATCATCATCATCATCCTTAACCGGTGTGGAAAGAATGGGAAACTACCACACCTACAATTCCCTAGTAAAGCTGCAGAGCATAGCATGAAAATACTATGGTTGCAGTGAAAGACCTGCCCTCGGGCAGAATTACTATGGATGAATGGATATGTTTCTCCTTGATTAGAAGTCAAATGGCCATAACTCCACCAGACCAAATAAATAAATAAAAATAAAATATAGACTACTGTAGACCAAAAGTATCACGAAACTCAAATTGACAAGTAGGAAGTAGAATGAAGCAAACTTATTTAAAATATTTTATAAAATTTGTGTTTTTGGATACATTAAAATCATTTTTCATTGTTTTACTGTAAATTAAGTTTGGCGCACTTAAATTATTCCAGAAATGAACAGAAGCTTAAAGAGTGAAAAAGTTGCATATTCACTATAAAATGTCAGGTCTGTTATTTATAATAATTTGTTTAGAATCAACAACATAACAAACTATATGAACATTCACCAACCGTAACAACATTCATTTCACATTTAAATGCGACCTTCACACATGCTTACATAGTATTAAACTTTCCCAAATCTAGTCTTTTTTTAAATATTTAATTGTATAAAAGGCTTATAGTGGGGTTTAGCAACTACATAGCCACTGACCTATCTTAAATCACTTTATTTTGTTTTTTAATGTACAGTATATTTTCAGCAAAGAATTCTAGAGAACTAAACTACTATATGAATCAAATGAGCATCGTTCCAATACATTATTTTTATAATGAAAAAATTCCCTGCAGTGCACCCTCTTGTATGTAAAAAATATTTTAATATACTTATCTGCAACTTAACTACCGTTTTATTTAGATTGCACATTTTTATTGGACCCTGATCCGGTAGATTAAACACATCAGGTTAATCATTTGATGTGCTTTTCAGAATAAATTATATTCAGTCATTATTTAACAATATAATATTTGTGATTGAATAACATGTTTAATTCTCATTCGTAAATAATATATAACATATTATGTTAATATCAAATTATTAAATTAATAAATTTTGAATTTATAAGAATTTGTATAATATAATCTAATATTATTTGGTTATAATAACATTTTCAGTCCTCATATGTTTACAAGAACATTTCTGCTTAAATTCCAAACAATATAAATATTTTAATCATAAATAGAAATAAAGGACATTACATTATTTACATATTATCACAAATTAGAGTAGCACATGTTAATATGGAAAAACAATAACCTATGTAAAGTAAGTTGATATATATTTAGAATAAATACAAACTTGTGTTTTTTCAAGCAGTTAAAATTTGCTGTTTGTGTTTAGAATATTTTAAATAAATAATTCAAATCTATTATTATAAATTCACTGTAAATTAGAATAGCAAACAAATACAGCCTGTTCATTTTAATAATTTTTATAGCAATCGCATACTTTTATAAACTTAATACCATTTTCACATTCCCATAACCCTTAAATTTATATACATTCATCAACTTTCATTAATAAAAAGTCAATATAATACAGAAATACCACACTCATTCAAACAAACCTTGTGTTCTTTATAAAGATCACTAAAATTAATGATGAAAAATATAACTATAATACTCTAAATAGCCCATTGATTGATGATTATGTTTTTAGAAAGCAGTGAATTCTCTTTAAAATGCTATAAGCTCTAATTTATTTAAATATTAAACAATAAATGTGATGGTATAGATACTATCACCATGCGTCATGCTACTTCCACTATTGAATCTGAATGTACAACTTTTTAGAAGCAATTAACTATTCTTAGCTTATACAGAAGAGGTGCACTAAAGGGCGTAGTATAAAATGTTATAATCTAATTATTTGGAAGTGAAATTATTCTAATTAATTTTGAGCGAGTTTCATTTTCCTATGAGGAATAATATTTATGACGTGATTTTATAATTTACATTGTTGAAAACCACACTTGCCAACATGTACAGCGTGTCTTCCAAATATCCCTTATTTTCAATCTTTCCACTCATTTATAATAATAAAGACGAATAGCTTGGTCCACTTTATAAATACCTATATTAGGGTTTATAAATAGCTTCAAATAAACAGTTCTACCATACTTTAGCAACTCAATATTTTTAATGCATTGTGTGTGCCTTTTGAATTGTAATGTTTTTCAAATTGTAAATAACATTTTTCTATAAACCACAACGTCGTAGAAAGGAAAAAGTTGATTAGTAATTATACATCAGAACCAAGGATGAATTTATTAAATTTTGTAGTCTTACGAGACTGAAAGACAAATTTTATAATAAGAAAAAAAGTTTAAGAATTAAGAGTAAAATAACCGAGGTAATTTGCTCAAGCAGTGGCATTTAATTGTATGCAAGAGATCCTGGGTTCAAACTGGTGGCGACCAATCTGGCAGGGGTTCACCAAGGGAAATGTTGGATTAGAATTTCAATACCAGTACCCATTTCATCATATGGTTTATAATCTTCGAATATTTGAGACCTATATGACCTTGGATGTTAATGCGTCTATAAGTAATAAAAATCTGTAAAATAATGCACACATTGTTATTCAAATTAATCGCTCTTTTACACAAATATTACAGAAATTTATATTAAAATATTATGTGACCAAGTTCAGTAAATAATATTTTTTTCTGTTGATACATTCGGCTCTACAGTGCAAAGTTATCATGTGTCAGGTCTATGTCGGTTTTAAGGCATGAGCTTAAAATATAATTAAAAACATTGTAATATTTTAACCGTGAAAAAAAAAATGAGTGCAATATAATATAAATAGGCCTATATTGTTTTTTAAGTTTAAAAGCTATTTCCTTGAAAAAAAAAGTGCATTAAGTATGGGCTTTTTATGACTTTGTTAAACAAAATCATGATGGGGTTTATTATGCTGAAAATGAAAATTATGAACAGTATTTTAACAGATATAACAGTAAAGTTTGGTTACAAATATGTGATGCTAAGAAAAAGTTTATGTAATGAGAGAGAGCATCGTATGGGACTTGTATGAGGGAGTTCCTGAGTTTAAACACGGAGCCAAACAACTTAATTTTTTTAAGTCATCAAGCAAATGGGCTAAGTTGAAATTTCATTACCAGGTCCATTTCATCATGATCACTATCTCTACTGTTTCATAATATATTAAAAGTAAAAGTAAATTGAACCCTCGACCCTCCGGCTTGTAGCTCAGTGCCTTAACCACTACGCTACGGCGTGTCCCCTCATAATATATTAACTTAGTTAAAATTAATTACTGATGTACACAAAACATATACAATTAAAATAATGCTGTGGAATCAGGATATATAACTGAATTATAAAATAATGTATAAACCTATTTTAAACCTTTATTAATATATGGAGATGAAACATGGACAGTAACAAAGAATGATTTAAGTAGAATTCAAAGAACATAGATATATGCTTGGAAAAACCCGAAGAGCTAGAATAGTGAACACTACAGTGAGAGAAAATTTTAATTTGGATAAAATACTAAATGAAATGGAAGATAAAAGAATAAGATGGCATGGCCTCGTTAAATAAGTAAATACTGGAAGGGTACCAAAACAAGAACTGGAATTTAGATTAAGAGGTATGAGACCAAGAGTTCGGCCGATATATAGATGAGAAGAAACAATAAATAAATAAATAATAAATAAATAAATATATATATCTAAATTAAGTCATAAAATTATGGCAAATTACAATCGCATTTTAACAACAGATCAATGTATGCAGATGATCAAATGATATTGGCTACTTCTGAAGATCACCTACAGAGGCCAGCACATATATTGTCAAATGTAACCCAAGATTATAATTTATACATTTCGATAAGACAAAAACTATGTCATTTTTAAGGGAAAATACCGATACAAACTAAAATTGTTAACAACAACAATATAATAGAACAAGTTAATAACTTTACTTATCTTGGCTACAAACTTTCCTACGACACATGTAAAGACATAGACATGAAACTGATCAAATTCCAAAAACTTATAGGAACAATAAAAAAAACTCTTCTCCGAAAAGTACGCCCAGATACAATTTAAAAATTTTAATAAACAGTGGCTCTTCCAACTCTGCTTTTTGTCTTTGAAACCTGGACTGTCACTAAAGGCAAATTTAATAGGATAGTAGCAGCAGAAATGTGGGTTATACACTTATGATCACTTGCGAAATGAAGCTATCCGCAAAGCTCTCAACGCACCAGCAATAACTGAAGCCATTGAAATATACCAAAATAATTGGCATGAACACCTCATTAAGAATATTAAAACAATAGACTACATCTGAAGCTATTCAACTACAGACTCACAGGGCGAAGAGACCCAGGACGATCTAAGAAGCGATGGAGGGGCCAATTTCTATCCTGAAGGTCAATGGCCCAATCCCTGATTGTTATTGATGATGAGACACAATTTAAGATAATGTGGAGAAAAGAGGAACTGAATAGATGGAAATTATGAAGAATAAATACAGAATGGTCGAGATAGATGAAGGTTTTGACCAAAAATCGACCCCCGCAATGGGGAACGAAACTCGACGAAGAAATTAATTAGAAATTAGGATATATTAAAGTAAATTAATTTTTAGACCCATTCATGATTTTGATTATGAATTGGACTTTATTTTTTTGTCCAATGCTACCAGGTTGTATCAGGACATTTCTAGCATTCTCTCTTGGCATTGGCGGAATTGTAACCCATTACTGGAAGGCGGAGTTACGTTACTCCAATGATATGATAGTTGATAAATGATGACGAAGCGCCAGAAGAGTTCTTAAATATAAACATAACCTTTATTACATACCATGGGCAACCCCAGATATATTATTTTAAAGAAAACATTCCTCTGGTCTGTGAGTGAATCAAACCCGGGACCTCAGGAAATGTAATCAGAAGCTCTGACTATAATATCATCAGGTTGGTCGAAATTTATATTGGCAAAAAACAAACCCAACAATACAAATTCATAGCATACTGGACACAACCAAAGATTATAGATGTCGAAGCATAATTATATACAATATATGATAATTAAAGTAATATATAAATGTATGTTTTAAAAGCTCATGATAACTCTGCTTTTTATTTAATGGAGTTTCCCGATTTTTTCATAACCAAAATTTTATAAATATTCAATATTTATACTACAACTAGCTGGCCCGGCGAACTTCGTACCGCCTTTAAATATTTTTACGTTAATTTTTCCGATGTTTTAATAGTTATTCTGCTATTCGAGGCGGAAACAAATCCAACAAATCAAAGATCATAAAAATAGGTCGATTGAACTCACAGATAATTATAACTCTTTGTTAAATAATAAACCAATTACCTTACCAAATTACCTTACACCGCCATCTGTTAGAATCGTATGGAACTCACAGATAATTATAACTCTTTGTTGAATAATAAACAAATAATTTGCCATAAAAATGCGACTATAAATTTAGTTATAAACTACCCTATGTCTCAAGTTGGATCAAACTGCACACAGTGTGCAAAATTTTATTAAAATCGGTTCAGTAGTTTAGGATTCCATCGCGGACAAACAACGTGACACGAAATTTTCATATATTAAGATATTCACTTATAAAATATTTTCTTTAGCAATATAATCTTAAAATTATGACAAATTGGCAGAGTCATATTTAAATAATAAAGGATAATATATTGACACGAAAAATATTACAATTCTGGCATCGGTAACAAATGACATTTATTCAAGTCTTTAAACCAGGGGCATTGTACTTGAAAAGTGGCATATGTGCTAACTATAATATAATGTGAACACTATGTAGTTGGTATACCCTTATTCTAGAGCACACAAGTTTTAACCAACTGCATTAAGAACTTCCCTTCTATGTTTTGTATATAGTCACGCAATGGAATAATATAGAATAATTATTTAATAGTATAAGATTTTGTTTTACTCTGACGAAGCTCTGTGTATTTTTATAAATATGATCAGATTCAACTTGAATTAGAAGATATGACAGTATGAACAACGCTTCATCATATTAAATATGATTTATTTATTTAGACACTAAATCCTCTTGGAAAAATAAAACAAAAGAATAAAATATAAAATAAATACATATTTTCATTCATCACACTTCATCCGTAAGCACACTTTCAATTGTCCATAACACTACAATGGGAATTAATTCTAAAACTTTACAAAATAAAAACAGTAGTATGGAAATTTTTTATGTTGGTAACTTCAGCAATTATTAGCAAGCTAAAAAAGAGGAAGGAAAGTATCTAAAACAGTTTATATATGTACGAAAGAAGAAACATAATATTTACCTGTTAGGAGCTTAAACTTGTGACTTTTTTTGTTTTTAATTTGGACGTTGAAAAGCAATAATAAAGAAGATAATATTAATATATTTACGTATTATATACAGCTCTTTTTTTTAGAATGGCGAATGCCCGTATCAAAGAAATAATGTACCCTAATAGATTAGTGATATATTGTGTATATATTTATAATATATACAACTTTCTTTATATTTTATGTAAATATCAACAGCAGCCTTTTTATACGTTCACTAAATAAGGCAAACAATCTGATGTAAACATCTCAACCCCTCCTGCATAGCTTTTTAAAGTCTATTTTGAACTATAAGAAAGAAGAAACCACCAGGAACGTGTGCACAAGAACAGTCTTTTATTTTTTATTATCTCGAAAGAAAACAAAATTTACCTTTTCATGGTAAGTATACTGGAATTCGAAGATACATTCATCAGATTTTTTTAAAAAGATTTTATTTTTACTACCGTACCTTCTCACTTCAATGAAGTGTTAAAACTGGTTTATAATTTTAACTGCGCTTGTTTGCAAATAACATTGTGGATATCACCCATTATAATATTAATTTTTTTATGGGCGAAAGCATTAACTACACTTTCGTTTGGTTCTGGAAATCTGTTTTCTAACTATGCAATAATGTAATCGTTAATACTGTTTTCTTAATGATTCGAATGGTGTGTGAACTAGGCTCTTTAACGTTAAAAAAGAACAGTGTGGGACAACATAGCTTTCAGTCTTTGCACGGGGAGGACAACCGTTCAAATTAGGTGGTCCATGAAAGGTTTTTTGTTTTTGTTTGGATAACGAAATTGAGGGCGGGCCTTCAAAATCACATTTTTATATTTAACAAGACGAGCTAAAAATCATCAACTATTAATTTTTGGAGAAAATACAAAAATTTCTTTATTGTAGAGACTTTTCTCGGGTGGGTGTGTAAAGAGAGAGATCTCCATTCCAATTTTTTTCTTTTTTACACACCAAGAATCCAAAATTACGAGTTACCATGAAATACACTATGAAATATACTAATAACCATTGTCGCTATAAGGTATTGCTCTGTCCTACAATATCAGTATTTTCTTTTTTTATGACACGGAAAAAAAGTCATTCTTTCCAGCTAGATAAATTTTTCACAATTTTTGGAGATATCTCTCTTTATCCACCCTCACGAGATGGAGATATTTCTTTTTACACACCCACTCGAGTATTTTATTTATTTTGTGGTAACTTATTACTCCACGATTTTATTTTCCTAATGTTATAACTAGTGGTTTATAAAAGGAGTTGTCTCTTCATAGATGGCAGAATATTTCCCTGTTTTTCAGAACACACGAAAATTTATAGTTGAGTTATATCTCGGTTCTGAGTAGAAATAAATAAACGTAATATTTTGTTAACATATTGATCATATAATGTTTAAAAACGTATGATGCATAGAAACATTGTATACAGTTTTTAAATATTCGAAGATCTAGCCTATATGATGTTTTAACTATTAATTAGTTTAAATTAATATTTTTCAAGATTATAAATTTTAACTTGTAATGAATTGAAATATTAAGTCTTCCAATGATCGTTTAAAAATAGTTCCTTGTCTTCATGCTGGATTGAAGAATTGCAGCAAGATTCATAGGCAATTCTGAGGCGGAAAGACGTCTCATCACAGAAATTTTAACTTATTCGACTTGTTTTTCTATTCATCTAAGATATCGATGAGTCATTTCTTGAGGCATTAAAATATATATATCCGGGAATTATTTCTGTCACGAATTAATATTCACTCTAATGTTGACAAATAATAACTGATCAGACTATCTCTTCTATTGAAATTATTGTGTTACGAAATAAATATTTCCTTACAAGATTGCAGTTAAGATTTTTTTGTTTCGTCTTGCCTTGTGATTAAGAATGGCGCCTCCCAATTAAAAACAAAATACAAATATTGTGGTCAGCAAGAACATTGTGAAGATTGAAAGGACGGTACTTATAATTATTCTTGAGATAACGCCCAAGAAGTTAAGTAAATATTTATAACAGTATGAAAATTTGTATGCAAAACAATATCTTAATTAAATGTTCAATTACAAGGGTTGTCCCATTTCTTTAGGTTATTGTGAGAGAAAATTTTACAAATTCATTCTTTCTCTAGACTATCGATATCTAAAAGTGAACAAGTCTTGAAGTGCAGACTTTAGGGAGTGAGATATCGATATAATAAAGCGAAAAGGGGCGTATTTTCTTTTTAGAGTGAAGTCCATTTTCTTCACAAAAATGTAAACATAGCAAAAAAAATGTAACTCGGCGATATAATCCAACTCTAGGTATTTCGCCAAGCAACTTTGAGCGACCATTTTGTCGTTAAACTATCACCTGAAATTATCACGCTGACATTATCATAGATTTTTATTAACACATTTTTTATCTTTTGAAGATTTTTGTGGATCCGTAAATTTGCGTTTCGAGACAAAGTTCAATGCAGAAGCGGAATAAACGACGATTCTCACTTAGGGGCTTAATACTAGATGGCGTTAAGAGCACGTCGCGACGATGCTCTGTGAGGTGAATGGTAATCGTCAGGATCTCGCATGGCGCTTCTATGCTGAGGATGGTGGTATCTTTCATCCATAGCACCAGCAGGGATACTCCGATGGTGCTGGGAGCTACCGTAGTGGGATGACGAATGTTGCGCCGGATGATGTTGCACGTGATGGGATTGATGGTGGTACATGTCCCTAGGTCCAGCGTTGTAATCGTCGTACTCCGCTCTATCTCTTTCGAGTCTCGATCTACCTCTCGGATGTTGATGGTACACTGAACCGGCTGCTGAAACAAAAGCCGTTTTCCTTACTTTAAATATCAAGAAGTCACCCTGAAACCACTATGCACCCAAGAAACACATTAACTGGACGGAATTATACATTTATAATACATTATCAATAAAATTTTGCGATTTTTTTCGATAATTTTTATTAAATATATTTACAGATTGAATTTAACATTCTCGAATCAAAAAAATCTTAGTAAAACATTTAAAAAAGGACGCGAAATCGATTTTTTCCATCGACATTTGCTCTATAAAAGTAAGTGAAAAAGCTTTACACAAAGACACACAAACTAAATTCTACAAAACAGGACATCAAGATATTTTGAAGGACCTTTACATAATTACACAGAAAAAAAAATAAAAGCGACATTGAAACATAACCGTGATTTAACATCGATAAAAGAATATTGTGTATTGTTGAGAAAATATAAATGAAAAGCTTTCGCCTTCTAAACGTGGGATATTATGCTTTAAAAATAAAAAAAGTAAACATTTAAAAATTATAAAATTCTGGAAGCACAATTAACACGAATCACAAATCAATCATAGGGACAGGGATAGTTGAAACGTGTTCTAAAACAACGAAAAGGGATTGTGAGTATTCTCTTGTAATCACGACATGCCAACATCTGAGAATAAAATTTATCAACAGTCAACCGCACACACAAGCCGTTGGAAAAAAGAGAGCGCCAATTTCTGTGTAAAAAATTGTGTTATGTGAAATGTCATGATTTGAAGAAGAAAGTAAAGGAAGAATGAAGATAAGAATTAAAGAAAATGGAAAAGCAGAAAAGAAAAAAAATATGAATGCGATTAATATAATAAAATATAATAATGATATATAAATATAATTTGGCGACAAAAAGCCGGATGCTCTGTTTACATTATATTTGCTTTTAATACAGCAACGTTCGATTTTTATTGTTACCTTCCCACGCGCCATTATTATAATGTGAGCGACGTCCGACAGATGTCACTCCTTGTCTCATCAGTCACACACTGCTTCTGCCATCTGTGGAAGCAATTTTTTTAAACTATACATGGCGCGAATGATCCTCAAGGGAGATGGATTATACTAAAAATTGCAATTTTGAAAATTAACTTAATATTACTGAGTAACTCATGAATCATGCTGAAAATTATTGATATGAAAAAATAATAAAAAGGTATAAATGGCGAATTGGCCAGCTAATTTAAAACTATCGAAGATTTTGGATAGAGAAATCTGTAACTTTGGAATCTTAATATAAACACTACTTTAATATTAATGCTTACGCTACCCTATATAATAGAGTATAGTTACTGATAATTGACTTTGAAGAACTATAGGGAATATATACACAAGGAACCTATATGTTTGAGTCACTGTATTATTCAGAGAAATTGAATAAATTGTTTTACACCACACCTCATATTTTGCTCTCTGTCACGTGGACTTGTTTCGAAGAAAATTTTCCTTCATCATCAAAAAAGGATCGGTTTTTGGCTGAGAATGGAGGAACATTTCTGAAATTATGAGGCGAGGTGTAAATAACCAATTCAATTAGTTTCTACCAATTTTGTGATTAAAATAATGGATTATTATTGCTTTTTATTTTCAAAAAGACTCACAAATAAAAGTGTGACTTTGTAAAACACAGTAGGCCTACTTACAAGACTTATCGAATTTAATGAGCGGTGCGGCCAATCGAGTTTTTGTTTTTCGAATTTATCCATGGTATTTAATTTAAACCCCTTATTCAACTTAATTTTTTATTTAAAATATTAAACAATTTTACTACTATATTTAATCCTGTATGAGTTTACTGTACAGTTGAAAATGACAGTAACATTATTTCAAGACTTAAGTTTAACTACCGGTACTTTAAGAGAAAAAATGACGTCTACTTATGGATTCAAAACACACATCTGGGTCATAATTGATCTACCTGAAGTATAATATAGGTTGATTGAAAAGGTTGCGCACACATTTCAGGAGCTTAAGAGGGGTCGAAATACAGCAACTTTTGATTAGTAACTTACGGTCTGGAAAGTAATCCTGGGTCAGTACAAGCCCTGGAATCCCTGAATGGACAAGAAATTATTTTGTGCACACACTTAAGCAAATGTAAATTTATTAACCAATTTGGTTTTACAACACTAGATGTTTGAAATGCCTACCACCATATCGAATACAGGCATGCTCTTCCACGTGAGCAAGAACTTCCTCTTCTACATAGGGACTGTTCGAATTGTACATGGCCGGCCTACATGATGCCATAAACACTAGGAATCTGTCTCCTCGAGTCGGTGGTAAACGTTTTGGAACTTTCAAGGATATGGTTGACGTCTGTTCGGATATTATGCGCTGCACAGGCCTTGAGCTTCGCACACATTACCATTTGCTTTACCATACATGAAATGCACGTCTCCAAGTTCTGACAACGTGTATTTCATTTTACAAAAATCACAAACGCAGCTACCTTCAAATTAATGCTATAGTGGATCTTTACAATACACTGCAGGTATCGTACTGAAATGAAATCAACCTACAGAGCGCACGAACGACTATCAGATGTGAACAAAAGAGTACACAAGTACTGTACTGAACGGTACAACATTCGGAGCGTCTTTATAAATTCATAAAGTAGTGTATCGAACCTAGTGTATCTCTGAAAATTAAGCTTAGACCCGCATTAAAGTTCCCGACTTTCCCAGGCTTGTACTGACCCAGGATACTTTCCAGACCATAAGTTACTAATCAAAAGTTGTTGTATTTTTTAGAGGAATTAAACCCAATGGGTACAACTTGGACACTACACACACCCAGTCCGAAGATTGAGATTTTTTTTAAAACACCCTTACCCCGCCGGGAATCGAACCCAGATCGCCGGAGTAGAAGGTAGGGACTCTACCGACTACGCCACAGCGACGGACTAAAGTTGTATTTCTACCCCTCTATAAGCTCCTGAAATTTGTGCGCAACATTTTGAATTACCCTACATAAATCATAATAAATCTTTGTATAATATTTACACCATAATGTAAAGGCATCACGTGATTAATAGTTTCATTAAATCTGCAACACTATGTTTTTAGCATAAAAAAATAAAAATAGCTTCTTGGTTTGCTTTGGGTATAAACTTGACCACAATAATCATCTTATCATATTTTATTGTTAATATCAATGTGCAAATATTGTCTGGCCGTAAATGTTCGTGCGTCTCGGAGGTGCCCTTACATTGAGCTGACCTCTCATTCGGGGAGCCACTATATGTCCTAGTGAGGTCAAAAAAGTATTATGCGATTCAAAGGTAGAACATATTATCCGGACAGGTTGCGTCGCTCTGTCTCCAGGGTGGCATGGGAAAAGTAAAAGTAGGCCTACCTAAAATGGGAGATATTAAACTAAGAACAAGAAGAGAAAGAATAACTACGAAAATATAAACTATTATCAATGTAGGGCCTATATGCTATTTATAATGATTTTAGTAGCTGAATCATTTTGCAGCAGTTTTGAAATGTAATCTATAACATTTTATTTTACGTTATAATTCGATTTAGTGCATTCAAGGGGCTATTTATTATTTTCACCATCAGTAAATAAGATACACTATGTCCGGACTAGAGCACCAAGGAATAGTTATCCACCATTTAATATTAGGAGGGAATTTAATTTTTATGTGTATGGAATAACATGCAAAAACTCTCCAATAGTTTATTTTTTGACAAAAATGGTATAAATATTTACAAAAATAAGAAATTTGAAGAGATTGTTATAATTAAACAGCAAAATAAATTATATATACTATCAGTAAGGAATAAGTAAGGTGTATAACAGGCCTGTTAAGTGCTCACTAAGTGTGAAAAGAGCCTCCCACCCGTCCTATGTCGGATAGGCTGAGAAGGTAAGGCACTGCTACTCACATGTCAGTTGTGTTGTTTCATTGGGAGTTCATCTGCATGCGGGTAGGAGGGGGGACCGTCTTTCACACCTAGTATACACTTGTTAACAGCCCTGGTGAATAAGTAGAGTTAGTGTTTAGGAAATTATTAAATTATTTGAAAAATGAATAAATGTAAAATTAAGTAGGGTCTATACGATTTAAATTATTTAAAAAAAGGAATAAATGTAAAATTAAATATACGATTTATTTAAACTATATAAAACAATTAATAATAATAATATTAATAATAATAATAATAATAATAATAATAATAATAATAATAATTGTTACAGTGAATAGTACAATTTTTTGGTACTTCTAGTGCGAACACATTGTATTATTTATCCAATTAAGAAAAAATTCTCACCCAAAATCTTCTGATTTCACATTTATAGAATGTTTCGTCTTTCTATCTCATTTTCAGTTTTATTCCAGGATTAATCAGATAAACTTTTAATATAACTGATATACATATAACCAATTTTCTTTTTAATTTCTTAGCGAATATTTATCATAGAAATCTGAACTTGTATTCAAAGTTAGATTATATTAGTTTTACACAAACAGTATAAAATAAATATTCAGATAATTCGATATAATTTTAAATTTAATATAGACGCATTCAGAATTCTATGATAATAAACATTGTTGAAAATCATTATTATTACATATTACGCAATTTAGAAGGCCACTTAAAATATTAATTATGTTTTATAAAGGAGAGAATTATTTCGCGTAAATATGGTCCCATTTTAATGGAACTAAATTTATGTTTTCATGTATGATACGAAACTGAATTTATGTGAATTATGTATATCATGGCGCTGTTGGTTTTAAAACACACGATATAACACAAGAATTGAAGCATAGAAGGGTTGGCAACTTAATTCTAAAACACAATAAACAAACAATTCTATTTAAATTAACAGTATTCTCCTTACCAATTATTTATGAAAATATACATGTTTTAATTGCATGTTAAATCTAGCATTGCGAAAACAGATAATTATGAAACGAACAAAAATGCTAATAAAAATGGAGGTATATCTTCAATTGTTAACACAAAATTAAAAGCAGCTTCAATAGTAGGACATTAATCAAATTGCATAGGAAATTGTAAACAAATATAAAAAGCTTTCATAACATTTCGAAAAAACTTTGTTTCCGTTTTTAAACGGGGTTTTTAAATTGTTTTCTTTTTAACATCTAAAAAAATTTATGAAAATACTATTTGACAGAGGTAATAAACACTCTGACAATTAAGAATAAGGGATTGGGTTTGGGGGAAAACTTCTGCATGCCCATTTCTAAAAGGATTATACTTACAGCCAAATGTTTATGACCCCTTAAAGTCTTCCGGGATTCAAACAAAGCACTTTTAAAAAAGGCCAGCTTGGTTGTGGAGGGTGCATGTGGCCAGAACCTAAATCACTACAGTTGCTGTCTCCCTCACTACACCAGTAGATGGCACTATTGACTCTAAAGCAAGAGAGTCAAGAGGAGGAGAAGAAGAAGAACATAAGATTGCAACATAAACAAAAGAAGATGTGATACAGAGAGAATGGTTATACAGAAAACTTAAAAAGAAATTAAAATCTCAGCAAATAAGTGTCATTATCTAGTGAGCGAAATCATGCAGAAAAAATTAAGAAACAATAAAAATATTCTCTTGTAAATGTTGATAATTAAAATAATATTAAAAAAGTATGGCATTAACAAAAATCATACAAGAAGCAGGTAAAATAATTATACGATCTCAGCAAGAAAAGCGACAGATAAACAATTTGCATCCTGCAATAAAATAATTGTTTAAAAGAAGAGCTGAAATTAAATAAAGTTAATAAAATCAAAGGCAGAACCACTGTTGCACAATTTGTAAATGGATGTTAAATTTTATTCTTCCAGAGTCTGAGTTAACATGGATAATACAACTTAACCGTGGAATAATATTATTGTATTTTGCTACTAACTCACTGGCACTATCGAACCCCTTGGCTCATGGCAGCGCGGACACAAGCTCTCCACACATTCCTTTCCTGAGCTAATGTTTTCCAATTATCCCCCGTATAATCTACTTCACTCAAATCATGAGTAATGTTATTCTCCCACCTCGTTCTTGGTCTACCAACTGGGTATTTTCTCTTTCGTGTCACGTGACCTGCCCACCTCAGTCTATGAGCATCAGCTATTCTTATTATATCTTGTTTCCTATGAAGATCATGTAACTCACTGTTATTAAGTCTTCTCCATTCGCCTGTCTGTTCATCTCTCTTTGGTCCCAAAATGTTCCTAAAACTTTATTCTCAAATGAAGAGCTCAAATGCAAAACAAGTTATATCCATTTTTAAAAATATTGAGTTATTGCTGCCAATCCCATTGTAGGAGTCCTCTACATGTGACTGTGCTCTATTATGTGCAGAAAATGTTATATCCTTCAGTTTACAAGAAGTTAAAAACCTACGTTTGATTCAAAACAAGTTACATCCTAAAATCTGTTTGGTTCATTTTAAGTTATATCCATTTTTTATATATTGTTGGCAATAATGACTTTCAAATTTTTATCCTAAGTAATTGAATGTGTTGTTGCAGAGGTTTATAACAGTTAATGAGATGAATGCAAACTGAATGTTTCAATTTATGAATTATACTCACGACACAATAAAGTACAAAACAAGTTAAATACACTGATCGGTGCAAATCAAGTTACATCCATTTTTTGACAATTTGAACTATTAGTCTTGCATATTATACTACTTTTTATTACTTCTTCAAAATATTACTTCAGTAATAATAATCAGAGTTTGTATTGATAACAATTATATAATTATTTCACAGAAATAGTTAATAAATCGATTTTACTCACGTCACAATAAAGTGCAAAACAAGTTAAAATACACTGATTGGTGCAAATCAAGTTACATTCATTTTTATAGTTAAATAATTTGACGAAGAGAGAGTATTGAAGGCCAATAGTTGCTCTAAAATCACCTTACCATTGAAGGAATCATATGAAAAAATAATATTATAATATAAGTATCAAAATAAGGTGTTACCATATTTTGCTTATTTCTGAGAAAAGTAAAAAAAAACTTGTTTTGCATTTGAGCTCTTCAAATATTCTTATATTTTCTCCTCACATAAAGTAAGCGTATGAACCGGAAGAATAACAGTTTTATGTATTTTCCGTTTGTATTGCATTACAGCTTCAAAAATTTAAATTCACAGATATACTTTACCTATTTTTATCCTATTTATAAAAATAAATTAGTATATACAAATATATAATTAATTTTGGCTTAGCGCTTAAAAACAAGAATCTTCAAAACTGTAAGTATATCCTTGCTTTCCCTAAATTCGAGGCTGCCGATAGATAAAGCTTAACATGTAATAGTATAAATAATTCTATAAATACATAATTTTTATTGATAATGTTGTTAATATGGCATATATTACTCTACCACTATGTTCAGATCTCTACTTGTAGAAAATAGACATGTACCTGATTTTAATAACATTGTTTTTATGCAAACATTTAATTTATGTCGGATACTGTTATTGAATATAAAGCGTAATTTATATATAATCATGCTCTTAGCATCGAACGTACTTCATATTTTCATCAAAGCAGTCAAATAAAATAACTAATAGTAATTATGCCATTAAAAAGTTAATAACAAAAACAACAGTGGTCCGTCCTGTAGTGCAAAAAAATAAACATAATAAATAACATAAATGAACATAGAGAAAATCTTTCCCAGTTTATTTATCGATCATGTTTTCTAATGATGTCCCATGGTTGGATTTGTGCTATAATCAAACTGGAAATAAAAATAAATAATCACGATGCAAGCTGCAATGCGTTTTGTGCCACTTCAGCTAAAAATTGGCTAATCTATTCACAAGACTATCAGTATTCAGTGTATGGTGCAAAATAATATTAAAAAAGGTAATTTATGATGGCAACATTTTTATTTATTCTCTTATTTCCAATAAGGAATGTCAAAAATTTAACTGAAATTAATTTAGCTGGAAATGTGAAAAATATCTGACATCCCAAGGGTAAAATATAGATTATTACATAATTACGGAAACAGAAAAGGCCCTGGCATCTTATGACTAAGGCTAGGATTTTTATGTAATAAAAGATAATATTGTAATACAGATAGTATATATTATTCAACTGTTTGTGTGTGAAACGAAGACAAAAGACAGGCAGAAGTCATATTTCTCATAAATATTATTCAATTGTTTGTACGTGAAATCAAAACAAAGGACAGTCATAAGTCTAACTTCTCATTATACTACGTTACAATCTTACCTTTTAGTAGGCCTACATAAAAATCGTGACTGTACTTATGACATTTTAGGCAACTTCCAGTATTGTTAGTACGGGTGTAATACTAGATACCAATAGAAAGTAGGTACAGTAGTTACAAATTAATTATCCCTTTGGCAAGGATGGGCGCGTCCATAGCTGACTACATAATAGTAAACAATAAGATAAACAGTAAAATTCAATTGTTCGTGATTAATAGACAAAGAGGTTTAAACATTGCGTCGGCCAGTGCTGTGCTTATTTGCATATACTGTGCGTCCAAATGATGGGATAGATCGAGAGGAGGGTGCTGCATGTATTATTTTGATGATAGTATTGTGTACAGTTGGTAACAAATTTACAGTGTATAGCTCTGTTACGTTTTCGTTACCGACGGCAGAAATAAGAACTATTGAAGTCAGAAGTGGAATGTAGATGGGATGCTTGTAACAGGACAGGTCAGTAGAGATACAATATCGCTCATTGAAAAACGTCGATTTTAGAACATCGATGTTTTCGAAAGTAAAATATCGATGTTTATGAACGATGTAAACGATGCTTTCTGATGTTTTGGAATAAAACATTAAAAACACAGAAGAATGTTAAAAATGTTTATTAATTGTTTATTTCGCAAAATAGAATTTAAAAACATCAATTTTGACAATTTTGTGCCTAATATGCTGTTTCTTTCTTGGATAATCGTAGCCCCAGCCTCTGAAAATGCCGCTCACTGGGCACCGACGTTGCAGCGATAGGGAAATATATCATCGCCGGTTTATACAGCCCAGGAAATAAACCTTTCATGTCATCCCACAATTCTAAAGCATCTGATTTTATAGGAGACGCCATAAACATGTGAAATTCTGATTCTGCTTTTGTTTTATCTGTTGTTTTATTTTTATGTTTAATATACATCTGTCAAACGACAAAAAATTGCCGTTGACATTGATGAGTGTTGAGCAATTGAGAGTGAGAGCGAGATGCTAAATATGAGAATATACGCGTGTGGCTGAGGAAGCGAACGAGCAGCGAAAATAATGCAATAGATGGCGATTGGCATGACAAAATATCGTTCATAAAACATCGTTCATAAAGAGCGATGTATCGTCGATGTTAGGGATTTTAACATCGATTTCGTTTATGAATGATACCTCGTACCTCGATGTTTTAAAACATCGATGTATCGTTTTGCATCCCTACAGTTCAGTAGGAATGAATCGCTGCAGTTCGAACGTAGTCTTGCGACATTGTGAGAGTACGATAGCTAATCTTTAGACGGCACTGTACTGAATAGTCTCATGTTTATTTCCAACAGTGTCCTCTAGTCAAAACACGATAACAGCTCTGCGACTCCGATCAGTACTCAAAACGTGAGAGAGCTGTATAGTGATGTAAGAACTCCAAGTTCACCAACTGTGCATTCCGTCTCATTGCTTGAACGCACTACACAATATAATTACCTTTTTATATAACAGTGTCATTTACCTTGATATATTCTTGTTACTAGCTCTTAAATAAAGCACTCTTAGGGTCGGTTTCACCAACAGGGGCAACTGTATTACGCCAGTATACATGGGGAAAATTGGCGTAACAGAGTTACGTTGGTAAACCTGACCTTAGAACCGCATCGTGTTTACCGATCTAATTTATGTTGCTGGGAAAGTGTTGAATTACGTAATCCATCCTTGAGTACTCGCAGAACCAATGAAAATATAACCTGCTAGTTGGAAATATGTTATTAGTTGTGTGAATACTTGTGGATGGTATACACGATTCATTCACCCCTTTCCACTTAACGTAACTGAGACCTCTAAACGCGTTGAGGTTCTAAGAAATATGGCTTTACTCAAATGTCAAGAATCTGTAAAATGTGCTACAATTAATATTTATAATGTCTCAATATTATTAGTCATTGGAAAAAAAACTTAAAAGATCAAAATCAAATAAAAAATCAATTCTGAGATTTTTTGACTCTTTTTGCGGTATTCATTCGTCTTAAATGACGCCATTTCGACGAGGATGAATAGTAGTCATGTTAATTTACCTAACCTTACGACTGGACTTTAATTGTACCCTTAAATTTTGTGAAATTGTTAAGGTATCAAGAGGAATGCATTCTTTTAAATCATTCCTATTTTTTATTATAATTTTCATATTTAGTTGGCATTATAAATCACCCTTTCAAATACACACTAAATACTATAACTAATTAGCTAAATACATATTATTATGCACCATTTGATTCCAAAAGCATAATTTGGTTATGCACTGTAATTTGTAGTGGATTAAAAATTGCTGTACAACTGTTGATTTATAAATGTATCGTTTAATTTGACATCGTTATTCGTTTTTTTATTTATTTTTGTGAAATAGTTATAAAAATATGAATTAATTTTATTATTCACATTTAAATAAGATGTACCAATTTTTTTCGTATAATACTTCATTCTGCTATTCTTACTTTTAGATGCTACGATCATATCGCGTCTATTTATTTACTTAACGATTTAGAAATCATGTATATAATGTTAAATTTTGAAAAATCGAGAAAATGAACTTAATGAGGCAGCTTATGCGTTACGTTTTGGATTAAATATGAACATTTTAGTTATTTGTTGATCCATAATTCGACCTCGTATTATAGGTTCTATTCATATTAAAAAGAAACAATTACGTAGGTACAAGTGTCATAAAAGTATTATCCACCTGGAAAAGTTTTATTGCTTATTTTACCCACTGGTAACTGTTTTAATTTTCTAAATCTAAAATTAACTTTTTAAATTAAATTTACATAATTACACCAAGATCAGCATTGTAAGATCTCCGATATTTAATATGAACGTGGAAATAAAATAAAAAAGGGACAATTCTACTTTGTGTTCAATTAATAAATATGCTATAGTAAATTAACTCTATTTATTTTAATAATTTAATTATACTTACGTATTTAATTCAGTTAACTTAATTTATATTATAAATTTCATATTAAAAGATCCAATTTGTTGTTAATGATAGTGGTATTATGCAGAAATGCATATTTTTAAAGCCTGATGTAGTATTTTAAAGCCATTTCAAATGCCTAAATATACATCTTTTAGAGCCTAAAAATTCAAAGTCCATCATTAAACTTGGTCAGAAGTCACCTATCTTATTCCCAATTATTTCATATTAAGACTATATTAGAGAAAACAGATTAAATGCTTTTACATATTATGTCGAAGGATGATGCACTAAATTAAGATATTCTCAAATAAATTACAGATCGGAAATTATTATTTTCACAGATTTGAACTTCTAGATGTTATAACTAATTTTTATGGCACTTCCTAACTTTAAAATTAGTTATGGTATATTGATAATTCAGAAATAAAATATAAGAAATAATTAAAACCTTATCTATTTGTTGTTTTATGAAAACTACAGCCCCCATTAAAATAATTAATTTTTATGATTTATCTCAAATTATTTTGGTCTGCTAAATCAGCATTTCAAATATATAAAACCAGAACCTCTTCATCTATGTGCAATGGTTCTAGATAAGTTTTTTTTAATCTTATGTGATATTTTGTTTGAATTAATCTATTAACCAATATCAAAATATACTATCTAATTACTATTTTTTTATTTATGTGATAAATATTATTACAGAATATAAATTAATATAATATATGCTGACACTCTATTTTGTGAAAAATGTGACATTTTCAGTAATTAAACTCAGTATCACATTAATAATATTTTATTTTCTGACCCCAGAAAATCTTTCTCTGACACAATTAACTTCCTAATTTAGTTTATCCTCTCCCTGTTGTACAACAAATAAGGAAAATGAATTGATCATTTCATAGGGTTACAAGGAAAATATATTAAGTTCAAAAAATGATAAAAATTAGTTTTAATAGCAATAATTACTACACAATATGATCTATCTACATGGAAAAGGAACTAATTTCTACGTATTAATAGTTACCTACAATGAAACGTTTGAAAATACGTTACCCTGTTTTTTTAATAAACATCCAAGCTTTACAATTTATTTATCTCAGAAACAAACTACCTTTTGGACTTAATACCTTCTCCTTGTAAGCTCACCATATGATAAATGGACATTTAAGATATGCAGGGATTTACATGAACCATTGCATTTTAAACGAGATTTCATTTTGTTTTTAACTAGTCTTGTGAATGAATTGCCCGACTAAATTATATAAAAAATAATATGAAATGCTAATGAGTATCGGCCAACTGTTACAAACAAATTCACTACTTAAGTTATGATATCTCCAGTATTACCTCTTGGATCATGGGGATACCCGTAAGCATCATGATGAACCCCTGTGGAGAGATTGTTTATGTTAGTTTATCTGTTAGGAGGCAGTGAAGATTGTTAATTGCTGCTATTATTCATATGAGCTGCATTGAAATATATAAAACACTATTTCATATTGACATAACATACATATTACAATAAACAAAAATATAAATTTAATTACAAATTCGTTATTTGGCTACAAAAATAATCATATAACATATCAGACTCATAACTTTCATTCTTAATTTTAAGATATTTATACAGGATGACAATAATTTAAGCACACTGATTGTAAGAATTGTTTTAAGTAAATGAAATTAAACTGCCTGATTTGGTGAAGTATATAAAAATTAAGAGATTGGCCTGGGATGAATATTTTATACATATGGGCAATAATAGAACTGTTAAAAAGATCTATATGACACAACCATTAAAAACCAGAAAAGTTAGAAGACCAAAATTAAGATGTGAGGATGATGCATTGCAGGATGTTAGAATTAGTAAAATTGGAAAAAATTAGCAGCAAATAGAGAAGTTTGGAACGATATTCAGAAGAAGGATAGGGCTTAAAATGGGCTGTCATGCCATATTATGATGATGATGAAACTTATATTATTTGTACATGAGATCTCAGCTGTCATCAACTATGTGAAACTTCAGTAAAAAAAAAACTTTCTAAGCTTTTCGGAAAATGTTTCATATACAACTGTTGAAAATATACATTTACAATAGCTGCAGATTAAACATGTTCCAAAATTCGTAAATTAATGAGTAATTTTTTAACATCTTACCTCATATTTTATGTTTCTTCAAACACGGGAACTAGTTTTCAAGAGAAGGATCTCTCTCATTTTCTCGAAAACTAGTTCCCGTGTTTGAAGAAACATAAACTATGAGGTAAGATGTTAAAAAACTACTCATTAATTTACGAATCAAGAACCTCATAATGTTATTTTCCCATATTTAACTATGAATGTTCCAAAATGCCTACAAATAGTTTAAACTTGTGTTTCAGATAGTTGGACGACCGAGATCTTTGGTAAAAATTGTATATTTATAACATTTCATATAGTAGATCAGCCTCATGGGCCTAGTGGTCAGCATTTCTGACTACTGTTCATGAGGTCCCGGGTTCGATTCCCGGTCAAACCATAGACATTTTTCCTTAAAAGGGAATTATTCCTGTGGTTGTCCATGGTCTGAAATTTAGGTTAAGTTTAGGTTAAGAACTCTCCTGGCGTTTCATTATCATTTATCATCCATCATATCATCTGGACAACGTACTTCCAACTTCAGAAGTGGGTTACAATTACGCATATGCCAGGAGAGAAAACCAGAAATGTGGAAATGACAACCTGGGACATTGAATGAAAAAATCATGTAGTATCTATTAATTTATTTTATTGTTTAATCGTCACCAGGTTGTCATTACGTTATTTCTGACATTCTCTCCTTCTATAGCGTAATTGACCCTCTTCTGAGGTTGGAGCGCCTGGATGATATGAGAGGTTATGATGATGATAATGATGATGCGCCAGGAGAGGCTTTAATCTAATGAGGCGAATATGATTGTGATGATAATGATAATTACATGGTGTTCGAGGACCGTTTGGGCCTTAAAGTTTCCTGAAATTTGTCTTATAGTAACGTCACCGTTTGTTCAAAATTACTTTAAAATATTGACTTATATATTATATTATTAAAATGCACGTTTCTCTTGAAAAAAGTACTCTTATACATTAGCTTATTTGCACATTATTTTATAATCATACGCCGTAGCCGAGCAATCTAAGGATCATGACTTGGTGAAAACTATGGGCTGCGCATTGGTTCGGAAATCATCTGGCCACCATAATCATCATCGTTATCATTATCATCACCATCCTTCACCGGTGTGGAAAGCAACGGGAGGCTATCACACCTATAATTCCATAATAAAGCTGCAAAGCATAGCATGAAAATTGCTATGATTGCAGTGAAAGACCTGCCTTCGGACAGAATTACTATGGATGGATGGATGGGACTCGAACTATTATATGTTCGGTAGCTCTGCGCTAAGATAGATGCCTAAGATCACTCGGCTCCGGTGCGGGACTTTCGTACCAATTTTAATTTCAACCAGGTTATCTGACATTTTCTCCTGACATTGACAGAATTATAACACTCTTCTGAGGTTGGGGCGCCTAGAAGGCGAAGTTACGCTGCCCCAATGATATGATGGATGATAAATGATAATGAAGCACCAGGAAAGTCCTTAAATCCAAATTGAATTTAAATTCCACGCCATAGACGAACACAGAAATGATTCCCTTTGAGGAAAAATTCCTGTGATCTGAGCGCTAATCGAATCAGGCACCTCATGAACCGTAGTCAGAAGCTCTGACCACAAGACCATGAGACTGATTCTTTTGTAGCTATACATACAATTATTTATTTAAGACTTTTAAGATACGAGGGAAAAAAAGAATGTTTACTCGTTTACTGTCAATATATGTTTCATCATAAGGTTTATAGTAAGTTATTTATTTGAAATTCAATGGCGAATGTTGAATGTCTATCAGTTTATTTGGAGAAGACTGCGAAGTAATGTAAATATGCGAAATTTTACAATGTTTAAAGGCGTCATAAAATTTGAAATGTTAAGTAACTTTAGCAACAAACAAAATGTTAAAATTTCATTGTGGCATATATGTTTCATGCTTGGGTATTGAATTTAACAAATATAGTCACATAAAATTATTCATTTGATCACATTATCTTTTTTTGAAACTCTCAGAGATCAAAATTATTATTACTACCAAGGAATAAGTAATATGCACGGAAAATTATTTTACGCTATGGATGTTACAAAATTAAACATTTTCAACATCGACCCTGATTGAATCTGCGACTTTCGAGTCCATTGACGAGCTCATTACCAATTAACTGCTCAAATTGTTATAAGAAATTGTACTAATTTATTCTATGGTTTGACACATTTGAAGAAAAAGTGAAAACAAAAAATTACACATTGTTTTAGATACAAAAATAATAGTTTTGGTTTTTATTATTATATATAATATGTGATGTATCGGCCGCGGTGGACTAGTGGTTATGCTCCTTGCCTCTTGTCCCGAGGGTCGCGAGTTCAAACCCGGCCGGGGTCGATGGATTTTTTTAGGATGGAAAGATCCAAGGAGCAAGTCGTCCGTGAGGGACTTTAAGCCATGGGTACCGAGTCTGAAGATTTTCAGGCTCGTAAAAGATCTTTAAGCCTGAATGAAAAGGGCTCTAAGCAAAATTTATCGAATTTTCCCGTCCTAGTACTACCTAGGTTTCCTAGATATCAGTATGAGGCGGAACGCTGACCACGGACTACTCAAATGACATTTATACGAAAACAAGTGTAACTAAATTAGTATGGTTCAAATTGTTCCCTGTAGCGGGAGAGCGGCTAAATCTCTGTTAAGGGAAACATGGGCTTACAAGAAGAAGAATATCCATCCATCCATAGTAATTCTGCCCGAAGGCAGATCATTCACTGCAATCATAGCATTTTCATGATCTGCTTTGCAGCTAACTGGCACTATCGAACCCGTAGGTTCATGGCCGCGCGGATATAAGCTCTCCATACATCCCTATCCTGAGCCAATGTTTTCCAATCATCCCCTGCAGCTTTACTAGGGAATTATAGGTGTGGTAGCTTCCCGTTGTTTTCCACACCGATGAAGGATGATGATGATAAGATGAATATGAATGATGATGATTGCGATGGCCATATGATTTGGGGGACCGTTTGGGCTTTAAAGTTTTCCTGACATTTGTCTTACAGGTGAGGAACAAAACCCGATAAAAACCTCGCCCAGAAAAACTATTCCGACCGGGGATCGAACCCGGGCCTGCTGCGTGACAAGGCAGCACGCTTCCTCGAGACCACAGCGGTGGACAAGAAGAATATAATATGATGTAAATGGGGGGGGGCGGATATGCCACTTAGTTGTATTCACTCATCCTCCATCAATATGACAATAATGTTTGTCCAGTAGCGTGGTATTGTTAATGGGGATAGTGATATGCACACTTTTTTCAGATTTATCGTTAAAAATCCGATAAATTCTTTAAACGTGTTTAAACATTCCATTACATAGTAATTCTGCCGGAGGGCAGGTCTTTCACTGCAATCATAGCATTTTGATCCTATGCTTTGCAGCTTTACTAGGGAATTATAGGTGTCGTTGCTTCCCGTTGCTTTCCACATCGGTGAAGGATGATGATGATAAATGGTAAGGATGATAATGATGGCCGGATGATTTTAGGGGACCGTTGGGCTCTAAGCTTCCCGACATTTGTCTTACAGGTGAGGAAAAACTCCGAAAAAAACCTCACCCAGGAGCCTGCCCCGACCGGGAATCGAACCCGGGCCCACTGCGTGACAAGGCAACACGCTACCTCGTGACCACAGCGGTGGACTATTTAAACATAGTCTTCTTATAATATCCATATCTTCTTTAATAAAATATAATTTATTTTTGTTAGAAGTAAATTTATTTAACAACGTTAGAAACAACATGGGATGAATATTTTATGGCCCGAGCTGCCATTTTTTTCTATGAAGCACTTTCGATCTTTCCTTATGATTGGTGAAATATCACCTGATTAAAAAGTATTATGCTCATATAACGCTAACACAAATTTTGAATCTTATACGAAAATCGTAATATTCATAGAGTTAAGGTTGAGTAACTATTATAGAATTTGAGTAGGCTATTTTACATACGTAAGATTATTACATTTTTAAAATGTTAAACCAAAATATAGAATTAATTTAATTATTTTTTCTTGTACTTGTAAGCTCGTGTTTCCCTTAACAGAGATTTAGGCGCTCTCCCCCTACAGGTAAGCATTTGAACCATACTAATTTAGTTACACTTGTTTTCGTATATATGTCATTTGAGTGGTCCATGGTCAGCGTTCCGCCTCATACTGGCTTCTAGGAAACCAAGGTAGTACTAGGACGGGAAAATTCGGTAAATTTTGCTTAGAGGCCTTTTCATTCAGGCTTAAGGATCTTTTACGAGCCTGAAAATCTTCAGACTCGGGACCCACGGCTTAAAGTCCCTCCCGGAGGACTTGCTCCTTGGATTTTTCCATCCTAAAAAATCCATCGACCCCGGCCGGATTTGAACCCGCGACCCTCGGGGCCAGAGGCAAGGAGCATAACCACCATTAATTTAATAAAAAGTGGAATAGGAAATAAATGAGAATTATTCTATTGTACACTATTAGAATTAGATTTTTTAATGCTGATGGCACATTCCCCCATTATAAGTGGCATCTTAGTGGAAATTATTTTAGTTTTATTTTGCAAAAGTGTTTCATCATATTATTTAAAATTAATTGTTATTTGTATTCCAATCCCTTATTACAAAACCGAGTGGAACTGTTAGGAAGCAAAGTCCCGAATACTAATTGAATCAGCTGAATATTGTTATTACGTACACTTTCACGACCGGAGTTGCTATGATGATCTTGATGAAGATTTTCGGGCTGTAGGCCGTGGTCGTGAGGCTTGTAGTTCCCCGACGTTTCGCCAGAGACTGCGCCTGGCATCCTCAAGGGTTGTCTTGAGACTGGCAATTCTGGATAGGAGTTGATTGAAAGCGCAGATAAATATCTCTTTTATAAGAGATTCTGTCGCCTTCAGACTGTTTTAGGGACTTAATATGCCCTCTTCAGCCCAAGTTCTTTTTAAAAATCGAAGGAAATTAATAAATTCTGGCATTTAAATAATGCATTTAAGCCTCAGATAAAGTATCATATCCGCGTAAGTGTCAGTTCGCAGTCGTGGGAGAGTCTAGGTTAGGTAAGCGCGGCCTTGAAGCTTCTCTGGTTGTTCTGCGTTGCTGGTCTGCTGATGATGGTGATGCTGGCATGCCAAGAGGAAAACCGCGAAAAACCGCGATGTCTGACCTATTTATACGTTCACCGCGATATGTTCATAAGTTATATCTGCCTTCTGATTGGTCAACGTTATGGACTTCCATAGCTCCAACGTCGGGGAACTACACGCCTCACGACCACGGCCTACAGCCCGAAAATCTTCATCAAGATTATCACAGCTGAGTATTGTTTATTATATAAAGTTTTGGTTAGATTTTACATTTACATTATATTCATGTACCCAAAAGCTGAACTAAATCAATAATAATTTCAATTTTCAAAAGAAAAGGAGATATAAAATCTTGCGAAAATTACAGAGGGATAAGTTTATTAAACGCAGGATATAAAACATTTGCTAATATAATTAAAAACAAATTACATAAATACTATGAAAAACTTATTGGTGAAGAGAAAAATGGTTTCCGGAAAGGACGATCTTGTTGTGATGGGTATTTTTCATTTAAATTATTACGGAGTAATAGAAAAACAAAGAGAATTCAATGTGGAAACTCATATCGCTTTTTTAGATTTGGAAAAGGCTTATGGTAGAGTACATAGAAACAAAATATTAAAAAATATTAGCCACAGATCAAGTTCCACAATAAATGATATTATATATATATATATATATATATATATATATATATATATATGGTATGATAAGAAAAATAAATCCCGTCCAGGCATTTATTTTTCTTAACATACCATATTAAGCTTGCATTGCTCTATGTTAAACATTTAATTATAACACACACACATATGTATATATATAACGTGTACAAATATAATTTAATTGCAGTAAGAAGTGACAATAAACTATCACAATGACAGGAAATTCATACAGGAGTGAGACAAGGATGCCCTCTATCACCACTTTTATTTATCACATATATGTCAGAGAATGGGGAGAACAGAATCATGGACATATGCAATTGAATAGAAATATGAAATTAGATGCGTTAATTTTCGCAGATGATGTAGCATTAGTGTCACCCTCAGAGGACGCATTACAATATTCAGTATATCATTTTAACAAAATAGCCATAAAATATAATATGAAAATCAATACAGGGAAAACAAAAGTAATGGCTTTTAAGGAAAATACCCTGTACGTAGCAAAATGTGTATAGATTAAAAAATACTGGAAAGAATAAATTCATTTACCTATCTTGGATGTGCGTTAACATATTTGGATGAAGTAGACATATAAAATAAAATTATTAATGTTAATAAAACCACGGGGATAATAAATTCAGTAATGAAACCTTCGCTAATCCAGAGAGATACCAGAGTACGGTTATACAAAACCTTAGCAAGACCTGCCCTTTGCTACGGTGTGAGCCATGGACTTTGAGGAAAGGAGAAGAGAGCAGGATAACTTCTAGTGAAATGAGATTCATGAGATAAACAACAGGATATACCAAATGGGATCACAAACGCAATGATGATGTATTGAATGAACTACGTTTAGAACCAGTCATTAAAAATATGTACATAAATACCAGAATAACTGGATGAATCATTTGTGACGAATGAGTTCAGATAGAGTTCCCAAAGCCATGCTTCGTTATTGCCCAACAGAGAAGAGATCTCTGGGCCGTCCACGGAAACGCTGGATACAAAATTCATCAATGAGATCGCAACAGGTCTCTAGGCCTATGACTTGGTTGGATGAAGAAGAAGAAGACATTATAGTTATGAATTTAGGAAACAAATTTTTAACAACATAAAAATTCAAATTTCATACCATTCTTAAAATGCAGGGAGCAAAGTGGACTGTAACAATGATTCAAGTTTTAAAACGACTTGATAATTAAAATTTTGCTATCTTTAAAATTTAGGTACAAAGTTAGACTGGGAGTCTGTATTAACGATTATGTGAAGTAAAGTTCTATATACAGTTTAGCGACAATTAAAAAAAATTCCTGTCATATTGAAAATATAGCATGGACGACCAAAGATCGTCATTTGTTAATTTGTTATTAATACCATTTTTGGAGGCGGATATTATGCAGTTTGTTATTTTTTAATTTCGTAAGCTATTTCCATAATTTCAATGCTCGAGAAAGTTGTGTCACTTTTTTTTTTGAGAAAGATAGAATATAAACAAAAATTGTAAGATAACGACGGCATGCATTTCACATATTTTATTCTGTGGTTAGTTTAAGATGAATGCTAAAGATTATTTCTCACCTGGAGGTGTAGAATTGGATGTCCGAACGATGTTACCAGCATGATCAGCAGTGGGGGATCCTTGGGGAGAAGGTTGCATGGGACGGGGCACTTGGGGTGGAGGATTGCCGGAACCGCCAGATGGCTCTGCTGGAGGGTGAGTAGCTCTCCAGTAAGCCTCCAGGTACTCTGCAATATGTTCACAAGCGTCTTCCAGTTGGTTCTCATCCAATATGACGTCGAACATCTCGGGTGGACACTGAGCTAATTTCTCAGCCGCTACCATCTGCACGTTGAGATTGCGCGCCTGAGATTTTCCTCGCGATTTGATCAACCTCTGCAATACCTGTAGAAATTAAAATGAGGATTTATTCTCTAATGAAAAGTCATTTAGGTGTATAGAACTTCCATATTTCATTGCTGTTTTACATATATAAAAAATCAGATCTTGACATGTCCAGAATCTTTTCCAGTATGTGTACCAGAAATTCGTATATTTTCATTCAAGTGTGTCAAGTTTTATGATTATTTATTTGATAAGTCCCGCGCCTTAACTGAGCGGTCTAAGGCATCATGCGTTTGTGCAGAACTACGAGTCTTGCGCTAGTTCTAGTCTCCATGAAGGACGTTTTACGGAAATTCGGCCAGTTTGGGACCAGTGCCCAACCAGCATCTTGAGACATTTGGGTAGCTACAACTTGGGGCTCCAGGTTGAGCAAACGGGCTATAATGGCAGGGAACTCAAAATGCTGACCACATGTCACCCCTATACTGGCTGGAAGATTGTCCACCTCTGTGATTAACACATGTGAATGTGAAGACTGGTAGACTAAGGCCGTTCTAAGACTTGTGTATTCAGAACTTTCTATAAATCATCGCTATTTACATTCTTTAACATCTTAAGACTTATCATATGGAGAATCTTCGGGTATTTCTATTGATGTGTGACTAGTTATATATATTTAATACGTTCTCTGATTTGAATATTAATAGTGATATTGATCATGAAAATGGCTGCAATGAATAATAATAAAATCGTAAGCTTACAATGAAACTTTTGCCTTGATGGCTGATGAAAAGATCGAAAAACAAGTCAGCTATATATTTTTTTAGTAAGTAGGCCTAATGAGTAGGCATAATATTCTACGGTAAAGTATGACATTTTCGGTTACAGATTTTAAAACCGCTTCAATAACTTAGGACACATTCTATTCAAGATATTGGGTTCATACCAATAAGGCTGTATTTTATTCTTACTTAGTGTAATCATGTTTTCTTTTGTGTACTATTGATTCTCCAACTTTTACTATTAGCTTTATTCCATCTAAGGTATATTAGGGTTATAGTTTACAATTGAAGACAATACGAGATACTATTAAAATCAATAATAATGTTTGAACATTTTGGCTGATGTTCATGTGAAAACCAATAGCACAACATTGTACGAGAAATAATTTAAAGAGAGATGCACTATAGTCCACGTGTCATTTTTCCAAGTGTGACTAAAATCCTATACTTTTTCTCCAAAATATAAGGCAATCAAAACTAGTGACTAATAATTTTAAAATTTCACCACATTTGCATATTGAACTGTTTTTAATAATTATATGGAATTTTTCGAAGTATTAACCAAATTTAAAACATGTCCAGATGAAATTTGTACGAAAATGTAATTGGAAAACAGAAATTTGCTTTGTAATAAGGTCCGAAACTGTAGGATAAAGTATTTGGTTTCTTAATGTACTTTTAGTGCCATTTCTCCAATGTTCATTTCCTTTTTTATTTTCTAGAAATTATTTTCTTTACATTTTATCTTCTCTCCTATTGAAGAGCTTAACCCCCTATAGGACGTACATTCTAAAGGCAAAAATGGGAATACTAATGTAAAGAGCTTTTGGGCAAGTAGTTCAAATCTTTCTTCACACGTATATGTTAAGTGTGTCACTGGTGGATGACATAACCCAAGGGAGGACAACTGTATGCTACTGTCTGTCGATTGACACTTAGTCGCTGGAGTCTTCCCATTTTTAAGATGTATATTCCGATGTTTTGGGTGAGTCACCTATAGGAAAAGGGGGATTGAACAGTGAAACATATACACTAGATAGATACACAGTGGCGGGTTTTCCAAGATCTGTAATTCTAGCAGGATGACGAGCTACTGCCGAAAACAGCGGGACGCCAAAAAGTAAAATTCACCCATATCCAAAGTGGAGACTTAAATTCTTCTATTCCGTCGAACTTGCGCCGTCAGAATGGAAGGTTGGTACTTTCAACAAAGCCACATTGGTGGACTTGTAGAAATTCAACTATTTTATTTTAGGAAGATCAAGATAAAGTAGGGTTAAATAGCTCAGGTTTGAACTTTCGAATAAAATATTAAGTTGTCTCATAAAATAATGACGATTTTAATATAATTTTGTGTGTCTGGTGGAATTTTGAAGGTGATTTACTGGGAGTTTGTTCCAAACACGCGTACAGTCGATCCGGATCTATATTCTTAACAACTGGAACGAGTTCATGGAATTTTGAGGTCACGGTTTCAAATTGTCAAAATAGTTAATAATATCCATCCATAGTAATTCTGGCCGAGGGCAGGTCTTTCACTGCAATCATAGCATTTTCTTGCTGCGTTTTGCAGTTTTACTAGGGAATTATAGGTGTGGTAGCTTCCTTTGCTTTCCACACCGGTGAAGGATGATGATAATGATAAGGATGATGATGATGGCCGGATGATTTTCGGGGACCGTTGGGCCCTAAGCTTCCTGACATTTGTCTTACAGGTGAGAAAAAACCAAGTTAATAATATGCACTAACTAACTAACTAACTCACTGGCACTATCGAACCCGTAGGTTCATTCCGCGCGGACATAAGCTCCACATACATTCCTATCATGAGCTAATGTTTTCCAATCATTCCCTGTATAATTTACTTCCCTCAAATCATAGTTAATGTTATTCTCCCACCTCATTCTCGGTCTACTAACTGGGAGTTTTCCATCTGGTTTTCCTACAAGAAGTTTCCATGCACGTCTTTAATAATATACAAAAGTTAAAAATTATTTTTATATTTGGGCCTTACATACCAGCCAGTTTTAAAAGACGACACAATGGAGTGGAATGAAATTTGCGGGGAATCAAAGCATGTTGACGAAAGTGTAGTTAGTGAGCGAAACCCGAAACTGCATACTTTAATTTCAGGATACGCGCCTAAGAGACATTTTTAACGCTGACTAAACTGGGCTGTTTTTTTCGCGCATTATCGTAGAAGGTTCGTACATATACGGTACTCTATAATCTAAGATTATTAATAAGTTTTAGTTTCTTTATAATGCGGAATTTTGTCTAATGTGGAAAAAAATTGGTCCCATGCGATTCCGCTTTGAGCAAGTTTTACTGTATTTATAATGTCACCTATTCGAGCTACGCGACATATCCATTCCAATCCCTAGACTTAAATAACCTTGATAATATTAAGACATTTATATTAATTATAGAGTTCATGTGAAGATTCCTCCATAAATGTAGCATTACCAATTTATTGCCATTAAAAAAAACTTCATCGAATCTGTTATAGTGTGTATTTGAGGGCACATTGAAGGGCACAGTTATATATTGGACAGGTTATTAGAGCTTGAATGCTACTAAAGAGAAAAAGTTCTGCCTGAACCGCACTAAGTGTTATTAGCTGACATGGTATGAAATAAACCCCATTATGTTTTCTTAGTAGAAGAAACCCTGTTGTAAAGTTTTAACTACGTACTATGGCTTTATGCGGGGATTTCAAATGAAGATAAATTTGTGTTTGGTTCTAGATTGCGCAAGTAGCACAATTGGTTATTACGCCAGCGCATAAAATTGGAGATCTTGGGTTCAAATCCTGGTTCAGGCAGACATTTATCTCTTTAAGTTGCATTAACTAAAATCTAATCTAAAAATCTAAGACTATAGCCTTGGAAAACTGTATTTTGAAATAATGGATTTAGACCGGATTTCTTGCATTATAAATCCCGGACACACCCTCTAGATAGTATTTTTGCAGTTTTTGAAATTTCGATAATTTTGACATTTTTTGGATAAACACCAGGACTATAGCCTTGGAAAACTGTATTTTGAAATAATGGATTTAGACCGGATTTCTTGCATTATAAATCCCGGACACACCCTCTAGATAGTATTTTTGCAGTTTTTGAAATTTCGATAATTTTGACATTTTTTGGATAAACACCAAGACTATAGCCTTGGAAAACTGTATTTTGAAATAATGGATTTAGACCGGATTTTTTGCATTATAAATCCCGGACACACCCTCTAGATAGTATTTTTGCAGTTTTTGACATTTCGAAAATTTTGACATTTTTTGGAAAAATCACCAAGACTATATTATAGCCTTGGAAAACTGTATTTTTTTTAAATTTTGAACTATTATATGCGTATACTTTAATTGCAATATTTAGTTATATAGAAAGTTATAATAGAAGTACTAGGGTACGTACTTTGGGAGAAGAAATCTTGAGATAGACGACAGTTGGTGCTAGCGACGTCTTGGCGAGTTGCGAAGGATGGTTGATGGTATCGCAGTCCAAAACCACAAGCTGCAGAGTTCGCGCGAGTTCGAAGATGCGTTCGATCTCTGCAGTTACTTCAGCTAGGCATGTTGACCGCGAGTTGGAACGCTCCATGATGGCTCGTTTGGACGGGTTGTTGAGGAGTGACCTCTTTGCCAGTGATATGTCCGCCATCACCCTAGTGATGATGATCCTGAATACAATCATCGTAATTAAATGTAAACTTTTATCTCTTTAAATGAAATACGTTAAAATATACCTTCTTAGGTAAGATCCATCGTTCTCAACTTATAAAATATGTATTCTTTATGCCTGTAAGCTTTTCAGAACATCCGTTCCATCTTTAGCAGGTCCTTGACAGACGGTGGTGTTGTCGTGACTCACGACAACACCACATTACGACCAGCAACGTCTCTCATCATACTGGATATTGTAGCGAACAAGGACCTGTCACGACAACACCACATTACGACCAGCAGCGTCTCTCATCATACTGGATATTGTAGCGAACAAGGGCCTGTCACGACAACACCACATTACGACCAGCAGCGTCTGTCATCATACTGGATATTGTAGCGAACAAGGGCCTGTCACGACAACACCACATTACGACCAGCAGCGTCTGTCATCATACTGGATATTGTAGCGAACAAGGGCCTGTCACGACAACACCACATTACGACCAGCAGCGTCTGTCATCATACTGGATATTGTAGCGAACAAGGACCTGTCACGACAACACCACATTACGACCAGCAGCGTCTGTCATCATACTGGATATTGTAGCGAACAAGGGCCTGTCACGACCACACCACATTACGACCAGCAGCGTCTGTCATCATACTGGATATTGTAGCGAACAAGGGCCTGTCACGACAACACCACATTACGACCAGCAGCGTCTCTCATCATACTGGATATTGTAGCGAACAAGGGCCTGTCACGACAACACCACATTACGACCAGCAGCGTCTGTCATCATACTGGATATTGTAGCGAACAAGGACCTGCTGAAGATGGAACGGATATTCTGAAAAGCTTACAGGCATAAAGAATACATATTTTATAAGTTGAGGACGACGGATCTTACCTAAGAAGGTATAGTTTAACTTATTTTATTTTATGACTCTCCACCTCAACGGTTTTAATACTGAATTTTATTAGTATTGATTTTATCTCTTTATTAATATACATTAAAATTTCTGCAATTACTTTCATAATAATATCAAATTATTATACATTTTTAGTAAATTAGGGTGATGTCAGAATGCACATATACACAGTGGGAATGAACTTTCGAAATACTTTCAGATTATGTATAGGGATATTAGCTGAAAGCCATGGTCTCCAACAGTAAATTATTGATATGCCAGATATATAAAAAAATAAAAATAGGCTTGACTCTAAAAAAAACATGTTTTTATGCATTACAGAGAATCTTTTCATACCAAATTATCATAAGTAATGCCACGAGTGATTTCCAAATTATCGATAAATTGGAAATCAAGAGTGGCATTGGTTAGGACTATTTAACGAATAAAATTAAGCTGTTTACTCACAAATAACTATTTAAATATAGTTATTTTAAAATGTTTATATATTTAATGTAAACGGCGATGTTTGAAAACAAATGAGAAACGATTGGTACGCTTCATTTGCTTCTTTTGTTCGTCACTGCAACCAGATCATATTATTTATTGCCAATGGAACGCAATATTGTAAGAATGCACTCTGGTGGAGAAAAAATGAAACACATCAAACTGTATATTAATTCATTTCTGATATCCTATGATGTAAATATGACGATTATATTTTTCTGGGAAAAAATACATTTAAGAAAGTGCAAACAGTTGTTTCTTTTTTTTTGGTGGTATAATCAATTGCTACAAATGTTTTTAAATTAACTCCCGCATGCGGTATGTGTTGACATTCATGCACTATATATACACTCTGGTAGCCGTATTTCTTAGTGGGCCAGTCACTGCAAAATAATGCTATGACCTATTTAGAATGTTAAAAAGGAGGTGCTTTCTTTATTATGATAAACTTTAGTTGGTAAATTCTAGGCGAAACACGACTGTGATTGGTTGTAAATAAAAAATCACTGTAACGTGATTGGTCATTGACTCCCATTTGGGGCATGAGTTAAATAGTCTAAAAAAGTTAGATAAAAATATATATTTAAAATGGTTCTTTCAGTTATACGGATGCGAAACATGGTCTCTCACTTTAATAGAGAAGGAAATTTACGAGTATTTGTGAATAAAGCGCTTAGGATTTTTTTTGGATCACATGTAGAACAGACAGGTCGAAAGAGGAAACTACATAACAATGGGCTTCATGATGTTTATAGAAAGGTGGATGTAATATAACATTTAACCCTTAAATTTGTAATGTATCCTTTTAGATACATCAGTTGGTTTAGTTAATTTAACATTTTTAATAAATCAGAAGAAAACGAACAAAAATAAACCACTTAAATGTGTGTATAATTATACAATATACCTGAGATCTGTTAAAGGGTGCACTAAGGAAGACAGAATCAAGAACACAGAAATAAGACAGGAACTTGAAATATTTGCAATAACTGATAAAATAGATACATATATACAAAAATGGAAACAACACACATACAGAATGAATGGAGATAGATATCCAAAAGAAATAACAAAATACAAACCTAAAGGCACCCGAGATGTGGGCAGACCTAGAAAGAGATGGGCTGAATCCATGAATGCAGATGATGATGATGACCTAATAAAACAGTTATACAAAGTTCCGTTTTCACTGCGGTCAGCCACATTTAAATATCCAACAGAAGAAATTTGTTTTGCCAATTTAAGGGTAAAGTCTTGTAGTCTGCGATATGCAGTGTACCGGTATATGACTCGAATGGGGAAAGGAGGCACGCGAAAAATTATTGTAGGAAAACCAGAGGAAAACTGACAGTAGGTAAGTAAAGTAAAGTGACCCACGACATGCCTCGAGAGACTCTTGGTGTAGTGGGAGGTTAAGGTTCCCACTTTTTCTGGACAATCGGCACTTGATGTCAGCCGGGTTGTCAGCCCTGCGTGACGGCCGCCTTTACCCCAGAACAAGCGTCTGGTACTCATTTCAGTTAGAGACTGAGTCGACCCCAGGGCCATGGTGCGCCAGAGGTAGGTAGGAAAAAAAATATAGGAGAATAACCTTAACTCCCACCAGACCCCTGAAACCACATATTTTCAACACCTGTGGATTGCCAATGAAAGTATTTTCTTAACAAGAGAGGAAGTGAAGGTGAAATTAAATAAATGAATGTGAAATAAAATTACATGAACGGGAGAGAAGAGGGAATTGAGAATATTGGTGGGATGAAATTCGGGAAATGGGAGAACCCCGAGAAAAACCTGAAAAATTCCGGTGTGGTCCACCACCAATACCCATACGGAACCGGCACGATTGGAACATGATATACTAGTCGGGGCAGCCCTGCGCACTAGCCACGCGTCCACCCACACAGTATTCCATATGTAACTTTCATTCAATGTTTATATTAATCACAGTTCAAAACGGTTACCTGAATTAGCTAGACAGTATACAAGAGGTCTACAATTTGGCATGAGATTCACAATAAACTGGTCAAAAAATTGGGGGATATTTCCAGCATTCTTAGATTACTTATCAATATCCCCTAATTTTTTGACCAGTGTACGTGTTTATCCCCTTGTTTAATAAAACAAAATGATGGGCTCTATGAACATGTGATTTTTTTTTTTTTGCGCGATAGTGCGTTTTGTCCTACTTACAGCAATCGCGACCACGACTGAAAATTGAATTTCCTACTTTTCGGGATTGCCAACCTAAATAATTATACTGTAATATTACGTATAAAAAAGTGCGGGAAATAAAATCACTGCCCTTCATGTATAGTACGTACGATGTATATAGAAAAGTAGCATTGAATAAGAGAGCGATGATTTTGTTAGAATTGGCACTTACTATCAGCGAGTGTCAAACAGTAACATTTACATTACTTAATAACCGGTTAATTTATGGACTCATGTTTAATGAGTTTAAATAAACATAATAATATCCAGGAAGAAATAAATAAAGAACATAAAATGCTGAGAAATGCTATTTTTGAATAAATAAAGTATTTAAATTCAAAATATTTGAAACGTGAAACAAAAACCAGATTGTATAAAACTCTAATTAAACCAGTGTTAACTTACATGAGTGAAACCTGAGTTCTGACTGAACATGACATCTCAACTGGCTGATTTGAAATAATGGACCTATTAAGGAAAATGCTTTCTATAATGTAAATAACACTAAGAAATTAGGACTGGAAGTAAACATTAAGGGGCACGCCGTAGCGTAGTGGTTAAAGGCACTGCGCTACAAGCTGGTGGAGGAGTCCCGGTGGATCAAGATTTTTAACTGACCCAAATCTTCTGGCGGCACTTTGGCCCTGGGGTTGACTCAGCCTCTAACGGAAATGAGTACCAGACTCTTTTTCTGGGGGTAAAGGCGACGTCACGCAGGGCTGACAACCCGGCTGATATCAAGTGCCGATTGTCCAGAAAATGTGGGAGCTCTAACCCCCTACTACCCCAAGGGCCTCCTGAATCACTTTACTTTTTTTTTTTTTTACTTTTAGTAAACATTAGTAAAACCAAATAGATATTCACATATATTATAGAAATATATTATATAACGGCAATGGGCAGTTAATCTCTAATGAGGGAAATTTTGAAGAAGCAGATCCAAGGTATTTCAGACAAAACATAATCTGTTATATGCTGTTTATTTTTTAAAACTCACGTCCCACCATTCAAATAGATTTAGGCCTACTGAATGGTACAAGATGCTTCGGAATATAATTAGGGATTCGATTAAATTCGATGATTAACAAGAAATACCAACTAGCCTATAGTTACAAAATTTAGCCTTTACGATACAGAATATTTAATTAAATGACGACCTATACTTTAAAATGTACATTTTCAAAATACAGTTGGCTAAATTTTATCAGTTGGGTTTCCCGCAATCTCTAAATAAGGTCTAAACCTACTCCATTCCATTCTATACATCTAATTAATTTAATGCTGGATAGTGGTTAACACATCTAAACGACTCCAACAACCGATAGATTAATCTCAGCATGTTTTGTTGAACTAGGTTCCTTATCTAAAATTCCTAAGTTGCAACACATCCATAACCACATAAATGTCTCCGTTTTAATTATTTATATCTTCTGTATGTGTGTTTACCACTCTACTCGTCCTAAACGACTGAACCGATATTGTAGAAATTTTGTGTGTATGTTTGATTGGGTCCCTCGATGGTTTAGATTCACAATTGAACCCTCTAAAACCATTAGGAGTAAGAGTTTACCTGAAGTGAAAATTTAAAAATCGCTCTAGCGGCCACGTTTTTCGATGTTTCACAACGAAAGTCAGTATAAGCTTTAAAAATAAACTGAGGTAGGTTTTTTAAAACAATTAACGAAATCCAACAATAAGGAGTGGAAGCGAGGAGATACTAAAGGCCAACACGCACACACTATTGAGTAACACTAAGAAATTAGGACTGGAAGTAAATATCAGTAAAACTAAATATATGGTCACACGTAGAAATACATTATATAATGGAAATGGACAGCTAATGACAAATGAGGGAAATTTTGAGGAATTGGCTGAATTCAAATACCTAGGAACAATAATCACAAATAGGAATGAGATGCACAAAGAAATTAAACATAGGCTCAATTCTGGAAATGCGTGCTATTATGCATTGCAGAGACTTTTGATGTCCCAACTCCTTTCAAAGAACGTTAAGCTGAAAATATATAAAACTATTATTCTACCAGTTATATTATATGGGTGCGAAGCATGGACTCTTACTTTAAGGGAGGAAAGGAGATTACGAGTATTTGAGAATAAAGTTCTTAGGAACATTTTTGGACCAAAGAGAGATGAACAGACAGGTGAATGGAGAAGACTACATAACAATGAACTACATGGTATTTATAGGAAGCCAGATATAATAAGAACAGTTAAGTCCCGTAGACTGCGATGGGCAGGACATGTTGCGCGTATGGGGAATGAAAGACATGCATGGAAACTTCTTGTAGGAAAGCCAGAAGGAAAAAGCCCAGTTGGTAGACCAAGAATGAGGTGGGAGAACAACATTAACTATGATTTGAGGGAAGTAGATTATACAGGGAATGATTGGAAAGCATTAGCTCAGGATAGGGATGTATGGAGAGCTTATGTCCGCGCGGTCATGAACCTACGGGTTCGATAGTGCCAGTGAGTAAGTAAGTAAGATTCACCTCAAAATCCAAAACTGTCTAAACGACTGAACCGATTTTGATGATTTTTTTGTGTGTGTTTGAGTGGGTCCATGGATGGTTTAGATTCACAACTGAACCTCTAAAACCATTAGGTGTAGAAGTTCCCTGAAGTGAAAATTTAAAAATCGCTATAGCGATCACAATTTTCGATGTTTCACAACGAAAATCAGTATCCTATTTAAATAAACGGAGGTAGGTGTTATCAAAAAATAAGCGATATACGACAATTGGAAATGGAGGTTTACCTAAAATTTTAAATAAAAACTAATAACCACCACGTTTTGTTCGTCTCAGCATATACCTTTAATACTTCATTTATTTATGAGTAGCAACGCACACCGAGTATTAGCTAGTAACGAAATGAAGTTATTCGGTTTGGTTAATTTACAGCCTGTAAGCAATGAATTGTCTATTTTACTGTATATTAAACCAAAAGTGAACAAATATTCGATACACATAAGTTCACACCAAACATTGTGAAATAAAATGTAATTATATTTGGTTCAGTTTATAGTATTATAAAATAACACAGTTGAATTTTGATAATAGTTTCTTAAGTTACATGTCAATCTACCCTAATCAACAATATATATATATATATATATATATATATATATATATTGACATTTGGCAAGAAGGCAAATATGATATTATAATAATAATAATTTGCTTAACTGTTATGTTAGCCGCTAGATGGCAGTTGGAAGATATTTCCGCTACCTCTTGTGTGAATTGAGAATACTACATGTATAAGAAAATTGTATGTTTGTCTTGGAATTCTTGGGTAGCTCAGTTGGTTAGAGCGCTAAAGGTACAGACTTTAGAGACTCGAGTTCAAATCCCGACTCAAGCACTCTTTTTTCTTTTCATATCATATTTGCCTTCATTGCCAAATGTCAAAAATATATTTATATCTATATATACAAGCGTTACTGCTATAAAGTAAATATTCTCTTTAATAATTTGCTTAACTGTTATGTTAGCCGCTAGATGGTAGTTGGAAGATATTTCCGCTACCTCTTGTGTGAATTGAGAATACTACATGTATAAGAAAATTGTATGGTTGTCTTGGAATTCTTGGGTAGCTCAGTTGGTTAGAGCGCTAAAGGTTCAGACTTTAGAGACTCGAGTTCAAATCCCGACTCAAGCATTCTTTTTTCTTTTCATATCATATATATATAATCTGTTTAAAGGTTTAATAAAACCAAACTTTTATGATCACTGCAAAAACCTTTACTTCATTTCTTTGCAGTATTTCAAAATATAGTAATAATATCATGATGATGAATGATGACAATTGAGGCGGTCAGAGAATAAGGAATACAAGTGATAAATTAGTTTGGAGAAAATTAAGTTTGAAGATCAATGAGAATATATAATTCCATGAATATCTCACAAATTTTATAAATTGTGTTTGTGTTCCTTATATACGAGTCAATTTATCCGCAAAATATGAACAGATTCAATATAAACATTAGCCCATACTATAACTTCTTTTTTGCATTAAGAGTCTCTTGTACCGCTTGTCCTCCAAGCAATATTTTGAAAAGTAGATTCATAGCAAAGTTTTTATTATGACTGGAAATACGTACTTATCCAAAGGGTTACATATTACGACAATATTAATTGACAAAATCAGTTTTAAAGTTCATTGGACTTCATGAATACATTCTCTTCCCCGCCTCTCCACATGAACGTTTCCCTTTCTGTCAGTATACTGTTTGCCTTCATTCCTTCCTCTTTTTGGCATTATTTTTTACCCAATTTTCTGGTTTACTAATCCTCTTTCTGCCTACATGCAATATTGGACAATCTTCTTCTTCTTCTTGTTCTTCTTCTGTAGGTCCTGTAATGCCAGGTTCTTCAATGCCATCTTCATTGGAATGAGTCAAGAAAACAAAAACAACATCAATGATTAATCTTCATATTTTAAAAAAAAACATACCTTTATTATAAATATTATTAGATTGCAAATTTTGTAGATTTAAATTATATTATATCTTTAGATTGTTAAATAATTTTCAGTTATCTCAAAACGTATTGCTAAAAAGTATTATTTTGTAATATACAATTGTGAAAATATAGATAAATATTTTACTTAACATGAAGGCTGAGGTTAAGTTCATGCTCATGTTCATCACATTCTGATTCAGACATAATAATATTTGATAAATCAATAAACCTCGAAGAAACACAGTACTAAGTTATATTAAACGCTAATAATACAATAATAATTTTCGCGTAAAATTTGTTAGAAACGTTAAAAAATACATCGCTCTAAGCTTGAGTCCACCTAGCTGTTGGATGCCAAAGAGTACATCTACAGACATACCCCTTGTCCTCCAAGTAGAAGAGCTGTTTCTCTGAATGATTTTCTAAGACTCCACTCTATGTCAGAACCTGTTCAACTCACACGTATACCTCTTGGGCACCTTTGTCATATTAGCTAACCATTTATGCACTTAACTCGTAAAAAAAGTCACTTGTACCCCTTGTCCTCTGACCGCCTCAATTGAAAATGATAAAAGAATACCTCATTCCTTTCCAGTATTTAAAAAATAGTATTAATAATAACAATATTAATTATAATAAGAATAATTAACCTTACTGAGTTAATAAAGATGAAAGGTTCACCCGAATGGGTATTATTCTTTGCTATAATCGGAGATCGATTTTGTTCTTTCACGGCACTCAGTGCTGTGATATTGGTTGCATCTCTGCCCACACAATTCATACACGCATTCGTCATTCAGGGTATGGAATGCCTGTTCTTGCATATTTTCTGATGGAATCGTGTACGGCTAGTCTTGTGCCTCTGCTCCTGATTCTCTTTGGTCCAGTTGCGGTAGTTAATGTAGTTTGGTTATATGGTGGTCAGAGATCATAACAAATAAATAACGTTATAGAAAAACGAATAAAAATGAAATTTGTAACGAAATTAAATTTAAAAAATGAAAATGGGTTGGCCATGTGTTAAGGAGAGAGAATGATAACATCACAAAGATGGCATTTGATTGAAACCCCAAGGATTGAGAAGGCGAAGAGAAAGACTTTAGGACAACATAGAATAATACAGGCAGGGATGAGTTGGAATGAAATTGAATCATTGGCAAACAACAGAGTTCGTTGGCGAGGTTTTATCAAGGCCCTATGTTTCCCAATGGAACGACCAGAACTACTACTACTTACTGAGTTAAGATCACTTTACTAGATAGAAAAATGTCTTAAATGAATTTTACAAAACATTACATTAAAAATTAATAATACTTAGTCCACAATATACATTTAATAATGGGGAGATAATTTAAAATGGAAGATTAAATATATAAATATTTAAAAATAAGTCTTGGACTATGATGATCTTGATGAAGATTTTCGGGCTGTAGGCTGTGGTCGTGAGGCTTGTAGTTCCCCGACGTTTCGCCAGAGACTGCGCCTGGCATCCTCAAGGGTTGTCTCAGACAACCATTGAAGATGCCAGGCGCAGTCTCTGGCGAAACGTCGGGAACTACGACAACCCTTGAGGATGCCAGGCGCAGTCTCTGGCGAAACGTCGGGGAACTACAAGCCTCACGACCACGGCCTACAGCCCGAAAATCTTCATCAAGATCATCATAGCAACCCCGGCCGTGAAAGTCTACGTGATTGCATAAGCCTTGGACTGATTATTATAAATTGTTTAAGAAATTCTATATCACTTTACTTCAGTTTAAACTCTCCCTTTATAGGTAATTTTACATACCCGTTGGCCCTGGACCTTACAGGGACACGACTTTTTTTTAAACTCTGGATCACATGTATACTTTTTTGACCACAGAAAGATACGGAGGGCCTTACTGGATGAGCGATCAGCTCAGTGCTAGACCACCTCTGAGACAACTACAACATTTAAGGTAATACACACTATTCGCTGACACATTCATACTAAATAAAGCAAATATGACATGATTATGATGGCAAAATGCCTAACATTTGTCTTAGAGATGAGGAAAACCTCACACAGGAACTTATGCCGACCGGGATCGAACCCGAGAACGCTATATACAAAGCAAAAACATTATCCGGAGACCACAGCGATGAACCAGAAATTGTCAGCTGAAAATTAATGTATTTAGTAAGTTACATGACATATTAAAATCTATTCTATAATAAATTACCAGAGACCATGGTTCCATAAATCAAAATACTCAGCCAGAACAATCTCCCAAAGTATCATTTTGTATAAAATAAAATAAGTTAAAACATACCTTCTTAGGTAAAATCTGTCGTCCTCAACTTATAAAATATGTAATCTTTATGCCTGTAGGCCTTTCAGAACATCCGTTCCATCTTCAGCAGGTCACTCTTCGCTACAACATCCAGTATGATGGTTGATGCAGCTGGTCCTAATGTGGCGTTGTCGTGACTAAAATTTCTTCCTGACGATATCGTATAGTGGGTTGTTTTGTCTGGGAGTGCCTTCATTTATTAAATGCTTGTTGTCTATTTCCTTGATAATTTACAGGTCTTCCAATATGTTGATTTTAGTTGGATTTTCCTCTTTGTGTACTATTACATAAGGTTTAAAGAACATCGTAACGATTTCGTATACGCATATGGAAAGTCTAATTATGCTAAGCACATAATAAACGCCGGTCATAGAATGAACTCAATAGAAGACACCCTTACAATAGTACACAAAGAGGAAAATCCATCTATAATCATCATATTGGAGGACCTGGAAATTATTAAGGAAATAGACAACATGCTTTTAATAAATGAAAGCACTCCCAAACTAAACAACCCACACTATACGATATCGTCAGGAAAAAGCTTTAGTCACAACGCCACATTAGGACCAGCAGCATCAAACATCTTACTGGATGTTGTAGCGAAGAGTGACCTACTGAAGATGGAACGGATGTTCTGAAAGGCCTACAGACATAAAGATTAGATATTTTATAAGTTGAGGACGACGGATTTTACCTAAGAAGGTATATTTTAACTTATTTTATTTTATGGCTCTCCACCTCAACGGTTTTAACAATGAATTTTATTAGCATTGATCATTTTGTATGTAATTATATGAGTTAAGTAAGTATTTTTAGGTGAGTCAATATCCTCCTGAATATTATTAGAATATTATTAGACACATTAAGTAAAATTTTATTCTAAAGTGCAGGACTGTTATTAAGGGTTCATTCGGTATCAACCTCGTTGGATAGGCTGACAAGTCAATACATTTGTCAGTGGTATTGTTTATTGGGAGTGCACCTGTATGCGGCAGTAGGAGGGGAATCACCTTGTGAGCACTTATTAACAGCCCTGTACAGCGACATGAATATTATTTGATCAGAACTCACCGTCCCTCGAATCGGTGCTTGAGGAAGTCGAAGAGGGCCTTCTGCATCATGTCCGTGACTTCGTAGCCCTTGAGAGACGGTCCTACAAGGACTACAGGTCGCATTGATGGTACCACGTCATAAGGTGCAGTAGCTTCCTGTTTCTTGAAGAAAGGTTTTCTCTTCTCCTTGGCAGGCGGTGTGGTGAGCGTTGTCTTGCCGACACGGGGGTTACCCACTGAGTCCGAATCCTCACCTGCTCCATCAGATCCAAAGAAAAAATGCCGACACGATGGTCGATTTGTTAGTGAAACATACAACGCTTTTACTCACACAGTTTTTTTGCCGCTTTATGTACAGTGTGGCTAATGTAACTTGCTACAATAAAAATTAGCCAATCCGGGTTAAGAAAAATAAGTGTGTCATTATTAATTAAGTTTGGAACAAGATAAACGATTATCATTAAACTCTATTTATTTATTATTATCATCCGAAATTTATAAATTTTATTTCACCTAAGATACATTAGGGTTATAGTTTGTGATTCATTATATAATTTTATCTAAAACTAAAGTTTCTTTTTATGAACCTTATTTATAAAAGAGATTAAAAAGTTATTTTCTGTCAAAAGCAGTTCCGTAATGGGTGTTCATTTAAACAGGCGGTGTTATTTGGAAGACAGGTGATTTTGAACCTTTCGTTCCAGAACAAACGACAATCAAATATAATGTGTTCAAAATTTTTATAAACTCAATTAAAATATCCAAAAAGGTCGTGGTCGATAGACTTTTCAAGACCATACATGGTTTCCTTCGGTAAGTCTGTACTAATAAAATAATTGACGAAATTACCTTTAGGTATCAGTCATAATATAATGTTTTTAATATAAAATTATATAAGTAATACATGTAAGGACCTTCTGCTGATGATGACCGAAGGCATGCAAGATTAAAAAAGAAACGCTTTGAAGAGGACGGTACCTTATAGAGTATTAATTTTATAATATTATATTTAAATAATTCTTTTGGAAAGAAAGTAAAACTTTGGGACACTTAAAATAACCATTTATATAATAATAATAATAATAATAATAATAATAATAATAATAATAATAATAATAATGATGATGATAATGATGATAATAATAATGATAATAATAATGATAATGATGATAATAATAATGATAATGATGATAATAATAATGATAATGATGATAATAATAATGATAATGATGATAATAATAATGATAAGGATGATAATAATAACGATAATGATGATAATAACGACAATGATAATAATAATGACAATGATGATAACAATAATAGTGATAATAATAATAATAATATATTTATTTTGGTAAAGTTAAGGCTTTAAGACATTCTATTCCACTCAACCAGCACAAATTACAAGTACATATTTGACAATATAGATTATATATACACTATACTAATTATAAAGATTAAAACGTATATTAAATGTTGCAATCTGAAATAAGAGATATCTGAGGATAATTTATAGGTACTTTCAAGCCCAGACAAGAGTCCATGTAAAGCATAATATCATGCGTTTCCAGAATTGAGCCCTTGGTTAATTTCTTTGTGCAACTCATTAAAAAAAACTCCAAGCGTGACAGGCCTAGCAGGCCCTTGGCCTACCAGCCGGTTGCTGGCTTCACATCCACATGTGCTAATCAGAGAGATAGACGATCATATAGCCAATGTAGGGGTTACATGTGGTCAGCTTGTCGGGCCCCCAGCCGTTGTACCTGGTCTTCTCAACCTGGAGTCGCTACCCAAAAATCCTCACAATGCTGGATGGGCACCGGTCCCATACTTGCTGAAGTTCCATGTGAAAATTTCTTCTCCCATGGGGACTCCAACCAACGCAAGTCCCGTACCTCTGCGTCAAGGCTTCTTGCCTTTAACCACTCAGCTATGGCGCGGCAACTCATTCCTGTTTGTAATTATTGTTCCTAGGTATTTGAGTTCAGTCATTCTTCAAAATTTCCCTCATTTGTCATTAACTGTCCATTTCCATTATATAATGGATTTCTATGTGCGACCATATATTTAGTTTTATTATGTTTATTCCCAGCCCCAATTTCTTAGTGTTGCTCAATGGAGTGTGCGTGTTGGCCCTTAGGATTTCCTCATTATTATTATTATTATTATTATTATTATTATTATTAAGGTGGTGGCGAGGGGATACTGAGAGTCGACTCTCATATTCTATTGAGTAACAGTAAGAAACTGGGGCTGGAAGTAAACACCATTAAAACTAAATGAGCCTATATGGTCACACATAGAAATACATTATAGACCTATTACGGAAATGGTTAGTTAATGACTAACGAGGGGAAAATTTGAAGAAGTGGCTGAAATCAAATACCTATAGAAAATAACTCATTGGCACTATCGAATCCATATTTAATAACAATAGTTAAGTCTCTTCATCTGCTATGGGCAGGACATGTTGCACCAATGGGGAATATAAAGGGGCATGTAAACTCCTTGCAGGAAAACCAGAGTGTAAACCACCGTAGGTATACCAAGAATGAGGTGGGAGAATAATATTAACCATGAATTGAGGAAAGTAAATTATACAGGGGGGGGGCACGCCGTAGTGTAGTGGTTAAGGTAATACGCTACAAGCCGGAAGGTCGAGCGTTTGAGAGCCGGTGGGGTCAAGATTTTTGAACTGACCCAAATCTTCCGTCGGCACTATGACCCTGAATTATATTCAGCCTCTAATGGAAATGAATACAAGACACTTGTTCTGCGGGTAAAGGCGGCCGTCACGCAGGGTTGACAACACGGCTGACATAACGTGCCGATTGTCTAGAAAAAGTAGGAGCCTTAACCTCCTGCTACCCGAAGGGCCTCCTAAGACCTGTAGTGGGATCACTTTACTTTACTTAAATTATGTAGGGAATGACTGGAAAACATTAACTCAGGACAGGGATGTATGGAGAGCTTATCAAAGCTCGGCCATGAACCTGCGGTTTCGTTAGTGCTATTGATTTACTTGGTGTAATTCTTCGGGCCTTCATTTCCAGTCTGATTAACGTTTTCCAATTTTTCTTTTTCTTATCTGGAATGCCTAGTTGATCTTAAATTCCCAATTTTGTAGACACTCATTAATTATTTTTCTACGAAATCTTACGATTATCTTTGCAAACTAGATTATTTCGTATCACTAGATCTAAATAATAATTATAATTAACTAAAAATTATCTAATGTTAAATGATGAAATTATCGTGATTGAATACATTTTATGATTTACGTATGTTAATGCATAACATAACGCAATATAATTCTTAAATCGTGTTTTATTTAATATTAGAAAGGAGAATATCAGTGTGCTCATTTTAGAGAGTATACCGGAATGAAAATATATTTATTGCTGTATTTGGAAATATGTGAACGTCTCTTTTATAAATTACTCATAAGTAATGCCACGAGTGATTTCCATATAAATCAAGAGTGACATTTGTTAGGACTGTTTAACGAATAAAATTAAGCTGTTTACTCACAAATCATTATTTAAATATAGTTATTTTAAAATATTTATTTATTTAAAGGAAACGGCGATGTTTGAAAGCAAACGAGAAGCGATGTTTGAAAACAAATGAGAAACGATTGTTACACTTGTTCATCACTGCAACCAGATCATATCATTTATTGCCAATGGATCTCAATATTTTAAGAATACACCCTAGTGGAGAAATTTATAACCAACATTAAAGGTATTAATTAATTTCTGATGTCCTATGACGTAGATATGTCAATTATATTTTTCTGCAACGTTATTTCCAGGGAAATAATTCGTTTAAGAAAGTACAAACACTGGCTTCTTTTTTTTTGTGGTATAATCAGTTGCTACAAATGTTTTTATATTATCTCCCGCATGCCCCATCAGCTGACATTCGTGCACTATATATACAATCTGGTAGCCGTATTTTTTGATGGGCCAGTCACTGCAAAATAATGCTATGACCTATTCAGAATCTTAAAAAAGGAGTATTTTTTTTAATATGTTAAACTTGTTTGATAATTTCAAGGTGAAACACGACTGTGATTGGTTGTAATTAAAAAATCATTAAAATGTGATTGGTCATTGAATCCCATTTGGGGCATGAGTTAAATAGTTTCTATAAATTTATAGAGTTCATCCTTTAAAGAAGTTCCGCTGAAGAAAGTGAAAACAAAATAAAATACAATTTTTTGGCATGGAACTAGTTGAAACAGATAGATAAATAATAACAAAAGCTCTTGAAGTAACCTTGTAAATTGAGATTGGGTTAAGTTGGGCGTATGGACAATATCCAACAAGGACGTTTCCAGGAAACCGGCGACTTCAGCCAAATCGGCAAGACACAAAACAAAATTAAACTTGTGTCACATAGCAAATAGGTTGTGGCCAAATCTTGAGTACAACGTACTTAAGACCTCGACACTTATAAAGATGCCAAATCACACACTATTCTCAAAACTTTTATATCTCCCTTCAATCGTTTATTTAATGCCGCAATTACAGATTAAAGGCTATCGCATTAAAAATCACAAATATCAGGATCTATGAAAGATTTAATTTGGCGCAACAAACATATGTCAATGGAAAGCAAAACCCGCATATACAAAATGATAGTTCGACCAGTTATCGTATATGGAGCAGAAACTAGGGCTGATACAACAAAAACTAAACAAATAATAAGCACATGCGAAATGAAAATCTTAAGAACTATTCAGGGAAAACATTATTTGATAAAATACACAACACAGAAATTAGGGACAAATGCCATATTCAAGACATAACCAAATTTATTACAGATAGACGAAAATATTGGAAGGGTCATATAGAAAGAATGGAAGAAAACCGGCTTGCAAAAAGAGCTAAAGAAGATAGACCAATGGACGGGAGAAGAACAAGAGGAAGACCAGCCAAGAGATGGATAGACAGTGAATGCACATCCAATACGTCTTCCTCCGAGGAGTGATTTTGGAAATAAACAGAATGAAAATCCTACAAATTAGGTTTAAGTAGAAGCATTAAAATGTAAAATATATCAGGTCCTTAGAAAAATAATATTCTTTTGTTTAAGAATTTTTTTGTCTAATGCCACCAAGTTGTCTTTTATGACATTTCTGGCTTTCTTCCTACATTGGCGGAATTGTAATCCATTTCTTAGGTTGGGACACCTGGAAGGCGGAATTACGTTACCCCGATGATTTGATGGGTGATAAATGATAATGAAGCGGTAGGACAGTTCTTAACTTAAACTTAACCTAAATTCCAGACCATGAGTAACCACAGGAATAATTTCCTTTAAGTAAAAATCATATTGTTTGACCGGGTATCTAACCCGGGATCTCATGAACAGTAGTCAGTAACGTTGACCACTAGCCCATGAGGCTGGTCTGTCTAAGAATCTGAAGATCAACATTTATAAAACGACGGTTTGGCTTATAGTATTTTAAGTGTGTGAATATATAATCCTTCAATTATGGGAAGAAACAAGTAAAAAAATTCGAAAATAGAACTCTAAGACGAATATTCGGAGTACGCCGTAGCGTAGTTGGTTAAGACAATACGCAACAAGATAAAATAGCGGGGTTTCGAATCTTACTGGGGGTCAGGATTTTTAAACTGACCTAAAACTTCTGGCTGCACAGTGATCCTGGAATAGACTCAGTCTCTATCCGAAATTAGCGTGTTCTGAGATAAAGGCGGCCGTAACGCAGGGCGACATCTCATGGCTATTGTCCAGAAAGTTGGGAGCATCATGTAACATAATTGGGAGAATAACAGTGTTTTCTATATTTTCAGTTAAACGTTTTTTGAAAGGAGTTGGGACGACAAGAGTCCCTGTAATGCATAATAACATGCATTTCCAGAATTGAGCATATGTTTAATTCCTTCGTGCATCTCATGATATCTTAAGTTCGACACAATGAAAACATTAACTACATAACAACTATATAGAGCATTCTATTAATAATCATGTAGGAAGCTACTTACTTTATTTTATATCATTTTAATTTTATTATATTCTATGTTTTTGTTAGCATTAGCTAGTATTAGAATCACCATCATTGTATTTTGTTTAGTCTGTATTTTAATATCTTAAAATTGTAATATGTACGTAATTTTTGTATAATTTTACTATTCGCTGGTTGAGTGGAAGAGAAGGCCTTATGGCCTTAACTCTGCCAGCTAAAATAAATCATTATTATTATTATTATTATTATTATTATTATTATTATTTCTATTTGTAATTATTATTCCTAGATATTTGAATACAGTCAATTCTTTAAAATTTCCCTCATTTGCCATTAGTTATCCATTTATATTGCATTTCTGTGTGTGAACACATATTTAGTTTTATTGATGTTTACTTCCAGTCCCAATTTCTTAGTGTTACACAATAGAGTGTGCGTATTGGCGCTTAGTAAAATTTAAAACGTAGAGATTTAAATTTTTTACGTAGGTAAAAAAGATACAATTATCAGGTACATGTAGGTTAGAGTGGGGCACATGTGACATTGTCTATTTAGGACAAAATGGCAGACATTTTATTTCTCGTATAAAATAGCATATGAGAGCATATAACAGAAATGTAGATACTTCAAAATACGCTAACCTTCTACTTCATTACGATCATTGTTTTAAGTCAAATTTTAAAGTTTTACATGTTTGTAACTAAGGGAAAAAAACTATATATTTTAGAAATAAATAAATTGAAGAAGACCAATTGGCTGTTAAATTCCCAATTGGATTTAAATGTATCACCTATTTTAAATTTATAATAGATTTGATACATTGCGTTTGTTTACATTCAGTTGCATAGTTACAGTTATGTACTTGAGTATGTGTGTGTGTGTATATATATATATATATATTTTTTTTTTTTTTTTTGCAAATGCCACAGGTTGTCTTTCGACATTCCTGGTGATCTGTCCTGGCATGGCGTACTTGTAACCCACTTCTGAGGATGGCGCCTGGAAGGCGAGATTACGTTGCCCCGATGATATTATGGGTGATGATGATAGTGGTGCGCTAGGAGAGCCCCTAATCCTAAGCTTAATCTAAGATGAATATGAATGTTGATGATGGCCATATGATTTCGGGGACCGTTTGGGCCTTAAAGTTTTCCTGACATTTGTCTTACAGGTGAGGAAAAACCCCGATAAAAACCTCACCCAGAAAAACTGTCCCGACCGGGGATCGAACCCGAGCCCGCTGCGTGACAAGGCAGCACGCTACCTCGAGACCACAGCGGAGGACATATATAGGCCTATATATGTATATAATAACAAAATTAATTTGTATTCAAACTATTCGTGTGAAGAAGGTGCAAAGTATTGAAACAGCTGTAACGAATTTGTATTGAAATAAATATGAAAATCGTATAAAACTTTAATAGTTTTATTTTTATTTGATTAATAATAATAATAATAATAATAATAATAATAATAATAATAATAATAATAATAATAATAATAATAATAATAATAATAATAATAATATAATGCTTTATTTTAGCTGGAGTTAAAGCCATGATGCATTCTCTTCCACTCAGACTAAATAAAAGACAATGGGGATGTGGTTTAATATTAGCTAATACTAACAAAACACGGAATAAAATACAATAAAAATAATATCAAATTAAATTACGTAAGTAAAGCTTCCTTGATTAATGTTTGTAGGTATATACAAAATGCTGAATATAGTTGTTACACAGAAAATATTTTCATTGTGTGGAACTTAAGCTAACAGTTAATTTGGATTTAAATTATTGTGATTGACAGTCCCTGACATGACTCGGGAGTAAGTTCCATGCTCTAGTCATAGATATTGCTTAAGATTAAGACTATAGACATGTCCTGTGCTGTGGTATAGAAAGTAAAGATGAGTCTTGAGATCTTGTTTATAAAATAAACGGATTATTGAAATAAATGTTAATAGGAGTCATGATTTGTGCTTCTCTGCGAATGTTTCTTCACTCATTGTAAATAGCCATGTAGTAATATTAGCACCTAAGTCATATGATGCAAGTTAAACATTAAAATGTACCTGTTGGCAGGTGCCGTCGTCCTCAACTTTGTTAAAACATTGTATATATAATTAACTGCAGCGCTTTGGGAAGTTATCTTCCATCTTCTGCTACTTGTTGTTGTTTATGCTGATGTATACTCCAACTGTTTGTAGCAGCACTTCCGAAAGCGCTCCAGTTAATTATATATACAATATTTTAACAAAGTTGAGGACAACGGCATCTGCCAACAGGTACATTTTAATTTTTAACTTTCATCATATGACTATTCACCTCAACGGAACTTGATGTGAATTTTATTAGTATTGATTTAGCACCTAAGTTTTATTGCAAGTGTCTCTATGATCTATTTATTTTAATGGTTGTTAGGGGTATTATATTGGTGTGGAACGTGATTTTTAACGGATTAGCAAAGTGATTTTCTTAATTATAGAATCTTAAATTCCAACTATTATAGACTTTTAGAATAGAATTCATCGTGCATGTAAACTTTTCAACTTTGCTATTAATAAACTTGTTGGTTTATTTTAAAATGCCAGACACACTTAGTATTATAATTTCTATTCGACTCACTTTGAAGATTTTCATTGCCATCTGTGAATTGGCACAAGGTCAAGAATATTAATAATTGGGATAACTTGATTGTCGAATAACTTTAGCCACACTGTACTTGAGTACAAACGTTGGAAGGGAACTTTTAAGCACTTCAACGAAAATTGCAAACTGCTTTGTACTGCATTGTTTTATAAAAAATAAGCACTGTAGTGGTACTGTGTTGGTTTAAAGTTCTGTATAATCGATACATTTTTAATACATCTTAATATATCCATATATATCTTTTTAACTTGATATGGTGTAATACGAACATTTCAATTTGTGAACTTTTTATTATATACAAATTTCCTCATTAGAGGATTGCCTCAAGGACAAAGTGATACAGACAATTAATTTTCGAAATTAATGAAATAGGCCTACATTTTGTAAATATATTAAAAAATTCAAATTGTAATTCAAGTATACATACTATAAAGTAGAAATTTTGTAAATATGGTTTCTTAAAATTGATCCTCTAATGGCAGCGATGGCAATTTTAGGAAGATACACCCTGTCCAAATCTAAGGAATTCCAAAATTTAGCTAAGAATCCTGATATAATACCTCTTGCCCCGATCATCAATACTGTGACAGTTTATTGCATACAAGACTGTTTTCCTCTCCCGTACCTTTGGCCTATATGGGAAATGACATAGGCAATGGAACTTTTATTTTATACACGTATAGATTTTTCCATCTTGCAATAACTAAAATAAAAAAAATTAAAATGTTCTGAAACTTATTGTAGGTTTTGAAAATTAATTCAAATCTTATTATAATATAATTTTAAAATATTAAATGAGGCGTTTAGATGCAAAGGGGCGTAAGTGCAAGTTTTGCAGAATTGAGAAAAACAGGTTCAAATTTGTAGTTGTATTAGAAAATCATAGGTAATTGAAAATTATAGCAATCGTTCTTTATCTATTCCTAATTCATACACATCCCTTTACCACTAAATAAAATAATGCTTCAAGAATGTAATTATGTACCAAAATCTTTTTAGCTTTACCAAAATTAACAATTATTCAATTTATATTTTTTAATCGTTCCCTCTTCGTTAACTCAAGAATAGCAGATATATCATTGGGGAAAAATCTCTTACATCCCTTTGCTTCTAACCGCCTAAGTAACTTCCTTATTAAGTCTGAATCACACCTTTCTATTGAATATATAATTCAGGATGCTTTACAGTTTATCTTATTTAGTGCATTTTGTATATCAATATATACACATTTAAAAAAGGAAATAGACACGAGTGCACAAGTTACAGGGGAATCTGTTTATTGAATACAGCTTACTAGATATACGCTAAGATTATTACTAGACGATTAAATATAATAAATGAGTATATATTAAGTGAAGAACAGTGTGGCTTCCGGAAAGGTCGGTCATGTTCAGATGCCATTTTCACAATAGAACAACTTATTCAGAAGAGAAGAGAATTTAATTTGCCAACTTACATATTTTTTATTGACTATCAAAAAGCGTTTGATACACTGTCAAGAAATAAACTATGGGAAATAATGTATGACAAAGGGTTTCCAGGACACATTGTCAAAGTTGTGCAAAGCTTATATTTTAAATCAGAAATAATGATTGATAAAGGAGGTACAATGAGCGATAATACATTAGAAATTAATCAAGGGGTCAGACAAGGATGCCCGTTATCTCCTGCACTCCTTAGTATATATATATATATATATATATATATATATATATATATATATATATACGAGATCATTGTACAATGACAATCAAATTTAAATACAGAGTTTAAAGTTGGCAGTACTATTCTAAATACCATACTGTTTGCAGATGATCAGACAATCCTTAGCTCTTCAGAAGACAATTTACAAATAGCAGCATATAAATTAAACGAAATAGCAAATAAATTCAATATGACAATCTCTGAAAGTAAATCGAAAGTAATGGCATTCAACGGGAAAGACCATATGAGGTGTAAAATCAGTATTAATAACAGTATAATTTAACAGGTGAACAATTTTAATTATTTAGGATGCAACGTATCATACTGTCAGAAGGAAGATATTAATATTAAATTAAATAGATTTTACAGAATGTGTGGCACTATAAGACGGACACTGAAAAATAAAACTTTGAGGAGCACACGACTAAAATTTTACAAAATTATGGCAGGACTTAAATATTTTTAATTTAACAAATAGAATTGACAACATGAGAAACAACTGGTATGAACATGTCAAGAGAATGCCTACAGATAGAATCCCTCAGCTGTTACTAAAGTACAAACCAATAGGACATAGAAATGTTGGACGCCCATTTACTAGATGGGAGGATTCATTAAATCCCACTTATGTGAAAACAGGTCAAAAGGCCTAATTTCATGAAGCAGAAGAAGAAGAAGAATATATACATAACCTTAACCTCAAATTTTCTTGGAGGTACTACTCCAGTTTGACTAGAATTTAGAAATAATAGAAAACGTACTATAATGTGCTGTTATAACCCAGCATCACTTTTCGATTTGTCAAATGCGTATTTAAGTGAAAATCAGAGTGGAAATTAATTTTGAATGCTAATGCTTGTCGCTTAAAGTAGGATTCACTTTCAACCTATTTCTGTTTAAAAGGGCGATATAAAATTGGCAACTGATATGGTTTAGTAAATTTCAATTATAGAATATTACACAAAATGTATGCTTTTATTGCGAATAGTAAATGAACGCGAAAAAAACTCATATAGACGATTATAATCATTTGCAAATTCTTATAAAGTATCTACTCATTATATATTAGAAAAATTAACTGAATAATTTGTAACATTAATAATAATATACTTTTTGCGCGATAGTGCGTTTTGTCGTACTTACAGCAATGGCGACCATGATTGAAAGTTCAACTTCCTACATTTCGGGGTTGCCAACCTAAATAACTATACTGTAATATTACAAACTTTGTGAGGGAAGTAAAACCACTGCCCTTTATGTATACTACGTACAACGTATATACAAAAATGTATCCAAAAGGTGGTGTTAATATACATTATACGAAACAAATCACTACATTTTAAACGAACTGAGCTTTATTTCAAACAATATAAAACAATAAATTCGTACATACCGCCATTTTATCCTGATTGGTGTCCAGACTGCTGTAGTCTCAACTAAATTATTTTCGGCATTTACCGTATAAACATTGGCCAGACTGTTAACGTTAGTCAGTTGTTTATAATGAACGCAAATATTTCCAACAAATATGTTATTATTCTTTTATTATTTTGAAAACAGCATCGTGCAAAAAATAATGTACAAGCATGTTTGTGAAGTGTTTTACAGAATCTGAAATTAAAAACCTCGCTTCTGTAAAAACCACTTCCCAACCTCATATTGTAATATAGGCCTACTATTTTTGCGCGTATATCATAAAAATCTCACTCTATTATCTGCTTAATTAGTTGTAATATAAAATATTATATCATTTTCTCAACGTATTCTTAAATAATTATTCACTCAATGTTCACAAGAGTATAGGACGTCTCAATATCTGACTAGACCCTATATATTGAAATCATTACGATTGTAAGTTCTAAATATGTTTATATTTAGTGTGAATAGAAGTGATGAACGAAAATTCTATAACATTTGATCGTTAATACATTTTGCATAAAGTACATTTGTTCACAATAACATCATATATGTTTAAAAATATTATTTCAGAAGATAAAAAAATGTGCATATTATAATACCACATAATGCTTTGCTCAAAAGCTCCCTTTCACACTAACAAATATGCTAAAGGAGGTGCAATTTGGCCTATTTTTTATATGACGTGCAATTTCTAATAGTTTGTCGAAATATTTGGTGAAGTTCATTTGTATTTTGTTTGAACTTTAAGTACTATCGCACTTTAATTAGGGCTGTACCATTTTTAATCTTAATATTTTTTTTCAGTTAAATGCTTTTCAAATTTAAAATAAAATAAATGTCTTTGAAGATTAGAGAACTAATTTTAAGAAAGCTAATAACTGTGTATAAATTATATAGGCACAGCCCTAATTGGAAGCTGTGCAGTGAACTAGACGCACTAAAAGTACATTCGTCTATCTACTTGGTGCATAACTGCATATTGAATTTGCATTTTAAATTTTGTCAAATTTGCAGTGAAGGCTGTGTCTAAGAAACCATTGTCTGTTAATACAAAATATATTAAAAATGTGTGTATTCCACTCGGGCTGTCTTTCTATATCCGTGCATTCTAATGGTGGGGAAAGGATGATCTCTTGCGGGAGTTAAATTAGCTAACTTAGTTGCGCTTATTTGCCAACAATTGTCAGAGAGTGACAAGTGGTTGGCTCATCACCTCAAAGAGACACCTAATAGCCAAGTAAGTATTACTTGGATAGGAAAGGCCTATTAAAAGTAGCTTAACTTGGGCTTTGTTTTAGATTTGAGGGAGGAAATATTCAGACTCCGGACCCACGGTATAAAATCCCTCCCGGAGAACTTGGCCCTTGGATTTTTCCATCCTAAAAATCGATCTACCCTGACCGCCGCGACTCTCGGGACCAGATATAAGTAACTTATCCCCTAGACCACTGAAGGCGTTACTTGGTCTGAATAATTTGTAAAGCTGAAGCTAATATAAAATAAGCTTAAAATTGTATTGTAATTGTAAGCCCATGTTTTCCCTTTACATAGATTTTGGGGCTCTCCCCCTACAGGGAAGAAGTTGAACCATGTTAATTTAGTTACTTGTTTTCGTATAGATGTCTTTTTTTGAGTGGTCCGTAGTCAGCGTTCCGCCTCATACTGACATCTAGGAAACCAAGGTAGTACTAGGACGGAAAAATTCGGTAAATTTTGGTTAGAGGCCTTTTCATCCAGGCTTAAGGATTTTTTACGAGCCTGAAAATCTTCAGACTCGGGACCCACGACTTAAAGTCCCTCCCGGAGGACTTGCTCCTTGGATTTTTCCGTCCTAAAAAATCCATCGATCTCGGCCGAGTTTGAATCCGCGACCCTCGGGACCAGAGGCAAGGAGCATAACCACTAGTCCACCGCGGCCGAATAGCTTAAAATTAAGTATCGAAATAATATAATAGATACGATAATGTAAGTGTAACATAAAGTAAATTAAACTGAATCAAATTCCAAGATGCGAGTGGCTTAGAAAGCTCTGGACTTATTAACCCGGCTGCTGATCTGATATTTACATGTGTCAATCACAGAAATTGACGATCATCCGGCCAACAGGCTATGGGGTAACATTCAGCACGTCTGTCCCCCAACCTCAAAACTACCCAAATTTCTCTTGATGATAGGTACACACCGGCCCAATACACTGGACCGAAATTCGATTGAGATTTGAACTTCATAGCTCGTAGCATTGCTAAAGGAAATATGCCTTATATCACTCAGGCACTCAATTATGCTATCTTCTTCAACTTTTACACTTCATGGGCTAGGAAAATTGCCCCGCTCACAGTTGTTCTGTCCATATTTCATTGGCCTTCCTTGAACCTCTTGGTTTATAGTTAAATGCTGCTTTTGGTAATCTTGTTACATTCATTATTTCTACATGTCTAAACCATTTTTCTCTATATTCTTTTATTTTACCATGCAATATATATAACTCTGTTCTTACATCTTCCTTCTTTATCCGATCCATTCTTGCACAGTCTTTTGTTCTTCTAAGGAAGTTCATTTCTACTCTTTGTATTCTACTTTGTATTTTTTTCAATTATGTTATGTAACTTTAATATTATAACAGAAAATAGAAACGAGACAAATGTTAGAAAAACTTTAAGGTCCAAACGGTCCCCGAACATCATCAGTCATCATAATTACCATTATCATATTCGTTGTCTTAAGTATGAATGATGTGTGTTTCGTCTTAATGTTTTGTTATCTTGGAAGATACCCTGATACTGAACTGATCATTCATTTGGAGAGGCGCTCCGTGTCCTTGTTAAGTCGAAAATAATATGTGTGATGCATAGTTTAAAATCCCTCTCCCTAAGGTCATGCCATTGTAAGGTCGGGTGGCGTGTGGCATGTACAGAATACTTATAAGAAGAGAACACATATGAAATCTAAAAAAAGAAAAAGAAGTAGAAAAATCTGCAGCAGCTGCTCACGTTTGGTCAGAAAACAAAATATAGATGTAAACATACAATTATTAAAACAGAAAATACAAACTCCCCACATGGAGAAAAATCTATATACAGAAGAACAAGGAGAGAATTTTGAAATTTGAAATTCCCGGGGAGAGGAACCTAATTAGCACGTTCTTTGGACCATAGGAGGGAGCATGAGTCGAGATCCAGCGCCGACTACTTGGGAAAAATCAGTCTATACCAACTGAAAAGATGGAGCAAAAATGCTTTGAAACATATGCCTAAAGAAATAAGTATATGAGGTAAGAAGAATACAGATAAAACTTATTAACGAATACTCATAATGTTACTACGTATTGTATTTTCAAACAATTTATAGCCTATAGTTCATCATGATTTTGTTTTCTCTGTGGTCCGAGATATGTAAATAACCGTCACGAGAAGTTGTGTTTTTCCAATTTAAGGGATTATCTAATAGTGAAATACACACACCTTAATTCATTTTGTCATATAAAAGAAATAGAAAAAATCGTTGACTTTTCTTGACACATTTTTTCTACACATCAAAGTGCAGTCATATTTACCATAAACAGCGGCCAGTTTCAATCCAAACGTTAGAGACGATAACAGCCCTTCCCCTGTCACAATTCCAATTGTTTTATTTCTATTCCGCCAAAAATATAACTATTTCCAAATCTATTTCCATGTATTAATTTATGTCCGTTTCAAAAGTTTCAGTTGATAGATGTCAATCAATTTCATATTTAATTAGTAATAATATAATATTTTAATGTTAATGCATTGCTAATCAATCAGCATTATGTTGAAGTTGTAATAAATAACGACAAATGAAATGTATCAGTTAATTGACATCTATCAACAGTAGTTTATATATTTATATAGACCACAGCAGAGAAAACATATATATCATTCTGATAGCTTATGTTTCTAAAATTTTATTACAAGGAAAATAGAGACAAATAATGCGATAGACTTATTACTCACATTATGGTCTACATAAGGTTATACCAAATTAATGTAATATCTTATCCCATTGATTTTATTTCTTTTTATGACCATATTTCTTCTTCTTCTTGTAAGCACTTTTTTCCTCAACGAGATTTAGACGCTCTCCCTCTACAGGGAAGAAATGGAACCATACTAATTTAGTTACACTTGTTTTCGTATATATGTCATTGAAGTGGCCCATGGTCATCGTTCCGCCACAAACTGACATCTAAGAAACCAAGGTAGTACTAGGACAGGAAAATTCGGTAAATTTTTGCTTAGAAGCCATTTTTTATTCAGACTTAAGGATGTTTTACGAGCCTGAAAATCTTCATATTTGGGACCCACAGCTTAAAATCCCTCCCGGAGGATTTGCTCCTTCGATTTTTCCATCCTAAAAAATCCATCGTCCCCAGCCGGATTTGAACCCTCGTCCCTCGGGACCAGAGGCCGATGACTTATAATTTCAACTTTAAAATAGTCAGCATTAATAAAATTCATGATACAATTAAATTATTGGGAGAAGATAAAAAGTTCGTATGACTCATGACTGAAGTACCATTATTTGTGCTCGTATCGTAAAAGTATCAGTTAGAAATAATTCTCTGCTTAGCTATTTGTAATATAAATAGAAATAATTTTCTCAACGTATTCATAATTCAGTATTTACTATTTTATAATGTGCTTTGCTGTTAAAAACAATGGGACTACAATAGTGTATCTGTTACTCTAACTTATTTTTTGAAACAATATTTATTTTCTAAATAAAATTTAGATTTGTTTAGGCCTGTTTACTATTGTAAGGTTTCTCTGCTGTGGATACTCTTATACTCTCTGATGAACTAAATTAAAACGTTTATTCTAATTCTATAAATTCTCGTTTCAGAACTTCCTTATAGGTACTGAAAGAGGTGAAAAAAATACGTTTAAATTTGTTCATCATGTTATGCTTATATTAGTTGACAAGACGACAATATGGTTTGGACAAAATACGTAAATATATCTTGATAATTGGTCCAATGCATAACCATTTTATATTTGGCTTTCTCCATTCCATTTTGTTGTCTTGAAAGTATAGTAAGAATGTAGTATATATATAACATAAAAATAAAAACATTGATTTTTGCTGCGCTCACAGTACTGAAAGATTTATACACGTCCCTTTAGAAATCGGGCGAGAAAGACTTTGGATATCTCTTGATACAGGAGAAAAGGAAACTTGTAGGAAACAATAAGTGTTTTCTGGATGGTACTGGAGCTCGAAAATATTTACGAAACTTTCTAAGTACAAAACAATAAATCTACTACTATTGTATTCCAACACAAAACAAACTTTCATTAAATTAAACGTAAAAAATGAAAATAAAATATCAACATATATTCTAATATTACAAAAACATAACTTCTCTATAATACACAACACAACGACAACTTTGCAAAGGAAATTTACCAAAACGTAATGTTATAAAGATTTTCTCATTTATCAACGTTAAATATCTTGACCTCTTTCCTGAGGGCAAGATAAAGCGAATAAAGAGAGAATCATTGCAAATAAAGAATATAACTACTAGAATTACTTTTTACAAGTGGATATTTAATGAAAATCTCTAAGATGTTCTGCATGTACTATTCCGTGATGTCATATTTTAACTGAATATTACCTGGACAGTTATATTTTAAAAACAGTATTGTTACGTTTATACTAATCAAATGCTTGATAAAATTCTGTTGAAATATTAAACAAAATATAAAATTAGTACCTATAAAGCATCGTCGTCCTCAAATAGATTAAAAAGTTTCAGCCAAGTTGAGGACGACTGCACGTTACATGTACTAATTTTATAATTTTATATTCTTGTTGTTAAGTTTAGAACTTGTTACTATTCATTTAACTATATATATTAATTTGGGACAGTAGATGCGTGTTATTTGGGTAAAGACGGTCGTCACGTAGGGCTGACAACCCTACTGATATCTCGTGCTGATTGTCTAGAAAGGAGGGATCCTCTCTATTACCGCAATGGCCTCTTGAGGCCTGAATGGGATTACTTTGCCTTATGCATTGCACTTCATGGAGAGTAACTGATAGGGGCTACATATTTTATTGCAAGATCAGTATTATAGTATTTTAAATAAATGTATTATTTATTTTTAAATTGTTCGCTGAACATAAGAATATTTTTTTTTTCGAAAAATAACTGTTTCATTTGGAATGATTGTATTTACTTATTTGAAATATAATTAATATTTCTTTAAATGCTGAATCATCTAACCAAATGCTAACACTCGCTATTACTCGGTTTTTAAACATTTTCCTCGATTTTGTAAAAACCACTTCCAAACCTTGCATCGTAATGTAGACTACCATTATTTAATAGGAAACGCGACTATATTTTTGGAACGCTCATTCAGTACTTGTAAGTAAGAATCGAATAAAATGCGACAGTTATTTTCTATGGAGGGAATAAAAAAATTATTATTCGTCATCATAATCCTTATCTTACAAATTTAGTGTAATCTTTCGTAGGGTTTTTTTTTTCCTCGCTGGAGTATATTCTAAATATTCAATTTTGGGAACAGTTTCATTAAGGTATTTAAGCATCTAAGGGCACTAATAAAGGGGTGGAATTCAGATGCAGTCATAAATATATGTAGAATAAAACATGAAATATAAGTAAGTTGATATTATTTATATGCTGAACTCTTCTATAAATCACATTTTTATATGCGTTTAATTGTCTTCCATTTGTTAATTTAAATATTTCAATTATAAATTCTGTTTTATTTAGTTTCTCTCCTTTAATTTCAGTTAATATTGATTTCTTACTGTCTACTGTAAATTATATTTTAATTCCTAACGTGTCTATTAATCTTACTTTATTAAGAGATGTATGAAACATTATAATTGTCCAAATATTACTTAAGGTTACTGGATAGTGATTCCTACACATTGAATGCAATTCAATTTCAAAAAGTTTGCTTAATATTTTATATGTTCTTGGTGCTCAATTTGGCATGTTTATACACTAAATAATTGTACATCCTGGTGTTATAAGATACATTTTATTGGTTTTGTGTGAAAAGGAATTAAACATTTTTACTGATGGCTTTCTTTACAAATTCTTTAAACGTACCTTGAATTTAAAGTGTACTTTACTATTCAGATTTTTACCCAAATTCCTTAGTCTTTTTAAAATTATTAAGTACATGTATGTTATAAATTCCGAATAATGGATTTTAAAGGAAAAGAACAATGAGAAGTAAGGTTATATAGATAATTTTATACTTGAACAGGTCACATCCTTCAGATATTTAGGTTACACACTAACTTATCTTCAACATTGTGATATTTGCAATAAAATCCAAATTTATAAGTTAATTGGGAATTAACAGCCAAATCTTTCCAGTTAAAAAAGTCATACAAGACTTAAATGACAACATTTTTACGCGTTCATTCCTCGGTCATGGGAGCGAAGTCTGGACCATTAGATTCCAAGACGATCAAAGGTTGACAGCTGCAGAAATGAGATTTCTACAAAAATTCTGATTATAGTCTTCTTGATCGTAAGAGAATTACAGACATAACAGAAGAATTAAAAATAGCACCCATTGTTCATTATCCACAGCAATATAAACATGACTGGCTTCATTATGTGAAAAGAATGGAATGTACCAGAATACTTCGACATATGAGGAAGAGGAAGAGACCTACTGGAAAATCTCACAAAATATTGTTGGAGGTCATACCAGGGCACTAGGCTATTTACTTGACAGGATGATGATGAAATTCTGAACCAAAATTTAGTTTAACTCTGGTTAAATACAGACATAACAGAAGAATTAAGAATAGCACCCATTGTTAATTATCCACAGCAATATAAACATGATTGGCTTCAATATGTGAAAAGAATGGAATGTACCAGAATACTTCGACATATGAGGAAGAGACCTACTGGAAGATTTCACAAAATATTGTTGGAGGTCATACCAGGGCACTAGGCTATTTACTTGACAGGATGATGATGAAATTCTGAACCAAAATTTAGTTTAACTCTGGTTAAATACAGACATAAGAGAAGAAGAATTAAGAATTAAAAATAGCACCCATTGTTAATTATCCACAGCAATATAAACATGATTGGCTTCAATATGTGAAAAGAATGGAATGTACCAGAATACTTCGACATATGAGGAAGAGACCTACTGGAAGATTTCACAAAATATTGTTGGAGGTCATACCAGGGCACTAGGCTATTTACTTGACAGGATGATGATGAAATTCTGAACCAAAATTTAGTTTAACTCTGGTTAAATACAGACATAAGAGAAGAATTAAGAATTAAAAATAGCACCCATTGTTAATTATCCACAGCAATATAAACATGATTGGCTTCAATATGTGAAAAGAATGGAATGTACCAGAATACTTCGACATATGAGGAAGAGACCTACTGGAAAATCTCACAAAATATTGTTGGAGGTCATACCAGGGCACTAGGCTATTTACTTGACAGGATGATGATGAAATTCTGAACCAAAATTTACTTTAACTCTAGTTAAATACAGACATAACAGAAGAATTAAGAATTAAAAATAGCACCCATTGTTAATTATCCACAGCAATATAAACATGATTGGCTTCAATATGTGAAAAGAATGGAATGTACCAGAATACTTCGACATATGAGGAAGAGACCTACTGGAAGATTTCACAAAATATTGTTGGAGGTCATACCAGGGCACTAGGCTATTTACTTGACAGGATGATGATGAAATTCTGAACCAAAATTTAGTTTAACTCTGGTTAAATACAGACATAAGAGAAGAATTAAGAATTAAAAATAGCACCCATTGTTAATTATCCACAGCAATATAAACATGATTGGCTTCAATATGTGAAAAGAATGGAATGTACCAGAATACTTCGACATATTATGAGGAAGAGACCTACTGGAAGATCTCACAAAATATTGTTGGAGTTCATAACAGGGCACTAGGCTATTTACTTGACAGGATGATGATGAAATTCTGAACCAAAATTTAGTTTAACTCTGGTTAAATACAGACATAAGAGAAGAATTAAGAATTAAAAATAGCACCCATTGTTAATTATCCACAGCAATATAAACATGATTGGCTTCAATATGTGAAAAGAATGGAATGTACCAGAATACTTCGACATATTATGAGGAAGAGACCTACTGGAAGATCTCACAAAATATTGTTGGAGTTCATAACAGGGCACTAGGCTATTTACTTGACAGGATGATGATGAAATTCTGAACCAAAATTTAGTTTAACTCTGGTTAAATACAGACATAAGAGAAGAATTAAGAATTAAAAATAGCACCCATTGTTAATTATCCACAGCAATATAAACATGATTGGCTTCAATATGTGAAAAGAATGGAATGTACCAGAATACTTCGACATATGAGGAAGAGACCTACTGGAAGATTTCACAAAATATTGTTGGAGGTCATACCAGGGCACTAGGCTATTTACTTGACAGGATGATGATGAAATTCTGAACCAAAATTTAGTTTAACTCTGGTTAAATACAGACATAAGAGAAGAATTAAGAATTAAGAATAGCACCCATTGTTAATTATCCACAGCAATATAAACATGATTGGCTTCAATATGTGAAAAGAATGGAATGTACCAGAATACTTCGACATATGAGGAAGAGACCTACTGGAAGATTTCACAAAATATTGTTGGAGGTCATACCAGGGCACTAGGCTATTTACTTGACAGGATGATGATGAAATTCTGAACCAAAATTTAGTTTAACTCTGGTTAAATACAGACATAAGAGAAGAATTAAGAATTAAAAATAGCACCCATTGTTAATTATCCACAGCAATATAAACATGATTGGCTTCAATATGTGAAAAGAATGGAATGTACCAGAATACTTCGACATATGAGGAAGAGACCTACTGGAAAATCTCACAAAATATTGTTGGAGGTCATACCAGGGCACTAGGCTATTTACTTGACAGGATGATGATGAAATTCTGAACCAAAATTTACTTTAACTCTAGTTAAATACAGACATAACAGAAGAATTAAGAATTAAAAATAGCACCCATTGTTAATTATCCACAGCATATAAACATGATTGGCTTCAATATGTGAAAAGAATGGAATGTACCAGAATACTTCGACATATGAGGAAGAGACCTACTGGAAGATTTCACAAAATATTGTGGGAGGTCATACCAGGGCACTAGGCTATTTACTTGACAGGATGATGATGAAATTCTGAACCAAAATTAGTTTAACTCTGGTTAAATACAGACATAAGAGAAGAATTAAGAATTAAAAATAGCACCCATTGTTAATTATCCACAGCAATATAAACATGATTGGCTTCAATATGTGAAAAGAATGGAATGTACCAGAATACTTCGACATATTATGAGGAAGAGACCTACTGGAAGATCTCACAAAATATTGTTGGAGTTCATAACAGGGCACTAGGCTATTTACTTGACAGGATGATGATGAAATTCTGAACCAAAATTTAGTTTAACTCTGGTTAAATACAGACATAAGAGAAGAATTAAGAATTAAAAATAGCACCCATTGTTAATTATCCACAGCAATATAAACATGATTGGCTTCAATATGTGAAAAGAATGGAATGTACCAGAATACTTCGACATATGAGGAAGAGACCTACTGGAAGATCTCACAAAATATTGTTGGAGTTCATAACAGGGCACTAAGCGATTTACTTGACAGGATGATGATGATGATCATGATGAAATTCTGAATAAACATTTATTTGAATTCTAGTAATGTTCATAATACAAGACACGAAACTTTTCCATAGGAAATAACATTGAAATAATTCTTAGTCAATTTTTTTTATTTCATCTGGAGTTAACTATTTAATATATACCTATTTAGGTTCAGATTTTTTAACTGGTATTACTCGACAAATTAAAACAAGACCAGGAATTTGGGTACATGAATACTGAAGTAAAGCGCATTTTAAGATGAGGATGGATTTTAAAAATTCGGTCCACCGTTGTGGTCTCGGGATAGATTCGCTGCCTCGTAAGATGCGGGTCCGTTTCGATTCCCGGTAGTGACAAGTTTTCTGGGAGATTTTTCCTCACATGTAAGGCAAATGTAAGGAAACTTACAGGTTCAAACGTTTCCTGAACTTCTGCCACCATAATCATTGTCACATTCGCCGAGTATACTGTGAATATGTGAGTGAATTATGTGTTTTGTCTAAATGCCCATTTTTGTCTCGGAGGAGGCCCTGAATTAAGCTGATAACTCATTCGGTGAGGCCCTCCATGTCCTTGTGCGGTCTACAAAGTTTGTGCGTGATCCAAAGTTTAAGAAATACCTTTTCTAACTGGCTGTGCCACTGTAAGGCCCATGTGTTTTGGGACATGTAAAATTACCTGTAAGGCGAGAGGTTAAACTATGATGACGAAGAAGAGGAAAAAATAGGTAATAGCCAAGAGCTCGAATTAAACTTTTGAACATTAATTGCATTAATCGTATATTGATTACTATCCATTCCCTATAAACACACAATGTCCGGACTGGAGGATGAAGTAATTACTGTCCATCATTTTATTATTATATGAAGGGCTGCTGACAATAGAGAGGGGACAGTTTATAAATATTCCCTTAGTGTATATAGTGTATTAGTTTATACAATTTATAGTGAATCCTTAATTTTCATTGTTGTCTATACAACATTTTATTCTTGCTTGAGTTATTTACATTGGAATTTTTTTAATTCAGTGCCCCAGGTTGTCATTTTGACATTACTGATGTTCTCTCCTGGCATTGGCTTAATTGCAACCACTTCTGAAGCTGGGGCGCCTAGAAGGCGAAATTATATTACCACAGTGATATGATGGGTGATAAATGATAATGAAGCGCCAGGAGAGTACTTAACCTAAATTCCAAATCATGGACAACGACAGGAATAATTTCCTTTAAGAAAAACATCCTATGGTTTGACTGGGAATCGAACGCGACCTCATGAACAGTAGTCAGAAACGCTGACAACTAGCCCATGAGGCTGGTCACATTGGAAAAAATTCATATGCTAGATTTTTGTAATTGAATTTTTTTAATGCCCCAGTTTTGTTCTTTTGGACATTTCTGGTGTTCTCTCCTGGCAATGGTGTAATTGTAACCCACTTCTGAGGTTGTAGCGTCCTGAAGTCAGTGTTACGTTGCCCCGATGATATGATGGGTGATGATGATGGTAGTGGTGCGCCAGGAGAGTCCCTAATCCTAAGCTTAATCTAAGATGAATATGAATGATGATGATTGCGATGGCCATATCATGTTCGGGGACCGTTTGGGTCTTATTCCCTTTCCCCATTTATAGTCAAGAAACATTAAACTTAATTCCCATTAACAATATAACAACCCTGCCATTAATTAAGCTCTATAATTTCCCTAAGTTTCCTGACATTTGTCTTACAGGTGAGGAAAACCCCCGATAAAAACCTCACCCAGGAATCTGTCCCGACCGGGGATCGAACCCGGGCCCGCTGCGTGACAAGGCAGCACGCTACATCGAGACCATAGCGGTGGACTAATTGGAAAAAATTCATATGCTAGATTTTTGTAATTAATTAAATCTTAGCGTTTAATTAAACATTTTAGGCAGTGGAAATTACTAATACTAATTAACGTATAGCACAGAGTGCAGGAACAAACCAACTGTTTTATTTTTGTAACAGTAATATTCTGCTGAAATGAGATATCTTCGGAGGACTGCAGGATACACACTACTAGATCACAAAAAAAAAATGAAGACATCTTAGAAGAATTACACATGGAATCTTTAGAAAACAAAATTTCTGATTATAAGTCAAGATGGATGCAACATGTTCATCGAATGGAAGATCACAGAATACTCAAACAAATGTTAAGATATCAACCTGCAGGAAGAAGAAGACCAGGACGTCCACTCAAAAGACTTCTGGATGGTGTTTCTCTTGAGGCCGAAACAGGTCAACAAATGGCCTAAATTCGTGAATGTACTATGATGATGATGATGATGATATTAGAAATCTATTCAATAAATAAATGGAAGAAAAAACAAAATAAAATACTATTTAGCATTATAATAATTAATATCACAAACTGATACTATTCAACCTTAATCATGCTAACTGAACGTAGAATGTGATCCTAATGAGTATCAATCTGCACGTAAAACATGTCGAATTTTTTACATTAAAACACATTTTTAAGTTAATAATTTTAATGGCTCTTCCAACTCTTTTGTATGGTAGCGAAGTATGGACGTTGAAACAGAAGGATATACAAAGACTTAGATTTGCTGAAATAAGATACCTTCGGAGAACTACAGGATACACACTACTAGATCGCAAAAAAATGAATCCATGTTAGAAGAATTAACAATGGGACCTTTAGAAAACAACATTTCTGATTATAAGTCAAGATGGATGCAACATGTTCATCGAATGGAAAATCACAGGATACCCAAACAAATGTTAAGATATCAACCTGCAGGAAGAAGAAGACCAGGACGTCCATTCAAAAGACTTCTGGATGGTGTTTCTCTTGAGGCCGAAACAGGTCAACAAATGTCCTAAATTCGTGAATGTACTATGATGATGATGATTTTATTGATTAAGGGTCGGTTTCACCAACAGAGGTATTACGCCAGCTTTTCTCTGTATAATGTATAAGTTAAGCTGACATAATAGTTACCTCTGTTGGTGAAACCCTCCCTTAAGACTTCTCTATACTTCTAATTCGGTCACTGTGCATGTAGTCTAAATTATAAATGTTAATAATAAGACTGCAACAATCCTAGAATTTATACACTTTGTATGTTTAAAATATAATTTGAGCGTCATCTCATTACATCATTTTAAATGTAAGTAATATTGAAATATTCTCCTGAGTTTGAAATTTTATTTCCACATTGTAAAAAGTAATTCGAGAATTAGAAATAAATCTAAAGAAACTGCTACAATTTCATGTCATGTCCAACATTCATCTCTAAGTGACATTAGTATGCAATATTGATATATTCTTACGTTAATAAAATGATGAAGCTAACAAACAGCGACACCCATATTTTGTTATTATATATCCGTAGTATGTAATTATGTATTAATAACATTGTCAAAATAATTGTATCCCTTATTCACATAAAATTATAGGCACAACTCTAATTAAGGTATGGTAGAAATAATTTTTGATGCAAAGGGAGTTTTATTCTTTTAAAGAGTAGATCTATTTCGATTTTCTATTAAGAATCGCCGTTCAGGTTACTATATAAAAAGTAAAACAGTGAAATATTTATCTGAGATCTGTCCTCAAATAAAATATCAGTTTAATAACTTTGTGTGGCTTTAGGAACATGTTCCATTTTCAATAGATAAAAATATACATTTATATGTTTAATCTGTGTGTTTTTTATCCGAAAAAAATACGGAAAACACGTATTGTTGGAAGATATCTATTAATTATAATGGGTAGGCCTACAATAATATAGCCAACTTACGGAAAACGCTAAAAACTATAGAATAACCTACAACAAGTCTAAAACTTAAAAAAATAACTAATTTGAGTAGCATATTTTATGTTATTTTTAAGTATTATTAGGCGTTAACAACCATCACGTGAAGTAAGTGTATGGCGGAAATGTTGGTAAACATGTCGGTAACACGATTTGTAACAAAGAAGGATCGATATAGTTAGTATCTGGTTAGTCAGTTGTTTTCCATTGCAAATTTCATAGAGTTATGTGCACTAAAATGGCAGGAGATGTTTTTGTGAAAAATTGATATAATATTAATTATTAATTTACTTCTTGCAATTGATTATTTCATTAACTTGAAATCAACATAAATTTAGTTTCTATGAAGTTATCAATAAATCGTAATTCAGCGGTATATCTCTTCTCAATGAGTAGAGAAAGAGCCGAAATGTAAATAAAATCTTTTATGTAAATTATGACAAATTTGCTTACAAAGTAACGATGTTATATAGTATTGTAAATTGGAAACATGAATATAGAGGATTAGAACAACGTATGGGCTCGGGTTTTTAGTGCCCATAACCCTGTAGCCTTGTGTAGGTTCATTATATTGTAGGACCCATTGTTATGAATTAATGGAGATGAAATCTATTCCACAGTGTTATATAGTCTTATGGTGTTCCGGATTCCGATATATCAGGCATTTTCACACGTCCCATATCGCAATTTTTTGGTCTGAGGCCAGGACCTCGAAGGAGTAAAACTCTCCTCCCTTTGAGCCTATTCTGTCTAAGTTGTCACATAAGCTCAGTGTCCTGAGGAAGTACATTAATGTGTCTTCCTAGAATACCATTACTTGTGGTTTGCCAGACCAGACTATTTTTTTCTAAATGAAGGATGATATGAAATGAATGAGTGAATGAAGATGAAATGACCTGATAAAAAAAAACTCCAATCGCGACTGGCCTAGAAGGCCCTTGGCCTACCAGCCGGCTGCTGACCTCGCATCCACGTGTTAATCAGAGAGGTAGACGATCATCTAGCCAGTGTAGGGGTGACACGTGTTCAGCATGTCGGGTCCCCCAGCCGCTATAACTGATCTTCTCAACCTGGAGTCGCTACCTATTACTTATGCCTCACTATGCTGGGTGGGTGGGCACCGCTTCCATGCTGGCCGAAATCCAATGAGAAAATTTCTTCCCCCATGGGGACTCGAACCAGCGTAAGTCCCGTAGCTCTGCGCCAAGGCTCCTTGCCTTAACCACTCGGCTACGGCGCGGCGCTGGACATGATAGGGTAGAGAAAAGAAGTGGAGACTTGGTGGGATGAAATTCGGAAAAGATAGAACCCCGAGAAACCCCCCCCCCAAAATCCGGTATGGCCCACGACCAATGCCCCTCCAGAACCGCCAGCATTCGATCCTGGGATTCCCAGACATAACAGCCGCGCGTCTATCGTGCCTGCAATATAGAGGATAAACTATGTTGATTTGCATGTTTAGGTCTACTGTGTTTGTCACACACACCATGTTGCAGGCCGATGCTTTTAATTGATTACTCACCCTAAAGATGGCGTGACAAAACTAATGACACATAAATTAATATCGCTTATATATTTCGTGAATTGAAACCTTCTCCCATTAGATACATACATTGACCAACACATTTTTCCTCATTTGAATTAATTTCTCTGGTAATAAGTGAACGACGAAATATAATATCTTACTATATATCGCTCATTTGCTGCAACACCGTCATAACTCGAAAATCAGATTTTTAAGGAGAAGCATTTGAAGTTTTAAATACTGTAATTCCAAGTATCCCTGTGACATTAACTAACATATAGTGATTTTTTGAGTTATGATGTTGTTGCAGCAAATGAACGATATGTTAAAGAGTGTATCGGAATCGATGATCTAGTGGTTAAGTTCATAACCTTTGTTCCCGAGCATCGCGGATTCAAATCAGGCAGGGGTCGATGAATTTTTAGAATGGAAAAAAATTATAATTTGATTTATATATCACATTTATATTTATATCTATTCGTATATATATATATATATATATATATATATATATTACATACCACCAAAAACTGGTATGACTTACGGCGGTATACAAATAATAAATTTAAGTAAGGTTCAACGTGGATCTTTATAGGAAGCCAGATATAATAAGAACATTTAAGTCTCGTAGACTGCGATGGGCAGGACATGTTGCGCGTATGGGGAATGAAAGACGTGCATGGAAACTTCTTGTAGGAAAGCCAGAAGGAAAACGCCCAGTTGGTAGACCAAGAATGAGGTGGAAGAACAACATTAACTATGATTTGAGGAAGTAGATTATACAGGGAATGATTGGAAAACATTAGCTCAGGATAGGGATGTATGGAGAGCTTATGTCCGCGCGGCCATGAACCTACGGGTTCGATAGTGCCAGTGAGTAAGTAAGTAAGGTTCAACGTGGAATATCGATTATGGGAGCCCCCTAGAGAGAGCAAAGATAAAAATAGCAAGATTTTTATCATTTTTTTCTCATTATTAATTCAAAAGGTTTGGTTGGAGGAGGAGATCCGATCCTATCCTATACCAATATACCAATATTTATTTTGATTTTTTGGCCATACAGAAATTTACATTTTAATTCTACCTGGGTTTGGAATAATCTCCCATATCATTTGGGGACAAATGATCTCGGAGAAAGGAACCCAAGCTGTCTTTTAAAACCGAGAGCGAAGGGGTAGGTCCGCCATCCGCAAGGATCGTAGACCTCTTCTCAATTGATTGATGATAATTCCTGCGGAAGGGAGTATAAGCTGTGTGTCCTGAATCTAAAGATGTTGGGCTCTTAAAGAATCTTCAAGCCTAAATTAGTGCCTCTGAGCAAAATTTAACTTGCCTTCCCCATCCAAGTAATAGGCTACCCTAGTTGTCTACTAGATGTCTCACTGAGACGATGTGCATACCACATTCACTCGTTAACTTTTGTAGGGAAATATGTGTAACTAAATTAGATCGTTAAAGAAGCACCTGTGTCCCTACTCAGAACCTAAGGGGTATATACATACATATACAGAGTGTGGGGGGGGGCGCAGTAGCGTTATTGATTAAGAAAATATGCTTTAAGCCGGATTTTGAGAGTTAGAGTCCTGGCGGGGTCAGGATTTTTAAACTGGTCTAAACATTCAGGCGGTACCAAGACCATGGGGTGGACTCAGCCACTAACGGAAATTGTGTACGTGTGTTCTATAGGTAAAGGCGGCTGACAACCCGGCTGAAATCTCGTGCCCATTGTTTAAAAAAAAGGTAGGAAGCTTAATAGCCCCGACTAGCCTAAAGGCCTCTTAAGACCTACAATTGATGAGTATATCTTTACCTATATACAGAGTGTGAAAATGAAATAAATCGAAGGAATATATATGATCAGTGGGTAATATAACCTTATTTTAGGTTCATTGTATTACCCATCTTTCTTTATTGAAGTAATGAGATTAACTCTACTCTACGGTGCTACGTAGTCTGTTATGGCGTTCTTGGTTCGACTAACATCAAGCATTCACACACGAATCATATCGCACTTTATTTGGATTGAGTCCAAGGCCTCGAGGAGAGTATACAACCCTCCTTTTGGCCTTGTCCTACCCTAAGTTGAAACAAAGGCTCGGAGTCATGAGGAATAACATGAGCGTTCCCAATAGATCACCATAACCACATTTTTAAATACCTGTGATTTGCTAAACCGGACTATTTTTTGCCTAACATGAAATGAGGTGAAAGGTGATATAAAATGATATGGAGATGAAATGACGTAATGGGGAGGGAAGACTGATGGCGGGACGAAATTCGGGAAACGGGAGACCCTCGAGAAAAACTAGAGAAATACGGGCTTGGCACACCACCAATACCGCTGCGGAACCGCAGGATTCGAACCTGAGATCCTAGTCTTAATATTGAAATTATCTTATATGACACTGAATAAATCCGCATTATAATGTCTTCTTAGAAGAAGTGACCCTGTTTTAAAGAGAATAGAAGTTCACTAAAAGGGAACACGGGAATTTCAATTAGAAAAAAATATGTATTTCTTCCTGGATTGCTTAAGTAGCACAATGTTTTAGTGCGCCAGCTGGAGATCTGAAGTTCAAATCCCAGTTTAAGCAGAAATCATTCTAGTTGCATGCAGGATTTGACGGCCGGTAATCATAATATTAAGATTTCCGGAATATGTGGTCGTGGTCAACGACTGGTGTTTCTTCCAGATGTTTGTCCTCGACTGCCGAGGGCATCTTCAGTTGCGACTGCTTCTAGCTAGCGTTCCCTGGTCGGAGACTCGATGTTTCTCTCTCGACCGCAGAGAGCATCTTAAGTGGCGAATAATTCTAGGTAGAGTTCCCTGGTCGGAGGATCGACAGTGTATTTACAGTTAAATCTCCGACCAGGGAACACTACCTAGAAGAATTCGCCTCTGAAGATACCCTCTGAATTTGAGGGAGAAACGTCTGGAAGAAATACCAGTCATGGACCACGGCCACATAGCCCGGAATATTATATATTAGAAATTATTCTCTTTAGTTGTACTCGTGTTAACTATAAATATGAACAGGAAGTTTTCTTTAGTTGTATTAACTATTATATACGAACAGCAAGCCCGAGTACATTAACTCATTCGCGTCAAAAGATAGGTACACTCGCCGGCTGTTAAATGACCTTCAACTCAGAAGACGAGGTACACTCGCTTAACTCTACTGTTATATATTTTGCAATATTTTGTACATCCCTTTGCAGGGCAATTTTTTCTCGACATTTATTAATAGTAGAGAAATGTGTTTTGACCTGCACCCTTATTGTGACCTTAAGTACCGTTATATTTTCCTTATTTTGAATGTCTGAAAAAGAAAATATAATTTAAGGTAACTTAAATCCGGTTTCTGGGGAAATGTATTGAGCATTTAAACCTGAAATTAATGGGTTGATTTCAATATTACATATGGTTATTGTTATACCGAGACACCTCTAAGTTCACAAAATGCTTGCACCAAGCTGGTAATACTAAAATGAGTGAGCTATTTCATGATAGATAAAAAGGCACTATTAAATAAGTATTTTATATTAGCTTGGTTTCACCGCCCCACTGAGTTATTGAATTGAGACCTCTCAACATGCCACAGCATATTTTTTTCCTTACTTACTTACTTACTCACTGGCACTATAGAACCCGTAGGTTCATGGCCGCGCGGACTAAGCTCTCCATACATCCCTATCCTGAGCTAATTCTTTCCAATCATTCCCTGTATAATCTACTTCCTTCAAATCATAGTTAATGTTGTTCTCCCACCTCATTCTTGGTCTACCAACTGGGCGTTTTCCCTCTGGCTTTCCTACAAGAAGTTTCCATGCACGTCTTTCATTCCCCATACGCGCAACATGTCCTGCCCATCGCAGTCTACGAGACTTAACTGTTCTTATTATATCTGGCTTCCTATAAAGACCATGTAGTTCATTGTTATGTAGTCTTCTCCATTCACCTGTCTGTTCATCTCTCTTTGGTCCAAACATTTTCCTAAGTACTTTATTCTCAAATACTCGTAATCTCCCTTCCTCCCTTAAAGTAAGAGTCCATGCTTCGCACCCATATAATATAACTGGTAGAATAACAGTTTTATATATTTTCAGCTTAACGTTTTTTGAAAGGAGTTGGGAGATCAAAAGTCTCTGCAATGATTTTTTTTTTGCGCTAGGAAATTTTATTTAATGTTGACTGTCGTTTTTCCTTCATGACTGGGAAAATCCCAAGTTTTTAGGTGATGTAGTTCCAAAATTTTTAATTTAATAAAATAAAAAACTCTCTTTACATAAGGCGTTTTGCAGGCTATGAATTAAGGGAATGGTTAGATGAAGTAACAATCATATTAATTCGCTATACAATAAAAGTTTACTTCAAAATAGATAAATGTATGTATTAGTATGATTAAGTCTAAGACATGGGTAGCGGGAGAAATCTGAGAGTAGTGCAAATGTTTACGATTGGCTGTATCGCATGTTATTAAATATTTTATTCCGTGTATTAGCTACTACTCCCCATTCCTCTTCTTCAGTTCTTGTTTCGCATGTGCATGGAATGTTATTTTGTACTGAGCGGATACAATACATCAGTAATTTACGAGTTAGCTCAGAAGATAGCCCTTGAAACTCGAATTCAAATCTGGGCTAACCTCATAAATAGGTTTTCTTTTTCAGTCCAAGGCAAATTCATGGTAATAACCAGGACCCATTTCATTATTGTTACCATAACGTTATTCAAATGATATAAGTGGGCCCCAAGAATTCTGCTCGCCTATCATTTTCACTTCGATTTTTTCTAATTGCAGTTATCTTCTATAATGTTTGATGTAGAGATTGCTTCTACAGTAAATATAACAGACGCAATATATACCGTGTCCATAAAGTCTTTCCAACATTACAACTTCCTATAAGATGAAAACTATAAAAGTTAGAGTTGTGTGGTTTGTGGCATATTCAAGACAAACTCTCGAAGTTAGTAAAGCAATGTCAGTGTACTTCCACATGTACACCTCTGTCGCCCGCAAAACATCTAAGCGATATTCAATTTCTCGCCATACAGTAGTTCTGTGCGCGAGGTATACCTTCATTTTTTTTCACTACAGTTAAACTTTATAAAAAATTGGTTCTATCGAACCCATAGGTTCATGGCCATGCAGACATGGGCTCTCCACACATGCCTGTCCTAAGCTAATGCTTTTTTTCAATCACCCCCTGTGCAATCTACTTCTCTCAAATTGTGACCTAAAAAAACTTTGAGAGTTTGTCTTGCATCTTCCATAAACCACACTACTCAAATTGTTATAGTTTACATTATATAGGGAGTTGTAATGTTGGAAAGACTTTATGGACACTGTGCATATCCAGGGGCCATTCTATAGAAGAACAAGTGACTGCTAGCGTCATGTTGGCTTATGTGATAACTGATAACACACGCTCCTGCTAGAGCCAATTTCCAACATGTTTACTCACATATAAGGGGATTCTATCCCAGGGACCACCTATATTAGTAGATAAGTTAGGGTAAGAAAATGGGAAGTTGACGTTGGATTGACAAGTTAGAGTGAGAAAACTGGCGAGTTAATACACCCCCAATACTTTATAGTTCACTTGTTTCTGTCTGAGAAATAGCTAATACATATTTTACATTGCAAATATGGTAATTTCAGGTTATTTTGAGCTCAAATTCTCAGTTCATTGTAAGGCATTTCTCATATTTTTTATCTCAGGTAATTATTCACATAATTCAACAATAGAAAGTGTGTTTTTCGTTTTTTATTTAAATTTATGGTTACGTAGAATCCCTAATTTAGGTGTTACTGGATGAAATTATTTAACCCGCAAACTTCGATCCAAGGGGGAAGCATGGTAGCCAATAGACCATTTCGACTATCTCATAGAAAAATTTAGAGCACACAAATAAGTTCACTTTGTTTGGAGGAGTCTTATAATCCAGTATATTAAATAATTTATACAGAAGTTTGTTTGAATTATTGTATATTATTTTGAATGGAAAACCTCACACGAGAAGCGATTTCTTGTTATATTGTTTCGTGGTGGTACTTATTTTTTTATTAATACTATTGTCACTTAAAGACGTTACTGTCGAAGACATTCATGAAATACAGCTATTTCTCCAGTAAAAAACAGACAACAAAGCGTTTCAACATAAAATATAACAACGTACCAGGGGTGGGAGGGGTTGAGCCGCGCGAGTTGGCACCCTTATCGTTCACTACCCCACCTAGGTTGCTGGAGGACGAGGTCTTGGATGAGTAGAGCTTGGAGTTTCTGGCCTGGGTCTGCTGGAGCCGGAGGTTTTCCAACTTGACAGGTGAAGGAATGAAACCTACGTCGCTTCCTTCTTTCACCAGCCTTCCTATCCACCAATTGTTGTCGTACTTCTCCTGCAAATTGAATTTAAATTAATTAAAAGTATTTAGTGTCTGCCAAAATCAATTATCTGAAAAGTAAGGGAAAAGTACTTTGTTAATGCATTTCAGGAACATGGGTGCAAGGATCCACGATTCTAAGCTAGCGGCACAAGAGGGACGTAAAGTATCAAACCATAAACTCATTTTATAGGAGGTCGGTCCTAGGGCCGGAATGAAATTTAATCAACTAATAACTTTTTTCACCACTAAACTGTTATGGATCGAAACTGATCCACCCAACCTGAAATCAAACTCTTTCCACTTACATTTTGCTTAACCTATTGATTTACCTGTCTCATATTGTGAAGAAAGGAGCTTTAAGCACGGAAAATATTATTGTACATAGCATCATTTTAATTGGGTTGCTTACTATTAAAATATGAAATTGCTTAAAAGTTAATATACCTATTATACCTCTAAACAGATGTAGGCCTATATTTTAAGAGTAAGCAAACCTATTTAAATTGTAGCAATAAAATGTTTCATGCTTAAAGCTTCCCTCTTCACAACATGTAGGAAGGCAACTCAATAGGTAAAGCGAAATGTAAGTGCAAAGAGTTGATTTATACAGGCTGGGTAGACAGATTTTGATCCCGAAAGCTTAGTGGTAAAAACATTCTTATTTGTTGGAATATTTGAGAGAGAAGAATGCTGATATGGAAATTAATGTAAAAAATAGGAACATCAGAGAATTATATCAGTGAATGATGGAAGAAAAGAAAGGATTTCAGGCTAGAACAAATGTAATTACGAATGGAAAATGGAGATATAATTGCAGATTCCAAAAGTATGTTAAATAGATGGGAAAATTACTTTAATCAACTATTAAATATACATGCAAAACAGGACATTGATGAGGATGATTTACAGACAGTAGAAATATTTAATATTAGTCACAGAGCCAAGCTCGTTAAAACTTGAAATGATGATGGATAATTTAGGGGGAAAATATATCGGTTGCTTGTGTAATTTGGAAAATAGAGGCTCTTCCAAGTGAATGGAAAGAATCAAATATGGTACCAATCTGTAAGAAAATGGATAAAATTGATTGCATTAACTACAGGGGCATTTCATTACATCCAACTTCGTACAAAATTCTAAGAAATTTATTAGTGTCCAGACTTACTTCCTATATTGATGATGTATAGGAGGTCATCAGGAGAATTTAGAAGAAATAAGTCTACAATAGAAGAGATTTTTTAGTATAAGAAACATTTAGAAAAGAAATGAGATTATAATCTAAACTTAAAAAAGTATACGGTCCAATTAAGAGGGAGACGTTGTACAGAATCCTGCTGAACTTCGTAATTCCTAAAATGTAGACTTACTCGAATATTTTTAAATGACACAAAGAGGGAGGGAAATAATTTTTTGATACTTCTGAAATTCACAATGAGTTAAAGAGAGGGGACTCACTATCTCCTCTACCCTTCAATTTGGATCTAGAGCATGCCATACGATTTTTAGATGGTAAAGAAAGCGTATTATCCAAAAGTATTAATAAGCTGTTAGTGTATACTGATGATGTAATATTATTAGTCATTCCTTTGTCTACTACTCCGTATATTACTAACATATTAAATAAATTAAACCAATTTGTCTTAGAGAATACAGTGCTAATTTAAGAGTGAATAATGCAATTATCACTGTATTGAAACTACTGAATCTGACTCTTTTACAATGATTTTTATAGAGGAAATTAAAGGTATTGGCCTTAGACTGGGAAGTCATTCGCCAAATGAGAAATTGTTTTAGACATTTCGGCTTTGACTAAATTGGTAATAAACATTTTAAATTAGGTATTTTTATATTGTCCCGCGCCTTACCCAAGTGGTGTAAGGAATGATTCCTTGGTGCAGAACTACGGAATTAGTGCTGCGTGGAGTCCCCAAAAGGAAAGACGTTTCTCATGTAATTTCGGTCAGTATGGGGCGGTACCCACCTAGTATCATGAGGAATTTCGATAGCTATAATTAGTAGCGTCTCCAGATTGAGTAAATGAGCATTAAGGGCTGGGAACCCAACATGCTGATCATATGTCACCATTACACTGGCTACATGATAGTCCACCTCTGCAAATAATAATCTGGATGTGAGGCTAGCAGCCGGATGGTAGGCCAATAACGTTTTAGGCCTGTCGCACCATGGAATTACTTATTGCTTTATATTAGCCCTTAAATTAACAATGTATTCTATAAGCTAAATTTATTTAATATTGTTTATACAACAATAGAAAAACAAACGATATAAATTACTTAAATTTATGTCAAATTTCGCAATAATATACAATAATGTTACAGTTATACATGTTTTTGTTTTCTTTGCGGTTTGGAACGTTTAAATAACTGGCGCGAGAAATTATCGAATCGTCAATTTAAGGGTTAAACAATGATCTGGCAATGGATCATAACAGTTCATATATATTATGTATTTATTTAGCCTGATAGAGATAAGACCATGTAGATTTTTCTCCTTCACTGCGATAGGCAGGACATGCGACATTAATGAGTAATATAGTTGAGGAGTAAGGAAATTTCTTCTAGGAAAACTATATGGAAACGCTCAGTAGATAGGCCAAGCAGGAGCCGGGAGTATAACATTAATTATGTTTTGAGTATGGTGAATTATACTTGGATAGATTAGGAAACATAAGCTTAGAATATGGATATATGGAGAGCTTATGTCCGCGCAATCATGGACCTTTGATTTCGATAATATCAGTGAGTTACTAAGTTATGAACATAGCACTCCAAGAAGAAGTTCAGACAAAAAAAACCTCCATGGCGCGACAGGCCTAGAAGGGCCTTAGCCTACCATCCGGCTGCTGGCATCACATCCACATGTGTTAATAACAGAGGTAGACGATCATTCAACCACTATAGGGCTAACATGCAGTCAGCATGTCGGGTCCCCCAGCTGTTATAGCTGGTTTTCTCAGCCTGGAGCCGTTACTTATTGTAGTTACGCAATTCCTCAGATGCTGGGTGGGCACCGGTCCTATTCTGGCCGAAAATCCATGAGAAAATTTCTTCCTCATGGAGACTGAAACCAGCGCAAGTCCAGTAGCTCTGCGCCAAGGCATCTTGCCTTAACCACTCGGCTATGGGGTGGGACATTCAGATTCATACATACGCCTGTATCCTTATGGCTGCGTCGCGCAATAGTTTTTATCCTCGCCCTTCATCTCTGAGACCCAAGTTCGTGTCTAGGTCACTTCACATGGCGTCCATCGTAGACGAATAGAAACAATGGAAAGTTTTTTCTTAGGGTTTTTTTCTCATTTTCCTCTGCTAAAAACTTAATTCCATCACTTTTCCATAGTCGTGTCATCCACTTCGTTTTAGTTCATTTCATCTGCTCTTGTTATGGTGCGACAAATCTGGCCAGCCGCCATCCTTATAGGCTCATCACAATTTAGGAAGAAGATCACAAGACTCTTCTTTACTTCTGATACCACAGCACAGGACATGCCTATACTCTGAATCTTACACAATATCTATGACTAGAGCATGGAACTCACTTCCCAGTCATGTCAGGGACTGTTAATCACTACCATTATTTAAATCCAAGTTAACTGATATCTTTAAGTTCGACACAATTAAAACATTAACTGCATAACAACTATATTCAGCATTTTGTAAATAATCATCTAGGAAGCTTTACTTACTTTATTTTATTTTATATTATTTCAATTTTATTATATTCCATGTTTTTGTTAGTATTAACTAGTGTTAAATCATATCATCATTATCCTCTGTTTAGTCTACATTTTACTATCTTAAAATGGTAATAAATATGTAGTTCTTGCATAATTTTACTATTCGCTGGTTGAATGGAAGAGAAGGCCTCATGGCCTTAACTCTGCCAGCTAATATAAAGCATTATCATCATCATAGTACATTCACGAATTTAGGCCATTTGTTAACCTGTTTCGGCCTCAAGAGAAACACCATCCAAAAGTATTTTGAGTGGACGTCCTGGTCTTCTTCTTCCTGTAGGTTGATATTTTAACATTTGTTTGGGTATTCTGTGATCTTCCATTCCATGAACATGTTGCATCCATCTTGACTTATAATCAGAAATTTTGTTTTCTAAAGGTTCCATGTGTAATTCTTCTAAGATGTCTTCATTTTTTTTTGTGATCTAGTAGTGTGTATCCTGCAGTCCTCCGAAGGTATCTCATTTCAGCAGATCTAAGTCTCTGTATATCCTTCTGTTTCAACGTCCATACTTCGCTACCATACAAAAGAATTGGAAGAGCCAGTGTTTTATACACTTTTAATCTTGAATGCTTTTGGACTAACTGTGGCTTGAAGATAGAATTTATTATCCCTGAAATTCTTAAAAATTTAGATATTTTTGCATTTACATCCTTTTCTTCTTCATACGAGATATTGCATCCTAGATATGTAAAATTATTCACCTGCTCCAAAATTTTATTGTCCAATACAGTTTTACTTCTGACAGGATCTACACCTTGAAATGCCATAATTTTTGTTTTTTTTTTGTAGATATCTTCAATCCATATTCTTCTGTAATTTTATTAAGTTCATACAGACCTTTCTGTAGATTATTTTATGAATTTGCTATGATTACATTATTATTATTATTATTATTATTATTATTATTATTATTATTATTATTATTATTATTATATCATAGACATTCAATAATTATAATGGGGAGTTCATGTTATCTCATCACTCGACCTGGGATTACGCCGGATACAAGCATAAGGTTATTTTTACTTATATTCTGATTTAATGCGGATAGATGCTTTCGGTTGTAGCCTGATATTGCCTCTTAAAGCCGGACATCCAGTAGAGCTATCTTTTTTTCGTCGTAGCCTGCAGAAAGTAAAGTAATATCACCCTGTGATGTACACGGAGCACTTGAAAAGAAACAAAATGGACGAATTTTGAAAGGTAGTGGAATATATTTTTTTCGCGATAGTGCGTTTTGTCGTACTTACAGCAATGGCGACCATGATTGAAAGTTAAACTTCCAACAATTTCGGGGTTGCCAACCTAAATAAGTATACTGTAATATTACATATTACAAACCACGTGTGAGAAGTAAAACCATTGCCCTCTGTGTATGCTATGTACATTATATATACAAAAATATATCCAAAAGGTAGTGTTAAAATACATTATACGAAACAAATCACTGCATTTTAAATGAACTGAACTTTATTTGAAACAATATAAAACAACAAATACGTACTTGCCGCCATTTTATCACTGATTGGTATCACAGCCTACTGTAGTTTCAACTAATAAACATTGGCCACACTGTTAACGTTAGTCAGTTGTTTATAATGAACGTAAATATTTCCAACAAAGATATATTTTACTATTATTTATTATTTTGAAAACACCATCGCGCAAAAAGTAATGTACAACGCACGTTTGTGAAGTGTTTTACAGAAGTTCTGAAATCAAATTGCCCTCCTAATATTAGAATCAGCTGTAGCTATTATCCAATCATATATATTTGCAGTTCTTAGTACTCTATATTCTAGAGAAGTTAATTAATAAATGACAAGACACAGTTAAAAACCTCGCTATCGCTCGGTTTTTAAACATTTTCCTCGCTTCTGTAAAAACCAACTCCCAACCTCGTATCGTAATATACTATTTTGGCAGGGAAACTCCAAGAAAAATCTACCCTAGTTCCGATTCTTCTAGCAGGCACTCGACAAGAATGGCCGAGACACAATTTCCATACCCAGAGATGGAAGACAATTTACTTGTACATATGAAATGCCATGGTTTTAATCATTTTCGGAGCTCCTATGTCGTAGCGTAGGGGTTAAGGCAATACGCTACAAGCCGGAAGATCGAGGGTTCGAGTCCCGGTGGGGTCACGATCTTTAAACAGACCCAAACTTTCTGGGGGTAAAGCTGGCCTTCACGCAGAGCTGACGACCCGCTGAAATCAAGTGCTGATTGTCTAGAAAAAGTGGGAGCCTTTAACTTTCTACTACCCCAAGGTCTCCTAAGGCCTATCGTGGGGTAACGTTACTTACTTTTACACTTTACAGTTTTAACATTTACCACTCTTAAAACATGTTATTTCCAGCCATTTTTAAAATATAAAATCATTTTGTTTTTTTTTCCTTGTCTTATAATATTTTTGGTATTCTCTTCTAATATTGGCGGAATTGTAACCCACTTCTAAGGCTGGGGAGCCTGGAAGGCGAAGTCGCCACGATGATATGAATAATTGTATTGTATTGTAAGCCTATGTTTTCCCTTTACAGAGATTTAGGCGCTCTCCCCCTACAGGGAAGAATTTGAACCATACTAATTTAGTTACACTTGTTTTCGTATATATGTCGTTTTGAGTGGTCCGTGGTCAGCGTTCCGCCTCATACTGACATCTAGGAAACCAAGGTAGTACTAGGACGGGAAAATTCGGTAAATTTTGCTTAGAGGCCTTTTCATTCAGGCTTAAGGATTTTTTACGAGCCTGAAAAATCTTCAGACTCGGGACCCACTGCTTAAAGTCCCTCCCGGAGGACTTGCTCCTTGGATTTTTCCGTCCTAAAAAATCCATCGACCCCGGCCGGGTTTGAACCCGCGACCCTTGGGACCAGAGGCAAGGAGCATAACCACTAGTCCACCGCGGCCGACCAGTCATTTTTAAGATATATGTTTTTTTCCCCCCCTTGCCACCAGGTTGTCTTATAACATTTCTGGTATTCACTTCTAGAATATTGGCGGAATTGTAACCCACTTCTGAGGCTGGGGAGCCTGGAAGGCGGAGTCGCCACGTTGATATGATGAATGATAAATGTTTACGAAATACCTAACCTAAATAAGAGATCAACGCTGACTACATGAATTATTTCCCTTTAAGTAAATGTTCCTGTATATATCACACCAGCAATGTTGTTTTAAACAAATATTTTTTTTTCCAATGCCCCAGGTTGTCATTTCGACATTTCTGGTGATCTCTTCTGGCATTGGCTTAATTGTAACCCACTTCTGAAGTTGGGGCGCCTAGAAGGCGGAGTTACGTTACCCCGATGATACGATGGGTGATCGATGATAATGAAGCGCCAGAGGAGTTCTTAACGTATACTTAACCTAAATTCCAGACCATGGGCAACCACAGGAATAATTCCCTTTAAGGAAAAATTCCTATGGTTTGACCGGAAATCGAACCCGGGACCTCATGAACAGTAGTCAGGAACGCTGACCACTAGCCCATGAGGCTGGTCGTTTTAAACAAATATTATTTGGATTTTTTTCTGAGCTAGTAGCTGGATATCAGTGAATAATCTTCTGCTGAGGATGGGACTGGTCCCGAAATGCCTATAATGTTTTAATTATTTTAATAGTTGAGGAGACTGCAAAAAATATAAAATTTTATATATTATGATGATGATGACTGGTCGTCGTTTGTCCTGCTGTTGATATGGGTGCTCCCCTACTGGGAAGTTTTTTAACCAGGCTAATTTAGTTACGCTTATTTCCCTATAGATGTCGGCGAGTGACATGTGTTTAGTGTATCGCCTAGAAGAGACATCTACGTAGTAGGAAACTAATGTATTATTTGGATGGAGGAAAAATTGGTTAAAGTTTGCTCAGAGGCGTTTTTTCAGGCTTAAGGTTCTTTATACGAGCCTGAAAATCTTCAGATTCGGGATCCACGGCTTAAAGTGTCTCACAAAGGACTTGTCCATTCTAATTAGCCCTATAAATAGATATTTTAAGTGTAACTTACCTGATTAAGGAACGAAATACTTAATTTTAACGGAGAGATACAACCCAAGTATATACAAGAAATGCCAAGGTCTTTGGATCCCTATGGTAATAGGCGACAATAATTTTTTATTCAATGCCCCTACGTTGTCATTTCGACATTTCTCGTGTTCTCTCGTGACATTGGCATTGTAACACATTTCTGAGATTGGGGCGCCTTAATCCTAAACTTAATATAAGGCAAATGTGAATGATGATTTTAATGGCCATAGGCATATGATGTTAAGGGACCTTTTGGGCCTTGACATTTCCTGATATTTGTCTCACAAGTGAGGAAAAACCCCGAAAAAACCTCACTTAGGAAACGTGTCCCGACCGCGGATCGAACCCGCGCCCGCTGCGTGACAAGGGAGCATGCTACCTCGAAACCACAACGGTGGACATAGTAGTAATTTTATTTGCAAAAAAGAATCTAAGGAAAAGATGAATTTGGCGACAGTTCAAAATCATGGAACTCAACCCCCAAGTTTCTGAATGCAGAGAATCGATATGATATAAAGTTACACCAGCTTATTTTATGGCCAAGAGCACTCTGATAACATAACAAAATTGTTACTATGACACTATTGCCAATTCGAATATTACGCAACTGTGAAATCAATGTGTTTCAGAAGCTTTGGCCCATATCAATTTGTGTTTATTCTTTGTTACATTTCCGTTTTCCTTTCCTTATTCCACTCCATTTTTATCTACTTAATATTCAATTTTTGCGCGATAGTACGTTTTGTCGTACTTACCAGCAATGGCGACCATTATTGAAAGTTCAACTTCCTACATATCGGGGTTGCCAACCTAAATAATTATACTGTAATATTACATTTACACCCACGTGTGGGAAGTAAAACCACTGCCCTCTATGTATACTACCTACAATGTATATAAAGAAAATATACAAAAGGTAGTGTTAATATATATTATACGAAACTAAATCACTGCATTTTAAATGGACTTAACTTTATTTGAAACAATATAAAACAATAAATATGTACTTGTGGCCATGTTATCAATAATTGTCAAGGCCTCCTGTTGTTGCAACTAATAAACATTGCCCACACTGTTAACATTAGTCAAGTGTTTATAATGAACGCAAATATTTCCAACAAAGATATTATTTTACTATTATTTATTACTTTGAAAACACCATCGCGCAAAAAGAAAAAAATGTACAACGCACGTTTGTAAAGTGTTTTACAGAATCTCGGAAATTAAAAACCTCGCTATCGCTCGGTTTTTAACCATTTTTCCTCGATTCTGTAAAAACCACTTCCCAACCTCGTATCGTAATATACTATTTGTTTTAACTTATCTATAAGTTATTACGTGAAAAAAAAAACTTTGTACCCCTTTTTAAGCACATTGCGCGACGGAGGACTGTGATATTTAGCATAATTAAAGTTCATATAGAGAATAAGTGGAGAAAATTAAAATTTACAGTATGTATAATATGTTAAAAATAAATTAAATTAAACAAAATAAAATAAATTGTCTCTAAGGAATTTATGTGTATTACTCATTTATTTGTTTACGTTCATACCGAAAGTGCATTGTTTACTTTACATACATTGTTTATTTTGTCTAATAAGTATTTATATATCATATTATTTTATATTATACTGTACTGAATGATATCAATTACTTGCTCAATATACAGGTGTTGTAAAAAGTACACTGTTGTAAAAAGAAAATTGTGCAGCAGAAATGTGAATTGACGTACTCTCGCGTATTTATTATTAGTGGTCTAAAAAAGAGAGTACATTTTATTATTATTAGATATAAATTAAACCCTGTTTAATATTGGTTTCAGTAATTTCATTACATTTTATATTTACATATTCGCACCTACTTCCATTATGCCTCGACATAGAACATTGATATGTCGGAGTGACAGACAAAGAAGAAGGGATATATATTCCTGCACACATAATAATTGGCCAATTGCAAATTTAAATAGTATAAATAGTATACAAACGATTTTTAAATAAGCCTTGTCAAGCTATACCACATATTTTTTATCGTTCGTATTTTTAAAACAAATCGAAAATGAATGCATAAAGACGTATTTGTGACAAACTAAACAAATTAACGAATTGTGGTTGAATTTCGATCGCTGGGCGACCACTAGTACACATACGTAGCTTGACAGTTCAGAGGGAGGAGTAAATCATACTGACGTTGTAGCTGGCTAGAAGATGGACAATACAGTGAGTGCGACATGTGGTTAGCGTATCAGTCCCCCAGGTTTCTAGTTTTGAAAGAAATTAATTCATCCATTTTTTTTTATTTTGAGACGGTTGAATATCTTACGTCTTTTTAAAATTTAATTTCTATTAATAAACATTTAAAAAACCCAAGATTATATCGCAGCGACTTTTTTTAAATTGTAGCATTAAACGGCGAATATGATAAAAATGTTTCCTGGCAACGGCATTCTAGTCCAGAATTTATCTTGGTGAGTGAGAAAAGCAGAAAAATCCTATCAGATTGGTCGGGAAAGGTACTTGAACCTTGTAACTCCCGAATATGCGCCTCAAACGCTACCGCTTGAACCAATTCGCTAGATCCTTCGATCTTTATCTTAATTTCATTTTTTATTTAGGATTTAACCTCTAAGATCATATTGCATCTATTTGCTTACCTAATGGAATTGTGAAATATTGAATATGATAAAATATACTCTGGTAATGAAATGCCAACCGAGAATTTGCCTTAACGACTGAAGGAAACCAGAAAAAAAACTGTCAAGTCGATTAGTACCGGATATTGAACCTGTATCTTTCTGAATTTAAGTCTCATACGCAATAGGTTAAGCCAATTTGTTCGGTCCTTGGTCTTATCGCTTCTTTGCACAAGCACTATATCAGTTCCCATTGCGTGCATATTGTTATCTGTATTTATGTGTTTTGTGGAAATTGTATATTAAACTTTTTATGAATTATGAAATGGTTAATATGTTATTCAACTTTCATGAAATAAGTTTTGCTGGTTTATAAATTACATGTTTTTAAACTGGAAGCAAGAATTGGGTTGAGGATACCGTAATAATTTATTGGGAAGCCATGAGTAAACTACAGATCTTGCCATGAATTCATGAAGATAGCGTTTTAAGTTAGTCATGAATTTATGTCTAGGTTACACTATTTTTAAGTGTAAATCTTATAGTATTAAATCTTCCAGAGTTTATTTTTTTCCAAAACAAGGGAATTTTATTTATTTCTTAACTTATATTCAACACAAATTTATAGACACATATCTAAGGTTTTAAGATATCTAGTTATATCTTGGGCTATATATTTTAAAATTGCGTTTTTTGTAGAATTTAACAACTACTGTTAATGGTTATTAAACTAGTCTTGATATGCATTATTATTATTATTATTATTATTATTATTAGTATTATGATTACTATTATTATTATTATTATTATTATTATTATTATTATTATTGAATCTCCAATAATGCAAAAACTATTTCACCTTCCGGTATGATATGGTTTTAGTTATAATACAATTAATTATTTACATTCATTCAGAGATACTTAATTTCTAGCCTTACATATCAATCATAATGTAATCTAACATGAACAACTAAATAGATTAATTAACAATCCAAAAACTAACTCAAAGTTTCTAAAAATATAACATAAAGTCACACAGCTTCCTATAGCAGCATTTCTTATATAAAGTACTTGACAACGGCAGTTGAAATCTATTTTGGTAATAATCTAATTTAGTAATAAATTCATGTCTTTGGGAATCAATTGTGGGACACTCAAATAATATGTGATACAGTCTGGCTGGAGTTCTTGCAAATACAGGTATCTGTACTTATTTTAAATCGTTCCAAGTAATGTCCAAATGTACTGTGTCTAGTCATAAATTGTGTAAATACAAAATTTGGTTTTACGTATTATTTGCACTGTATTCGGTCAAACACTGTTGGGAAAAATAAATTATTGTCAAAGCACCATTATTGTTTAACCACTCAGTATTCCAATTTTGTATTAGATCTTTTCTTAATAGGCCTACTTCTTTAATATATGATAGAAGGCAGAAGGAGTAAAAATAATCCATCCTTGAATTAGCAGCTGATTTGGCAAGAAAATCTGCACTTTCATTTCCTGTAGTTCCAGCATGTCCTTTAACTCAGCCGAAGTAAACATGTCCAAAATTATAAATATATATATATATATATACAAGGTGTTGCAAAAAACCAACAACAACGGAGGTGAGGTAGTATATTGAGGTATGTTAATCATTTCCAATAAGGTACCAATGTCCGGAAATGATGCGTTTTCACACTATGACTAATTAATTATGTCTCAAGATCAGTGTTAGTTTAAAGGATTTCAAGACTCATTACTTGACAACATGAAACGTAAAGAATTTCGCGGTACGATGCGAGGTTGGGAAGTGGTTTTTACATAATTGAGGAAAATGTTTAAAAACCGAGCGATTACGAGGTTTTTAATTTCCGAGATTCAACACACAAACGTTCGCTGTACATTGTATTTTGCGCGATGGTGTTTTCAAAATAATACATAATAGTAAAATAGTAACATCTTTGTTGGAAATATTTGTGTTCATTATAGACAATTGACTAACGTTAACAGTGTGGGCAATGTTTATTAGTAGGAGGCCGTGAGACAAATTAGTGATAAAAATAACAGGAGGCCGCGAGATCAATTAGTGAGAAATGGCGAAAATTCTTGTTTTATATTGTTTCAAATAAAGTTCAGTTCATTTAAAATGCAATGATTTTCTTCGTATAATCTATATTAACGCTACCTTTTGGTTATTTTTTGTATATACATTATATATAGTATATATAGAGGGCAATGGTTTTACTTTCCACACGCGTGTTTGTAATATGTAATATTACAGTACAATTATTTTGGTTGGCAACCCCGAGATGTAGGAAGTTGAACTTGCAATCATGGTCGCCATTGCTGTAAGTACGACAAAACGCACTATCGCGCAAAAACATATATATTTTTTAATTAACTAAATTGGTGTTATTTCATGGGTATGTAGGTTAGTTTAGGTTCATGCTCGAGTATTGAGAAACATTCAAGCTTACGCCAGCATGCAATTCAAGTATTGCAGTGTGTGTTCAGAAATCCTCGCATGCGATTCAATGTTTACTTTACCCATATGCACTGATCGTGTATGCACCACATCGTGTCCTGACCAGCCTCATGGGATAGTGTTCAGTGTGTCTGACTAGTTTATAATGACCTGGATTAGATTCCCGGTCAGACCAAAGGAAGTTTTTCTTAAAGAGAAACCTGTAATTGCCCATGATCTAGAATTTAGGTTAAGATTTATCCTTCGAGCTTTATTATCATTTATCACTCATCATATCACCGCGGTAACGTAATTCCGTCTTCTTTTTTTTTTGTCTAATGCCACCAGTTTGTCTTTTATAACATTTCTGGCTTTCTCCACTGGCATTGGCGTAATTGTAATCAATTTCTTAGGTTGAGGCACCTGGAAGGCGGAGTTACGCTATCCCAGTGATATGATGGGTGATACATGATAATGAAGCGCCAGGAGAGTTCTTAACCTAAATTCCTTATAACACATCTTATCAATATGAGCAATATGGGCAACCATAGGAATAATTCCCTTTAAGAAAAAATCTATGGTGTGACCGGGAATCGAACTTGCGACCTCATGAACAGTAGTCAGTAACGCTGACCCCTAGTTCATGAGGCTGGTCAAACTCCGTCTTCTAGGTGCCCCAACTCAAGAAATAGATTACAATTCCGTCAATGCCAGGGGAGAAAACCAGAAATGTCATAAAAGACAACCTGGCGATATAGGAAGAAAAAAAAATCTGGTCCTTGTAAGGCCCGGGAGGAATATGGAGGTTGAATTGTGGGGGCGAGAGATAGATAGAGGAAGAAAATATGAAAATAAATAATTCTCTGCTTTTATTAATAAAATCTCTAATTAACACGTGTTAATTAATCGCTGATTGTTTGTTCATAAGCTATACACAATTATATCAATTACTGAAATGTGACGTCAACAGAACCTCATTAAAATTTAAACAAAAGCCAATTAGATGAGATCAGGCAGTTTGCCGAATTGAGGCTGACGGATCCCATAGTAACCTTGCATTATGTTACACTAGAATGCCTAATCGCCTCTAGTGTTACCATGCATGCATACAAGATATGATAAATCAAGTGTAAACAGATCTGAATGGCTATCTCTCTAGAGGGATGCCCATCTTCCTTATAACACATCTTATCAATATGAGCACTTGATCATCAATGTAGCACGATCTGATATGTGCAGTATCAGTTGTCATACATCCAAGATGCGAAAAACGTAAAATCAGATAGTACCATCTCAAGGGAGCTGTTACTGCCTCCTGACCTCTATGCGATCGATCAACATATCATCTTCCCCTTAGAATGAAACATAGAATCTGTATAAGGTAAGACGGTAGACCAAAATTTGTAAAAAAAATAAAGTTTTTTCATAATTAAATAGTGTGTTCTTTTCTGAACATTTCTGTATATGATTTTTTTACTGAACGCCAATTATAAGTGCGTTCATTATTTTTAAAGAACAATTGACAGCTGTCAGCCTGTAATATCATTACGCTTTAAACTTTGTTTTCTCGAAAGTTAAAATGTTCGAACTTTTGCCCCATTATCTCAGGAACTATTAGAGATATTTACATGACGTTTTTATAGGCAGTAAACCTAGTTGTACTAAAGCAATGGAACCATAACCATGATGATCTCTTGTATAGATTCTCACTTATGATTTTTAGAGGCATTTTTTAAATAAAAAAATATACTAGTGGGAAAAAAATATATATAGGACATCAATATTTAGATATAAGTTTGACTGACATTCAGTGGTCTTCACAAACCTCACTTAATATGCTGTAAAAATTTCATTACAATCCATCAAGTGGTTCCTGAGATAATGAATCTTAAATTCCCATGTTTTAATATTGATGGGATAGGACCTACCGTCTCACCTTAAAAGCGGTATGTAATTATTTAGGACACGGCCTTGGTACATCATAACATTTCTCTTGGAGAAATTTCCAGATAAGTTTCGGAATGCAGTGGTCGACAGTTCCCTTGTTAGAATAAGTATAGTGAAAATTTTGTTATACATTTCGGATCGCAAATGTAAAGATTCCTCAATTCCTTAGAGTAAATGCAATGGCAAAGTCTTATAAACTTAACAAATTTAAGATCACAAAATGTATACAAGTATAAAATATTATAGCCTCACTATGATGGTTGTCCAGCGGTTCGCTTTGTTTCGCCGCAGCTGTTATATAAAATTAAGTACAAAGATGCCGACTACCGCCACTATAATTCCGCATTATATCATTGTCAAGCATTGTCGCGCGTCACCCGCTTTTATATAAACTGATAACCATAATAGTGAGACGATAACACATTACATTATAATGATTGTATTGCCCTTATTTTCACATAGTACATGGGAGATGTGAAGTAGAACAACTTTTTCTTTTGGAAATTATCGTTCCTATAGTCAGTTTTGACACAAATTTAATTGTAAAACACGAGATAAAACAATCATTTGTTGTAGTTTATTATAAGCTTTCTATCAGAAATGTAAGATTCTTAAAATATTACAAAAGTCAATAGATATACAGGGTGCCTCATTCAAACCTCCCACATTTTAATTATTCATAACTAACAAAGTATTTGGGATTATGAAATGAGGCCGATATTAAACGAAAAAGAAACTTAAGAAATTTCATTGCCACCTCTATATGTACACCATTGGTAGCACGAACAATATCAAGTCTGTATTCGTGCCACGTACTGTCTAACAAGTCCATTGCTACTTCTGCAATTGTGTCAAGGACACGAGTTCGTAAACCATGAAGATCTTGTACTGGAGTCCCAAACGAACGGACTTTTATATACCCCCAGAGGAAGAAGTCCAATGGAGTGATGTCTGGCGAACGTGGTGGCCAGCAAATTGATCTGCTGCGTCAAATCCTGCGATCTGGGAAGGCTTTTATGAAGGAATTAAGAACATGTATACTCCAGTGTGGTGAGGCTCCATATTGCTGGGAAATTACTTGGGGTTGCAGAATATCAGCAAATTGGGGGTACAAGAACTGTTCCAACGTATCTTGGTACACCGGGTCAGTTATTGACTTCTTTTGGAAGAAAAAGAGAACTGATAATCATGTTCTTCATCAGGCCACACCAAACGTTTACTTTTGGACTATCCCGGACGTGTTCACAGTAGAGGTATGAATTTTGCGTACTCCAGATCCTTACATTGTGCCGTTTAACAGAACCTGATACATGAAACTTCGCCTTGCATACCTGAAAATACGAGTAGTTTGTTTGCGTTGCTGAGGAGTCGCCAGTTTGTTTTATGTCATTATTGTCCAATATGCGACAGATTAATTAACTGGAAACAATGAAAACTAAAATTCTTCAAGTTTCTCTTTCTTTTAATATCAACCTCGTTTTATAATTCCACGTACTTTGTGAGTTGTGAATAATTAGAATGTGGGAGGTTTGAATGGGACACGGTGTATTACATGGTATTAAAAGAGTCCGGGTTATAAGAATATGACACATGACTGCTGTTTTTCCCAGTCGTTTCTCCTTCCACTACGGAGGGCATCTTCAGTGGCGAGTTCTTCCAGGTGGTGTTCCCTGGTCGGAAGCTTGGCTGTGAAGAGCTCGTCATTGAAGGTACTCTCCGGGCTACATAACTGGTGGGATTTGCGCCGACTCCCGGATCATTGCAATGACTGACCCGAGGACAATCTGTGAGGTTGTCAGGAGTTGAGCAACGTGACATACTAGTGCTCAGGCTGGACCCACTTCAGCAACAAAGCGTCCCCGCGTGGCGTACAGGGGAAAAGTCGGTGGATCTGCTAGTCAGTCCTCCCGGATAAGTCCGAGGGACTCCTTGACCATAAGTGGGGGTCGGCAGGAGATGTGTACTATTTGCTTACCTCTCGGAGCTTGCGAGCTGGTCAACAACAGCGGCAGGACACGGCCTGGATCAGTGCAGTAAGAGGGGCTGACTCCCGGTTCAGCCTACGGACTCATGGACCAACTGTGGGGTCACCAGGAGATTTGCACCCGGATGTACTAAAGTCTCACACTGCGGGGCTTGGTGGTCAAGCCTAGCCAGTCTCACAACGGTTGCAGGATGCGTTCCTGGAGGTAGAACAAGGGGATGGTCGGTGGATATGCGATGCTTCCAAGTAAAGCAGTCCTCCGGCTAGGCTCGAGGAGCCCTATGGGGTCAGGGACGACCTGACATACTATGTAGCTCAATCATATAACCCGAATGATGACTCCCGGGGTGTTGGTTTTAAGCCGAGAATTTGGTGTGGTCGCGCAGTAGATAAGGGAGAAAAAGAAGTTGGGCCTTGGAGAGTATGGGCTTATGCCCGTGGTATCCCAAGGAGTGGTGGAGGGTCCAACTTGGTACATAACTGGCGTTTCTCCCAGACGTTTCTCCTTCCACTACGGAGGGCACCTTCAATGACGAGTTCTTCTAGAGATATTCAGTGGTCTGAAGCTCGGCTCTGAAGAATTCACCACAGAAGTTGCCCTCCGTAGCCGAGGGAGAAACGTCTGGGAGAAACACCAGTTATGGACACGGCCATATAGCCCGGAATCTTCTAATACCATGACTACCGGCCGTGAAAGCCTGCATTCTACAATTACAGATATCATCATCATGAACAAATCCGTTTTAGGTAATTTGGCCTGTGATGGTAAACCTAACGAAGATGGCCTTGATCATTCCACTGATGTTTCGGTCTTCCTTGGTTACTTTGTTCAGTTGGAATGTCAATGTTGCAAGTCTATTTCTTTCCAATCTTCTCAGATGATTTTTCCATTATTTTATATCTTTCTACATCTTCATTTAAACTTGGTACTCCGAATTTTTCTCTGATAATAGTGTTCCTTTGTAAATTCAGTCTAACTTCTAACACTGATCGTAAGAAGCGCATGTTGCTTACTCTAAGTTTATGAGAATTTTTTTTAAAAACAATGATGGTATCGCCATGATTTTCACACAGTACTTACAGGATGTGAAAAGGTACAACTTTTTCTTTTGAAAATGTTCGGTATGACAATAGTTTTTTTACACAAATTGAATTATAAACACGAATTAAAATAATTATCTGTTATTAATATTATGCAAGGAGAATTTGTAAAAATTGCAGCCGCGTATTACTTCATCGAAAAAAAAAATCAGGCAAAATTTGACTTGATCTGCACGGCATACTGGATATAGTTAATTTAGGACGACATATTACTTTAGGTTTTTTCCCCCAAATGCCCCAGGTTGTCTTTCGACATTCCTAGTGTTCTCTCCTGGCATGGCGTACTTGTAACCCACTTCTGAGGTTGGGGCGCCTGGATGGCGGGGTTACGTTGCTCCGATGATATGATGAGTGATGGTGATGATAGTGGTGCGCCAGGATAGTCCCTAATCCTAAGCTTAATCTAAGATGAATATGAATGATGATGATTGCGATGGCCATATGGTTTCGGGGACCGTTTGGGCCTTAAAGTTTTCCTGACATTTGTCTTACAGGTGAGGAAAAATCCCGATAAAAATCTCACCCAGAAAAACTGTCCCTACCGGGGATCGAACCTGGGCCCGCTGCTTGACAAGGCAGCACGCTACCTCGAGACCACAGCGGTGGACATTACCTTAGGTATTATAGCGTATATAAATAAGAATGAAACAAAAATATATGTGGACCTTAATGGTCGAGATATGTAAATGTGTTTAAAATCCGTGAATCACAAAATTCATTCAATAATTTAAATAAACGTGGCGATGCTTTTGTTAATGTAATCAAATACTTACTTACTTACTTACTTACTCACTGGCACTATCGAACCCGTAGGTTCATGGCCGCACGGACATAAGCTCTCCATACATCCCTATCCTGAGCTAATGCTTTCCAATCATTCCCTGTATACACCTCTACTCCTCCAACACCCGACACTAGCTCCAAATGTGTTTCTCCCACATCATTCTTGGTCTACAAACTGGGCGTTTTCCTTCGGATGCTTTCCTACAAGAAGTTTCCATGCACGGTCTTTCATTCCCCATACGCGCAATATGTCATGCCCATCGCAGTCTACGGGACTTAACTGTTTCGTATTATATCTGGCTTCCTATAAAGACCATGTAGTTCGTTGTTATGTAGTCTTCTCCATTCACCTGTCTGTTCATCTCTCTTTGGTCCAAAAATTTTCCTAAGAACTTTATTCTCAAATACTCGTAATCTCCTTTCCTCCCTTAAAGTAAGAGTCCATGTTTCGCACCCATATAATATAACTGGTAGAATAATAGTTTTATATATTTCAGCTTAACGTTTTTTGAAAGGAGTTGGGACATCAAAAGTCTCTGCAATGCATAATAGCATGCATTTCCAGAATTGAGCCTATGTTTAATTTCTTTGTGCATCTCATTCCTATTTGTGATTATTGTTCCTAGGTATTTGAATTCAGCCAATTCCTCAAATTTCCCTCATTTGTCATTAGCTGTCCATTTCCATTATATAATGTATTTCTACGTGTGACCATATATTTAGTTTTACTGATATTTACTTCCAGTCCTAATTTCTTAGTGTTACTCAATAGTGTGTGCGTGTTGGCCTTTAGTATCTCCTCGCTATCGGCCAGTAGTACTACATCATCAGCATAAACTAACAGCTTATTAATACCATTGAGTTGTAAGCCTTCCTCATTCTCTAAAGATTTAATGGCATGCTCTAGTACAAAATTAAATAGTAGAGGAGATAGTGCATCTCCTTGCTTCAACCCATTCTGGATTTCAAAAGTGTCTGAAAACTGTTTGCCTACACGCACCCTACTCGTTGAGCCATTTAGACACATTCGTATAAGTCTAACTAACTTTTTAGGAATTCCGAACTCCAGCAGGATACTATATAACTTCTCCCTCTTAATTGAATCATATGCTTTTTGGAAGTCTACATATAGTTGATGTACAGTTCCATTGTATTCCCATTTCTTTTCTAAAATCTGTCTTATACTAAAAATCAGATCTGTTGTAGACCTGTTTCTTCTAAATGCACATTGATGATCTCCTAGAATGTCACCAATATAGGGAGTAAGTCTCCTTACTAATATATTTGTTAGAATTTTACATGGATCCGCATTTTAAATTCGTTTCTCATCTGTTTAGATTTCAATCGTTGGTAACCATCAAGTTGCGTAAGATCTTGTTCAATTACATACTTCTGCATATTGCTTTCTCTATCTATTTTCGTATACTATTATTTTCTCTTTAATTAATTTTGAATCACATTTATATGACCGAGCGATTTGGCCCAGACGGTAGCGTTTGAAAATCGTTCCAAGAAAATCCTGGTTAAAACCCAGTGTCGAACAACCAAACATAGGATTTTTCCTGGTTTTTAAATATTCAGTTAAGAATTTATTAATGTATTTTTAGAATCATCCACGATGAAACTTAATTTTTAAAAATAATTTTATTTACTAGTGTTATGAAATTGTACGATAGCAAATCATTATATGTCCATAAAATACAAAACACGCATAAAACGTAAAACAAAGATATAATAAAACTTATTCCACATTCGCGTGGTAATGTACTTTGTTGCGAATTTTATTTGTTTTAATTTGGTGATTTGGGTTTTATTGACTATGTATAATACAATTTTATCACTAAGAAGATCCTATTATTTTATTAATATATGATTTCCAAGTCAGAGGATCATAATAATTTTAATTTGGTGATTTTTTACTTATAAGTTAAAAAAATTCCATCGTGAACAAATTAAATTTAGCATTTGTTAAATTTAGATCAAGTAGGCTTTGACTGAGTGGAATGAACTACAATATTTATTGATAATAAATTTCTTAAATGAATTATTATTAAAATGATTCCTGTTAAATACACGTTACAAAGTAAGCTCCAGTAACTCGTGGATCTTAAAACACTTCTTTCGGCCATGTTTTAATTTGATCCCACTCGTTAATAAACACTTACTTTGTAATTTGTATCCTAAATATATATTTAAGAATTTTTAAAAAATCGTCATAAGTATATTAATAAATAGAGAATAACTAACTGTCACTATCGAACCAGTAGATTCATGGCCGCGCGGATATAAGCTCTCCATACGTCCCTATCCTGAGCCAATGTTTTCCAATCATCCCCTGTGTAATCTACGTCCCTCAAATCATATTATTCTCCCACCTCATTCTTGGTCTACCAACTGAGCGCTTTCCCTCTGGTTTTCCTATAAGAAGCTCCCATGCACGTCTTTCATTCCCAATTCGTGCCACATGTCCTGCCCATTGCAGTCCACAAGACTTAACTGTTCTCATTATATCTGGCTTCCTATAAAGACTATGTAGTTCACTGTTATGGAGTCTTCTCCATTCATCTGCCTGTTCATCTCTCTTTTAGTCCAAACATTTTCCTAAGAACTTTATTCTCAAATACTCGTAATCTCCTTACCTCCCTTAAAGTAAGAATCCATGTTTCGCATCCATATAACTGGTAGAATAATAATTTTATATATTTTCAGTTTAACGTTTTTTGAAAGGAGTTGGGACGTCGAGAGTCTCTGTAATGCATAATAGCACGCATTTCCAGAATTGAGCCTATGTTTAATTTCTTTGTGCATCTCATTCCTGTTTGTGATTATTTTCCTAGGTATTTGAAAATAAATAGAAAATATCTTATTTCATTATCTTCAATTGTTATATTCAGGTATTTGTTTTTAATTTCACTTGTTATGCAAATTCTGGGTTCCAATTTAATTACTAGCGCTCATTTAATGAAGATCACTAATCTATAACGACAATGAAACTAAATCTTCGAAAAGCACTCAACAATAAAAATACAAGGCCTACTTGATACACCAAAATACTCGTGCCTTCAATTTTTTATGTTAAAGCTTTTATAAATGGAAATATATAACAACAGGTAGGCCTATATGAAAGAATAACAAGTAAATTCAGATGATATAATTTGAGACTCTTATTCCAAGAGGTCCAGGGTTCAAATCTCATGTTGACAAAACTTGCTGAAGTGAAATACTTAATTTCTTCAGTTGCCGAAGGAACTTACGATTACATCTTAATTAAAAAGTCCGTCACGCAGGGAGTATGAAAGCTAAGCGAGTTCCTCAGAAAGTCGAATTTATGGTTAGATTTTGTTGTTTTACGGAATTTATCTTTATTTTGTTAATTTATTCCGATGTGCAGACATACAGTTACAAGAAAACAAACATGGCAGCAGCTAGAGCTACTTTTAAATTTCGGCATTCAGTTAAACCCAACTTATAATGGTTAGATTCCGCTGATTTTTTGGAGCATGTTTAATTGTTTGTTTATTTAAATGACATCTGCCGAGTTTCGTTGCGTTTCGTCCAATTATTAGTATAATCGAAGCCGTTAGAGCGATTTTTAAATTATCAATTCAAGTAAACTCAAATTACTAACAATCCAATTTTGCTGGTTAACGAAATGATCTTTATTTTAATTGAATGCTATATAATTAAGCAAAGACAATTATATCCAAGAACTCAACTACATTAAGTATATGGCAAAAACCAATGGCTATAATGAAGAATTCATAGATAAGCTCGAAAAAATCAAAAAAGGAAGAACAACATAACCAACATAACTAAACTAGAAAAAGAATCTGACAACAACAAGAAAACATGGATAACACTTACATACACAGGAAAAGAAACGACAAAATTAGCCAATGCACTAAAGAAAGCCGATAAAAACGTAAAAATAGCATACAGAACCAATAACAAATTAAACAACATAATAAACAATAACATTGAAGAAAATAACATTTTCAACAGCGAAGGAGTTTATAAACTGACATGTAAGGACTGCAACAAATTTTATATAGGAAGGACAAACAGGAGTTTTAACATCAGATTCAAAGAACATTTTCGAGACTTCATTCACGCAGAAGGTAAATCAAGCTATGCAAAACACGTTATCCATGAAGGACATCGCATGTTAAATATTGAAAACATCCTAACAGTAATGCACAGAGAAAATAATCCAGCGAAGATAAACGTACTCGAAGAGATGGAAATCATGAAAGCAGCTCACAACGACAGCCTGATAAACGAAAACGAACCCAATACATGCAACCCCCTCTACCAGATCTTCAGTGAAACACCAGTTTTGAATCCTGCCGATGATGGGACAAGTCCCGAAAGCGCTACAGTTAAATGATTAATTAAGTTGAGGAGACGGACCTTTCAGGTGAATATTCTATAATTTTATATTAATTTTGAATAAACCTCAACGGAACACATCATGAATCTGATAAAAGTTGATTATATAATGAGTTTGCACATAGGAATTAAGCACATGCTGAATTCTGGAAATGCATGCTATAATGCATTATACGGACTCTGGACGTCCCAACGCCTTTCAAAAAACGTTAAACTGGAAATATATAAAACTTTTTTACCAGCTATATTACATCGATGCGAAACATAGACTCTTACTTTAAGGGAGGAGAAAGTATTACGAGTATTTGAGAATAAAGTTCTTTGGACCAAAGAGAGATGGACAGGCGAATTGGGGGAAGCTACATTACAATAAGCTACATTATCTTTAATAGATACCAGATATAATAAGAACAGTTTAGTTTCGTAAACTGCGATGGGCAGGGCAAGTGCCACGATGGGGAATGAAAGAGGAACATGGAAGCTTCTTGTAGGATAACTAGAGGAAAACGCCCAGTTGGTAGACCAAGAATGAGGTGGGAGAATAACATTAACTTTGATTTGAGGGAAGTAAATTATATAGGGGATAATTGGAAAACATTAGCTCAGGATAGGGATGTGTGGAGAGCTTATGTCCTTGCAGCTATGAACGTATGGGTTCGATAATGCCAATGAGTTAGTTATAATGGGTTTGGGTGCGACAAAAGTATTGCGGACGCAATATATATAGAGGTAACTAGTGATATGTAAAAAAATCAGCTGCTAGTCAAGGTAGATGTTTCAGCCTAAAGCACTTTGTACTCTCAATACAAGACTAGCCCATGTATAAACTGTATATTAGGACACTGTATATATATATATATATATATATATATTTTATGGAAAGTTAATTTTAGATTTTGAGTATTTAAAAAAATCTGAAGTACGACCTGTCCTCACTTATGCTTGTGAAACAAGGGCCGAAACATCCAAATCAAAACAAATGTTGTAGAAGCACAAGAAATTATGATACTTAGAAAAATAGTGAAGAAAACAAAGGTAATAGAATCAGAAATTAATACATTCGGGAAAATGTGAAATTCGACCAATAAATGAATGGATATTAAGAAGAAGGCAAGAATATAATAAACATGCCTCAAGAATGAATGATAACAAGCCATCAAAAGTAGTATGAGATTATGTTCCAACTGCGAGGAGATCCCCAGAAAGACCACGACAAAGATGGAAAACACACTTTTCAACAAGCTGTAAGCCCATGGTCAAGAGAAAAAGAAGAAGAAGAGTCTTTTTAAAAAAGTACAAGAAATATAAATTATGTTTTAAGTATACCAACTCTGAATTATCTGTATAAACTATAGTTTAACTTATCATTACTTCGTTGTAAAATGACTCAAAACTTCACACTCCAATGTATAATCTGGGCTACTTTTATGTAGCTCATACTTAGACAAACGAAATAAAAGTGAATGGGTCTATATCCTAGTCTGTTTTCAGTGAGCACATTCTATGAATGTGTGAAAAAAGTGCAATTTTTGTAAATAGACTCTCACGGTTACATATATTTGTATTTTAATTTGTCTGAATTTTATTCAAAACTAAATAAAATCCGGTGTGCGCTGCTACGCCTAAATAAATGAAAATTAATGTGCTTTTATGTTTAGTTGAATAAGTAAAAGGCAAAATAATTATAAATTTATATTTTTTAGACACCCCTTGCTGATTACCCGGCGTTGCCCGGGAATCGACTTATCACCATCTTCTTGACATATATGAGCTGAAATACGAACATTAATGTGTTTTATGTTTAGTTAAATAAGTGAAAGGAAACATTTATATCCCAATTATTTTTAGATACCCGTGCTGTTTACCCGGCGTTGTCCGGGAATCTACTTATCTCGATCTTCTTGGCATATATGAGCTAAAAGTCAGAATTCGTTATTGCGAGTTATCCGTAAAAGAATATCCACCATGTGCTGCTATGCTTGCACAGGAATCTACGTACTTGTCTCGATCTTCTTGGCATCAATGAAAGTCAAAAATTATTATTGTGAGTTATCAGTAAGAGATGAACATGTGCTGTCGGGAACTTTTTTGTAGAGCCTCTTGAGATATTCAATTCTGTGTACATTGATTTTGTGTATTTGTTATGGTTTAGGCAGCGTAAGCCATTTAAGTGTCCAAAGAGCTACTTTTTCACTTTTTTAAGAGTGTAGGAGTTGAGTATCACAACTCTCTTATAGCCTATGTTCATCCCTGGAATCTCCTGAATATTTTGCAAAAAGCCCCATCACAATCGGATCAACGGTATGACCACGCATAAAGTACGAACAAACAAACAAACAAACAAAAATCATTTTTATATATTAGATATTCGACTCTCATCTTTTTAAAATTAAAATAAAGTATTTCAAATAACCTATATCTGGACTTTATAAATTAGAAACATACTTTTATCTACAATATTATAACAATCAGTGATGCTTTATTCCATAGTTACTAGGCAACAAAACCTATACCTTATAATTAATCTAACAAAACACGCTATCAAATAATAAAATACAGCTTCAACAAAACATGAAATAAACTTTTCGCGCGATAGTGCGTTTTGTCGCACTTACAGCAATGGCGACCATGATTGAAAGTCCAACTTCCTACATTTTGGGGTTGCCAAGCTAAATAACTATAGGTCTACTGCAATAATACATATTACTAACCTCGTGCGGGAAGTAAAACCAGTGCCCTTTATGTATACCTACGTACAATGTATATAAAATATATCCAAAAAACAGTGTTAATATACATTATACGAAACAAATCACTTGATTATAAATGAACTGAAATATATTTGAAACAATATATAACAATCAATACGTACTTGCCGCCATTTTATGACTGATTGGTGTCACGGCCTGTTGTAGTCTCAGCTAATAAACATTGTCCACGCTGTTAACATTAGTCAGTTGTTTATAACAAACGCAAATATTTCCAACCAAGATATTATTTTACTGTTATGTAATATTTTGAAAACTCCATCGCGAAAAAAAAAATGTACAACGCACGTTTCTTCAGTGTTTTACAGAATATTGGAAATTAAAAACCTCGCTATCGCTCGATTTTTAAACATTTCCTAGCTTCTGTAAAAACCACTTCCCAACCTCGCATCGTAATATACTATTAGTGTTGATTTCATATAATTACATACATATACTTTCCTTGACTATTTTGGAAGTATATTAATATTTGCATCTTGGGCTACTTTTAAAATGTTTCATGATGAAACGTGAAAATCACCTTCACTGCTCACTATTACTTAAAATTCACATTTGAAACTAACACTAAAAATTGCATAATATAACAATAATGTTTGTTGATTTTATCATGTATCTTTTTCCCCCAACACCCACATTACTCTTTCTCTAAACATATCGCTTCCGCAATAAATACATTTCATTAAATGTAATAAATATGCAACATATACTAAAATACCTTGAACGTAGATAAAATATTGTAGACAACATGTTACAAAATTAGGTTTAGTAACTAGTCGTCGAAATAACTGTTAACATTCCTTTATATCCGGCTTCTATTTTTTTAATTTAAATCTGAAAAGTCAATGATAGCGCTTATGTAATGCCCTTAATATATATTACTGACGCTTCTTGAAGAATAACATTCGTAAATATAAACATTTTTAAATTATGAGTTTAAATAAAATTGGTATCTATATTTGGATCATACATATTTGTCATGTATATTTTGCGAGTATACAATTCATAATCTATGAATATAAGTAAACCTTTTCCAATATATTTTCACTGGCTCTTCCAACTCTTTTGTATGGTGGCGAAGTATGGGCGTTGAAACAGAAGAATATACAGAAACTTAGATCTGCTGAAATAAGATACCTTCGGAGGACTGCAGGATACATACTACTAGGCCACAAAAAAAAAAGAAAGACATCTTAGAAGAATTGCGCATGGAACCTTTAGATAACAAAATGTCTGATTATAAGTCAAGATGGATGCAACATGTTCATCGAATGGAAGATCACAGGATACCCAAACAAATGTTAAGATATCAACCTGCAGGAAGAAGAAGACCAGGACGTCCACTCAAAAGACTTCTGGATGGTGTTTCTCTTGAGGCCGAAACAGGTCAGCAAATGGCCTAAATTCGTGAATGTGCTATGATGATGAATATATTTTCATGGGAACAACCTCAATAACTCCATTCCTACGGATTTCCCTAACAATCTTGTATCAGTATTACTAAAAATTGAGGAAAAACAGCACTTTAAGTTACCTTATATATTTTCAAAGTCCTATAGAACAACAATACGCAAAAGCGCGACAGTTTATAAAGCCAGCGATAACCCACCACATATCGATTATCATCCTTGCCACATATCGATTATTATCGAGATGGTACTAAAGTTTATACATCTTACGCTAGATGGCAGAACGTCGCTCTGAAATTTAAATGACCAATCATTGCAATAAATTCCCAAATCTATGTTAAAGATATATATTAATAATATTAAAATTACCAAACGTTTATTAAAAATGGGTGTACACATACTTATCACTTCCTAACGCCATTCCAACCAGCGATAACCCAAACCAGCGAACGAAAAACCATAGATTAAATAATATAGTCTGTGGAGAAAATAGCAGTCAGCGTCACAATATTGTCTAACAGTGTCATAATGTTGTGATTTGCGTATTTAAATAAATACTTAATATGTGATTTAATGTTATAAAATTGTTTGAAAAAGTTTAAAATATTTTTAAAAATGTTAGTAAATACAGAAGAAGAGCAATAAACTGAAAAATCAAGGGTAACTAGAATTGCTGTTCAACCAAAATAATGAGAGATTGAAGAAATCCAACTAAGATGGATGGACATATAATGAGAAGGGACACAGAAAAAAACAAAGAAATATTGAATTGGATACCTCCTGGAAAAGGGAAACGTGGTAGACCAAAGCCAACGTGGATAAAGGGAATTCAAGACAACATGAAGCAGAGAAATATGGCAGAAGCAGACATGCAATACCGGGAAGTGTGTAAGAAAAAATAATTGTATATTTTGGTTGAGGATACCTGTATAGATAACAGAAACAATCATTAACTTCTTTAATATACATGATTACTGGTATGTATATAAAATAATGCAAATTACAGCTTTTTGACATAAACCTCGCTAACATATTTTATTCGTGATGAAAGGCATTTATTTTATCTAAAAACTGAAAAAAAATAATAAAACGGTTGATTATATGGTATATTTGAGCTTTATTTTCTGTAGGTTTGAAGTACACAGAAGTTCTGAGAAAATCTGTTTTTTGTAAAGTCACCTTTTCATATTTTCGTGGAATGTTATTATTTACAGAATAATGGCATAGTTTTTTTAATGCTTGGAATACTGCATAACTGGTTAACTACATGGGAATTACTTTGTTTTCAGTCCATACAGAAATAATTATTACGTCACAATATTGTTGATGTATTTTGTTCCTGTTTCAAGTTCTTGCATACTCGGTACAAACAAGCTATGCGTATGTAATGTTTTATCATATGATATACAGATCTCCTTATTCGTGGGGGATATGTTCTGTAAATATGCCGCGAATACAGAATCTGTGAATACGGAATGGTAACTTGTATGTGGTATATAGAGGATATGTTCCAAGATTCCAAAATAAATAAAAAGTATCATAAGTAATGCCACGAGTGATTTCCATATTATCGATAAATTCACAAGTCAAGGGTGGCATTTGTTAGGACTATTTAACGAATGAATAAGCTGTTTACTCACAAATCATTATTTAAATACAGTTATTTTAAAATATTTATATACTTAATGTAAATGGCGATGTTTGGAAACAAATGGGAAACGTTATATTTCATTTGTTCATCACTGCAATTAGATCATATTTATTGCCAAATAGAATCGCAATAATGTAAGAATGCACCCTAGTGGAGAAGAAATGAAACACATAATTACAGGTTATTAATTAATTTCTGATGTCCTATGATGTAAATATGTCAACTATATTTTTCTGCAACGTTAATTCCGGGGAAATAATACATTTAAGAAAGCGCAAACAGTGATTTATTTTTTATGGTATAATCAATTGCTAGGAATGTTTTTCTATTATATCTCGCAAGCAGAATCTGGTTACATCCGTGCACTATATATATATATATATATATATATATATATATATATATATCTGGGAGCCACTTGATAAAATTAAAGTGATAAAATTGAGGTGAAAAACGACTGTGAGTGGTTGTAAATCAAAATTCATTGAAATGTGACTGGTCATTGACTGCCATTTGGGGCATGAGTTAAATAATAGTCAATATAAAATAAATTTAATAAGAGATTTTAAACAATTTCTATTAATCATTATTGTCAGTTTTAGGTAATTTTTTTGTTTTTTTTTTTTGTTTTGCCGCTTTTAGAATGTCTCTCAATTCACATTAATATTCAGCTGTGAATTCAGCGATAAAATTCCTTATTTTGCCTTCGGATTTCTTGATGAATCGGTAGTTGATTAATTAACATTGAAACAGCCTGATATAGATGCGAACGACTCGCCAACACGTAAACGGGCAATCATTTCTATTTTTACTTTAAGCGGCAACGCTACTTTTTTATGCTTGGGAACTAGTTTTTCTTTCCTTTTACTCGACGTTATAAATTGGGAACAAAGCAGAAGAGACCCGAGTTATTCTATCAAAATAATCACAACGAATGACAAGTTGAAACAATAAAATGCCGATCGCGGTGAGGGCGGCATTTGTCAACAGGCATAGCGGCACGTGAAATACGGCTTTTAACAGCGAACTTTAAGCTTAGTGACAAAGTTTCTCCATTTGGTTTGAACCACTCTCTGTAAAAGCCGCCTTAGTATGTGCCTGCAGTAAAAAAGTTGCCGATATGTTAATAAAGGATGCTAATCCTTCTGATATACCTACTGGATCCGCGAATAAAAACATTTTTAGCCGCGAATACAGGAACTGTGTCGCAATTTTTTAACCCTCGAATAATGAAAACGCGAATAACGGAACCGTGAATAAGGAGCTTTTACTGTACAGATATAAATTCAAATTAAATTAATAGCTTATGGAATATGGAAGCTCAACGCTGCATTTATTAAGACCTGTCATTAGTTCCTATCCTCAACTAACAATGCAATTCATGCTTCCGACTTCCATATAAATATTATCCTCCCATTCATGTTTCACTATCAACATTTTAAAAGCGTGTCTATTAAGATCCTTTCTAGCTATATTAAATCTCAAAATATTTGGTGGCCGAGTAATCTAAGTCAGCCTGCCTTGGCGCTTTTCTAAGTAATACTCTCTAATTTGAGTTCTCCATGGGGGAAGTTTTCCGATAGAACCTCGACCAATATATGGGATTAGTGCCGACCCAGCATCCTAAGAAATTTGAGTCAGATACGGTAAATAGCGGTTGCAGTTTGAAAAAAAAAAACAAATTTAATGGTTGGGGGACATGACTTGCTGACCACATGTCACCCCTACATTGATTAGATGATCGTGAATGTGTGACCAGCAGTCGGCTGGTGTTGCTAAGACCTTCTACGTCTGTAGCACCGTTACACGTTTTTAGACTGTATTAGATGAACACTACACGTTACGGAGTTCCTCTTTATGAAATTCGCTCCATTCCCATCCGTTATGTGATCATTCTTTCGAATACTTCTTTTATTCGATGCCAAGGTTATCATTTGGAAATTATGGTGTTCTCTCCTAGCATTGGAATAATATGTAACCAACTTCTGAGGTTGGGCGCCTGGAGGGCGGGGTTACGGCTGTCCCGATGATATGATCGGTGGTGATGATGATGATGATGATGATAGTGATGCGCCAGGAGAGTCCTTAACCCTAAGCTTAATCTAAGGTGAACATGAATGATGGTGATTATGATGACCAGATGATGTTCGGGAACCGTTTGAGCCTTAAAGTTTGCTGACATTTGTCTCACATGTAAGGAAAACCCCCGAAAAAAAAGTCCCACAAAACTTGTCCCTACCGGGATCTAATCCGAGCCCGCTGAGTGACAAGGCAGTACAGTAATCAAATTTCAACATAGATTTTGCTTTGACCTCAGAGTAAAACCATTAGAGGCTGGTCGGCATATGAATCAGAATGCGGAACCTTCCCAATACTCTACCGTCTGAGCTAAATCACTCAGTAATATTTTTTTTACATAAACGTGTGTAAATTTTATATAAATAAGTATTGAGATTAGGCAGTTTGAGTACCTGTCCAAGGGGGTCCCGGACCCTGATCGTCGTCTATTTGTGTGTTTGTCGCCTCACGGCTAAAATTATTATTTGACCACGCTCTTGAGTTGTCAACTGTCTTTAACACGTCTGAATTCAAGTGCGCAAAAGTGAGCTAAACAATTCCACACGTTTCTGTCTACTTAAATTTAGTGGTACATTTTAATCAATTTATTATATACAACCAGTTAATGTCGGGCGTGCGTTGCTACGCCCAAATTAATGAATATGTATTTATATTTAATTGAATGAGTAAAAATAATTTTATGAAGATCTGTTGAGAGGTTTAAATAAATAAAAACCGCTTGCGCAGCACATTCCCTGGGTTACTCCCTTAAATTATATTGCATTGCAGTACGTACAAACTTCGTCCATTTTTCCGATTTGAATGAATTTACATGAGATATGTTCTTCTTCTTCTTCCTTTCCAGGATTAGGTCAATGCGACCTGTTCCGGTCTCAAGTCTATCGTTTCCTTGGCCGTCCCAAATATCTTTTTCCATGTGGTTTGTAGGTGTTGATCGTTTTGGGCAATCTTGTACTGTCCATTCCGTCTAAATGTTTTTTCCATTGGTATTTGTGCTCTTCTAGTTTATCGAGTATTGAAAATATCTCCAGTTCATTTCTTATTGATTCATTGTGTAACATATCCATGCGTGTTCATCCTTTTACGGATCTTAAAAGTTTCTATTCAGTGGTTTGATAGTGTGAGATATCTTTTTTTATAAGTATCCAAGATTAAAATCCATATAAAATAGGTATTTTCTAAATTTAAACCGTACACTTATAAAGATTGTCTTTGCGCTTTATTTAATTTATTTTTTAGGGAAATTAAACCCAATGGGTACAACTAGGACACGACATACACCCACACCCACGCCGAGAATCGAACCCGGATCGCCGGAGTGGAAGGCAGGGATTCTACCGACTACGCCACAGCGACGGATTGTTGATAGTCGTAGCGAATGCAAGGCGTATTAGAAATTTAAGTTGTTAGAAATCGAACACGCACGTATTAGAATGCAACGCTGTGTAAAAATTTTGTTTTACTGTAAAAACATGCGCGTATTCGAATGCAACGTTGTGTCAAAATTTAAAGTCAATTGACGGAATACTTTTCGAGTTTTGCTAGCACAAACATAAAATAAAATAGTCCTACTACAGGCCTCAGGAGGCCCTTGGGGTAGTAGGAAGTTAAGGCTCCCACTTTTTCTGGACAATAGTCACTTTATGTCAGCCGGGTTGTCAGCCCTGCATGACGGCCGTCTTTATCCCCAGAACAAGCGTCTGGTACTCATTTCCGTTAGAGGTTGAGTCGACCCCTAGGACCATAGTGCCGCCAGAAGGTTTGAGTCAGTTTAAAAATCCTGACCTCACCAGGAATTTAACCCTCGACTTTCCGGCTTGTAGCGCAGTACTTTACCACTACGCTACGGTGTGCAAGCAGGATGAATTTTATATATAAAAATGTAAATACTCTATTCAGATTCCACTACGTTTTAAAAACAAATGCCAGAGCAATCGTATAATTATCCATTGTTCATTAAGGTTGAGAGAAAAAAAGGACTGTTTATCTGGTTATAGAGGAATTCTCAGACTGCGATGGGCATGTGACACAAATGAGGAATGAATGAGAGGCAGAACAACTTTTTGTGGGAAAACAAGAGGGGGGGGAAGGCCAGTAGTTGGCCAATCATGATTTGAGGAAGGTAAATTATACAGAGGGGGCACGCCTTAGTGCAGTGGTTAAGGCACTGCGCTACAAGCCGGAAGGTCGAGGGTTCAAATCTCGGTGGGGTCAGGATTTTTAAACTGACCCAAACCTTCTGGCGGCACTATAGCCCTGGGGTCGACTCAGCCTCTAGCTAAAATGAGTACCAGACGCTTGTTCTGGGGGTAAAGGCGGCCGTCACGCAGGGCTGACAACCCGGCTGACATCAAGTGCCGATTGTCCAGAAAAAAGTGGGAGCCTTAACCTCCTACTACCCGAAGGGCCTCCTGAGGCCTATAGTGGGATTACTTTACTTATACAGATAACGATTACAAAATAACATGCCATGATAGGAATGACAATTTTTAAGACTATTTAACTCATGCCCCAAATGGGAGTCAATGACCAATCACATTTCAATGATTTTTGATTTACAACCAATCACAGTCGTGTTTCGCCTAGAATTTACCAACTAAAGTTTATCATAATAAAGAAAGCACCTCTTTTTTAACATTCTGAAGAAGTCATAGCATTATTTTGCAGTGACTGACTCCCCAAAAAATACGGCTACCAGATTGTATATATAGTGCATGAATGTCAACACGTAAAGCATGCGGGGAGTTAATATAAAAAAAATGTAGCAATTGATTATACCACCAAAAAAAGAAACCACTGTTTGCACTTTCTTAAATGTATTTTTTCCTAGGTAATAACATTCCAGGAAAATATAATTGTCGTAGGACATCAGAAATGAATTAATATACAGTTTGATGTGTTTCATTTTTTCTCCACTAGAGTGCATTCTTACAATATTGCGTTCCTTTGGCAATAAATAATATGATCTAGTTGCAGTGATGAAAAAAGAAGCAGATGAAGCGTACCAATCGTTTCTCATTTGTTTTCAAACATCGCCGTTTACATTAAATATATACATATTTTAAAATAACTATATTTAAATAATGATTTGTGAGTAAGCAGCTTAATTTTATTCTTTAAATAGTCCTAACAAATGCCACTCTTGATTTCCAAATTCTCCTCACTTCGTGAGTCGTGAATTTATCGATAATTTGGAAATCACTCGTGGCATTACTTATGATAAATACTCCTCCTGTATGACGAATAAGTTTGTAAAGTGTATAGCGAATCCATGACTTTTAATTGTATTCATAAAGTTTCATTTTTAAATGGCATAAAATTTGAATTGGAATATTTCTAAACTGCAGTCTTAATTGATTCCATTAAGGGCTGTATGGAAAACTTATGAAATACATTGTTGGGTTCGAAAGTTAGTTTTAGAGCAGATGCAGACAAGAAATTTGAGATAGAGAACTCAGGGTTTCAGACGAAAAATATCTGAATTATATGTTCCAAGATGTCTACATTTGATACTCATCATAGGTATTATTTACCCCTTAAATACAATTTATTTTTTAATAAAAAATAAAAAAATGTCTGCTACACAAGAACTGCGTAATCTAACCGAATTCATCAGTAAGTTCAAGTTATGATCCAATTTTGCTCCTTACGGAATATACCTTCTATTTGTTAACCCTTAAACAGGAACTTTTTATGCTAACTTATTTAAACATATCGGACTATAGTAAAAAAACAAATTTTATTGTTATTACATATTGATGCTTTTATATAATTCGACATGAATTTAAATAATTTCTGGTTAATTTTTTCTATTACATTATTAAAGACATTTAATTAATTTATGTATTTAAATTAGTCCACCGCTGTGGTCTCGAGGTAGCGTGCTCCCTTGTCACGCAGCGGGCCCAGGTTCGATTCCCGATCAGGACAGGCTCCTGGGTGAGGTTTTTGCGGAGTTTTTCCTCATCTGTAAGACAAATGTCAGGAAGCTTAGGGCACAACGGTCCCCGAAAATCATCCGGCCATCATCATCATCCGTATCATTATCATCATCATCATTCATCTACCGGTGTGGAAAGCAATTGAAAGCTACCACACCTATAATTCCCTAGTAAAGCTGCAAAGCGTAGTATGAGAATGCTATGATTGCTGTGAAAGGCCTGCCCTCGGGCAGAATTACTATGGATGGATTTATATTATACGAGTCATTGCTAATTTATTTTGTCATATTAGATAATGAACAAATTCCTTATACCGACGTCGTTAAAAACTTGGGATTTTACTTAGATTCTAATTTAAAATGGCATGAGCAAGTAAAACAAACATCTAAAAGGATCTTCTCCATAATGCATTCCCTAAAGCGACTTAAACATTTTCTTCCTACAACTCTTAAAAGAATTTTAATCCAAACATTAGTGATGCCGCATTTTGACTACTGTGACGTTCTACTAACTGACATAAGTGACGGATTGTCGGACAAACTGCAGCGTGTCCATAATATGTGTATCAGATTCATATTTAATGTTCGAAAATACGATTACATTTCTCCATTATTCCACGAATTGTCATGGCTACATCTAAAAGAGAGAAGAAAATCGCACTGTCTAAATCTTCTATTTAAGATCCTACATACCTCGATTCCTAATTATTTATCATCCCGTTTCCAGTATCTATCCTCAAACCATAACTTAAACACAAGATCACAACATAGTCTCTTACTTAATATACCGCAACATAGGACATCACACCACTCCATGTCATATACCATCTCCACTTCTCGCAACTGGAATTCCCTACCACAAGAAATAAGGGGCTGCCGGACATTGGCATCTTTTAAAAGAAATCTAAATTTATATTTGCTCTAAACTCGACTTCATTATTATCCAATGTAAGATATATATATTAATTGGTGTTTCCCGTATAATGTATCATATTTATATTATTATTATTATTATTATTATTATTATTATTATTATTATTATTATTATTATTATTATTATCGTATCATTATTGTTATTACCCTATAAAATGTTGTTTGTACATGACATTTACATTGCTACATTTATTGTATCTTTAACTGTTTATAATTAGTATAGTGTATATCTATATTTGTCGAATATTTATTTGTATTTGTGCTGGTTGAGTGGAAGAGAGGGCCTTATGGCCTTAACTCTGCCAGAATAAATAATGTATTATTATTATTATTATTATTATTATTATTATTATTATTATTATTATTATTATTATTATTAGGATTCATTGCCAATTTCAAGCTTAATTCAATTGTGAGGTATACATATACATTGCAACAAAGCAAAAGTGGCGGCTGCTACAGCGGTAATTTCGAATTTCAGGTAAATTATAGGGTTTGACTTATTTCTTCAGAATTCCTTCCTAATATTATTTTAATGACATATAATGAGTTTATTTGTGAAAAATAAAACAATGAGACTGCTAGAGTGATTTTAAAAATTTCATTTCCGGCTAACTCATACTCCTAACGATCAAACGGTCCGAATTTTCTGGTTAATAAAATAGATTTTACTTTTTTTTTAAACTGAGTGCTGTGTGCCAGTTTGGTTTCGATAAAGCAAATATTACGACCGCTAGAACGTTTACAGGCAAGATACAAACACATTATGATTAAGATTTATAATCTTTGGTTTAATTAATAACACTCGACATATTATCCCCCCTACATACACACACACACACACACACACACACACACACACACACACACACGCACACGCACGCACACACGCACACGCACATATATATATATATATATATATATATCCATCCATCCATCCATCCATCCATAGTAATTCTGCCCGAGGGCAGGTCTTTCACTGCAATCATAGCATTTTCATTCTATGCTTTGTAGTTTTACTAGGGAATTATAGGTATACTTTCCACACCGATGAAGGAATGATGATGATAATGATAAGGATGATGATGATGATGGCCGGATGATTTTCGGGGACCGTTGGGCCCTAAGCTTCCTGATATTTGTCTTACAAGTGAGGAAAAACCCCGAGAAAACCTCACCCAGGAGCCTGTCCCGACCGAGAATCAAACCCGGGTTCGCTGCGTGACAACGCAGCACGCTACCTCGAGACCATTGCGGTGGATATATATTGGTCATGATCATTTTGTGTGTCTACAAGGTGGGATCTGTGAAGATTTATTATATATTTTTTCAAATATATTTTCACGGATACTCCTTCGGATTTAGCTATAAACTAACGAGAAGGAATTATTTAAATTTATGTCGAATTAGACACTGTACAAAAATAAGTAAGGCCCGGATTTTAAGTAATGTCAAATTAAGAAATATGTACATGAACATGTAACAAAAATTGGTGAAATATTTAAATAAATATATAATGAAGAACTTTTATGTAAAATCCAAAATTTTATTTATTTTCTCAAAAAAGAAGTTCACAGGTAGGCTAGTCAAATCTCTATGTTAATTGTTAATCACTTCACTTCTGTCACAAACTATTCAGGTACAAGTGTCTCCCATTCAAGCGATTAAGTCATATTGGAACGGCACGCACAATTAATTATAATATACTTTTTCCAGATATTTTGTTGGCATGCACAGTATTTTGTCTGACAATATGTTTTTATAAATTAGAAAGATCGCTCAACTTTGAAAGAAGTCAACGATGTATATATATATTTATACAGAGGAATTGTACTAGGAATAATATTCTCAGTGGATTATACAATTTCACCGTTAAATAGACGAGGCAAAATAACAAGATTTTAATATCCAGGGTTCTTATTCTGCACAGATTGCAGTTTAGTGGAAATTACACCGCCCACTTCACCTGAAATTAAGATTTATTTCATTTTTATTTATTCGAGTGCGTGGGACTTTACCTCGGCATAATCCTCCTGTAACATTTAAAAAAATGGGGATGACCTCTTTTTAAAATTACTGATTCATTTAGTTTTGCCAGTTCAATAATGTTTCATATAATGTATATAAATCAAACTTGAGGACATGCATATTTAAAAATACACGAATTTATAAAACAACTTTTTCTACGAATATTTAACTCATACCCCAAATTGTAGTCGACGACCAGTCACGTTTCAATGAATTTTGTTTTACAACTCATGACAGTCGTGTTTCACCTCGCTCTTTATCGATTTCTCTTTATCAGCTCCTGTTTTTGTGATAAAGAAAGCTCCCCCTTTTTAATATTCTGAACAGCTCAGAGCATTATTATTCTCCAGCAAATTCATTGAATATACCAAATAATGAACAGATTCCTTGATTTTAGTGGATTGCTTACTAAAAAATAAATTAATAACCTATAATGTTGATTATAATATTCAGTTTGACGTGTTTCATTATTTCTCCACTAGGGTGCATTTCTACAATATTGCGATCATGTTTGGTAATAATTAATATGATCTAGTTGCAGTGAATATATATGACCTCACATTTCTGATTTATTTTCAAACATCGCCGTTTACATTAAATATATACATATATTAATATACCGGTAACTATATTTAAATAATGATTTTTGAGTAAACAGCTTAATTTTATTCGTTAAATAGTCCTAAAAATGCCGCTCTTGATTTACAAATCATGTAGATAATTCACTCGTCACTTCGTGAATCTATCAATAATTTGGAAATCACTCGTGAAAAAAATTACTATTTTTGCGTTTTAAAGACTGTTAAATACAAACTACAAAAAAACAGCAATTTCAAAATTCGAATAGAAGTTTTGAGGATTCTCGGATATTTGTACAATTCAGCTCATGGTTGAACTCTATTAAAATCATTTTCATGCATTTTTTTATATTCTATTTATATACGGTTTAACATCTAAAAATATATTCCGTCTTGTGAAATTCAGTTATGTAGGTCATATGTTTTTGTATAGAATATAACTGATACAATTGTAATGATATTACGAAATGCTGATTATGATGAAATATCTCTTGATAATGCATTTCAAACCATAATTTGTTTTATTTAAAAAAAAAATTACTGAAAAAATCTCAGGTTGATTAGTATCGAATTCGAACGCGATCTCTCGAATACGTCTCTAACGCTTGCCGCGTTAGCCACTTCTCCCGATTTTTTATGTTTTTAAATAAAGTTTAATTCATATATTATCTTTAATTTCGGATCCGCGATCCGTTACTCCCAGAAATATTGTAACATTACAATCGAATGATTTAATTAAATATAATTATTGCGTGTTTTACAAAATTGGTTCATGCAGTCAATCAATATATATTCTATCTCTATAGATATAGTTGAGCAATTGAGACAGTTTGACAAAATGACCTGCTGTTTAATATAGTCACGAAGAAGAAGAAATTGTGTCATTTTATATGTGCTTTTAAAGTTACTTCACATATTGCTTATTTTATTTCCTTTTTACTGTCTTTTTATTACTCTCTATTTGTCTTCCGGCTACGAATTGGCAATTTTATGTTACCAAACGAAGGCACACATACATCTTCCTTACAAATAAATGTAATATCTGAGAATTGCATGTACAGTCACATCATATTAACATTTATAACATTAATATATCCAGACCTATAAGTTAGTATTACTTATCCCATTTTAGTTGCACTTTGTTTCAGATTTTGCTTCAGAATACCGAGGGAAACCCATTGGTCCATATTGCCGTGAATACCTCGTATGTTGAATTTTCCATATTCCATGTGCCAACACATAACCCCAAATAATTATGGAATCGCTTCCATGCTTAATGGTTGGGATAGTGTTTTCATTTTTTTGTTGGCTTTATTTGCTTTTCGCCAAACCCTATGGTTAAGTGACCAGACGTCCCGATTTTGGCGGGACATTCCCGATTTTTAACAATTTGTCCCGCGTCCCGCTGCGTTTTAAAAAAGTCCGGATTTTTTTAAAGAATGCAAGACAAACTAGGGAACGGCTGGAGAACGGAAAGGGAATGTACGGTTTTCGGCGTCCATATGGCTATATCGCCAGGACATGTGTTTTATATTATTTTTGTTAATTTTACAATGTTAAACTTTAATAATAACAAATAATTGTTGAGAACTGGTTATCGAGAACTGCTTATCAAAGTTTGCATTACAACAATAGGAAGAAGCGAGCACAAATGTGCATTAGATTTGGTCTCTGAAACTTTAGTAATAACAAATAATTGTTGAGAACTGGTTATCGAGAACTGCTTATCAAAGTTTGCATTACAACAATAGGAAGAAGCGCGCACAAATGTGCATTAGATTTGGTCTCTGCTGTTTGCCAGCAACGATTTTGGTCTCTTTAAACAGACATTGAAGTACCTTGCACACGGTCAATCACAGAGTTACACACGCAGTCCATTGACGGATCATGATCATTTGAAATTTTTCAGAGTTTATGGTAATATCCATGCACTACCAGTCTTATTATTGCACTGCGTATCTTGTTGTTTGGTCCAATCCAGTCTCGATTGATCATTGCATCTGTTGTGTAAAAATCGTCCGGTATTTCTTTTCTCTTCTTTTGTCTTATCTCCTTCAATGTAGTTTTCTGTTTAGTAGCTGATAGCAGGAACTTTGTGCATAGATCTTCCACGAGGAAAGTTTCCCGTGCTAATGAATATGCAAGTCTAGATGGAGCAAATTTCGAAATCCCCAATGCTGCTTTTAGTTTTGCATTGTTGATCAATTATTAGAATTCGACCACCATTGTTTGGACTTAATTTAAAATTTCAGTGTCAAGAGCGGTTAGAAAATAATTTTCTTCCGTTGATTATCCGTTATAGCATAAGCCAGCTAGAAGAACAGGGAGCAATAATTCGTGCAGATACCGTGAATCATGTTAAAAAACTGCATAGATTATTTAGAACAGTGGACGGTACATTACAATGATATTGAACATTTTCATTGGGTTACATTAAAACAAGAACTTAATTGGAATGATGTGCAAAAATCATTCGATCATATTACTCAGAATTTCCCCTTATACCGGTAGTAATATTTCAGAAAATGAATTTTTAATGAGGTATCATTATTTTAAAAAAATATGTCGATAGGAAAAGGTTAAATCTCGGGCATCAGCAAAAAAGACAATAGAGAACAAATGGTTAGAAATATTTCATCATTCTGAAACAAACCATGTTCCATACAATAATGCACTAAAAATTGTGGAATACGCGCTGTCCTTACCAGAACTAATGCTGCGACTGAACATGTTTTTTTCTACGGTAAATAAAGTGTGGACATCAGAAAAATCACAATTGAGTGTTGAGACTTTGAAAGTCATTTTAGTGTGAAATATAATTTAACAAATTCTTGTGAAAAATTTAATGATTTTTAAACAACGACAGCAATCTACTAAAAAAATCACTCAAATCAGAAATATGCCAAATAATAAAATAATACCGGTACTATACATACTCTTTAATTTATTACATTTGTAAATTGTACTTATATTGAAATTAAAATAAATATATTACAATACTATTTTTGCGTTCTATACAATTTTTTGTTGCTCCATATAGACATAATGTAATATCAAGAGCCTTTCTCCACCTCCGGTCAATGGTGTCACGCTTTACCAATGTTAAAATCTGGTCATCTTACCCTATGATTAACATCAGATTCAAATAGTTTTATTTGAATCTTGTCATATGACCTGGTTCCAAAACTCTTGGTTCTTATTTTGATACATTTATAATAATAAGTAAAGGTGCACTCGAATGAGCATATGTCTAGTTTATGTTCTTTTTTGTTTTATGAGTTCATTTAACGTCACTGTCCTTTTTTCACATTTGTTAGAATGATAGATTTCACACTTTTGTTCACATAGTTTGCACACACACTGTTCATCTGGCTGATGATATTTCACGTTTTTGCACAACTTGTAATGGAAACCATGAATCGCCAGTCCTACTACTGCATGTCTTTGAGTTTGGTTGTATCCGGTCCATTCTCTATTTACCATGGCGTCCGTTGCAAAGAAGCTGCTTTCGATTTCTCTTTCCTTCTGTCTCCTTCTTTCTATTATTTCGTTGTATGGTTCTGTGGCAGGTAGCAGCATCTTGTGTCTCAAGTCTTCTACGAAGAAGGTTTCTCTGGTCAGCATGTAGATCATCCTACATGGTGTATATTTGCTGGCTCCTATTGCCCTCTTTAGGTATCTTGTTTTCACATTCTCCAGCCTTTCCAAATCTCTGGTTGTAAGTTTATCCCATATCAATTCAATACAATATGTTGCAACTGGTGTTATCACTGTCTCGAATAATCTCATGGCTGTTTCCAGTGATAGAGTTTTGATACATTTATCAAACTGAAATTGGGCCATTCTGTTCTTTATACTGGCGAATAGCCTTTTCGTGATATTCAACTATGATGACCAAATTTCCATAAGACTCTCTTTGCAGTCCGATTCGAAATTTGTTTACGCGAACATACTTTTGCCATTGCACAGATTTCACGCGATTTTATTCTTGGATTTAATTTTACGTGACGATCTAAGAACTTATCTTGCTTTGCATTTAATTCTTTTTATTTGCTAGTCAAGGCAAATTTTTGATAGTACCGCGACATTTGAATTTATCAACTATGTAGTTAACAGTTGAATGTGGCTTAATAATGTGCTTATTTATATCACGTAAAGAAAATCCTATATCAATTAAATTTACAAACACCTTTTTAAATAATCACTAGGTTCTTTCCTCTGTTGCATTTTTTACTCCTTTGAAGAAAATTGTAAACAATACATGCTCGCTGGCACCGGGAGAAGTTTCTCATACAGTTGCAGTGAGCAACAGTATAAACAAAGTATACTGTTCATTAATTAACATTATAAGCTTCAAGGGCATAATTGTATATTACGATGCGAGGTTGCGATGTGGTTTTACAGAAGCGAGGTTTTTAATTTCCGAGATTCTGTAAAACACTTCACAAACGTGCGTTATTATTTTTTGGCGTTTTCAAAATAATACTAAAATAATCACATCTTTGTTGGAAATATCTGCGTTCATAATAAAAAAACTGACTAACGTTAACAGGAGGTCACGAGACCAATTAGTGATACAATGACGGCAAGTACGTATTTATTGTTTTATATTGTTTCAAATAAAGTTCAGTTCATTTAAAATGCAGTGATTTTTCGTACAATGTATATTAACACTACCTTTTGGATATTTTTTGTATATCCATTGTATGTAGTATACATAGAGGGTAGTGGTTTTACTTCCCACACGCGGTTTGTAATATGTAATATTAAAGTACATTTATTTTATGCCAGTATAGTTATTTAGGTTGACAACCCCGAGATGTAGGAAGTTGAACTTTCAATCGTGGTCGTCATTGCTGTAAGTACGACAAAAAGCACTAACGCACAAAAATAACTCTGTTATAGCTCTGTTACGTTTTCGTTACTGACGGCAGAAGTAGGAACTATTAAAGTCGGAAGGTGAGGGGGAGTGTGGAAAGGGTGTTTGTATAATACAGATCAGTAGGAATGAATCGCTGCAGCCCGAACGTAGTCTTGTGATATTGTGAGAGTGTGTTAACTAATCTTTAGACGGCACTGTACTGAATAGTCTGATGTTTATCTCCAACCGTGTCCTCTAGTCAAAACACGATTACAGCGCTAAGACTCCGATCGGCAATTAAAACGTGAAAGGGATGTATCTAAAATCCGCACCATAATCAGTATATGATATGTAAAAACAAAAAATCATTATACCTTTTTAATATTTAGGTGTTTTACTTCTCTACGTCCCTATGGTGTGACATACATTCATTTCTATTAAAATAATTGTATATTTATATAGAAAAATGCAAGTCATACTATTTAGAGTTAGCGTGTACAAGCAAGATTGTTAGTGTTTGTGCATCTGGCTAAGACAGCAAATTTTGGTCGGTTAGCTTGAGATATCTGATTTCAGGTCGGGTAATCCATCTAGTTGCGTATACAAACAAATATAAGAAACGTCCTACCAATTTGCCACCATATGCCACAATCGTTGTAGATATCCGCCCCAGTAGTAGACAAAACGTCGAGATTTAATTGAAGTTTCGGGACACGCTTATTTGGCTCGAAAAGTCGTCGGTGAATGTATTTTTTTTTCCTATTATCTTGATTTTTTAAATATTAAAAAAAATATAATTGGCTTCGTATCGTCAGGATATAGTCTATATGTTTGATTTACACTATAACAGTGCATCTAAAACTTACCTTGATGTGCAGGAAGTCTCGAACGTCGAAGGAAATTGCACTTCCGTGAACGGGCGAGTCGTCATCCACCGAACCGTCGTAACACACATTGGTTCGCACAGCGAACGCAACGGGTTTCGTCTGAAAACACAAATCATTTGTCAATTCTATTTCAAGAAAATATTGAAACAATTGTATTTTCCAACGTAATCTTGAATAGTATGCACCATGCATTCGAGTATCACACAGCAAAGTGTAACCAAACTTCAATTTCAGTTCTTTATGGATGAAACTTTTTTCGTCATCATCAGAGAACGAGGAAAATCCGAAGACTATGTCAAGTTCAGAATACAGAGTGTTTGTAGGACTGATGTTCATCATGCCCATCCAGATGGCACTGGTATAATCCGATACTGTCAAGGGAACGGTCAACTGTTGCATGCCGAATCCTACATTGAAAATGTCTCCCAGAGAAGTGTTGTTATGTACCAAAAAATATCTGCCGTTTTTAAGTGTAAGACACAGAAATCAAAGCCAGAATCCAGCAACGGAAACCCGCTGTGCATAGCAGATGAACTCCTTGCTTGACTTAGACCGGAGTGGAGTGAGGCGGGTTCAGCGCGGACAGCAGGTAGTGAGGGTTATTCATTCCATCAAGTAAGGAGATGTATTACTTGCCTATAGTTTAAAGAGAAATTTGGCGCTGAATGTTAGTGCCTTGCAGTTAAAAGCGGCAGTTTTTTTTTGGGTACGGCCTTTTACATCATAGCGCTTCTCTGGGAGAAATTTCAAAGTATATTTTGGCATGTAATGGTTGACAGTTCCTTTGTAAATACTAAAAACAGCTGGAATTAGCCTAAACACAGTCTTGATCTATCATCTGATGCCATTGTACTGTAGGAATTTTATGATTGACTGTCACAATTAACTTATTAGTAAACAACATTCATTACTGACACTGCACACGTTCTGAAGTAATCTAATTCGAAAATGCTCTGTAGAATAGTTTGTAATCGTAAACTGGCATTGCCCCTCCATGGTATTTTTACCTTGTCGTGGTGGAGTGGCTTGCTTGCTTAAATGATCCCGAGAGCTATGCCGGCGGTAGCATTGCTGCCGATAGTGTTACCCATGCCGGACTGGTCGAAGGTGATAATCCAGACAAAAAAATACCTTGGTCGAAAGAGTGACGATTTTCCACCGTAAAAATACAACCGTCAAGAAATGCGAACATGGATTCAACCGGGGTAAAATTTTCCGAGGTCAAATAGTCCGCCATTCGGTTCTCCGGGCGGGGACTACTTCAGGGAACCCATGCCAAAGGATCAAACATAAGGACATGTTCCTAGGAACATGTAATGTTAAGACTTTATACAATAGTGGGGTACTAGAGGTATTAACCCGTGAATTAGATAAATCACCCTTGGATATAGTCGCTTTACAGGAAGTTAGATGACCAGGAGAAGGTAGTCAGGAATCAGGAAGGTTTGCATTATACTACGGGGGTGCAGAAATACCTGAATTTGGAACGGGTTTTTTAGTCCGAAGGAGGATCCTGTCCGCTATCCGAGACATTAAGTTTGTCACAGGATATGGATGTATGGATAGCTTATGTCCGCGCGGCCATGAACCAACGGGTTCGATAGTGCCAGTGAGTTAGTTAACTGGCATTACCAATGACCATGTCATTATAGTTTGTACATAGTTTAACCTACTATCTCCATCGATTGGGACATTTTCTCACGTATATTTTCTCCAGTAAGATGAAATTATTTACTCATAGGCCTACATTACTTATCATATTTCTTCATTAATTTCAAATGACTTACTTGAATTTCTCTAGAATATTTTCTCCATAGGCCTATATTAAAATTAATTGCGTTAGCTTCTCTAGCTTATTTTCTTATTTAGTAAGTTAAAATAACTTATACAAGTCTTTTACAGCATATTTTTATTCACTAATTCCATTAAAATTATTTATATCAAGTTCTCTAGAATACTTTCTCAAGTAGCCCCTTATTCAGTCCCGTGCCACAGCCGAGTGGTTAAGGCAAGATGCCTTGGCACAGGTCTACGGAATTTAAGCTGGTTCGAGTCTCCTTGGGGAAAGAAATGTTCTCATGCAATTTCGGCCAGTATGGGACCGGTACCCACCCATCATCGTGGGGAAATTGGATAGCTACAAAAAGTTGCGGCTACAGATTGAGAAAACCAGCTATAACGATTAGAGGATCAGAAATGTTGACCACATGTCACCCCTACAGTGGCAGAATGATCGTCTATCTCTGTGATTAACACGTAGATATGAGGCCAGACGCCGGGTAGTAGGCCTAGAGCCTTCTAGGCCTGTCGAGCTATGAAGTTTGAAGCTTCTGTAGAATTTAATATTCTCAACTCGCGTCCAACTGGTCGGATAGAAGCATGAGATAATCTTTAAATTGGCAAAATACAAATTTCCTCTGTTAGTTATTTAAATGTGGCGGACCGCAGTGGAAAGGAAAACTTGTATAACTGTTATTATTAGATATATTGTATAATTTGATACACATTTAAGTGCTTTCTTTTTGTTCGTTTTCTTCTGATTTTTTTAAAAATATTAAATTAATTGAACCAACTGATGTATTCATAAAGATACATTACGAATTTAAGGGATAAGATAAGATGAAGCCCCTTATGTGAATGACAAGGGTCCTGGCCGACCACGCCTGATGCATCATTACAGGGGCAGATGAACGAAATGAAACGAAATGGACGGGATGAGTGTGGAGAAATGGTGGAATGAAATTGTGGCAGGGGAAAACGGGAGAAACCCCCGAGAAAAAACCTGCCCAAGCTCAGTTTTGTCCATCACGAAACTCACATGGAGTGACCGACACCCGATCACGGGACCCCAGCGCAGCGGTGAGAGATGAACGTTCTGTTGAATATTTTTCTTAATTAATTTGACATTAGTATATTTTCTCTAGGTTTCCAGCAGGTTTGTATTAGAAATAATTGTTTTACATATTTTCTTCAGAAAATTGAAATTAATTTCAGAGTTGTTCTAGCTCATTTTCTCGTAATATACAATTATTTCCTAACCCTTCTCTATTTTTTTTTATTTTCCAAAATATTTTTTTTTGTCTTACCTAGGATGTTTTCTGAAGTTGAAATGACTTAATGAGTTATTTTCTAAACCTTATCCGCTCTTAGAGTGATCATAACATAAACAAACGCGAATTGTATCCTTCCGTCATTCGCGCCACAATTAGGCTACTGTCACATTTTGACAGGGAGATGGCGAACAGCAACAGAAGAAGAATCGACACTTTGAGCCATTTTGTTTTATCAGAATCGACTGAAGAATGACTCATCCATATGTAATATACTATTTTAAGTTGTAATTATTGATTAGGTATATTTTAGAATATTTTCTTCTTCTTCTTCTTCTTCTTCTTCACGGTTTAGGCTTATTTACTAGCCTGTTCCGGCTCCAAATTGGTGCTCTTTCCAGCTTTTCCTTGGTCTTCCCAAACTTCTTCTTCCTCGTGGTGAATAGTTGTGGGCTGCTTTTGGTATTCTATTCTCAGTCATCCTTGCCAAGTGTTCTTTCCAGTTTGTTCTGTATTTCTCTATTGTTGTGTTTAATTCCTCTACTTTTAGTTGTCTTATTTCTGTGTTATGTGAATATTTTCTATGGCTTGAATGTTATTATTTTCATTCACGAAGAACAAGTATATTAGAGGACATATTTTTAATTTAATGAAGGGAACTGCTTTTTCGCGTACTTACTGCTTCTACACCGTACGTAGGTGTCCATAACCAATGAAAAGCGAGCAGGTCACATGGTTTTGTTTTGATGAAAATCACTTTAAGAGCGGACAGCCTTTAGGATATTTCTTCAGGAATTTGAAATGACTTACCCGTCCTTCTCCAGCTGGCTGAGCGCCTGCCGCTCCTTCTCCCGCCGCAGCGTTTCTTTCTCCTCGTCCAGCGACAAGTCGGATGATGGTTGCGAGTAATTGGAGTCCGCTGAGCCCTGGAGCCAACACAGCCTAAGTTAGTTCATTATCAAGCTTTTTAGGTCCCTACTTATATATAACTATTTTTAAGACTCTCATTCCAAGAAGATAAGTCAGAAATTACATTTTTAGCCTAATTTATTTCCTTTTCGCACATAAATTTTTACGTTACGCGAAAATAAAATTGTTCAATTCTACTGAGACTGAGATATCAATAAAATATTAAATTTAGTTCGATTTCTGTTCAAAATGAGCAAAACATTAGATTTTTTAAAAAATAAATTACATATTTCAACCCTACTTTTGTATTTGTTTCAATGTTTACTGGCCTAAATGACATTATTTACGCAGACTGAATGTATATTGCTGTTAGCTTTTGTGGTCAAGTTTTATATTTCTGTTTAGGCGAATTAAGATTAAATATGCCTATTTATTTTGTTTTAATAACACATAGTCCACTATTATATTTAGTGGTAATTTCGTTGTCTGGACACAGCGGACCCAGTTTCGATCTCGGTCGAGAGACATTTTCACGGTGAGCTTTTTCGGGGATTTTTCCCACCTGTAAAACAAATGTCAGGAAACTTCAAGGTCCAAATAGTCTCCGAACACCATCTGACAATCAGAATAATTCATATCACATTCGCCTTGTTTTATATGAATGTATGAGGGAATTGCGTGTCTTGTATTAAATGTTCTTGTTATAAGCCCTGGTATAGAGTTGATCACTCATCCAGATAGATCCGCCATTCCTTTTTGTGGTAAAAAAGTATGTATGTGATCTGGATTTTAAAATCCTCTCCCGACAGGTTTTGTCTCAGTAAGGCCTGGGTGACTTTGTTGAACTAAAATAAAGAGGTTATACTAAAGTAAAGAAGGAGACAAATTGTGATAGTTAAAGTTTAAATAAATTTATATCTTGTCACGCAGCGGGCCCGGGTTCGATCCCCGGTCGGGACAGTTTTTCTGGGTGAGTTTTTTTATCGGGGGTTTTCTTCACCTGTAAGACAAATGGCAGGAAAACTTTAAGGCCCAAGCGGTCCCCGAAATAATATGGCCATCGCAATCATCATCATTCATATTCATCTTAGATTAAGCTTAGGATTAAGGACTCTCCTGGCGTACCATTATCATCATCATCATTATCATCATCACCCATCATATCATCGAGGTAACGTAACCCCGCCTTCCAGGCGCCCCAACCTTAGAAATGGGTTACAAGTGCGCCATGCCAGGAGAAAAAATCACCAGGGATGTGAGTCGAAAGACTACCTGGGGCATGTGCAAAAAAAAATATTGTTCAGAAGATAACCTTAGTATGTACAACATGTCTTTTCAACAATTATTACAAAAAGTTTAGCTTGAAAAATAAGGTAATCTATTATTATGTGTAAAAAGCAATTTTATTATAAACTTATCTTTTCGGTGTACTATAATATGTCCATATTCATAACACATTCTTCGTTATATACGTATTCTTCATCTTAACCATAGACTTTGAAAAGTAAGATTTTATCATTTAAAACTGTTTAATTTAAAAGGCGGCGGTTTCATGGCACAAGCACACCTCTCATCAGTAGGGTCTCGAAATCGAGGCTCGGTTACTACATATAGGTTTCGTGGTGGACGAAACGGAGCTTGGGGTTTCCCGTCTTTCCTCCTGCCACAAATTTCACTCCACCATTTCCCCATGTCCACCTCATCGATTCCGTGTCATTTCGTTCGTTTGCACCTGTGACGGTGCATCACGTGTGGTTGGCCGGCAACCCTTGTCACTCACAAACCATGAGTTGGACACGAATTGAGGATATTATTTATAATTTAAAAGAAGTAAATAAAATATCAGTATTATTTTTATTTATCTGTAGTTAACATAATCGAAATTTTGAAGTATATAAAATATTTATTTCTTAATTGTTGACTTTTATAGATTATATTGCTCATTCAATGAAAATCGACTACATTTGAAAATAAAGTTAAATATTAATATTTTATCATTGTATATGATAAAGTTGGTATTTACACTCTTGCCAGAAATATTGCCAACATTTCTATCAAAATACTACTGTTTATGTAACTATTGTAAACTATTATTCGTATTTTGTTACATGACCACAAGGATTGCTAATTTCTTTCATGGTACGAATCTTTAACCCAAATGAGCTATTTAAAGCCTATGATGTAAATAGTGAGAACTGATAGTTTTTATTATTCTAACATATATTTGTTTATTATGATAAATTCGTATATTATATATTATCATGATCTAATATAATAATTATGATATAATTTGTTTCTAGACGTTTCGACTTGGAATAAGTATAATTTAAGAAATGAAACAATAATGTATAATTATCACTGAGAAAGTGAACTACATATAATATACAACTGAGTACATAATTACATTTTTATTAAAATAAATAAAAAATAAATTTTTAATGAGAATGCAGTTAAAATATTCCTAACTAACAAATTTAATTCTAAATCTACCAACTAATTATAAATATAACTTTTAAAACTACCAAATTACGAAATATCATAGTATAGAAAAAGTACTATTCTAGGAAATTTGTTCACTAATAATAATAATATTTTAAAATGATCAATAAATTATAAGCATTCATAAATATTTAAATTTTATTACATATAAATAACCATTAGTAATTCTAGCTATTTAAATAATTTATATAAACTATACTAATAATAAGTTATAATGTTTTAAAAATGTAAGCACAGCTGCTATGAGTTTGGATTATTTATTAGGAATTTAACCATTATCGGTATAGGCCTAAATTGGCGAAAAATATATTTCTATTGAAAATAAATTGTATTGAATAATTAGTTGTGATAGGCGTTTTATATAAATTCAAATTTACCTCTATATGATACACTTATAATTTATATTTTTATAAACTTAAATCTATACGTTTTTACTTATGGTTCAATGTTTCCTGTTTAATGGATACCATGAAATGAGGTGACTTTATCTTATTAGAAAATACTTCAATTTATCTGATTTGAGATTCATAAAGATATAAGAACTTTATACTGTGTACAAAAATTAAGTTTCTACATTTATTTAACAACGTCAGAAAATAATAATGCTTTTAAACATGGAACAAAGCCACCTCTTTGGGTTAAAATTGCCTCAGTTTATGGGAGGCTATATTAAAAACAATCAGTAGTATGATTATCTTGAAGATTTTCGGGCTGTAGGCCGTGGTCGTGAGGCTTGTAGTTCCCCGACGTTTCGCTAAAGACTGCGTCTGGCATCCGCAAAAGATGTCTTGAGGATGCAAGACGCAGTTTCTGGCGAAACTTCGGGGAACTACAAGCCTCACGACCACGGAATACAGCCCGAAAATCTTCTTCAAGATCATCATAGCAACTCCGGCCCTGAAAGTCTACGTTAATACAAATCAGTAGTATATTTTAATTGTTAAATTGTATGTATATTTTGAATTTGTTCAGCTGTGCAAACGAGGTAAAATATATACTTCTAGAGAAAATAACCTTCAGACTTACTTCAGGCACAAGTATACAGGTATCAGTTTTCTTCAAGCACAAGTAAGGCAACGTTTAAAGCAAACATTTAGACATACATTCCAAATTAATTGTGCTACTATATCAGAAGCATTATAAGAAAATTTCTAACTACAAACATAAATTTGGACATAGTTACATGTCATGCACATTTATTTAAGCTGCTGCAAATAATTTAATACCATGAAAGGTGAAGTATAAGGCGATGCAAATAAAATAGCTTACCAGTGGAGTGTATTTTGACATAAGTTACAGGTCACACCACTAGAGTGCAGCAGCATGCAAGAAACAGTCAACAATCAATTGTTATTTTATTAGACGTAGTTTCATTTTATTTTTGAAAATTTTTATGGATGTTTTAGGTTGGAGAGGTAACATTTATAATTGCACTGAATTAAAGGTATAACGTTGAATGTACACACAGATAATAGGATAATAAAACAAAAAAGTGTTCAGTTGCTTATAAAAGGTAATTAAACATAAACTTAATGGTAGTTACTCTTAACTATTTTGTTTCGGAAGTATTGGTATCAGATAGTAACTAGTATATATATATAAGAATTTGCCTGACGTGAGAAAAATGGTGTCTTACTTTAAGAAAAGAAAAAAATCTGTAGGTATTTAAGATAACCTCAGACGATTATTGTGTCCCATAAAAAATGAGCAATGCCGTAGTTTACCTTCGTTTTATAGAAAATCTATATATTGAAATGCATTTAACTTCATCCTGTTTAATAATTTATAACTTTGCACCCTTTTAGCAGGATTTTATTCTAAGGATTTAATTTGCACCCTTAATTTATATAACTTCATTAATATAACTCTGCACCCTTTTTAGCAGAATTTTATTATAGGATTTAATTTAAAAGTTTTTGGATTTTTTTTTACTTTTCTACAGGAGTAACTGTGTGTTACTGGTTTTGCAGTTTATCATTGTCCTAATGTTGTCAGAGTTATTAATTCTAGGAGATTGAGATGGTCAGGTCACGTACCTCGAATGGGTGACCCGACGAGAAATGCAGTATCAGAATTTGTATATTAGGAAATATTTGGGGAAAACCCATGTTTCGCATTTCTGTAATATAACAGAGTTTAACCGTTGTATATACTTTTAGTTGAACGTTTTTTGAGAGAATGTGAGATGACAAGAGTAATTGTAACCGATAACAGCATCCATAACCAGTGTTGAGTGCATGTTTAATTTCTTTCTACACCTCTTTCCTATTTGCAATCATTGTTCCTAGAAATTTGAATTCTAAATTTTTGGACCAAAGAGAGACGAACAGACAGGTGAATGGAGAAGACTACATAACAATGAACTACATGGTCTTTATAGGAAGCCAGATATAATAAGAACAGTTAAGTCTCGTAAACTGCGATGGGCAGGACATGTTGCACGTATGGGGAATGAAAGACTTGCATGGAGGCTTTTTGTAGGAAAGCTAGAGGGAAAACGCCCAGTTGGTAGACCAAGAATGAGGTGGGAGAACAACATTAACTATGATTTGAGGGAAGTAGATTGTACAGGGAATGATTGGAAAGCATTAGCTCAGGATAGGGATGTATGGAGAGCTTATGTCCGTGCGGCCATGAACCTACGGGTTCGATAGTGCCAGTGAGTAAGTAAGTAAGTAAGTAAGAAATTTGAATTCTGAAACTTCTTCAAAATTTCCCACGTTTGTTATTAACCGTCCATTTCCATTAAATAATATATTTGTAAGAAGAGAAACTGTCACCCATTGCTTGCCGAAACCTACCTTGAAATTTCTCTCAGAGAAGCGTTGTGACGTACCAAGGCCGTGTTCAAAAATTATCTATCTTTTTAACGGCAAGGCGCAGAAATCAAAACAGGACATCCATTGCTGACTCTTTTAGGTAAAACTTGACCATCGCTCTCTGTCTCTCTTCTTTCTCTACTTTTAATTATTCAAATTTCCTTACTAGTTCTTGAATTAGCCGGAATCCAACAATGCTAAGCCACTGTACTAGCCAGATGGTCTCCCTGCTTGAGTGAGAACGAAGTGTAGTGAGGCGGGACGTGACGCGGATGGCAGTGTTATCCAATCTACCAATTCAGGTGTTCTTATAGTTTAAAGGAGAGATTTGGAGTGGGATTTTAGTGTATTGCAGTTAAAAACTGCATTACAACGCTTCTCTGGAAGAAATTTCAAGGTAGGTTTTGGTAAAGGAATTATTGACAGTTCCGTTGTAAGTGTGATCATGCATTTAGTTTTATTGATATTTTACTTCCAGCCCCCTGTTTCTTAGTGTTACTTTACAGAATGTCTGTATAGGGTTTTAGTATTTCCTCGACTTCACTTATAATACATTAGCGTTTACTAACAGCTGATTAATACCGTTGAATTGTACGTCTTCTTTATCCTTTAAAGATTTGATTGAATACTCTAATATAAATTTGAATAATAGAAGAGATGCTCCATCTTTTTTCTTTAACCCATTGTGAATTTCAAAAGTGCCAAAAAAATTTTTATCTAATTTCACCTCATTCTTTGTACCATTTAGACATACATTTAACTGTGTAGGAATTATAAAATGTACACTAATGAGTGAAATATTTTTAAGAACATTTGAATACTTCCAGTAACTTTTCATGAAAACTTCTACCTATACATTTGGGTGTAATTTATTCATTCACAAAATAGCTATAAAACAAATTCCAGATCTACCAATGACCGGCGCCGGTTCACAGGGTCCCGATCCTAGAAAATGTGTAAACTGGATCCCGGGCCGAACAGGGAGTGGAGGAATTGGCCCCAAATTGAAACCAGGTGTATTAGCATTGCCCAAGTAATACCGCATGGAGTTTGGTCGTATCATCTCCCAAAAGTGTATAATGATAAAAAAAATAGACCTAAAACTGTTTTTAACCTGATGATAAAATTTCAAAACACGTCTATTTTACAATTTCGAACGTACTAACTTGTCCCGTTTTCAACATTTTGAATTTTGTACAGTACTGATTGCTCAGTTATGAATCCATCTATAGTAATTCTGCCCGAGGGCAGGTCCTTCACTGCAATCATAACACTTTCATGCTATGCTTGCAGCTTTACTAGGGATTGTAGGTGTGGTAGCTTCCCGTTGCTTTCCACACCGGTGAAGGATGATGATAATGATAGGAATGATGATGATGGCCATATGATTTCGGGGACCGTTTGGGCCTTAAAGTTTTCCTGACATTTGTCTTACAGGTGAGGAAAAACCCGATAAAAACCTCGCCCAGAAAAACTGCCCCGACCGGGGATCGAACCCGGGCCCGCTGCGTGACAAGGCAGCACGCTACCTCGAGACCACAGCGGTGGACAATAACCAACGTAGGTAAGAAAATTAGAGAATACTACGTGGAGCCAGAACCTACGATATCGGGGACCCAATTTACCGACCACATAAGGATCGGAATTTGACCGGGACTCAATTGAATCGTCTATTATTCAAAGAGCGCAAGTCCACATTTTGACTAAAATGAGATATTTATCACATATCCATTTGTAAATCTAAACCCATGTAGCATTGAAACATCTCTTGTCCCAGTTTACTCTGTAAGAATTTGGGACCCGGTTATTTTATCGTTTATTTTTAAAGAACTCATATCCCGAGAAAAAATATTTTTTTTGTACTGGTGTAAATTTTGAGAAATGTGAAACGTGCCCTTACAATAATAAACTTTTTAATTTATCTATCCCTATGAATGAGCTCCTTGATCGGGGTTGGATCGTTTTCAAATCCGATTTTCCAATATTTACGACCGCAAACGACTGGGTGCATGTAATCTATATAAGTATGTCGTAGTTAAATAATGAATTATATTTTAGTTATAACTTCCTTAAAATGGAGAGAGACATGGAACAGAGAATATTTTGAAATGAAATTTATTTCCTTCCTGCGGAAAGGACGAAGGTGGTGTTTAAAATAAAATACCACCAGATTCCCCTTAATTCTGACGAAAGAGATCCGGCCGGCACTGCATTAATTCATTAATGTGCGCATGGTCTCAAACATTCCATGACGTCACACTTTACGATACCCTTAGTGTTTTAACATAAAATGTAGAGTGTCTCTAGGGACCCAAGAGATGGAAAAACGAAAATGTCGTTAAGACTGACCTTCTGAATTATAAATCGGCAGAGGACCTTGGCTAGTGAATTTAGATGAAGGAAATGAATCTGAAATGATCCACATAAAATGGAAACAAATTGCACACAACATTTCTACATGCTTCTAGAAAATGTTAACTTGGCTTCAATTATAAATAGAGTCGGACTGTTTATGTAATGAAAATAATATTGCAATACAGATAGTATATAATTCAACTATTTGTGTGTGAAATCAATATAAAAGAGAGTAAGAAGTCTTAGTTCTCAAAATACTGTTCTACTGTTTGTATTTGAAATCGATGTCCATATCTTCGCCGTGATCATTAGATTCACTAATTCTAATCTGTGGGCACAGGGTCGATTCCCATCTTGGGTTTATAACCGTGTCCTTTGTCTTCTGTTGTTCTGCGCTGTCCCCGATCATAGACATGGAAAACTGCCAATCACAGATTAAGGAAGACTCGACACTGTTTACCTGTCTAATATATGTTTCAAGACTTTCTGCTTATTAGCTATTATACCTATTTTTAGATCATCAATTTCTGTTAAAACCGTATTGTCACGGAAATTCAGCCCATCGCATGCTAGAACGGACCACATGTTGTATGTAAACTATCTCGAATGCAATAAATTATAAGTAGTAGTTACGTTTTTGGTGCCAACCTTTTTTTAGTGCGACATCTAACGGTGCATTTCCTTATACGTAGTACCGGTAGATCAATATTTTATTCATATTACGTAATTACGTTTTTTTTCATATTAAAGGACAGTATTTTAGTTACAACTAGATAATAGCCGGCGTGCGCTGATGCGCCTAAATAAATAATAATGATTTTGCATTTAGTTGAATAAGTAAAAGGAAAAATAATTATAAATGTATATCGTTATTATTTTTAGACACCCATTGCTGATTGCCCAGCGTTTCCCGGGATTCTACATATCCCGATTTACTTGGCATAAATGAACTTAAAAACAAAATTCGTTATTTTGAGTTATCCGTAAAAGAATAGCCGCCGTGCGCTGCTATGCTTGCGCGAGAATCTACTTATCCCGATCTTCTTGGCATTAATGAAAGACAAAAATGGTAATTGTGAGTTATTCATAAAAGACAAACATATGCTGTCGCGGACTTTTTTGTAGAGTTTTTTGAGTATTCAATTCTGTGTACATTAATTTTGTGCATTTGTTATTGTTTTGGCAGCGTAAGCCATTTAAGCATAAGAAAATATACTTTTATCACCTTTTCACTATAAAGGATGGTTTTTAAGGGTGTAGGAGTTGAGTATCACAACCCTATTATAGCGTATATTCATCCCGGGAATCTCCTGAACATTTTGCAAAAAAAACCATCACAATCGAATGAACGGTATGGCAGCTCATAAAATACGAACAAACAAACAAACATATATACAAACAAACATAATTTTTTATATATTAGATGAAGAAGTTTAATATTGTAGACAAGCTTATTGAGCAAACCGCAGTAGAATGGTACAAAGGTGAAATTTACTCGGGAAAACTGCACTTAAACTTGCGTGAAATATTTTCCAACTCGGGAAAACTGCACTTAAACTTGCGTGAAATATTTTCCAAGTCCTACAGAACAACAGTGCGCATGTGCCAGAGTTTTATAGATACAGCGATAACCCACCATCGAAGTACACATCGATTATCATCCTCGATTACTATCCGTCGCTATGAAATGTAAGTGACCAATCTTTGCAATAAATCCCCAAATCTATGTTAAAGATATATATTAATAATATTAAAATTTCCAAACGTTTATTAAAAATGGGTGTACACTTACTTATCACCCTAACGCCAATCCAAAACAGCGATGGAAAAATCATAGATAGATCATCGGTTGATTAATGTCTTTGACATCGTCCGATTCCTAATAGCCAATTTTGTCGTTCCATCCAATCTCCAGGTTGTAGATGTATCTCCTTCATATATAAATATATTCCATGACTCCAGGAGGTTTTAGGTCTTCCTCTGCTTCGTCTTCCCTCAGGTTTCCATTCCAAAACAGATTTTGGTAGTCGATCCTCTTCCATTCGCTGGACATGTCCGTACCATCTTAATTGCTGAGTTTTAATATAATCTAAAATAGTGTCTTCAATCTTCATTTTCTCCCTTATAACTGAGTTCCTAATTTTTTTCTCTTCTTGAAATTCTTGCTGCCCTTCCTATAAAATCCATTTCCATTGCCAAAAGGTACTTATTTGTTTTTGTTGTTAATGGCCAAAGTTCTGCTCCATAAGTAATGATGCTTTTAACAATTGTATGATATATATTCATTTTATTTTTATTATTTATATTTTTATCCCACAATATTCCATCGAGGCAAGCAATTGCAAATTTTCCTTTATTAATTCTATTTCTTATTTCCTCTTCATAACTCCCATTTTTATTTATTTTAATTCGTAAATATGTGATCTCACAAGATTTTATTGATTCTCCAGTCTCCAAAATAAAATTTTGTTCTGGTTCACCAATTGATATTTTTTTTTTCATGTTCAAATTTAATCCCCACGTTTCTCATTCATAGACTAAGTAATATTCTCTGTAGGGAAAATAGCAGTTAGCATCACAATATTGTGTAACAGTGTCATAATATTGTGATTTGCGTATTTAAATAAATACTTCAAAATTGTCTAATAATGTTATAAAAGTTGTTTGAAAAAGTTAAAAATATTAAATAATGTTGGTAAATACAGAAGAAGAGTTATAGTTTACAATAATAAAATGAAAAAAAAATCAAGAGCTAGTAGAAGTGCAGTTGAGGCGTTTCTCGTTCTAATAAAGTAAGATGTTCTTATTAACGAGAAGTGTGTTGATGTAAGTACCGGTACGTTAAGTTAAATTCCTCAAGTTTCGCCACATTTAAATAGGTTATATCACGGTTAAACAATTATCATTAAACGCACAAATTACCATAGTAGATATAATTACTGACATAATTGTTGGATAGAAAAAAGTAGTTCAAACGGGTGATAGAATAAATATTTTCAAAATGTGTATTCCGATATTCTAGGGGGAAAAGAACATCCGGAAAGCCCAGGCGTAAGAGGATAATATTCGGATGAGTCTGGGTATCGGATATATGGGTCGGATTCAGTTAGCTGAGGATAGGGGACCGATGCAAGACCATTGATACTGGCAGTTTCCATAGGCCATAGAGTTAGTTACAGAAAACCTTAAAAATCGCAGACGTTATTGGAATGAAACGTTTTCAATGGGCTGATAACGTGGTAAGAATAGATGAACAGCGAGAACCATAAAAAGTCTTGGATACGCAGTTTAGAGGAAGGAGAATAGTGGGACGTTCGAGAGCACGATGGGAAAACAAGATACATAACTTACTAACTCACTGACACTATCGAACCAGTAAGTTCATGGCCTCGCGGACATAAGCTCTCCATACATTCCTGTCCTGAGTTTTCCAATCATTCCCTGTATAAGCTACTTCCCTCAATAATTATACATAACGTAATTAGTGTATAATGCTATTGTATTATTCTGTAATTGTAATATTATTGTTTTCTTTATGTAATTGTAGTGTAATTTTTTTTGTTCTTCTTTATACCATTACCAATTATTATTTATTGTAACGGGCTGTCAACAGCACGTACGTCTTACAGTCCGTGCGACCCATATTTGTAAATAATATTGTAAATATCTTACTTTTTGTCTAATAAAGTCCTACTACTACTACTACTACTTCCCTCAAATCGTGGTTAATGTCATTCTCCCATCTCATTCTTGGTCTACCAACTAGATGGTTTACCTCAGGTTTTCGTACAATAAGTGTCCAGGCTCCTCTTTCATTCTCCATTCGTGTCGCATGTTCTGCACATCGTAGTCTACGAGACTTAACTGTCTTATTTTATCAGGTTTCCTATAAATACCATGTAGGTCACTGTTATGCACTCTTTTCCATTCACCTGTTTGTTCATCTCTATTTGGTCCAAACATTTTCCTAAGAACTTTATTCTCAAATACTCGTGATCTTTTCTCCTCCCTTAAAGTAATATTCCATGTTTCGCATCTGTATAATATGACCAGGAGAATAACAGATATGAAAAGAAAAAAGAATGCTTGAGTCGGGATTTGAACTCGAGTCTCTAAAGTCTGTACCTTCCGCGCTATAACCAACTGAGCTACCCAAGAACTCCAAGACAAACATACAATTTTCTTATACATGTTGTATTCTCAATTCACACAAGAGGTAGCGGAAAGATCTTCCGACTGCCATCTAGCGGCTAACATAACAGTTAAGCAAATTATTAAAGAGAATATTTACTTTATAGCAGTAACGCTTGTACATATATATATTCAGTTTAATGTTCTTTTAGGGAATTCGGAATGACAAGAGTCCCTGGAATGCATAGTCTCATGCATTTTCCTATGTTTAATTTCTTCGTGCATCTCCAATTTGTAATTATTGTTCCTAGGTATTTAGATTCAGCTACTTCTTCCCTTGGCCTAAATTCCGTGTTAATATTTATTTCTCAATTAGAATTTGTACAAACACAAGACTGCTTATCCAGTATAAAACATTTGCAATATAAATTAAGCTCTAATAAAACTGTAATTAAATGTACCTTGATTTGCCTATTTGCCGTTTCTCTCTTAGATTAACAGATGGCGTTTCCACTTTGCTAAGAACGCATATAAGGTCATGTCCTCCGGGAAATCATTTGTGGCTAACCAAGCGTCTCAAGGGGGTTGATGTCGACACACCAACCTACTTCCAGACGCTGACATTTACTACGTATCTAAGAATTACGTTACTACTCTATCCTTCAAGGACATATCACGACCGACATTGCAAATTACATTAGGTTCTGCGTAGAAGCAACTAGAGGACGGCAACGAGATTGTAGTCTTTCGTCTACCATCGATTGATTAAACCTTAACAGAAGAATGTTTCTGTAAGAATTTAATTTCAATGTTGGATATTTCTTCTTTTTATACAGTGGGGAAAAGGAGTGAGTTAACTCTGGATATCCCAGGTTCGGTGCTGACCACCTTGACTTAGATTTTCCTATTTTTTTTTCAGCCGTCAAGCGAAAGGAATGGTTGAAATTTTATTGTCAGGACTTATTTCGTAGTATCATTAACATATTAAGGGCCAGTTTCACCAACAGAGGTAACTGTATTACGCCAGTTTAAGCTATGCGTTATACACGGGGAAACTGGCGTAATGCAGTTACCTCTCTTGGTGAAACCGGCCCTAAGGTTCGGTTTCACCAACAGAGATAACTGTATTACGCAAGTTTAAGCTTTGCTTTATACACTGGGAAAACTGGCGTAATACAGTTATCTCTGTTGATGAAACCGACCCTAATTCAAGAATACGAGTATCTGCTGTATATCAGTATGAGCGGGAATCGTTTTATTTCCTTTATTTTAGAATTAGCTTCAAGGTTCCAGATAAGATAAAATAAAAACAGTGTAATTAAATAAAATATTTGTGTTAAAACATAATTATGGATTTTATAAAAAAATATAATATGGTCATATAAAAGAATGTCAGATTCAGATTTTCAATGAAAATACTAGAATGAGTACCATCTGGTAGAAGAGACGACCAGAAATAAATTGGGATTAGCCTATGGTGTTTTTATGAGGGATAAATCAGACAATAAGGGATTGGAATAGCAGAAAAATCTGGAGGAGAACTACAATAGATCAATTGAGAGTAGGAAAGTGTGAAATATTGTGAAACTTGATATAGTACTTAATGAACCAAAGGTTTATGACCGCGCAGATATAAGCTCTTCATGCATCCCTATCTTAAACCAATGTTTTTCCAATGATGCTCTGTATAACTTATCCCTCAAATTATTTAATATTCTCAAAACTTATCACTGTTTTATCTACTCGACTCTTGTTCTATGGCTTACATTGAATTAAGTCTCCATGCCCCTTTTAGCGCATTCCGAAGGAATCAATTTATTCTGGCTGTTCTCATTAAAATATTATTTAAAAAATTACAGATGTTCACCGATCCTGTCTAGTTAACACCGAAAATGATCATAAGTAATGCCACGAGTGATTTCCAAATTATCGATAAATTCACGACTCACGAAGTGAGGAGTGAATTTTTCTAGAGAATTTGGAAATCAAGAGGTGGCATTTGTTAGGACTATTTAACGAATAAAATTAAGCTGTTTACTCACAAATCATTGTTTAACTATAGTTATTTTAAAATATTTATATATTTAATGTAAACGGCGATGTTTGAAAACAAATGAGAAGCGATAGGTGCGCTTCATCTGCTTCTTTTGTTTATCACTGCAACCAGATCATACTATTTATTGCCAAAGGAACGCAATATTGTAAGAATGCTCTCTAGTGGAGAAAAAAATGAAACACATCAAACTGTATATTAATTCATTTCTGATGTCATATGATGTAAATATGACAATTATATTTTTCTGGATTGTTACCTGGGAAAAAATAAATTTAAGAAAGTGCAAACAGTGGTTTCTTCTTTTGGTGATATAATCAATTGCTACAAATGTTTTTATATTAACTCCCGCATGCGGTATGTGTTGACATTCATGCACTATATATACAATCTGGTAGCCGTATTTTTTACAGGCTCAGTCACTGCAAAATAATGGTCAGACCTGTTCAGAATATTAAAAAGGAGGAGCCTTCTTTGATATGGTAATTATAACACTGATAAATATTTCGTGAAACACGACTCTGATTGGTTGTAAAACAGAAATCATTGAAACGTGATTGGCCATTGAGTCCCATTTGGGGCATGAGTTAAATAGTCATTACAATATGTATGTCAGTTAACGCTTTAGTGGTCAGAATTTTTGTTTAATCGAAACCAAACTTGGCGTACACTAATCAATTACAACAAGTAACGTCAAGTTCACTAACCAGCAAAATCTGACAATTAGGTGTAGGAGTTTACTTGAAATGAAAATTTAAAAATCGCTGTAATGGTCGATTTTTTTGTGTTTCTCAATGAAATACAGTACGATGCTATTAAAATAAACCAAGGAAGGTATTTTTAAAAATCAGCAAAATCCGACCATTAGAAGTAGGAGTTTACGTGAGTCCCGAAATTAAACATTTACTCCAGCAACCGCCAATTTACACCATACAATTTAATTAACCCTTAAATTGGCAATGTATCCTATAAGATACATTTAATGTGTTTAACATGGTAATAAAGTAATGGAAAAGTTAATCGGTACATATTATTTAAAATTGTGTCAAATTATACAATACACAGATAACTTAGGTTGTTCTAATCTATTTTCACTGCAGTCCGACACTTTCATATAAGCTAGCAACATATATTGAGTTTCTTCAATTTAACAATCCATCCATAGTAATTCTGCCCGAGGGCAGGTCTTTCACTGCAATCAATGCATTTTCATGCTATGCTTTGCAGCTTTACTAGGGAATTATAGGTGTGGTAGCTTCCCGTCGCTTTCCACGCCGGTGAAGGATGATGATGATAATGATAAAGATGATGATGATGGCCAGATGATTTTCGGGGACCGTTGGGCCCTAAAGCTTCCTGGCATTTGTCTTACAGATGAGGAAAACACCCAAAAAAAACCTCACCCAGGACCCTGTCCCGACCGGGAATCGAACTCGGGTCGCTGCGTGGCAAGGCAGCACGCTACCTCGAGATCACAGTGGTGGACAATTTAACAATATATATACTTAAACCAGCAAAATGAGAGCATAAATTCGACTTTCTGAGAAATTAGTTTAATATTCGCAGTTCCTGCGTGACGGACTTATTTTTTGTTTTCCATTATTGTGACATGTCCTGCACACCGGATCTAAGGGGTTCCAAAAACTGTGTTAAGTTTTATGAGAATAATTATGGTTATAAATTTGTAGAAGAAGAAGGAGAAGAAATGTGTAGGACTATTTAACTCATGCCCCAAATGGGAGTCAATGACCAATCACATTTCAATGATTTTTTTTATTTACAACCAATCACAGTCGTGTTTCGCCTAGAATTTACCAACTAAAGTTTATCATAGTAAAGAAAGCACCTCTTTTTTAACATTTTGAATAGGTCATATCATTATTTTGCAGTGACTAACTGTATAAGGAATACAGCTACCAGATTGTATATATAGTGCATGAAGGTCAACACACAGCGCATGCGGGAGTTAATATAAAAAACATTTGTAGCAATTGATTATACCATCAAAAAAAGAAAACCACTGTTTGCACTTTCATAAATGTATTTTTTTTCAGGTAATAACATTCCAGAAAAATATAATTGTCATATTTACATCATAGGACATCAGAAATGAAATAATATACAGTTTGATGTGTTTCATTTTTTCTCCACTAGAGAGCATTCTTACAATATTGCGTTCCTTTGGCAATAAATAATATGATCTGGTTGCAGTGATGAACAAAATAAGCAGATGAAGCGTACCAATCGTTTCTCATTTGTTTTCAAACATCGCCGTTTACATTAAATATATACATATTTTTAAATATTTATATTTAAATAATGATTTGTGAGTAAACAGCTTAATTTTTATTCGTTAAATAGTCCTAACAAATGCCACTCTTGATTTCCAAATTCTCTAGATAAATTCACTCCTCACTTCGTGAGTCTTGAATTTATCGATAATTTGGAAATCACTCGTGGCATTACTTATGGTAAATAGATTATTAAATGGTCTATAGTTGCCATTTTCTTACTGTTTATTGAAAAAAGGAAATATACAGGGTTTGTGTAACAAAACTAATCGGCAAAAATTCAGGAATGGATTCCTCATATTAAGAGAAGAAAAAATTCTTGTACAATATGGGTCCGGAAATATATAATTACAGAGTTATTCTGATTTTTAAGAATGTTAGTAAACCACTGAAAATCGACATAATACTCACTTTCTCAGCACACTGTAAACCACTGAAAACATGTCTTCCCATCATACTGTAAACTACTGAAAACAGACTCCAAGCAAACCGATCACTTACGGCTAAATAACCTAAACATGGCGGGAAATCATTTGCAGGTGCTATCAAGTATTCAGGTGGAAAACAGTTTTATACGCAACGCGTTTCCTTATTTAGTGTGTGATGGAAAGAAGTATGTTTTGAGTGGTTTACAGTGTGCTGAGAATGTATTATGTCTATTTCCAATGCTCTACTAACATTCATAAAAGTTCAAATAACTCTGTAATTATACATTTTCGGACACATATTCTACTAGACTGTTTTTCTTCTATCAATATGAGGAATTAATTCCTGAAATTTTGTCGTTTTGTTCCGATTGAGGGTCTTTCCACTTTTCAGTGGTTGCCCTTTTACCAGCCGGCTGCTGGCCCTTCACATCCACATGTGTCAATCACAGAGGTAGATGATCAACAGCCAGTGTAGGGGTGACATGTGGTTAGCATGTTGAGTCCCCCAGCCGTTATAGCTGGTTCCTCAACCTGGAGCCGCTACTTATTGTAGCTACCCAATTGCCTCACGATGCTGGGTGGGCACCGGTCCCTTACTGGCCGAAATACCATGAGAAAATTTCTTCCCCCATGGAGACTCGAACCAGCGCAAGCGCCAAGGCTTCCTACCTTAACCGCTCGGCTACGGCGTTTTGTTACATCCTGTATTAGTAGAAGGAATGGAGATGGATTTCGCTTAAGTAGTCGAAACATCCGGTAACAACTGCGTATAACAGCGTCCATACATGCAGCATGTCAAAAATCTATTTGTCTGCTAGGCCATTATTACTACCAGATGTATACAATTGTACGAAATATAACGAAGATTTTTTAAATTTACTGTATGGATCGATGATTTCACAGCATGTGAACTGGTCAGCGGTTATGAAATAATGTTTTGTTTGAACTTAATTCTAAAGCGAATTTTCCAGCTTCTGCAGTGACTTTATTCGCTTTGATGTTAATGCATCTGGTTTGGTTCATAAAGTTATTTCAGCTTTGATACCTATACGATGTATATAGAGTTGAAGTAATATAAGGACACACATTTTTAAGTACAAAATTACCTGGTAATTATAACCAAAGTGGCCACCTGAAAAATTTAACTGCCCTCACAAGGACAACATAATATTCGGAATGATACCGGGAAGCGACATACATAAACTTCGTTCTAAACAGTGTAATTAGTATTTTTAGGTTAAGATGCAAATCAAATGTCTGACATTTGATTAACCCAGACAGTGATCATATTTGCAAATGCCAAGAATCAATACAATCTGTAAAACATGTTTTATTTGATTGTCCTATATTCGAAAGACAACGATTCTGATTAAACTTACTTTTAAAAGATGATGGGGCTTCTGCCTCAATGTGTGAAATAATTTTTAAGAACCAAAATTATTATAAACATTTTATGAAATTCATAATACACATTCATAACAATATGTAGTAATTGCTAAGACTCATACAGATGATTTATGTAATTCATAACACTCATTCAAACCATAAGTTAACATTTCTGTTTTACAATATATATAGTATAATATTGTTATTGTAAGCTACAACCCTAGCATGCCTTTGTAACAAAATAGGGTTTCAAAATATTTGGAGATTCAATAATAATGATGACGACGACGACGATGATAGTGATGATAATGATAATGATGATAATGATAATGGTGATAATTATAATGATGATAATTATAATGATGATAATTATAACGATGATAATAGTAATGATAATAATAACCTAAAAAGAAACTATGTGTTATACCCAGTAACCACGCTATAATGTATCCCATCGCGTCAAAAAATAGTTAATTTAGGAAAATGTTAGTAGAAACACTTGCAATGCCCCATTTTGATTATTGTGACACTCTTTTTACAGACTTAAATATTATTTTCCACTCAAAGACTTCAACGTGTTCATAATTCTTGCGCACGTTTTATTTGTGGTATTCGCAAATTTGACCATGTTACACCGTCCCTGGAACAATTATCGTGGTTTCGTCTAAGAGATCGTAGAACTGTCCATTCCCTATCCCTTCTCTATAAAATCCTTCACACATCATCGCCTAATTATTTATCACGCCGCTTCATCAGACTATCCGACACACACAATCTTGACACGACACTCGATCCCATCAGCACATTGTCCTTTATATCCGCCTCATCACACTGTATATTATTCATTATCTTTTACGGTGTCACTTACCAAAACATGGAATTCCCTTCCACCCTATGTCAGAGACTGTCAAACTATAACATCCTTCAAAAACAAACTAAAGAATTATTTAATAACAAACTAACTTATACACCTTACTGATAGTATTCTTTTAGCAATATTAATATATTTAATTATTTATGTAAATAATATTAAGAATAACAAATATTTTTATTTGTTTTGTTTTAAATATTGTATAATCGTAAAATTAGTTTTCTATATCTCATTATTTTCCTGTTTTTATATACACTAGACAGGGACAATTTAATATGTCTTGCTTGTATACATTTTATTATTAGTTTTAGTCTTAATTTTAACTAATATTAACTGGTTGTATTATAGATCGTAATATGTATATTATATATTATCTTTTGATCAAATTTTTACTTAGTGTTTAATATTATAGTTAATTAAGATTGTTATATTCTTATGTAATATATGTTTGTCCTGGTGAGTGGAAGAGAAGGCCACATGACCTTAACTCCACCAGGCTAAATAAATCTTTAAAAAAATCTTAATTTCACTTTATAGAAGATTTGGGAACATTCTTTTAATGTGCTCGTGGTTCAGACTTTTTTTTTTGTTAGCTACCAGTGTGTTTCCTGGTTTTTTTTCAGGATATTTCCACTATCATGAGATGTCAGGAAATTTAAAATTTCGGTGTTAAATCATTCTTCAAATTTAATTTCGTATGATGAGAATAAAGTTCTTAGGACATTTTTGGACCAAAGAGAAATGAACAGATAGGTGAATGGAGAAGACTACATAACAGTGAACTGCATTTGTCTTTATAAGAAGCCAGATATAATAAGAAGAGTTTAGTCTCGTAGACTGCGATGGGCAGGACATGTGGCACGAATGGGGAATGAAAGACATGCATGGAAGCTTCTTATAGGAAAACCAGAAGGAAAACGCCCAGTTGGTAGACCAAGAATGAGGTGGGAGAATAATATAAACTATGATTTGAGGGAAGTAGATTATACAGGGAATGATTAGAAAACATTAGCTCAGGTTAGGGATGTATGGAGAGCATATGTCCGCGCGGCAATAAACCTAAGGGTTCGATAGTGCCAAGTGAGTTATTTTATAGAAGATTTGGGGACATGTTTTTATGTGCTCATATTTCAGACTTTTTTTTTTGTTAGCTGCCAGTTTGTTTTCTGATCCTTTTTCAGGATTTTTCCACTATCATGAGATGTCAGGAAATTAAAATTTCGGTGTCAAATCATTCATCAAATTTAATTTCGTATGATGAATAATTGATGGAGTGAATATTCAAGACTCAATTTTCACGATATATTGGTAACATCTAATTTCCATTGACTAGTTTTATTTTTACCGGAGATCCATTATAATCCTTTTCACCCCGACAAAACACTGCAGATATTATATTTTTTTCCTGTGTCAACGTGCTTTGTTTCCTGAAAAGTTTCACTAGGAGCGCTGCAGTCGTATTGATCTCTCATGGCGCCTGGATCTGCAGATCTTGCTCACTCACTGAATAGTGGAAAAGTTTGGATATAAACCACCCTCCTCCTCCTTTTCCTCGTTATTTTATTTCCATTCAAAAAAAAACCTTGCTGCTACCTGTACTTCAGTTTATTTACACAAGTCGTACTATTTCTGAATGAACAACTTGATAAAATTATATTTTTCAGTTGATGGCTGTCAGAGTGAAGAACGGGGAAAGGAAAAATTATATGAATGGAAAGTTATATTAATGAAGTGTACGGAGTTTTATCCCTTAAATTGGTAATGTACCCTGTAGGATTCTAAAAATTTCTGTAAGGAAAACGAAGACCATGGCTTTTAGAGGAAGAGATCCAGTGAGAACCAAAATTATTTTAGAAAATCAAAGTATAGAACAGGTGTCTAGTTTCAGATATTTGGGCTGTGATGTTGGCTACAATGTGGAAAGAGATATTGACTCCAAAATAAATAAATTTCAGACGGTGTGTGGAACAATACAGAGAACATTCAAAAATAAAATTAGAAAAGAAACCAAGATAAAAATGTATAATGTTATGGCGGTTCCCACAATATTGTATGGATGTGAAACTTGGGCTCCAGTGAAAAGACAGAAGGATAGAATACAGACGGCAGAGATGCGGTTCCTAAGACAAGTAAAAGGATGTACAAGACTTGATAGAATAAGAAATGAGGATATAGAGAAGAATTGAAAGTACAGCCTTTATTGGATAAAGTCACGAATTACAGACAGAAATGGATTGATCACATGGATGGAATGAGCAAGGAGAGATATCCATTGTTAGCCAGAAATTATCAAGCAAGAGGAAGGCGTGATGTTGGAAGACCTAGAAGACGTTGGGCTGATGCAATATGAAGTCGGAACGGGCAATTGCCTAATCCCTGGAGTGATGATGATGATGATGACCCTGTAGGATACATGTTTATTTAATTTATTTAATATTTTTAAGAAAAAAAACTAACAAAAATAAATCACTTACATGAGGGGGTGTATGTTTAGTTAATAATAACAATATCCAATCCAGAAATAAGTAAACTAAACACAGCTAGTTTTAAAAAAGCAATTAAATTAATTATTTTAAATTAATTAAGCGAAAAAAATTAATCATTTGAACATTTTAAAATAATGAATATGAAGCATCTATTTTTGCTTATTATTATAACCTAATATATTACTAATTACTTTCTTCTGTATTATTTGTTTTAATCCATTACATTATATTGTATGTATATCATTCTCCATTGCATTAATTATTTTGCTAGAATAAGTTTTACTCCCAATACATTATTATTATTTTTATTTGTACGTGTCAATTTATGTAAAAATGAAACTGGCCCCTAACTTTAAATGTATATACTCTATTTGTATTATTCATGTAACTGAACTGCGTCCGAGCACTAGAATTGGCTCATTCGGGTGTCAATAATGTATATAACATTTATTTGTAAATACAATTTATTCTTATTCTTATTTAAGATTCCGTTTTCACTGCGGTCCGCCACATTTAAATAACTGACTCAAGAAATTTGTGTTTTGCCAACGAGATATAGACATTCCTCTTCTGAATGAAACCCATCTTAAACCCAAAGATCGGTTTAAAATCCGAAACTATTATACATACCGTAATGACCGTCTTGACGGTCCCCTTGGAGGAACAGCCATCTGCATCAAAAGAACCATCAGCCATAGAGTGACCAACATTCCCAGGCTTCAATTTATTGAGGCTACTGGAATATTAGTCCCAACTTCCCCAAATCAAACCACCTTCATCGCCTCTATCTATAAATCTCCTTTAAGACAATTAACCAGACACGACCTCAATATCCTAACTTCTGTCTCCCGCAGCTATTTGCTTGCGGGAGATTTTAATTCTAAACATCATTTCTGGAATTGTCGTGTCCAAAATGCCTCAGGCCTCATACTTCAAAATTATTGTCAGCTTCAAAACATAGAAATCTCTGCTCCAAAGGATCACACTTTCTTCCGTCACACAGCTTTTGGCATTCGATCCGATATCCTTGACATAGTCCTTTCGAAGAATGTACCTATATCAGCACACATTAACACCATTGAAAACGCATTGGACTCGGATCATACACTCATACACTTTAAAATTACACCATCTTTTCAATTATCGCCACCCTTTTCTATACAAAAAGCGCAAATCGACTGGCAGAAATACACTTACATGCTCAATCAATGGATTGAGCCTACACTTTCTGTTGAGTCTTCACAACAACTTGAAGACGCCATTCTAAATTTTCAGGCGACTATAAAAACAGCTGTTAGACTATCAACAACACCAACAAACTACACTGCACCACAAAAATACACGGACCCTACACTTCAACATTATTTATCAACAAAGCGCTACTATCTTCGATTATACAGACGTTTTGGCTCCCGTCAACACAAACAAGTATACAATCGCTATGTTCATCTGGTACGAAGCCTATTGCAGCAACTTAATCAGGACCGATGGGAAGAGTCTATGACTCAACAAAATATTGATCGAACTCCTCCGTGGGATATCCTTAAAAGGATCAGAAGGAGTAGAGCTCCTGCTCCTCCTTCTGCAATCAGCAGCAATGGTACCTGGGTCTATCACCCTGGCGATAAGGCCCAGGTCCTTGCTACACATCTGGCCAATCGGTTCCGACCACATGAACTCACTACTCCAGTACATGAGACTGAGGTAAATGACGTTGTTACTACGTTTCTTGCTACTCCTATCCCACATGTCCTTCCAGATATCCACATTACAGAGGTGCTTACAATTATACGTAACCTCAATCCTAACCGTGCCCCTGGCAGCGATGGTATCTCGAACCTTGCTGTCAAAAATCTACCCATCAAACCCTTACTCCTTTTACTCCAAATCTTTAAATACTGTATTAAGCTACAGTATTTTCCTAACGTATGGAAACTTGCCAAAGTCATAACCCTCTCAAAACCCGGCAAGAATCCATCAGACCCAGACAATTTGCGACCAATTAGTCTGCTGCCTGTACTGGGCAAAATTTTGGAGAAAATAATTTTGGTAAGACTCAAAATTGAAGTTACAGACAAAGCTCTTTTACCAAACCACCAATTTGGATTTCGAAATTTACATAGCACTCCGCTCCAGCTAGCAAGACTGGTTGATCATATTGTCACGGGTTATACAGGAAACGTAGTACCATCGCTGTATTCCTGGACATTGAGAAGGCATTTGATACGACCTGGATAAATGGGCTTATCTATAAACTTTTTCAAATTTCGGCACCACTTATTAATTAATTGCAAAATACCTCACTGGCAGAAAATTCTATGTTTCGATCAGTGGGTATAAATCGGACTGCAAGGCAATCTTGGCGGGAGTTCCCCAAGGTGCTGTCCTTTCACCCATACTGTATACGTTATACGTATCAGACCTTCCTACTATCCCCTACATCCATACCGCATCATTCGCCGATGATACCTGTTTCTTTTACCAGACTACCTTCAAATCTCTTCCTAATCGAATCCATGTATTCCAAACCGCTCTCAACCGTATCTATATTTGGTTCCAGTTATGGAACATAAAGATAAATACGACAAAAACCCAGGCGATCCTTTTCACTAAATCAACCAGACGGTCACCCATCCAACTAACCTTGGGAACTCAAAATCTTCGCCTAGAACCTTCAGTGAAGTATCTTGGGGTCCATCTGGACCCCAAGCTTACGTTCAAAATTCATATTCGACATCTACAACATAAAGCAAATGCAGCAATTGCAATTTTATACCCATTTTTCAGGTCGAATACATTGTCACGTAAGATCAAGCTTTTACTGTATAAAAGCGTGATCCGCAGCATGCTACTGTACGGATGTGAGGCCTGGAGCATCCTCGCAAAACAGCATAAACGAAGAATACAAATTATACAGAATAAGTGTTTGAAAATAATTTTTCAAGCACCGCGTTTCACAAGGATGACAGACCTACACAACGTAGCGCAACTTCCCCATATTGATGCCATGATAACTGAAAATGTAAGCAAGATGCACAAATTTACATCTTTGCATACAAATTTTATGGTACGCAGTATGGGACGCTTGCCCCAGTGGCGTGCTGTACATAGAAACATATTCATCCGATTTACTCCTCATTAAATCCAGCCAGAGATTTGGCGATGTGCTCTCACCTGGAGTAGCGTGGCTCATTCCACAATGCTGGATTTCCGACTCTCGGCTTGAAAGCAATGTGGTTTCTGATGTCCTGCTTCAGGTCATCACATCCCTATCTCTGTCCAAATTTCATCACCATTCGCACACAAACGCTAGCGCCGCCAAATAGGCTCGGGTTAAGTGAACTACAACCCCGTAATGATAGCCACTATTAACTTAGCTGCCAAAGAGCCCTAGTGGGTTCTAACGTACGCAGCACACTGGGCGAAGCTAGACTTTGCCTTATCCAGTCAGTCCAGTCAGTGTTTTGCCAATTTAAGGGTTATTATTGCCTCGCTATGTTGGTTGACTATTTATATAAAAGCGGAACTGCGGAATTATTATAGTGGCGGTAGTCGGCATCTTTGTATTTAATTATATATATATATATATATATATATATATATATATAGTATAGCTGCGGGGAAACAAAGCGAACTGCTGGACAACCATGCCAGTGAGGATAATAATTATTTTTTAATAATAAGCAGTAACATTTATATAACCAATTGATTTGGTGTTTACTTGTTGAAAATCCATTACGTTTATTTTTTAATTAAAGCTATCAAAGTTTTTTATGATATTCATAAATATTTATTTTACTCAACTTTCTAACAGCATCTGCCTTTCATATCATAGTCCTGAAAATACTTAAAGTTTAAAAATTATGTTCCAACCATCTCTTTCTAGGCGGTCCCATAGATATTTTACCATTTGGTTGGTAGTTTAAAATTGCCTTAGGAATTATGTGTCTGGACATTATTATTATTATTATTGAATCTCCAAATATTTTGAAACCCTATTTCGCCACAAAGGCATGTTAGGGTTGTAGCTTAATATAACAATAGTGTACTATATATATTAAAACAGAAATATTAACTTATGGTTTGAATGAGTGTTATGAATTACATAAATCGGCTATAAGTGTCTTAGCAAAATACTATATATTGTTATGAATATGTGTTATGAATATCATACTTACTTACTTATTTACTTACTGGCACTATCGAACCCGTAGGTTCATGGCCGCACGGACATAAGCTCTTCATACATCCCTATCCTGAGCTAATGCTTTCCAATCATTCTCTGTATAATCTACTTCCCTCAAATCATAGTTAATGTTATTCTCCCACCTCATTCTTGGTCTACCAACTGGGCGTTTTCCCTCTGGATTTCCTACAAGAAGCTTCCATGCAAGTCTCCCATTCCCCCTACGTGCAACATGTCCTGCCCATCGCAGTCTACGAGACTTAACTGTTCTTATTATATCTGGCTTCCTATAAAGACCATGTAGTTCATTGTTATGTAAGTCTTCTCCATTCACCTGTCTGTTCATCTCTCTTTGGTCCAAAAATGTTCCGAAGTACTTTATTCTCAAATGCTTGTAATCTTATTTTCTCTCTTAAAGTAAGAGTCCATGTTTCGCACCCATATAATATAACTGGTAGAATAATAGTGTTATATATTTTCAGTTTAACGTTTTTTGAAAGGAGTTGGGACATCAAGAGTCTCTGCAATACATAATAGCATGCATTTCCAGAATTGAGCCTATGTTTAATTTCTTTGTGCATCTCATTCCTACTTGTGATTATAAAATGTTTAAAATAATGTTGGTTCTTAAAAATCACCTCGCACATTGAGGCAGAAGCCCCGTCATCGTTTAAGAGTCTGGACATACTGTGCACAAGTTGATGTCAGTTCTGTTTACACTGATTAATGTAATATATTATTATTGGTACCATATTCAATCGTTTAAATTAACTTAATTTTTTTATAAATTTTGGAAATGTTGTACTACATTTCTATTTCAATTAAGGAATAGATCATTATATATTTATATAAGAGCAATTTTCCCGAGCGAGTTCGCTCAGGCGATTCCGTTTTAGACTCATATTCGAGAGAATCTGGACTCAAATCCCTTATTGGCAAACCTGAGTTAGGCCTGTTTCTGGCTTTCCTCAGCCTTTAAGGTGAATTTTGGGTTGAAATTCATTACAACTTATTTAATAAAAATCTATATTTGAGAATATGATGAAAGTATTAAATCAATGAAGTTCCACAGGAAGATATGACTGACTATACCCACACACAAAACCTACGAATGTAGATGTCAAAGCGTCTGCAAATCTAACATATAAAAATGAATGTTTGTTTGTTTGTTTGTTTGTTCGTACTTTATGCGCGGCCATACCGTTGATCCCATTGTGATAGGGCTTTTTGTAAAATGTTTAGAAGGTTCCTCGGGATGAACATAGGCTTATAAGAGAGTTGTGATACTGAAACTCCTACAACCCCTTAAAATCGCCTTCTGTAGTGGAAAATGTGCAAAAGTTCAGCTATTTGGACGCTTAAATGGCTTACACATCTACACTGCCTAAACCATAACAAATACACAAAATTAATGTGCACAGAATTGAATATCTCAAAAGTGTTCGACAAAAAAGTCCGCTGCGTGCAGGATATGTTCATTTACGGATACATCACAATAACCATTTTTTGTCTTTCTCCTGATGCCAAGAAGATCGGGGGGGGGAGACAAGTACCGGTACGTAGATTCCTCTGCAATCACAGCATCACGTGGCCGGTATTCTTTTAACGGATAACTTACAACAAACTAATTTTGTCTTGTATCTCATTTATGCCAAGTAGATCGAGATAAGTAGATTCCTCCCCGGCAACACCGGGTAATCAGCACGGTGAATTTTAAAAGAATTACGATATACCTTTGTAAATCTATTTCCTTCTTTAATATTCTTATTCAACTAACCATAAAAATTTACATGGTTTGTCTTGCAGCTCATTTCATACCAGTAAGATCCGGATGCAGGCAGAGTTCCCGGACAACGCGGGTAAACAGCACGGAGTATCGAAAATAATTACGATATAAATCTTTCCCTCCACTTATTTAACTAAACATAAAACACATTAATTTTCTTATTTCAGCTCATTTATGTGAAGTAGATAGGGATAAGTAGATTCCCGGACATCGCCGGGTAATCAGCACGGGGTATCTAAAAAATATAAATTTATAATTATTTTTACCTTTACTTATTCAGCTAAACTTAAAAGCACATTAATTTTCATTTATTTAGGCGTAGCAGCGCACGCCGGGTGTTAGCTAGTAAACAAATAAAAAAGTAAGAAGTAGACATGTTGTCTTTAACAACGTTTAAGTCAGAAATCTGAGAGGTTTAAATAGGGAGTTCACGAGAAAAAAAAATAAAAGAGAAAGAGATAGTTGTACAAGACCGGTAAAATCCTTTAAACATACGTTTAATATATTAATATAGATATTTACTTTCTTAAGTAATACTAATCGTCCGCGGTGGACTAGTGGTTATGCTCCTTGCCTCTGGTCCCGAGGATAGCTGGTTCTAACTCGGCCGGGGTTGATGGATTTTTTAGGACGGAAAAATCCAAGGAACAAGTCCTCCGGGAGGGTCCCGAGTCTGAAGATTTTCAGGCTCGTAAAAAATCCTTAAGCCTGAATGAAAATGCCTCTAAGCAAAATTTACCGAATTTTCCTTTCCTAGTACTACCTTGGTTTCCTAGATGTCAGTAAGAGGCGGAACGCTGACCACGGACCACTCAAAATGACATCTATTCGTATACGAAAACAAGTGTAACTAAATTAATATGGTTCAAATTCTTCCCTGTAGGGGGAGAGCGCCTAAATCTCTGTAAAGGGAAAACATGGGCTTACAATACAAAAAAAAATGTAATACTAACTGAAGTCATGAACATGAATTTTGCTGTATTGTAATGTACACTATTTTTCAATACATTTATTTAATGCAGAGACAAATGAGTGACGTCATTAACATTACAATGACTGGAAGTGCAAAGGCATTAACATTAATTATGTACATACACATGAATACAACAAGAAAAAACACAGATGTATTACAAAGGGACAAGATAGATTATTTACAATTTCGTAATTTTATCTCTAACTTCCCTCAGTATATGTCCACTAAACTGGTAGCCGGCAGTGATGGACAAATTCTGATGTGATCACCATCCATAATATCCTAACTTTTAATATAACCAACTAACTAACTGGCATTACCGAACCCGTAGGTTTATGGTCGCGTGATATAAGCTCTCCGTACATCCCTATCCTGAGCTAATCTTTTCCATAATCTACTTCTCTCAAATCACGGATAATGTTATTCTCCCACCTAAATTCTTGGCCTACTTACTGGGCGCTTTCCTTCTGGCTTTCCTAAAAGAACTTTCCATGCTCCTGTTTCATTCCCCATTCGCGCCACATTTCCTGCCCGTCGCAGTCTACGAGATTTAATTTGTTTTATTATATATGGTTTCTCATAAAGCTGACTTATGTAGTCTTCCGCATTCGCCTGTCTGTGAAAACATTTTCCTAAAAACTTTACATAAAACAAATTACAATAAGTAGTTTTGTTTACTTGATTAACAGAGAAAATGTGTTTGCAATAATTATTCTTTCCTGTATGGACTTATTTCATTAGTTTGGATTGATAATAAAATGGAAGGAGAATTAATAAAGTAATGTATTTTAAATTCAGAGCAGATTAAGAAAACGCATATGCTAACGGATGATTTCGGAAACTGAAACATATAGGACCTAAACATTGATTGTCTAGAGATTATTTATAAGTTAATATTATAAAACTTCAAGCTACGATATTTCATAGCAATATACAAGTTTTTAAAATGGCTTTTAAGAAGTTTCAAAATTATACTTTTCGATTTTGAAATAATTTAAATAACATATAAGCCAAGAATCTAGAGCTATGAACCAAATGATGTGAGAAGTAACTCCTATCTCAACAAATATTTCACAACTTGAGAAGTTGTCCTGAAATTATAAAGTTAGTAGTGAATATCACAGATATTTCCTTTCGAAGATTCTCTTGAGAAGCGTAATAACAATCTTACATTATCGCGTTTTGTCGGAAATGAAATTACATCTAGAAATGATATTACAGTTTCCTGAATTGTCATAGAATCTAGCAAAACTTGAGCTTATCGTTCCCGGCATCCTTCGCCTGTCTCCTCCACTGGATACTGCAGACGCGGAATTAGAAATACATTTTCGGTTAGAAATTTTATTGCTTGCTATATATCTGTAGCACAAATTGATGTGAGAGTTGAAATTATATCGTAACATCAAAAAGTTTTATTAGATCTAACTATATATCCGAACATATCTGCTTTGTGGGATGATTGAGACACACAGAACCGTAAAGAATAAATCATAAACTATAGGGTGTAAAGAAACTACAGAGAAAACCTTCAGTGTGTGAATAATAACTTATTCTTTCATTCATTCGCTCATTCACATGATTTTTCCTTTCTCGTGGCTTATGAGAAACTCTTCTGTGCCGGTTCTTTGAGGATTGAAACTCATACCTTGAAGTTCACATTATATGAATCTGACTGTCACCTCTTTTATTCACGATAAAACAATAAACTGTATACTGGATTTTAAATAATGTATCCAGACGTGGAATATGCAATGTCATAATATTGATAATACCGGTTTTGACTTTTACTCTTTTCGTTTCCAGTATCTATCCTCAAACCATAACTTAAACACAAGATCATAACATAGTCTCTTGCTTAATATACCGCAACATAGGACATCACATCACTCCATGTCATATACTGTCTTCACTTCTCGCAACTGGAATTCCCTACCACAAGAAATAAGGGGCTGCCGCACATTGACATCTTTTAAAAGAAATCTAAATTTATATTTGCTCTAACCTTGACTTCATCATTACCCAGTGGAAGGTACATATATTAATGGTGTTTTTCATATAATTCATCATATTTATACTATAATTAATAATAATAATAAACAATAATAATAATAATAATAATAATATTTTTTTCAATTCCTTCTGGCTTTTTTCGTGTTGAGACTTGAAAGTAGTTTTGAAGTTCCTTAGGACAGGTTACTGGCCCGACGCTAAGTAGTCCAGTGGTAGGGCTGCTACCTTTTAGTCTCTGGACAGACATTAGGATACCGCATTTACTCAGTACCTGATGGAACGGTTATACCGCCGTGACTCGGTCCTCAGAGCCTCGTTTGTGAAAACGGGTTGTACCACGAGAAGGTGAGGATGAGAATTGGGTAGGAGAGGTTATACACACGTCACTATCCCTTACAACCCATCTTCGGAGGACTGCAGGATACACACTACTAGATCACAAAAAAAATGAAGACATCTTAGAAGAATTACACATGGAATCTTTAGAAAACAAAATTTCTGATTATAAGTCAAGATGGATACAACATGTTCATCGAATGGAAGATCACAGAATACCCAAACTAATGTTAAGATATCAACCCGCAGGAAGAAGAAGACCAGGACGTCCACTCAAAAGACTTCTGGATGGTGTTTCTCTTGAGGCCGAAACAGGTCAACAAATGGCCTAAATTCGTGAATGTACTATGATGATGATGATGATAATAATAATTATGATAATAATTATGATAATGATAATAACAATAATAATAATAATTATTATTATTATTATTACTGTTTTATTATTATTATTATTATTATTATTATTATTATTACTGTTTTATTATTATTATTACTGTTTTATTATTATATTATTATTATTATTATTACTGTTTTTATTATTATTATTATTATTATTATTATTATTATTATTATTATTATTAACTGTTTTATTATTATTATTATTATTACTGTTTTATTATTATTATTCTTATTATTATTATGATTATTATATACTGTTTTATTTTATTTATTATTATTATTATTATTATTATTATTTTATTATTATTATTATATTATTATTAAAAGTATTTTAGAAAAAATTAATAAAATTGCGTCGACTTAGGTACAGTTTTACTAATATTAGTAATTATCACACCATTTTTCTTATTGTTCACTCATGGTTTGAAATGTAAGTGCAACTATTTTATCATCTTCAACAATTTTGAATAAAACATATGAACACTTCTGTAAATTTGATATAAAAATCTTCAAATGTTATGTTTTTACTAAACTGATTAAAAATTATAAAGTAGTTGCTCTAAACTTTCAAACTACTTGTGTACAATAAAATAAAATGTTATAGCACTATCTTAGCCAAGGGCCTTCTAGTCATGAGTAAAAAAATAGGTCTATCGCCTTATAATGGTAGCTTTTTCTGAGAAGTGTATCTAATTAGATGTGATAATTTTTTTTTGTTGCGAACTGACATTCCAAATGTTGTAAAGGGCAAACTAGCTGCATTAATTAAATTATTTTTAGTCTATTCATCTTACCTCAATATTAATGTTGAATTGTTCTTGAACTTGTTTCGATTATATCATAATCATCGTCAGCGTCTTGCCCAGACTGGTTAGATTTATGTTGGACACCCTGGATGTCGATGTCAGCTCCATCCTGTTGTCGGCGAAAGAACCTCCAAACAAGGTCACGCACCGTCGGTATTTCAAAATTCATAACTCTGTTTTTGTTTCTCTGAATATGTATTTTTTCCCAAATAGTCAGCTCTTTTGTAATTTCTAACTATGTAATAATTTTAATAAATTTTAAATAATTTTAATAAATTGTCAAAACAGTTATAAAATACAAAAGAGCTGACTATTTGGCAAAAAAATCTATATTCATAAAAACAAAAACAGAGTTATGAACTTTGAAATACCGACGGAGCGTGACCTTGTTTGGAGGTTCTTTGGTCATCGACATCCAGGGTGTGTAACATAAATCTAACCAGTCTGGCCAAGATGCTGACGATGATTATGATATAATCGAAACATGTTCAAGAACAAATCAACATTAATATTGAGGTAAGATGAACAGACTAAAAATAATTAATTAAAATAACTTCAAAATATCACTTCCTAAATAACTTTATGAATTATCATTTTCCGCACCATATGAATAATTTAAAAAGCTAATATAAATTTAATTGTTCTATCATGTGTAAAAGTGGAGATAGATTTACATAATAGGGTGTATATATATATATATCGATGTTACAATTAAATTTTGACATTAAGCAATGAAAGCCAAATATAACATCGAAACAAAAAGCGTCACTGCTACAAAGTAAAAATATTCTCATTAAAATGCTTTCTAGTTGTAGAAGCAGTAAGATGGCAGTGCGCACGCTTCACGCAGCCTCTTATGATTTCAGAATTATAAATTAGGAAGGAAAAACCAGGATCGAAGAATATCAGATTGAGAAATGATGGTTTTGAGGAGGGTGGCTAGCTATACAATAACAGATCGAAAACAAAATTAAAATATAGGAAGGGAACTAAATATATTCAAACTATTAGATAGAATTAATTGTTCCTACAGGGAAATGAAAAGAATTTTAAGTACAGAAATGGATGTTTTAAGAAGGTCAGCTGGAAAATCTAGAATGGATAGAATACGAAATAAAGAAATAAGGGAAATTATGGGTGTACAAGAGGAGCCGGACATCATAGACATCATAGAAAAGAAAAGATTGCAGTGGTTTGGTCATGTCAAACGAATGCCAGAGCAAAGATTGCCAAAAATTGTTATGGAATGGATCCCAATGGAAAGGAGGAAGAGAGGAAGACCGAAGAAAACTTGGATAGAAGGGGTACAAGCAGCTATGAATATCAGAGGAATGGAGGAAGATCAATGGATGGATAGAGAGGAATGGCGTTTGGTTTCCGGAAGACGGCGGCAGCTGCCATGATACCGGATGATGATGATGAGATAGAATTGCACAATGCAGAGATGAATGGATGGACCACATCAATAGAATAGATAACAACAAAATTTCGAAATAGATATTCCATTACAAACCACTAGGACGAAGAAATGTAGGTAGACCCAGTTTAAGATGGACAGATCAATTCTAAAATGAGATCGAAACAGACTTTAGGTCTAAACCTTGATGTTGGTGATGATATAAGGTCGGTAACGCACTAGCGTATAGAGTTGCAGGTCCTGGGTTCAAATCCCGGTTCAGGTATTAATTTTTCTTTTCATGACGCATATACACACAAGTATGCAGTATTGCCATTTAGAAACGTAGTGGAAGGAGGTGAAATATTAGGCTTGAGAGTACTTAATGTCAAATGATCGTTACTGGATCGCAGCTGCAACAAGATTTGGGTAGTACATTTCTCATAATTTTAAGAAAGCGACGGAATTTATAATAAATTTCTGTCTATAAACTTTAAGAGCAGAAATAAAAATAATGGAAATTAATAGACATTGCAAATGAAGTGCAGTCGTTAATGATATTCTTTACTCTCAAGGAAATTTAAAAATATTCCACACACAAGTAGGATGAAATCCTCAGGTCGCCATTTCCAAATTACTCTGTGTTGTGTACCTGACGCTCCCTTTCTGTATCACAGCTCCTGACGTGAAGGACGTCGTGTTTTGACATCTCCGAGTGCGTCGCGACGTCCGCCCGGCGTCTACTTCACTTGACGAGGCGCCGACATTATTGCGTTTTATGCAGAAAAAGAGAATTTCTTCCCAACGGCCTGCTGTGAATTCATGTCGTGTATCCTATATCATATTTTTCATTGTCATTCCTTTTAACATCTATATCATGTTTAACATAATATTTTATTACTATATCAATTTCGTAATAATAATAATAATAATAATAATAATAATAATAATAATAATAATAATAATAATAATAATAATAATATGATAAGTCCACCGCTGTGGTCTCGAGGTAGCGTGCTGCCTTGTCACGCAGCGGGCCCGGGTTCGATCCCCGGTCGGGGCAGTTTTTCTGGGTGAGGTTTTTATCGGGGTTTTTCCTCACCTGTAAGACAATGTCAGGAAAACTTTAAGGCCCAAACGGTCCCCGAAATCATATGGCCATCATCCTTATCATTATCATCCTTTCCATTATCATCATCATCATCCTTCACCGGTGTGGAAAGCAACGGGAAGCTACCACATCTACACAATTCCATAGTAAAGCTGCAAGCATGGCATGAAAATGCTATGATTGCAGTGGAGGACCTGCCTTTGGGCAGAATTACTATGGATGGAATAATGATAATAATAATATAATAATAATAATAATATAATAGTAATATAATATAATAATATAATAATAATAATTATAATAATATAATAATAAAATAATAATAATATAATAATAATATAATAACAATATAATAACAATATAATAATAATTATTATTATTATAATCATATAATAATAATAATGATATAATAATAATAATATAATAATAATAATCATTAGGTAATTATCAAGGATAATACGGTAAGAGATAGCTTGTCGATAATTGATTACCTAAGCGTAGCGACGGGAGTAAATTATCCAAAGAGATGAAAGCTCGCGTAATATTAACCCTTAAATTCGTAATGTATCCATTTGAATACATCAGTTGGTCTAATTAATTTAATATTTTAAATAAATTAGAAGAAAACAAAAGACGTCACTTAAATGTGTGTCCAATTATACAATATACATAATAACAGTTACACAAGATTCCGTTTCACTGCGGTCCGCCACATTCAAATAACTTACTGAAGAAATTTGTGTTTTGCCAATTTAAGGGTAAAGTTATTTAGACGGCTACAAACAATATCATCCATAGTAATTTTGCCCGAGGGCAGGTCTTTCACTGCAATCATAGTATTTCCATGCTATGCTTTGCAGCTTTACTAGGGAGTGTGGTAGCTTCCCGTTGCTTTCCATACCGGTGAAAGATGATGATAATTCTAAGGATGATGATGATGGCCGGATGATTTTCGGGGACCGGTGAGCCCTAACCTTGCTGACATTGCCTTACAGGTGAGGTAAAACACCGAAAAAAACCTCACCCAGGAGCTTGTCCCGACCGGAATCGAATCCGGGCCCACTGCGTGACAAGGCATGACCCTAACTCGAGACCACAGCGGTGGACATTTTACTATATTTAATTACATTATTTATTACGGAAACGATATGTTTATAGAAAGAGTAATGTGGGCTTTAAAAAAAAGATAAATCAAACATTGTTGCATTCTAAAATTTTGTGTGTTAGTTTCATATGCATTTCTTCGTAGCACGACGTAACAATTTTATTTCATTCTTATTCAACATTCTTGAAAGTAGAATTGTTAATATGGGTCTTCCCACAACCCCTTATGGGCAAAGCTTTGAAATTTGCGGAGATAGTCATAATTTTATACTTATTGCTATTGCTTAAGTTTCATATATATTAATGAAGTAACGTACCTTTAACATGGTTTAATTTCCTATAGCAGTTAACTTATTTATTAATTAAATAAAAATAAAACTTAGTTTTATTTGATTATCATATTTATTAAGATATAATTCAGTGACAGCTGTTTCGGTACACTCTACCTTCTTCAGACATGTTAACCAATTATAGTACCGAAACAGCTATCACTGAATTATATCTTAGTAAATATGAAAATCAAATAAAACCAAGTTTTATTTTTATTTAATTAATAAATATGGATTTTCTTCAAGTAAACACCAACTCAATTGATTAGTTAACTTATTCTTTGTGACTTCAATATCAATTAAAATTAAATATTAAAATGAAATTTTTTCCTTCTTCCATTGTAAGTCAGGCCTAGAAGGGCCTTGGCCTACCAGTCAGTTGTTGGTCTCACACACATATGTATTATTTACAGAGGGAAACCATCATCCATCTAATATAGGGATGACATATGTTCACAATTTCGGGTCCTCTAAACCCGTCATTGTAGAACTTTCATTGCATGGAGTTATTGTAGCTACTCAAACATCTTACGATGCTGGATTTGGTACTGTTATCATACTGGCCGAAGTTCCATGAGGCAATTTATTCCTTATGGGGATTCGAACCAGCGAATTTCCCTTAGCTCTGCGCCAAGCCATGGTGCCTTATAAGATTTGACTATGGCGTGGGATCTTTTAAATATTATTGCAGTCATGACTAACTAACTAACTCACTGACACTATCGAATCCGTATGTTCATGGCCGCGCGAACATAAAAGCACTCCATACATCCCTATCCTGAGCTAATGTTTTCCAATCATTCCCTGTATAATCTACTTCCCTCAAATTATAGTTAATGTTATTCTCCCACATCATTCTTGGTCTACCAACTGGTCGTTTTCCTCTGGTTTTCCTACAAGAAGCTTCCATGTACGTCTTTCATTCCCCATTCGAGCCACATGTCCTGCCCATCGCAGTCTACGAAACTTAACTATTTTATTAATGCAGTCATAAATTGAGGAATTAATTACTTTTGTACATTTATTTTATTTCTGCAGATTATTTAAAGTGTTTTTTTAGCACTTTGTTATTAATCACTTGCTAAACTGTATGTGACAGTAAAGAAGCTGGTACTGTATTATATAAACTATTCCCATGATATTAGGCTATATACTTCTTTAAGTAAATCCATTTCCTCTTTTATTTATTTATTTATTTGTCTGTAACAATAACTTTAAACAGTGTTGACAACTATAATAGGCTTATGGCTGGAAATAAAGCTTATGCAAATATTACATTATCTATATCATCATTACTGTCCAGAGAAAGAAATCTGAAACTTTAAAAAACGCTGATGATACCAGTTCAACATAAATATGCAGCTGAAACATTGACACTAAATACAGAAAATGAAATTGCAATGAGAGTACTTGAGAGAAAATTATTAGAAAAATCTATGGACCAGTATATGAAAGAGGAATACGGAAAATAAACAATCAGGAAATATAATGTATTTGCCAAGAACGATATATTGTAAAATTTATAAAATCGCTTAGATTCCAGTGACTAGGTCATGTCTATAGAATGGATGGTAATAGAATGCCCAAAAATATCTTAAGTAGTGTGATGATAGGAAGTAAAATAAGAGGTAGACCAAAGAAAAAGTGGTTACAAGATGACCTCGGTAAAATAACAACTAGGGAATGGAAAAAGAGAGTCATGAAGAGATGAATAGAGGAGGACTGTGAAGGTAGGCAAAACGCATCCTGGGATGTGGAACTGAAAAAGAAGAAGAAAAGTATTGAACTCATAGGACCTCACTGCATATGTACGGTATATCGAGCCCTCCGTACGGTGCTCAGCCAAATTTCACGACTTAAACTGCTAAACACTAGTATTTTCTGTTTTATAATAATTATATTCATTCAATGTGTTTGCATGTGCCAGAAGAACTAATAATAAATAATTTTTAGTATACTTCATAACACCTGGCGTTTCAATGATGAAAGCATTCTAAAATATACTACTCATATCTCAATTGAAACATATGTGCGGTCTTGTAATAAAGGAAACAGTATGTTTTCAAATACTGTAGGTCATGCCATGCCCTAGGGTTGCTAAATCTGATCACAAACAAATGAAAAGAAAATGAATGAGCCCATTATAAACAATGAAGGGGAAAGAGAGAGAGAGAGAGAGAGAGAGAGAGAGAGAGAGAGAGAGAGAGAGAGAGAGAGAGAGAGAGAGAGAGAGAGAGAGAGAGAGAGAGAGAGAGAGAAAGACAGATAGCGTGGTATGATCTAGGACAAATTGAAAAAGCTAACATCAATACTTGACCTAACAATGTATAAATTACTATCTAATACCCAGCGGCGCTGCTACACCTAAATAAATGAATGTGTTTATTTTTAGTAGAATAAATAAACAGAACTTTTTATAAAGATCTGTTCAGCGGATTAAATACACAGTGTCCCATTCAAACCTCCCACGTTTTAATGAATCATAACTCTCGAAGTATGCGGAATTATGTAATGAGGTTGTTATTAAAAGAAAGAGAAATTCTAAGAATTTTTGTTTTCATTGTTGCATTAATTCATCTGTTGCATGTTGGACAATAATGACATAAAACAAAATGGCGACTCCTCAACAACGATCACAAACTATTTTCTGGTATGTAAAAGACCGTGCGTTTGCGACTCAAGTACAATATCTTCATGATTTACGAACCCGTATCCTCGACACAATTGCAACAGTACCAATGGACATGTTGGACAGAACGTGGTACGAAATCGAATACAGACTTGATATTGTTCGTGCTACTAATGTTGCACATATAGAGGAGTTTTAGTGTGTGGCAATGGAAATTCTTTGAGTTTCTGTTTCGTTTAATACCGGTCTCATTTCATAATTCCGCATATGATTAATTAAAATGTGGGAGGTTTGAATGGGACATACTGCATTTTAATTCTGCTCGCGCAGCACATTTCCGGGTTTTCTATTTTAAATTCAATTGTTTTGCAGGGAGTTCAAATTTTGTCCATTTCTTCGATATGAACGATTTACAATAGGTACTTTCTAAATGTCGGCCGCAGTGGACTAGTGGTTATGCTCCTTGCCTCTGGTCCCAAGGGTCGCGGGTTCAAACCCGGCCGGGGTCGATGGATTTTTAGGACGGAAAAATCCAAGGAGGAAGTCCTCCGGGGGGGACTTTAAGCCGTGGGTCCCGAGTCTGAAGATTTTCAGGCTCGTAAAAAATCCTTAAGCCTGAATGAAAAGGCCTATAAGCAAAATTTAGCGAATTTTCCCGTCCTAGTACTACCTTGGTTTCCTAGGTGTCAGTATGAGGCGGAACGCTGACCACATACCACTCAAAATTACATCTATACGAAAACAAGTGTAACTAAATTAGTATGGTTCAAATTCTTTCCTGTAGGGGGAGAGCGCCTAAATCTCAGTAAAGGGAAAACACAGGCTTACAATACAATACAAAATACCTTCTAAATTCAAACCATACACTTTTAAATATTGCCCTTGCGCTTCGTTCATATTCATAGCGAACGCAAGACGTATTGGAAATTGAATTTATTTGAACTCGAACACACGCGTATAAGAACGCAACGTTGTGTCAAAATATGTAGTCAATCAACTGTTTTCTTTTCGAGTATTTCTTGCACGAACATACGCAGGTTGATTGTTAATATAAATATGTTACTCTTTTACTGACATAAGCCATGAATTATATAAATAGTTCAGCCATATTTTGCTGATTACGTCATAGAGTACAATTTTTTTATACAGAAATGCCGTTATGTCATCGTGAGTACAATGGCGCCAGGAATTGTGAATAGTTTATATCCTCAGATCTCGGCTTCTTTATTGTAACTATTGTACGCGATTTTTATATAACCTCATATTATCCACCCAAAATAAAAATGTGAACATTGACTGAAATACACCGCTAGTCACCAGTAGTGGACGGGATGAAAGAGATCATGCTTTCTAATTTTATTTTGAGTTGATTAATTTCTATTTATAAAGGAAACATATGGCATAGAGTCTTATTTATTATAATTAAAGTCAGTATTTTATGTAATAAAATATAAGATTGCAATACAGATAGTATATATATATATATATATATATATATATATATTATTCAACTATTTATGTGTGAAACCAAGATAAAAGACAGAAGTCTTATTTCTCATTATACACCGTGTCCACAAATATAGTATCATACTTTAAACTACTACTACGTCGCTTTGGATCATCATATCTAAATGAAATTGGTGACAATCAAAAGTGACAAAAAATGTGTCCATGTCAACAATGGAGAATAATGGACAACAATACAGAAACTAAACTAAATTTCATCATCATCATCATCATAGTACATTCACGAATTTAGGCCATTTGTTGACCTGTTTCGGCCTCAAGAGAAACACCATCCAGAAGTCTTGAGTGGACGTGCTGGTCTTCTTCTTCCTGCAGGTTGATATCTTAACATTAGTTTGGGTATTCTGTGATCTTCCATTCGATGAACATGTTGTATCCATCTTGACTTATAATCAGAAATTTTGTTTTCTAAAGATTCCATGTGTAATTCTTCTAAGATGTCTTCATTTTTTTTTGTGATCTAGTAGTGTGTATCCTGCAGTCCTCCGAAGATATCTCATTTAAGCAGATCTAAGTCTCTGTACATCCTTCTGTTTCAACGTCCATACTTCGCTACCATACAAAAGAGTTGGAAGAGCCAGTGTTTTATACACTTTCAGTCTTGAATGCTTTTGGACATGATCAAATTTAGTTTAGGGGTTTTTTTTAAGTCTCAACACGAAAAAACCCTAAACTAAATTTGATCATGTTTTTTGTGATCGATATGGGTTCATTGTTGGATATTTAGCAGACAGTGATGTCTGCATCGTCACTCGTGGGGGCCACATTCAATGTCTGAGGTATAGCAAAACCTTTTTGAGTTTCTCTTTTAATTGTCACCAATTTCATTTAGATACGATTATCCAAAGCAACGTAGCAGTAGTTTAAAGTATGATACTATATTTGTGGACACGGTGTACTATTGAACTGTTTGTATGTGGAACCAAAACAAAAGACAGTCATAAGAAGGGCTAGGATTTTTATGTAATAAAAGGTAAGGTTGCGATTTAGATAGTATATATTATTCAACTGTTTGTGTGTGAAACCAAAATAAAAGACAGTCAGAAGTCTAACTTCTCATTATACTATTCAACTGTTTGTATGTGGAGCCAAAACAAAAGACGGTCAGAAGTCTAACTTCTCATTATACTACATTGCAATCTTAACTTTTAGTGCATAAAAATCCAGACTCTAATTACAATTCACGACAATGCCTGTTATAATTCTTCTTCTTCTTCTTCTTCCTTCCAAGTATTAGGCCAAGGCCTGTTACGATCCTATAGAAAATTTTTCTTATGGGAAATTCTCGTATAAGACTTGAAAGCATAATAATAGTCCCTTCGATTGGTTGCTGGCCAAAGGAAGGCAAGACCAGTGATGGGGCTGCCATCTTATAGCCTCTGGTCAGGCTTTTCTGGAGAAGAAAAGAAAATAAAGGAAAGGAGAAATGGAAGAAAGGAAGGACTCCCTAGCCCTCGGATGCCCTAATAGCGTCGGGGTCGAAAAAACAAGAGTTAACCAAGAGAGGTTAGATAGAAAAGTTAAAAGAGCGCAAAACACAAGTAAGTGGAAGAAATGTTTTGAACAGCTTGTTAAAAAAAGAAAAAGAAAATTCGTTCAGTTGTTGTAGCAATGAGTAACACAGCTTAGTGAAAAATATGACAGCAAGAAAATGTAAAAAAAATCCGATCTCTTTATAAAAAATCCAAATGAAAACCTTTAACAAATGACGTTAAACGAATAGGCATTTGAAAACTTTTTTTTAAGCTGATGGAACTAAATCCAGACGATTTGGTGAATTATGCTGTTGAAGTGCCGAATTCTCTGGAGTTTCTCGCTAAATAAATGGCGAGTCACGTGGGTGTAAGGTTGATATGTGTCGAACCAGAAACGTCATAACAGACTACATATCACCCAAGTAAATTTAATTTCATTCGTTCCATAAAAGTACATTTAGGTAATATAATGAATCCAAAATAAGATTGCTGTATTAGGGTAGTAAAATCCGAACCCACATTTACTAATGTAATCCACCCATACATCCACACAAAGAGCAAGAGAACTCCCTGCCGGAGTTACTTAAACTAACTAACTCACGGGTATTATCGAACCCGTAGGTTCATGGTCCTGAGCTAAGGTTTTCCAATCATTCCCTGTATAATCCACTTCTCTCAAATCATAGTTAATGTTATTCTCCCACTCATTCTTGGTCTACCAACTGGGCGTTTTCCCTCTGGTTTTTTAACAAGAAGCTTGCATGTACGTCTTTCATTCCCCATTTGTGCCACATGTCCTGCCCATCGTAGTCTACAAGACTTAACTGTTATTATATATGGCTCCCTATAAAGACCATGTAGCTGACTATTAAAAAGTTTTCTCCATTCACCTGTGTGTACATCCCTTTTTGGCCCAAAAAGTTTCCTAAGAACTTTATTCTCAAATACTCGTAATCTTCCTTCCTCCCTTAAAGTAAGAGTCCATGTTTCGCATCATATAACTGGGAGAATAACTGTTTTATACATTTTCAATTTAACGTTTTTTTTAAGGGAGTTGAGACGACAAGAGTGCAATAATGCTTAATAGCATGCATTTCCAGAATTGTGCCTATGTTCAATTTCTTTGTGCATCTCATTTCTGTTTGTAATTATTATTCCTAGATACTTATCCAGGCTAATTTAATTACACTTATTTCGTACAGATGTCATCGAGTGACAAATGGTTAGCTCATCGTTTCTAATTAGTGTCGCGCATGAATAGATTAACGAGATTCTCTCTGCCTTTGTTTTTTTTAATTGAGGACTACTGCTAGACAGATAAGAGTTTTTTTATTTTAATATTTTAATAAATAACCTAAGCGGTAGTTTATCATGAATTTTAAAAATATTGGATGAGAAAGCCCAATTACATTTTGCCTATAGGAATTAATTTAGGCTTGAGGTAATTTTCGAGCTCTAAACATTCATACTCGGAACCCACGCCTTTAAGATTCTCCCGGAGGACTTTCTTTAATGTTTTTTTTCATCCCAAAATATCTATCGATCCTGGCTGGTTTGAACCCGCAGCTGTCGGACCAAAGGTAAAAAACTTGACCCTACACCACCGAAGCAGGTAGCCTATTTTAATATGTAGACCTATTGCTATTAGGCTTCACGTACATTAAGATTGTCCAACTCAGTGATTTGACGCTTGTGGAAGAAGTAGCAGTAGGCTGATGACTAATGGTCATCAAAGTTCTGTCGCGCCGCCTTGGAGTTTTTTTTTGTACATTGTATTTTAAATGTTCATAAGTAATGCCACGAGTGATTTCCAAATTATCGACAAATTCACGACTCACTAAGTGAGGAGTGAATTTATGTAGAGAATTTGGAAATCAAGAGTGGCATTTGTTAGGACTATTTAACGAATAAAATTAAGCTATTTACTCACTTACTTACTCACTGGCACTATCGAACCCGTAGGTTCATGGCCGCACAGACATAAGCTCTCCATACATCCCTATCCTGAGCTAATGCTTTCCAATCATTCCCTGTATAATCTACTTCCCTCAAATCATAGTTAATGTTATTCTCCCACCTCATTCTTGGTCTACCAACTGGGCGTTTTCCCTCTGGCTTTCCTACAAGAAGCTTCCATGCAAGTCTTTCATTCCCCATACGTGCAACATGTCCTGCCCATCGCAGTCTACGAGACTTAACTGTTCTTATTATATCTGGCTTCCTATAAAGACCATGTAGTTCACTGTTATGTAGTCTTCTCCATTCACCTGTCTGTTCATCTATCTTTGGTCCAAAAATTTTCCTAAGTACTTTATTCTCAAATACTTGTAATCTCCTTTCCTCTCTTAAAGTAAGAGTCCACGTTTCGCACCCATATAATATAACTGGTAGAATAATAGTTTTATATATTTTCAGTTTAACGTTTTTTGAAAGGAGTTGGGACATCAAGAGTCTCTGCAATGCATAATAGCATGCATTTCCAGAATTGAGCCTATGTTTAATTTCTTTGTGCATCTCATTCCTATTTGTGATCATTGTTCCTAGGTATTTGAATTCAGCCACTTCCTCAAAATTTCCCTCATTTGTCATTAGCTGTCCATTTCCATTATATAATGAATTTCTACGTGTGACCATATATTTAGTTTTATTGATATTTACTTCCAGTCCTAATTTCTTAGTATTACTCAATAGTGTGTGCGTGTTGTTCTTTAGTATCTCCTCGCTATCGGCCAACAATACTACATCATCAGCATAAACTAACAGCTTATTAATACCATTGAGTTGTAAGCCTTCCTCATTCTCTAAAGATTTAATGGCATGCTCTAGTACAAAATTAAATAGTAGAGGAGATAGTGCATCTCCTTGCTTCAACCCATTCTGGATTTCAAAAGTGTCTGAAAACTGTTTGCCTACACGCACCCTACTCTTTGTGCCATTTAGACACATTCGTATAAGTCTAACTAACTTTTTAGGAATTCCGAACTCCAGCAGGATACTATATAACTTCTCCCTCTTAATTGAATCATATGCTTTTTTGAAGTCTACATACAGTTGATGTACAGTACCATTATATTCCCATTTCTTTTCTAAAATCTGTCTTATACTAAAAATCTGATCTGTTGTAGACCTGTTTCTTCTAAATGCACATTGATGATCTCCTAGAATGTCATCAATATAGGGAGTAAGTCTGCTTACTAATATATTTGTTAGAATTTTGTACGAAGTTGAAAGTAATGAGATGCCCCTGTAGTTGTTGCAATCAGTTTTATCTCCTTTCTTATAAATTGGTATGATAATTGACTCCTTCCATTCATCTGGAAGAGCTTCTTTTTCCCAAATCATATTAAGCAACCAGCGTACCTTGTCCATCATTTTTTCTCCCCCTGATTTTATCAGTTCTGCTGGAATCTCATCTGAACCTGATGCTTTATACATCTTCAATTTTTCAATCGCCATTTCAACCTCTAATGCACTTGGCTCTGCGACTAGCATTTCTGCTGTCTGTAAATTATCCTCCTCAATGTCCTGTTCTGTATGTACATTTAATAGCTGATTAAAGTAACTTTTCCATCTATTTAATATACTCCTGGAATCTGCAATCATATCCCCATTTTCATTCCGAATTATGTTTGTTCTAGCCTGAAACCCTTTCTTCACTATACTAATTCCCTGATATAATTCTCTAATGTTCCTATTTTTTGCATTCATTTCAAGATCATTAATCTTCTCTCTCAAATATTCCCTCTTTTTACTCTTTAGTAGCTTGGTGGTTTCCCGTCTAATACTACCCAATTGCTCTAAATTTACCTCATTTGGGTCGTATAACCATTTCATTTTTGCTAGCTTTCTTTTCTTTACAATGTCGGTACATTCCTCTTCAAACCATTTCTTGTTTTGCCTCTTTTTTAAAACAACCAATGCTTTCTGATGCTGACAATTTAATAGTATCTCTTATAGCCTCCCATTCTTTATTTATATCAGTTTCTTCTTCGTTTGCCACATTGTCATCGGAAGATCCCAGTACTTCGAATCTATTAGCAATTTTGATTTGGTATTCCTACCGCATTTCATCATTTTTCAAGTTTTTTAATTCAAATTTTACAGAATCATCTTTAGCGTTTGTTCCTCTCATAAGCGATATCCGTTGTCTGATTTTCACTCTGACCAGATGATGATCCGAATTGCAGTCTGTCCCTCTAACTGATTTAACATCAATGATGCTACTGTGCCAGCGTTTATCCACTAATACATGATCTATCTGGTTCCGAGTTTCTCCATCTGGGGACGTCCAAGTGTATTTATGTATATCCTTATGCTGAAATGTTGTGCTCTTAACAATGAGATTCTTTGATGTGGCAAATGTGACTAATCTAACCCCGTTGTCATTACTATCTTCATGAAGACTGAATTTGCCTATTGTTGGTTTGAATATATCTTCCCGCCCCACTTTTGCATTAAAATCTCCTAAGACAATTTTCATATGATATCGTGAAAGGCTATCAAATACGCATTCTAATTCTTCATAGAACTCATCCTTGATCTTGTCATCTTTATCTTCTGTGGGGGCATGTACATTTACAATTATAAAATCATGTTGTTTACCCTTTAGAATTATGTATGATATCCTATCACTAACAAACTTAATATCTCGGATAGCGGATAGGATCCTCCTTCTGACTAAAAAACCCGTTCCAAATGCAGGTCTTTCTGCACCCCCGTAGTATAATGCAAAGCTTCGTGATTCCTGACTACCTTCTCCTGGCCACCTAACTTCCTGTAAAGCGACTATATCCAAGGGCGATTTATCTAATTCCCGCGTTAATATCTCTAGTGCCCCGCTATTGTATAAAGTCCTAACATTCCATGTTCCTAGGAACATGTCCCTGTGTTTGAGCCTTTGGCATGGGTTCCCTGAAGTAGTCCCCGCCCGGAGAACCGAATGGGGGACTATTTGACCTCCGGAAAATTTTACCCCAGTTGAACCCATGTCCGCATTTCTTGACGGTTCTATTTTTACGGTGAAAGATCGTCACTCTTTCGACCAAGGTACTTTTTTCGTCTGGCTTATCACCTTCGACCAGTCCGGCATGGGTAACCCTATCGGCAGCAATGCTACCGCCGGCATAGCTCTCAGGATCATTTAAGCACGCAAGCCACTCCACCACGACAAGGTAAAGATACCATGGAGAGTAAGCTATTTACTCACAAATCATTATTTAAATATAGTTATTTTAAAATAAGTATTTATTTAATGTAAACGGCGATGTTTGAAAACAAATGAGAAGCGATGTTTAAAAACAAATGAGAAACGATTGTTACGCTTGTTCATCACTGCAATCTGATCATATTATTTATTGCCGAAGTATCGCAATATTGTAAGAATGCACCTTAGTGGAGAAATTTATAACCAACATTATAGGTATTAATTAATTTCTGATATCCTATGATGTAAATATGTCAATTATATTTTTCTGCAACGTTATTTCCTGAGAAATAATTCGTTTAAGAAAGTGCAAACAGTGGTTTCTTTTTTTTTTGTGGTATAATCAATTGCTACAAATGTTTTATATTATATCCCGCAACTAACATCAGCTGACATTTGTGCACTATATATACAATCCGGTAGCCGTATTTCTTAGAGAGTCAGTCACTGCAAAATAATGCTATGACCTATTCAGAATGTAAAAAATGAGGGACTATATTTAATATGATAAACTTGTTTGATAAATTCGAGGTGAAACACGACTGTGGTTGGTTGTAATTAAAAAAATCATTGAAATGTGATTGGTCATTGAATACCATTTGGGGCATGAGTTAAATAGTCATTAAAATATACCTATATGCCAAGTAGCCTACTTAAAAATATTGAATGAGGTTCTATAGTATCCATGTCAAATTAATAAAAATGAACGACCATATTTTTCAGTACACGTTTCATTCGTTTAATCAACTTTCTTACATAAGTGTACAAGAAAATGAAGTTAGGTATTTTTTTCTCTTCTCTCGAGAAGCGTCATCTGCTTCCTGTTCCGGTATCGAACGCGGCGCGGAAAAGCAAGCGAGATGGTACGCTCTAGGATAACGGGTAGGAAGAGTTACATTTCTTACAAATGGCACACTTGCAAAATAGAATGCACGCATATCTTATTTCATTTTTTTTTACTAATAGTGCAACTTTTCGATATACACTACTGTAACTTGCACTCGGACACAGTCCAAAGACAACAAAAACATAAACTAACTAGCATTATTGAATCCATAGGTTTAATGCTGCACGGGTACAAACTCTCCATGTATCTCTATCCAGAGCCAACACTTTTCAGTTATTCCCTGTGCAATTCACCTCCTCCAAATTATAGTTAATATTATTTTCCCACTTTATTCTTACCTATCTACTAAGAGCGATTCCCATCTGGTTTTCCTACAAGAAATATTCAATGCTCCTCTTTAATTTTCCATTCGTGCCACATGTCCTTTCATCGCAGCCTACATGACTGTTAGTTGTTTCTCCATTCGCCTATCTGTTCGTCTCTCTTTGGTTCAAAAATGTTCCTGCTCTATTCTCAAATAATCTTAATATTTTCTCTTCCCTTAAAAATAAGAGTCCATGTTTCGCATGCATGTAATACAACTAGAAAAGTAACAATTTTATAACAAAACCAGAATATAATTTGAAATAAAAAATCTACATTGTATATTATTATAATATTCACGTTTGGTACATTGCGAGTTGCCTAGACGGTGCTACCCAAGCATTCAGATTACGACATTTGACCGTGGAGTCATCGAGGAGAGAGTGGCGAATTGCCAAGGCTTTTGGGGAACCTGAGCTAGACTGCGTTGAGGCTTTGTTTCCGGCCATACCTCCACATCTGTACCATATGTAGTCACATCGAATATGATGAATGTTGGGTAATGCCTTCATTACAGCTCTCTGTATACGTCGGACACACGAAAACTATCTGTATGAACATTTCTCTTAACTATGTGGAGGGTGTGTTATGCTCTCCTAAAGTAACAAAGTAGCATATTAGTTAGAACTCTAAATCGTCTGAAGATTTTTAATAGATCATGAAAAGGATACTTTTTAACGGATCAAAAAACATACAAATGAATTTAGATACCGACTTAAAACAGCTAATTCGTGTTACTACTCAATTCAATATCTTCTATCTTCTGAATTTACCTATGGATCGGAAGATTAAAACATGTGAAACAATAATCTTGCTTGCCTACACTATGGGTGCGAAATATTCCATATTAAGGGAGTAAATAAGCCAAAAGTATTTTAAAATAGTATCGTAAGACGAATATTCGGAATATTCGGAATATATAATTGAATTTTGACATTAAGCAATGCAGGCCTAATATGATATGAAAAGAAAAATAAACGCCTGAACCGGGATTCCCATCTAGTAAATGGGCATCCAACACTTCTATGTCCTTTTGGTTTGTACATCAATAACAGCCGAGGGATTCTATTTGTAGGCATTCTTTTAACATGTTCATGCCAGTTGTTTCTCATATTGTCAATTCTATTTATTAAATTAAAAATATTTAAGTATTTTCTAATATCTTCATTTCTTTTCCTGTCCAAAATTTTCACAACTGCTACTGAACATAAGAACTTCATTTCTGCTGTTTCTATTTTCTTATGTCTGAACGGTTAATGGTTTTCCGTATAACATTTGAAAATTTTCAGAAGTATCTTTTTAAAATCAAGCGATTCGCATATTGCACATTTAGATTTTTTTTAACACTCCAGAGTTTTGGAAACCCAACCTAAACATGACTATCTCTCGCACTTCCTTACATCCTATAAAGATTTTAAATACACGATTTTAAACCAAATTCATGTGATATATAGCAGATTTTATAGTTATAGGTTATGTAAGATATAAACAAGCTGAAGCCATGCATTTAAAACGAAAGCCATTTATATTATATGCATCGGATCTTTGAATAATTGAAGAGAGGTCAAACCGAAGCGAAGGTAAGGGAGAAGGAAGGGGAGGCAGCACAACTGTCTGTGGATGTTTTAACCACTCTATCGATTACACATTTCATAATTAAACAGTAACTGTAAGGAAAACTCTGTTTCCACTTTTTATACTGTAGTGATAATGTACAGTGTAACTTAATGAAATCCACTCAGCTTAATTTTACTTTCCAAAATAAAAAAAAAAAACAATTTAACTGCTAATGCTGTAGTTTTAATTATGTAATTTCACTAATATTCAGTTCCAAGTAAAATTATAATAAATTATACACAAATTGAACATACTATTTAATTTAATTAATTTTCATACATATTTATTGAATAAGATATGGCAATCAAAATATCTAAATTTATAAAATGACTGGAACAATGCCTTTTTAGAAAAGACGCCCAAGTTCGAAAATAATAATAGAAAATAAAAATCTATCATAAGTGTTAAATTTTAATTACCTAGGTTGTGAATTGTCTTCTGGACATGGAACAAGAAATGATATAGACAATAAATTATCAAAATTTCAAATGATATGTGGCACCATCCATAGAACACTCCATCCATAGTATTTCTGCCAGAGGGTAGGTCTTTCACTGCAATCATAGAATTGCCATGCTATGCTTTGCAGCTTTACTAGGGAATTTAAGGTGTGGTAGCTTCCCGTTGCTTTCCACACCGGTGAAGGATGATGATGATGATAAGGATGATGATGGCTGGATGATTTTCGGGGACCGTTGGGCCCTAAGCTTCCTGACATTTGTCTTACAGGCGAGGAAAATTCCCGAAAAAAAACCTCACCCAGAAGCCTGTCCCGGGAATCGAACCCGAGCCCCCCGCTGCATGACGCAGCATGCTACCTCGAGACCATAGCGGTGGACCCATAGAACACTAAAACATAAAATAAGGAAGGGTACAAGATTGAAGTTCTACAAAACAATGGCGGTACCGATACTTTTATACGGTAGTGAGTCCTGGGTAACAAATAAAAGGAGTTCGAGTAGAATATAAAATGCAGAAATGACTTTTCTAAGAAGGCCAAAGGATGAACAAAATTGGACCACATAAGAAATGAAGAAATAAGAAGTGAATTAGAAATATATTCAATAAATGATGGAATTCAACAACACAGAGTCGGCTGAGAAGTGATTGTTCAGAGACTGGAAGCAACAAGATTTCCGAAGATAGCATATCATAAATGAAAGGGATTAAGGGATGTAGGAAGACATAGGAAGAGATAGAAGGAATCATTGTGAATTTGGAACAGGCGAATCGCCTAAACCTTGAAGTGATGATGATGATGATGACTGGAACAATAAATAATAGTGAGCTACATGACCTTTATTACAAACCAGATATAAGAACAGTTAAGTCCCGTAGATAGCTATGGGCAAGACATGTGCCAGATTGGGGAATGGAAGAGGGCATGGAAATTTCTTGTAGGAAAACCAGAAGGAAAATGCTCAGTTGGTAGACCATGAATGAGGTGGGAATATAATATTAACCATAATTTGAGGAAAATAGATGTACAGGGGATGACTGAAAAACATTAGCTCAGGACAGGGATGTATGGAGAGCTTATGTCCGCGCGGTCATGAACCTGCAGGTTCTATAATGACAGCAGTTAGTTATCAAACTGTTCTAAATTCAGACATACGAGGCTGAAAATCGATAAAGCACTTGTTCGATTAACAGTGAAAATTAGGAAAGGTAATCAAGGTTGGATTTCAGCAACTGAAATAATGTTTGAGAGAATGAAAACTTGAAACTTATTGTTAGAACCCCGTAAACAAATGATATTCTAAAATAACCAAACATAGATCATATAATGTCTCTGGCGAAACGTCGGGGAACTACAAGCCTCACGACCACGGCCTACAGCCCGAAAACCTTCATAAGTAATGGCACGAGTGATTTCCAAACTATCGATAAATTCACGACTCACGAAGTGAGGAGTGAATTTATCATAAGTAATGCCACGAGTGATTTCCAAATTATCGATAAATTCACGACTCACGAAGTGAGGAGTGAATTTATCTAGAGAATTTGGAAATCAAGAGTGGCATTTGTTAGGACTATTTAACGAATAAAATTAAGCTGTTTACTCACAAATCATTATTTAACTATAGTTATTTTAAAATATTTATATATTTAATGTAACGGCGATGTTTGAAAACAAATGAGAAACGATAGGTACGCTTCTACTGCTTCTTTTGTTTATCACTGCAATCAGATCATACTATTTATTGCCAAAGGAACGCAATATTGTAAGAATGCTCTCTAGTGGAGAAAAAATGAAACACATCAATCTGTATATTAATTCATTTTTGATGTCGTATGATGTAAATATGACAATTATATTTTTTTTCTCGATTATTACCTGGGAAAAAATACATTTAAGAAAGTGCAAACAGTGGTTTCTTTTTTTGGTGGTATAATCAATTGCTACAAATGTTGACATGTAAGCACTATTATATACAATCTGGTAGCCGTATTTGTTATAGGCTCAGTCACTGCAAAATAACGGTCAGACCTGTTCAGAATATTAAAAAGGGAGCTTTGTTTAATATATGATAATCCTAACACTGATAAATATTTCGTGAAACACGACTCTGATTGGTTGTAAAACAGAAATCATTGAAACGTGATTGGTCATTGACTCCCATTTGGGGCATGAGTTAAATAGTCTAGAGAATTTGGAAATCAAGAGTGGTATTTGTTAGGACTATTTAACGAATAAAATTAAGCTGTTTACTCACAACTCATTATTTAACTATAGTTATTTTAAAATATTTATATATTTAATGTAAACGGCGATGTTTGAAAACAAATGAGAAACGATAGGTACGCTTCATCTGCTTCTTTTGTTTATCACTGCTACCAGATCATACTATTTATTGCCAAAGGAACGCAATATTGTAAGAATGCTCTCTAGTGGAGAAAAAATGAAACACATCAAACTGTATATTAATTCATTTCTGATGTCGTATGATGTAAATATGACAATTATATTTTTCTCGATTATTACCTGGGAAAAAATACATTTAAGTAAGTGCAAACAGTGGTTTCTTTTTTGGTGGTATAATAAATTGCTACAAATGTTTTATATTAACTCCTGCAAACGCTATGTGCACTATATATACAATCTGGTAGCCGTATTTCTTATAGGCTCAGTCACTGCAAAATAATGGTCAGAACTGTTCAGAATATTAAAAAGGAGGATATTTCTTTAATATGGTAATTATAACACTGATAAATATTTCGTGAAACACGACTCTGATTGGTTGTAAAAGAGAAATCATTGAAACGCGATTGGTTATTGACTCCCATTTGGGGCATGAGTTAAATAGTCATAAGTAATGCCACGAGTGATTTCCAATTTATCTAGAGAATTTGGAAATCAAGAGTGACATTTGTTAGGACTATTTAACGAATAAAATTAAGCTGTTTACTGACAAATCATTATTTAACTATAGTTATTTTAAAATATGTATATATTTAATGTAAACGGCGATGTTTGAAAACAAATCAGAAATGCGAGGTTATGTTCATTCACTGCTGCTTGATCATAATATTTATTGCCAAATAAGATCGCAATATTGTAAGAGTGCACCCAAGTGGAGAAATAATGAAACACATCAAACTATATATCATAATCAACATTACGGGTTATTCATTTATTTTTTTAGTAAACAACTCAGTAAAATCAAGGAATCTTTTCATTATTTGCTATATTCAATGTATTTGTTGGAGAAAAATAATGCTTTGACCTGTTCAGAACATTAAAAAGGAGGAGCTATGTTTATCACAAAAGCAGGAACTGATAAAGAGAAATCGATAAAGAGCGAGGTGAAACACGACTGTCATTGGTTGTAAAACAACATTCATTGAAACGTGATTGGTCATTGACTAGCATTTGTGGCATGAGTTAAATAGTCATAAGTAATGCCACGAGTGATTTCCAATTTATCTAGAGAATTTGGAAATCAAGAGTGGCATTTGTTAGGACTATTTAACGAATAAAATTAAGCTGTTTACTGACAAATCATTATTTAACTATAGTTATTTTAAAATATTTATATATTTAACGTAAACGGCGATGTTTTAAAACAAATGAGAAACGATTGGTACGCTTCATTTGCATATTTTGTTCATCACTGCAACCAGATCTTATTATTTGTTGCCAAAGGATCGCAATATTGTAAGAATGCACCCTAGTGGAGAAATTTATAACCAACATTATATGTATTAATGAATTTCTGATGCCCTATGATGTAAATAACTATGTCAATTATATTTTCTGCAACGTCATTTCCTGGAAAATAATTCGTTTAAGAAAGTGCAAACAGTGTTTTTTTTTGTGGTTTAATCAATTGCTACAAATGTTTTTGTATTATCTTCCGCATGCGCTGTCTGCTGAGATTCATGCACTATATATACAACCTGATAGCCTATTTCTTGGAAAGTCAGTCACTGCAAAATAATGCTATGACCTATTCAGAATGTTAAAAAAGAGGAGCTTTCTTTAATATGATAAACTTTAGTTGATAAATTCGAGACGAAACACGACTGTGATTGGCTGTAAATAAAAAATCATTGAAATGTGTTTGGTCATTGACTCCCATTTGGGGCATGAGTTAAATAGTCATGAAAAATATGTTTTCCTTCAGAATATAAATAGAGGGCGTTGTATATTTATGGAAAATAAAATAACCTGGTCCTTGGTGCACAGCTACCATTCGGGACTCAATGGGACATTTTCTCACGGAATTTTGGCTTCATGAGGCCTTTACTGAATTACTTTTTTTTTTTTTTTTGCCCTATGAGTTCTGAGTCCATACATGTTGAAAGTATAAAGGAACTTCCTTTATATGGTCTCTAATTCTATTTTAATAGGAGGATTAATTTTACAATATACTGTAAAGGCGTATGATACAAGATAAGTAGGCCTACCCTGTATCCACCCTCGCTAGTTGGTAGTTTCTACGAATTGGAGGGTTGTGGGCGGGAGGGTTGGAATGTGTACAACACCCACTCGTCTCTCTTACATGTGATGTAGCCTACAATGTCAAACGTGACTGCTACCCACATAATGTTATCAACAATAAGAACAGACACATTAATTCCCACATACTGTTTAACGTCGTCAGTTCCATTACCTTCTCCATCATAAAATAACCCTTTAATTGGCAAATTAATAATAATAATAATAATAATAATAATAATAATAATAATAATAGCTTTATTTTACCTGGCAGAGTTAAGGTCATAAGGCCTTGTCTACCACTCAACCAGGTTAAACAAAATACAAAAATGATTCTTACATCTAGTTCCCAACTTCTTTCAAAAAAACGTTAAACTGAAAATATATAAAACTGTTATTCTACCAGTTATATTATATGGATGCGAAATATGGATTCTTACTTTAAGGAGGAAAGGAGATTACGAGTATTTGAGAATAAAGTTCTTAGGAAATTTTTGGACCATAGAGAGATGAACAGACAGGCGAATGGAGAAGACTTCAAACAATGAATTACATGGTATTTATAGGAAGCTAGATATAACGAAAACAGTTAAGTCTCGTAGACTGCGATGGGGAGAACATGTGGCACGAATGGTGAATGAAAGACTGCATGGAAGCTTCTTGTAGGAAAACCAGAGGGAAAACGCCCAGTTAATAGACCAAGAATGAGGTGGGAGAATAACATTAACTATGATTTTAGGGAAGTAGATTATACAGGGAATGATTGGAAAACATTGGCTCAGGATAGGGATGTATGGAGAACTTATGTCCGTGCGGCCATGAACCTACGGGTTCAGTAGTGCCAGTGAGTTAGTTAGTTACAATAAAAATAAATATTACATAGTATGTCTACAATATAATTATTATTTAGAAAATATTTTGATTTTTGTCTAGATTTAACAAATTAATTATAAAATATACAAGATAGAAAAATGAGAAAAATATTAATGACAGAATAAAAATAACTCTAGAGAAATTAATAATTTACAACGGGTAACTGTATAAGCGTGACTTAAAATTACCAAATGTGCGGCAACCCGTGATATGTTGAGGAAGGAAAGTCCAGGAGCGGGCAGAGGCTACTGTGACAGAAGTAGAATAAGACGAAGTGCAAAGACGAGGGATTGTTAGCAGACTGTTATCTGGTGACCTAGTGTCAATATTGTGGTAAGAATATAACTTCTCAAATCTGGACGCCAGGTAACTAGGAGTGTAGGGATTCAGAAGCTTGAAAATAAGTTTTTTTTGTTAGTAGATCACAGGAGTCAATAATTAACTGTATTTTAACCTATTCAGGCGAAAACATTATTTTATAAAATACACAACACAGAAATTAGGGACAAATGACATATTCAAGACATAACGAAATTTATTATAGATGGACGAAAATATTGGAAGGGTGATATAGAAAGAATGGAAGAAAACCGACTTGCAAAAAGAGCTAAAGAAGATAGACCAATGGACGGGAGAAGAACAAGAGGAAGACCAGCCAAGAGATGGATAAACAGTGAATGTTATCCAATACGTCTTCCTCCGAGGAGTATTTTGGAAATAAACAGGATGAAAATCCTACAAATTATGTTTAAGAAGAAGAAAAAGTCGAAGAAGAGAAGTGAAAGAAATAGCAATTTACGTCTGTTAGTAAGACGGAGCCAAGAAAGGTTATCTCCTCTGCCAATTATTTAAATGTATCGGACCGCAATGAAAAGAAAATAAAGTAAAACTGTAAATTACTCTTCCACATTATTGTTTCATTTGATACAAATATAAGTAACTTATACTCATTTGTTTTTGTATTGTTTTAAACAATATTAACTAAATTAAATCAATGTATGTTATAGGATACATTTCCAATTTAAGGGTTAAGGCAAATGATATGCGAGGGTGTCCATGAAATTCTATCGAAGAATATACTTTAAAATCTCAGTTAATCGAACTCTGAGATTTAATATGTAAGCTCTCCATAATCCCTAACCTGAGATAATGTTTTGTTCAATCATTCCCTGTATAGTTTACTATTATGAAATCCTGGTTAAATTTATTAACCTTAACACATCTTCTGGAACTTTTTCCTAGAATAATGTTCCTTGCCTATCCGTACTTTATTCGTCCCTATTCATGCCACATGTCCTGCCCATATCAAACTATTGAACTTTACGTTTTTATTAGAGAATTCCAAAGGAAAATGAAACCATTGAGGTTGTTCTCATGAAAATATTTTTCTTCTTCTTCCCAGGATTAGGTCGTTGCGACCTGTTCTGGTCTCAAGTCCATCGTTTCCTTGGCGGTCCCAATGATCATTTTCCTTTGGGTTTGTAGATGTTGATCGTTTTGAGTAATCTTGTATTGTTCATTCTGAATAAATGCTTCTTCCATCGGTATTTGTGCTCTTCTAGATTATCGAGTATTGAAAATATCTCCAGTTCATTTCTTATTGACTCATTATGTAATCTACCCATGCGTGTACATCCTTTTACGGATCTTCAAAAATTCATTTCAGTGGCTTGATGTGTGAGATATAATTTTTGTAAGTACCCAATATTCAGATCCATATAAAAGAATAGGAACAGCCGCATTTTTATAAAACCTCTTCGAGTCTTTCGGAGGGGTCTTCTAATGGTGCCGCACAAAATTTAATATAGGTTAAATTTATTATGTATATCCCTACCATAACTATGTGTTATATCTGAACCAAGATAGTTAAACTGTCCAGTCTGTTCTATAATTTCATTATTTATTACTATTTTTGCTCTGACTGGCAGTTTGCATTGGAAAACCATAACTTTAGTTTTTGAAGTCCAGATTTTAAGATTATAATAGAGTTCCTAATATTGATTCAACGCGTAAATGGCTCTTAGTAAATCATCCTCTGACTTCTGTATGATTACCAGATCGTCTGCATATATTAAAATATTCATATACATTTCCTTATTAATTTGTATTCCTATTGGACTGAACTATGATCTGAGGGAAGTAGATTATGCAGGGAATGATTGAAAAACATCGTAGGATAGGGATGTATGGAGAGCTTATGTCCGTGCGGCCATGAATCTACGGGTTCGATAGTGCCAGTGAGTTAGTTATTGGCCTGTTTTTATATTTTCGTATAACCTCGTTAAAATATACGTTAAACAATGTAGGTAATATTGTACACCACTTGATTTATTAAATTTTATTCTGTAATAATAATTATCTAATTTAGGATCATTTTCGTGTTATTATATATATTTTTATTCCCTCTGTAAGTTGAGCCGAATACCCTCTTGCCTTCATTATTTCTCACAATTTTCTTCTGATCACAAAATCAAAGGTGAAAATATATTTAAAATAAAATTCATATCTTCGTCGAATCTACCACGAGATACCGAAAACGATAATGACAATATATATATATATATATGGTATGATAAGAAAAATGAATGTCTCCTTGGACATAGGGACCAAGGAAGACCAAAACATCGGTGGAAAGATCAAGACCATCTTCGCTAGGTTTACCGTACAGGCCACATGGCCTAAAACGAATTTGTTCATGATGATGATGATGACATATATATATGGTATGATAAGAAAAATGAATGTCTGGACGGGATTCGAACCCGGATCTCTGAGTCTGTTCCTCAGTGTGACATCCATTACACCACCAGGCAATCCAATTCAACATTTATCTTTCTTATATATGTATTATTATATTCTCCATTATTACTAGATGTCGCGAGAACTCGGTCTTCACTGCCATCTAGTAGCTGACTATAACAAGTAAGCAAATTAAAGAGAACATTTTTACTTTATAGCAGTGACGCTTTATCAATGTTATAATTAAATGTTTAACATTGAGCAATGCAAGCTTAATATGGTATGATAAGAAAAATAAATGCCTGGACGGGATTCGAACCCGGATCTCTGAGTCTGTACCTCAGTGTGACATGCATTACACCACCAGGCGAATCCAATTCAAACATTTATCTTTCTTATATATGTATTATATTCTCCATTATTACTAGATGTCGCGAGAACTCGGTCTTCACTGGCATCTAGTAGCTGACTATAAAAAGTAAGCATATATATATATATATATATATATATATATATATATGAGTGTATGTGTGTGTCAATGCTCTGCCGACCACAATTAGTTTTTTTTTAAAGATTTGTCATACACCAATCAATGAAAAACTAAGTTATAGTTCGTTAACCAGCATAATGGAACCATTAGGAATGGGGCTTAACCTTGAACTGAAATTTAAAAATCGCTCTAGCAGCCACAATTTTCAATTTTTTGCAATGAAACTTTGTATACGCTATTGAAATAATACGAAGAAGGTACTCTCCAAAAAGCAGCGACTGTTATAAATTGGAGTTTACCTGAAACACTAAATTAAAAATCGCTCTAGCGACCACCACGTTTGTTTTATTACAACATAACTGAATACCATTCTATTTAATCAACAAAATAAAGATAGGCCTACTTTATATTCCTTATGGGCAGGACATGTTGCACGTATGGGGAATGAAAGACTTGCATGGAAGCTTCTTGTAGGAAAGCCAGAGGGAAAACGCCCAGTTGGTAGACCAAGAATGAGGTGGGAGAATAATATTAACTATGATTTGAGGGAAGTAGATTATACAGGGAATGATTAGAAAGCATTAGCTCAGGATAGGGATGTATGGAGAGCTTATGTCCGCGCGACCATGAACTTACTGGTTCGATAGTGCCAGTGAGTAAGTAAGTAAGTAAAACAAAACTGGATCATAAATTCAATTTGTTGAGGAATTCACTTTGTTCACGCAATTCCTGCGTGACGGACTTCAGTTCCTATCTAGTTTCCTATAAACAGCAGGGAGTTCATTGTTATGTAGTTTCCTCTTTCTTATCTGTCTGTTGGTTTCTCTTTAGCCCTAAATATTCCTAAACACATTATTAAAAGTTCAATGACAATATAATGTATAATCAAATTGTAAGCTTGTTTTTATTATTCTTGTATATTTCTACCTAATCCGATCGATATATATATATATATATATATATATATATATATATATATATATATATATATAGGGTCCACCGCTGTGGTTTCAAGGTAGCGTGCTGTCTTGTCACTCAGCGGACCGGGTTTGATCCCCGGTCGGGGCACTTTTTCTGGGTGAGGTTTTTATCGGGGGGTTTCCTCACCTGTAAGACAAATGTCAGGAAAACTTTAAGGCCCAAACGGTCCCTGAATTCTTATGGCCATCATCATCATCATCATCGTTATCATCATCATCCTTATCATCATCATCATCCTTATCATCATCATCATCCTTATCATCATCATCATCCTTCACCGGTGTGGAAAGCAACGGGAAGCTACCACACCTACAATTCCCTAGTAAAGCTGCAAGCATAGCATGCAAATGCTATGATTGCTGTGAAGGACCTGACTTCGGGCAGAATTACTGTGGATGGATGGATATATAGACCCTATATATATATATGTGTGTGTGTGTGTGTGTGTGTATGTGTGTATGTGATTAAGAAAGGTTTATTGGGTTTTCCGCGACGTGGATTCAAGGTTGGCCTCTGGCCACTGATTCCGAAGTTTGGACATAATCGTACATGCCAATATCAAGGACAACGTCTGCCGGGTCTGCTAGTATAGGCCTGTATATTGTGTACCGTATAGTTTTAGGTCTTCTTGGACTTTTTCTGTTACCATGAACATTATTATTGTTTTATTTATCTATTTAGCCTGGTGGAGTTAAGGTCATGTGGCCTTCTCTTCCACTCACCAGTGAAAACATATATTACATTAGAAAATAACAATCAGAATTAACTCTAATATTAACTAGCAAATTAAGATTTGATCACTAAGATAATATCTATTATATTATGTTCTATAATACAACTAGTTAATGATAGTTAATATTAAGATTAAAACTAATAATAAAATGCAATTATGACCACAAGATCTTCAATAAAAAACCTCTAGGACGAAGGAATGTTAGAAGACCCAGTAAAAGATTGACAGACCAACTCTAGCATGAGATTGGAACAGACCTTAAGGTCTAATCCTTGATGCTTATGATGACTATTTAACTCATGCCCCAAATGGGAGTCAATGACCAATCACGTTTCAATGATTTCTGTTTTACAACCAATCAGAGTCGTGTTTCACCAAATATTTATCAGTGTTATAATTACCATATTAAAGAAAGCTCCTCCTTACAATATTGCGTTCCTTTGGCAATAAATAGTATGATCTGGTTGCAGTGATAAACAAATGAAGCAGTAGAAGCGTACCTATCGTTTCTCATTTGTTTTCAAACATCGCCGTTTACATTAAATATATAAATATTTTAAAATAACTATTGTTTAAATAAGGATTTGTGAGTAAACAGCTTAATTTAATTCGTGAAATTAGTCCTAACAACATGCCACTCTTGATTTCCAAATTCGCTAGATAAATTCACTCCTCACTTCGTGAGTCGTGAATTTATCGATAATTTGGAAATCACTCGTGGCATTACTTATGATGATGAAACCACAAGAAAGAACTCAGCTAATTAATATATATATATATATATATATATATATAGTCCACCGCTGTGGTCTCGAGGTCACCAGCGGGACCGGGTTCGATCCCCGGTCGGGGCAGTTTTTCTGGGTGAGGTTTTTATCGGGGTTTTTTCCTCACCTATAAGACAAATGTCAGGAAACCTTTAAGACCCAAAGGCGGTCCCCCCGAAATCATATGGGTCATCATCATCATCACCATCATCATCATTCTGATCATCCCTTCACCGGGGTGAAAAGCAACGGGAAGCTACCACACCTACAATTCCCTAGTAAAGCTGTAAGCATAGCATGAAAATGCTATGATTGCAGTGAAGGACCTGTCTTCGGGCAGAATTACTATGGATATATATATAAAATTTTAGCAATGGTAAGACCTATGGATCATTTGTGGTCCCCGAAAGTTTTTGTTATAAATAAACGACTCCCGGCCCACATGAGTTTAGTGAACTGGAATCGTCTTGTATGTCGTTAACCAACGATATGAGAACATCATTGTTATGACAAGAAATTTACGGGCTGATGTTCAGTTCTGCAGAGACAATGAGTTTGTAATTTATACCACTCTGTAAATAGAACTCGTTTCTTCACTCTCTTATCAATTTAATTTATTTGGCGTATTGTTTTCTGGTGCGAAACAAATGCACATATATCAGCAATCTGTCGTGCTATTGTTGCCTTTGAATTCATTTCTGCCGTTGCTAGGTAACAGCACTGAATTTGTTCATCTCTTTCCCGCTACATTTTTTTTCATTTATGTGTGCACATTTACTTTTTTATTACCGATATCTGTTATTAGTTTTTCTTTGTTTTTTGAAGGTTAGAGATTAAAATGTATGCTCGAAATCAACAGTTATAAGCTAAAATATCGCATAAAACTTTTATTAGAATAATAGAAGCATTAATCATTACATAAACTCAATTAACTCTTTATTTATTTGATGACCCCCGTTCGTCCCGCTCGGGACATTGGGTGCTCCTCATAGTGGGAAGTTTCTTAATCAGACTAATTTAGTTACGATTATATCTGATGTCAGGGAGGGAGATGTGGTTAGTATATCGCCTCGAGGAGATACCTAGAAAATCCTACTTAAAACAAGGAGAGATAAAATTATAAATGAGGAAATAAGATCTTCTTCTTCACTTTACGGTCTAGGCAAATTGCCTGTTCCGCCTCATAGTTGTTCTGCCCATCTTTTCACGGCCTTCCTACATTCCTTGAACTTCTTGGCTTGTAGTTAAATGCTGCTTTTGGTAATCTTGTTACGTTAATTCTTTCTACATGTCTAAAGCATTTATCTCTATATTCTTTGATTTTATTATTCAATAGATATATATTTAATTCTATTCTTATATCTTCATTCTTCATCCGATCCAATCGTGTGCAGTCTTTTATTCTTATAAGGAAGTTCATTTCTATGCTTTGCACTCTGCTTTGTAATTGTTCCCTCGCAGCGGGAAGTAAAACCACTGCCCTTTATGTATACTACGTACAATGTATATACAAAATATTCCAAAATGTAGTGTTAATATATATTGTACGAAACAAATCACAGCATTTTAAATGAACTGAACTTTATTTGAAACAATATAAAACAATAAATATGCACTTGCCGCCTTTTTATTACTTATTGGTGTCACAGCCTGCTGTAGCCGCGAGGAGGTTTTACGGCCAAGTGTGCAATGGCAACCAAAACTTTTCAAGCTCTACACATTGAATTCTGCGAACTGGATTATAATTTATTTTAATAACAAGTCAATCAAATTATTCCGAATAAATAAATAAATAATATTTTAATTAAACATACAGGCGGCCGAATTTTAATAGCAACTCGACAAAAATGTATTCAGTCATTCACAATTTTATGAAAATAATAGAAAATAATAGAAGTAGTAATCTTGCAGTCGGGTCTTGGACTATTATGTTATCGAACGTTATTTTTTTATTAGGCTAGCTGTAATAAAATCAAATTTTAATTTACAAAATGCTGTTGATATCGAAAATTCTTGTCTTTTTAAAATCTAGAGATGAAAGTTGGGCTGAAAGCGCAATATAATATTCAAGGAAATTGGCTAGTATTAACATATCAGGACATTGCCGTTGCGATCGAATCTAGAAGTAAACGGGCTGACAAAAATATTCTCAAATACCTTTTTCAAACTTGAGATCTTTTGCGTGTTGTAAATCTATGATACCGGGTCTTTGAATTTATTTCCCATCTAAAATAACCTATTCTTGTCATCATTGTCTGTTTTATAAAAAATTAATATAGTTTTTAATATTGTAATTTTTTGGTTTGTTGTATTTTAATGTAATATATGATTTTCCTGGTTGAGTGGATGATAATGTCTTAACTCCACCAGGCTAAATAAATGAGATTAATAAATTCTCATGTCCGCGGTGGACTAGTGGTTTTGTTCCTTGCCTCTGGTTACGAGGGTCGCGGGTTCATACCCGGCCGGGGTTGATGGTTCTTTAGGTTAGAAAAATCCAAGTAGCAAGTCATTCGGGAGGGTGTTTAAGCAGTGGGTCCGGAGTCTGAAGATTTTCAGGCTCGTAAAAAATCCTTAAGCCTGAATAAAGAGGCTGATAAGCAAACCTTACCGACTTTTTCAACCTAGTAATATCTTAGTTGCCTACGAGATGTCTCACTCGGTCGGTATGACCGCATACCACTCATGACATCTTTGGGAAATAAGCGTAACTAAATTAACTTGGTTTAGTATTTCCTAACAAAAAGGAGAGGTTAAGGCCCAACATTGAGGTGTTACGCCTTAGTAGATAAATCCCATCGCTGCCACCGATTCTTGCAAATTTGCTAAGCGTGCCATGAATGTGCTTGGAAAGGAATGGCAGGATTTATCTAGGTAGCATGGCCGCTCGTAGGTATAGTATTACCGTATATCCTAATCCTAGCTAAAATCCAGAAGAAACACATAATATAGAATTAAAAACACGCTACTTAGATAAATCCTACTATTCCTTTTTAAGCACATTTATGATACGCTTAGTAAAGTTGCAACATCTCATAATGTTTAAGACTTTGAAAGTCCTGTGATCCATTAATAGAAAAATAATGGCACTAGACACTAAAATCCATGTTTCTTAGCTGATTGCGAGATGAAGAGGTAAGTTGGCTAGACCTATTCTCCGTTGTCATTCATTCATGCCTTTCCTTATAAGTAGGTGTGTTAAATTTTGCCTCACGTTCACACTACAAAAGCATCCGGAAACAAGTCTTTGTGTTTTGTAATTCATTAACAGAAGCGTGTTTATTTTCAGATTGGACTACTACGTCACAATTCGCGAAACCGACTCATCGGTGATTCATCTTGTAGGAAATCCGCTTGCTTTACAATACACATCTATTAACGTCAGTAGCGTAAAGAAGATGGAGTTTGGTTAAGTTTAGTATAAATATTTATTTAATGTAGTATGCGGTAAGATACTGGAGAAGTGAGGAGCTTGTTTTCATGACATATCTCGTTCATTTTCATAAATTTGTGGAAAACTATGAAAATGTTTTTAGGCCTAAAATGTGCAACATCTACATCCAAAAAAATACAAAGACAAAAATAATGCCTTTTTTTTTAATTTCCGTGTAAAAAGTTTTAATTTGGAGGTTCATCAGTCCACCAACAGAGGCAGGACGAGTAAACGAATACAAGCTATCAAATCAACAATCAGATACCAGTTGATGATGAGGAAAAATTAGTTGAAACTGGTCACTGATATGATACAACTAATTATGAGGTGAAGTGTAAATCTGGTTCATTTAATGATTTCAAAATTTTTCTTTCTTTCTTTCTTTCTTTCTTTCTTTCTTCTTCGGCTTTCCCCCACTTACAGGTTTGCCGTCTTCAGTTCCCATTTATTTCTATCATTCCAATCTCCTTGTTCCAAATTCCTATCATCCATTATAGTTCTGACATAAGTTCTTCATTTCCATCCTGGTCTGCCAAGTTTATTTCTTCTAGTGGGTGACCATTGGTATATATATATATATATATATATATATATATATATATATATATATGGTGATCTTTCATTTTTCCATTCTTTGTACATTCCCATACCATTTAAGAGTTTGATTTTCAATCTTCTTAACAACAGATGTGGTGACATTCATTTCTCTCCAAAGGAATTAATTTCTTATTTTATCCTGTCTTATTTTTAGAAGGCTTCTTCTAAGATAATCAAATTCAACTGTTCTAATTTTATTTTGTAATTCCGTTAAAGACCAAGTTTCACTCCCACATGACAAAATATTCTGTATTATGCTCTTATAAATTTTCATTTTAGTTTCATTTGTAATATTTTTGTTCCAAATTATCCCATGTAATGTCTTAGTTGAATTTTTTGCCATTGCAATTTTAGTTTATGCCGTAGCGTAGTGGTTAAGGCACTGAGCTACAAGCCGGAGGATCGAGGGTTCAAGTCCCGTTGGGGTCAGGATTTTTAAACTGGCCCAAACCCTCTGGCGGCACTCTGGCCCTAGGGTCGACTCAGCTTCTAACGGAAATGAGTACCAGACGCTTGTTCTGGTGGTAAAGGCGGCCGTCACGCTGACAACCCGGCTTACATAAAGTGCCGATTGTCTAGAAAAAAAAGTGGGAGCCTTAACCTCCTACTACCCCAAGGGCCTCCGGGCCTGTTGTGGGATCACTTTACTTTACATATAATTTTCATTTTTTAATTAATTTGAAAAAAAAATATTTTATGAGGTAAATTTTACTCTCTTCGCAGCCGGTTCTGTTCAAGCCGCGGGCAGTTTCGTATAGTTTTCAAACCTTCCGTGGGCCACACATGATCTATGTATTTTCTTCCGCTAAACTTTCAATGCTTCTAGTTGTTTGCAATTCATAAGTAATATAGCTGGTATAAAGGCCTCCAGAACCTATGTCTTTTTCTAAAATTATATTGATTTTGTTCTCATCTAATGTTAATTGTAGAAGCTATTGATCAACTTAACTAAAATACAATGTACAAAAATTTATTGATGTAGGTCTTCATTCCGATACATTTAGGTTATTGGTTTATCACAGTTTTGTACCATAATTACAATAGTAACTATTCACGGATTTAAAACTGTTTGAATGCCACTTTAAAGATATTTTGAGTGTTGTGTGCGTGGAAGAAGATAAAATTACAAAAGTTATTTTGGGGCAGAAGAATTTAATAACATGATAACTATCAAATTATAACAAAGCCAATAATTAAATTTGGAAATGAAGCCTGGATGTGGTGAACTAAATCATTACCATCACCATTACCCATCGCATCATTGGGACAGAGTAACCCTGCCTTCCAGACACCCCAACCTCAGAAGTCGGTTTGAATATGCCAATTCCAGGAGAGAATGCCAGAATTGTCGAAATTATAAACTGGTGGCATTAAAAAAAACAAATTTGAAGCTGCATAAATAAGAGCTCTGAGATCTTTGGCAGCATATTGAGATTATAATTTATTATACTTTCAATTTATTTAATTTTATAATCTTATTTAATTAATTCCAATTATGAATTGTATTTTAGAATGGTATTTTTATCCTGGATACAATAGAAAACAGGACTATCAGGAAAAACATTTAAATTATAATTTAATTGAAGGTACGAGATTATAAGAAGAAATGCAGAGAGTCTGTGGAAATATCATATCAATGTTGAGGGAAACTATCAAGAATCAAAGCAAGTAGAAGATGTAATGCTTTTTTTAGACCAATAAAGGCGGATATCTGCTTAATATTTGAAGTCAGGAAGAAGTAGAAGAAAAAGAATATATATGATGATGATGTGTTAATAACTAGTGTATATCATTAGATACGATTCAGGAATTAAAAATTATCTAAAATTTGCTAATATTCCAATACTATATGACTATTTTTAAGTCGATTTCGACGTGTTTCGTACAATAAAGCTGGTAATAAACAATATCTATGTATTTTTATTAGTCAAATTTTGAGGATCAACAGTAATTCTGTGCTGCTGCATATTCCATTAAAATACAAAAAGAGAGTTGTAACATAAAATGTTGACAGAACGAAATGAGAAGAGCCCAGACAAAAATCCCTAAGTTATCTCTCTTTATTGCCACTTTTATATAAACTACACCATGATAATCTAGCACGATAGTACTAAGCCGATGGTATTTCCTGAACCCACTCAAATTCATAATTCACACAAGTACATTCATCCATTTCCAACGTCGAATTCAAAGAATTGCTAATTCATATTTCCAAGAAAATAGATAATTTTTAGATACAATCTATTTTAAAATAACACACATATCCGATATTCATTAACGGTTGCTAGGCAACGAATTTTTATTACGTCATGAGTATGAGCCGTGTTTCATTGGAATTTTCTAAGAATGGGCTAGTTGTTAACAGATGTGTATGTAGCGGGTGTAACGTCCGGAGTGCTGTAAATAGCATGGCCTAAGTTTCCGCATAGATAACTTGCCACTTGATGATGACAAATTACTGTTTTAGCATACAACATTCCTTTGTAACCTCTATTTTAAAACATAGACATTATTAACTCTGTATAAAAGAAAAACCATGGGTCACGGTTCAAAATATTACTTTTAATTTATAATATTCTAGCTAATGCACGGTGTTCGTTGCTACATCTAAATAAATGAAATATTAAAGGTTAATTAAAATGTATGGTATACGCTGAGACGAACCAAACATAGTGGTTGCTAGGCAGTTTTTAACTTCGGATTTTAGGTAAACCTCCACTTCTAATTGCCGGATTTCGCTCATTTTTTGATAATTCCTATCTCTGTTTATTTTAATAGGATATACGGAGTTTCGTTGTGAAACATGGAAAATTGTGGCAGCTAGAGGGAGGATATTTAAATTTTCACTTCAGGTGAACTCCTACATCTAATGGTTATAGAGGGTCAAATTGTGAATCTAAACCATCGAGGGAACCACTGAAACATGCACAAACATTTAATCAAAATCGGTCCAGTCGTTTTGGAGGAGTTCAGTGATATACATACGTACAGGAGAAATATATATATAATGATTATCAAGGGCAATACCACGAATGTTTTCATTATTCGATAATTGTCAACCGGGGCGTAGAGACGGTGAGTGAATTTATCAAAGGAATTAATACTCAGTGGTATTTTAAAATAGGTCCTACTGTTAAGTTAATGAAAATTTTAATAAAGAATATTAATAAAATGGAAATAAGTTATATGTTTTTATAAAATATTATTTTATTTTATTTATTGTGTAACAATGTTTTGTAGAACAGCCGTCTGAGTTCTGTAGCTATCAAATCGGAAATATTTGTGCCAGGTTTGACGATTTCCGCAGAACTGCACATCAGGTCTGACAATTTCGTTTTGACAATATAACGTGATAGTCGGCGGTAAAAGGGTAAAACTATCATGGGCTTTGCATTGGATTGGTCAGTACCCAATATCTAGCGTGTGAAGAAGATAGTCTTCCCAATATGTTCGTTAACAGCCGGCGTATCGATGTAAAGTCAACAGTTGAATTTGTCTTTGAGGTGGGTTGTTTGATATGATCCTACTTACTACACACCTACAATGACCATGACAATAGTTTACACAATAATGTAGGTGGGTTGTTTGATATGATCCTACTTACTACACACCTACAATGACCATGACAATAGTTTACACAATAATGTAGGCATATATATATATATATATATATATATATATGCGTGTGTGTGTGTGTGTGTGTGTGTGTGTGTGCAATTTTTTATGATGATCTTGAAGATTTCCTGGCTGTTGGTCGTGCTCTTGAGGCTTGAAGTTCCTCGACGTTTCGCCAGAGACTATGTCAGGCATCATCAAGTGTTGTCTTGAGACAACCGGACATAGTCTCTGGTGAAACGTAGGGAAAATTCAAGCCTAAGACCACGGCCAACAGCCCCGAAATCTTCTTCAAGATCATCATACTAACTCCGGCCGTGGAAGCCTAAGTCATTTGTTGTTCTTTTTAAGCAAATTCGGTATATACCAATGAATTACGAATAGTAAGGTAGAGTTCGTTAACCAACAAAATCAAATCGTTAGGATTGGGATTAACTTGGAGCAAACAATTAAAAATATCTCTAGCGGCCGTAATTTTAGATTTTTTGCAACAAAACTCTGATATACCATTGGAATAAAACGAGAAAGATAGGCCTATTATTCAGATATCTGCGTTATCCGACCATTGGGAGTGGATGTTTAATGAAAAGCCGAAATTTAAAAAATAATTCTAACCGGCCGTCATGTTTGTTTTATCTCATGGAGCACGATACGTACGATTTAATTAACAAAAGGAATATATATTATTCTTCTTGTAAGCCCATGTTTCCCTTAACGGAGATTTAGGCGCTCTCCCCCCATTGGGAAGAATTTTAACCATACTAATTTAGTTACACTTGTTTTCGTATACATGCCATTTGAGTGGTCCGTGGTCAGCGTTCCGCCTCATACTGACATCTAGGAAACCAAGGTAGTACTAGGACGGGAAAATTCGGTAAATTTTGCTTAGAGGTCTTTTAATTCAGGCTTAAGGATCTTTTACTAGCCTGAAAATCTTCGGACTCGGGACTCACGGCTTAAAGTCCCTCCTGGAGGACTTGCTCCTTGGATTTTTCCATCCTATAAAATCCATCGACCGCGGCCGGGTTTGAACCCGCGACCCTCGGGACCAGAGGCAAGGAGCATAACCACTAATCCACCGTGGCCGACTAATAAATATTATATAAAACGTAAATTTGGAACATAAATTTGAGTTGCTGGAAAATTCGCTAAGTTTGCGCTGTCTTTGCGTGACGGATTTAATTGACTTAAATTAACCAAGTGTCCACCGCTGTGGATATAATGTATAATCAAATTGTAAGCTTGTTTTTATTATTCTTGTATATTTCTACCTAATCCGATCGATAAATATATATATATATATATATAGGGTCCACCGCAGTGGTTTCAAGGTAGCGTGCTGCCTTGTCACGCAGCGGGCACGGGTTCGATCCCCGGTCGGGGCAGTTTTTCTGGGTGAGGTTTTTATCGGGGTTTTTCCTCAGCTGTAAGACAAATGTCAGGAAAACTTTAAGGCCCAAACGGTCCCCGAAATCATATGGCCATCATCCTTGTCATTATCATCCTTACCATTATCATTATCATCATCATCCTTCACCGGTGTGGAAAGCAACGGGAAGCTACCACACCACACCTACACAATTCCCTAGTAAACCTGCAAGCATAGCATGAAAATGCTATGATTGCAGTGAAGGACCTGCCTTCGGGCAGAATTACTATGGATGGATGTAAATTAACCAAATGTTTACAACACAGCCTAATTTTATTGTGGACACTTTTTCTTTCTTCATTAACATTAATAATAAATGAGTTACTATCATTCTGGGGGCACGCCGTAGCGTGATTGTTTAAGGCAATACAGTACAAGCCGGACGGTCGGGAGTTCGAGTCCGGGGGGAGGTAAGAATTTTTAAACATTTCCAAACCTTCTGGCAGCACCATGGCTCTGCGATCGACTCATCCTCTAACAAATGAGTAGCAGAATTTGGTCTGGGGGTAGAGGCGGCAGCCACACGGGCTGACAATCCGGCTGACTGAAAAGGTGGGAGCCTTAACCTCCTTCTACCCTAAGTGCCTCTTGAGATCAGGAGTGGTATCACTTTACCTTATATAATTTTCAGCTTCACGAACAACATAGTTGGTTCTGACGAACTAGTACTTATGCTCTCTCTCTCTCTCTCTCCTCTCTCTCTCTCTCTCTCTCTCTCTCTCTCTCTCTCTGGTTCCAAGTATCGCGAGTTCAAATCAGGGCGAGGTCGATGGATTTTTTTAGGCGTAAAAATCCTGAGTATGAATCCCTTCTGAAGGTAAGCTAACTATAGCCGTGAGTTGCGTGTCGTAGATTTATGAAACGTAAACGAACCTTCAAGCCTAAAAAGGCATCGATGCGAAATTTGTTGACCCTTTCACGCCCAGATTAGAATTGCGACGCTCATAAAATTTAATACAATTACAGATAAACATTTATACCTGAAACGGGATTTTAACCCAAGATCCAGCTTTACGCAGACTTTTTTTACTTCTTGATTGTCTGAATAGCACAATGGTTATTGCGCCAGCGCGTAAAACTGTATATCTTGGGTTGAAATCCCGGTTCAGGCATGCATTTTTTATCTACTTAAATAAACTACTGTATGCGAACTCTTGCCTGTGTACATTCATTTCAATATTACGTTACTTATGAACTTTGCTCTGATAAATAGTGTTGTTAAATAAATTAATGTAGATATAAAAACTAATGTTTGTTTGTTCGTATTCTATGCGCGGCCATACCGTTGATCCGATTTTGATTGTTTTTTTTTTCAAAACGTTCAAGGGATTCCCGGGATGAACATAGACTATAAGAGAGTTGTGATATGCAACCCCTTCACCCCTAAAAATCACCCTTTGTAGTGACAAACGTGAAATAAAGTCCTAATTTTGATGCTTTAATAGCTTACGCTGCCTAAACCATAACACATACACCAAATTAATGTACACAGAATTGAATATCTAAAAAAATCTACAAAAAATCTGCGTCAGCATATGTTTATCTATTAAATTTTATAATACTTTACTACGAAAGGACCAAGTATTAAAAATAATTTGTAATTATTGTATATTATTAACTATTTTGGCAGACAAGTGCCCCAGAGATAGAATCTGGTCATGTATATTATTTACAGTTAGTATTGGAATTTTTTATAACTCACAATAACCAGTTTTGTCTTTCATTGATACCAAGAAGATCGGGATAAGTAGATTCCCGAGCAAGCGTGCTCTGCCACACCGTTCATCCGATTGAGATGGGGCTTCTTGAAAAATGTTCAGGAGATTCCGGAGATGAACACAGGCTATAAGAGAGGTGTAATACTCAACCCCTTCACCCGCAAAAAAACACCCTTTGCAGTGAAAAACGTGAAATAAAGTCCCTGTTTTGATGCTTAAATGGCTTACGCTGCCTAAACCATAACAAATACACACAAAATTAATGTACACAGAATTGAACATCTCAAAGCTCTACAAAAAGTCCACGGCAGCATATGTTTATCTTCTACGGATAACTCACAATAACCATTTCTGTCTTTCATTGACGACAAGAAGATCGGGATAAGCAGATTCCCAGGCAAGTACAACAGCGCACGGCTGGTGGTAAAAACACATTAACATTTATTTAGGAGTAGCAGCGCACACCGGGTATTAGCTAGTAGCAAATAATAACGTTCAGTATTAACCTACTGACGCTCAACTTTCATTGTGTGATAAAGGACTTGAACTTATAACTCAGAATCTCATTAAGTTAGTAAATTGGAAACATTTGGTAACTATTTTTAAGCGAATCACCCCGATATTTTTGTTAGAAATTGAGCAGAACTGTTTATCATGTTTTATACCAACTTCCAATATTTGTTCTCTGTTTAATTCAGACTTTTTAATCCGGAGATAGTATTTAATAAATTTTAATTATCTTTCGTAACTTAATTACTTCGATATTTTGAAAGTTATGTAACTGGGTTTTGTATGGTTATCACGCACTAGCAATTTTACTAATCTTTCAAAGTTGTTACTTTTGATATAATTGAGTTATATAGTGTGACCTAATTTACATGAAATTAACAAGCGAGTGAGCATTTAGTTTCAAGCCTATATAAGACCACAACTGCTGTCCTTGCATTACAATTAAGTCTTAGAAATATTCTTCTCTTTGCCAAGATAATAAAATAAAACAAAAACAAGAGTTTTCTTGATTCCTTATAAAGAACATTCATTATAGCCTTATCTGCATTTTACTTTCTTCTTCTTTTGTTTAAGAACGATTGGGTTTGTCTGTGATTTTAACACTGGCTTCTTTCCAAAATCGCAAGAACAATCTCATCCTACTTTTCGTCAGTGACGTCATAATACTAGGCGCCATTTCTCTGAGGACGAACTAGAATCCTCTTAACAATTTCACCCTCATCCCCACTTCTATCCTGCCCCACTTTCTTCATGTATCTCTTCTCTCATTTAACAACTCTGAGTCAAGTACCACTCATGTAAATTTTAAGCAAAAATTACTTTGGTTCAAAAGAGGGTGGATTATTGTTTTTATGAAGGTTTTCTGTCTAGCTGTCTCAATAGCTTATTGTAAGAATTTTCACCTCTCAAGACTGCGGTTCGAAGTTAGATTCTTTTTACCAGAGAAGATGTGTTGCCCAATCGGGCTAAGAACCCAATGACTGTCTGGATTCTTAATTTGCTCCATCGTCTTACCGCCTAATACAATCCTTTTATTGTCTGATATGTCGTTTGGTACACTTCCGCAGGTCTCTATTTAGTTTCGCCTACTGTTCTTCGCATATCAATTATTTTTCTGTAGGTAGATAGTCTATGTAGCACGAAAGGGGAACGAAAGACGTACATGGAAGCTTCTTGTAGGACAAGTAGAGGGAAAACGCCCAGTTTGAAGATCAAGAATGAGGTGGGAAAATAACTAACTATGATTTGAGGGAATTAGATTATGCAAGGGATGATTGGAAAACATTAGCTCAGGATAGGGATATGGAGAGCTTATGTGCACGCAGCCATGAACCTACGAGTTCGATAGTGTCAGTGAGTTAGTTAGGTTGATAGTCTATTTCGAGGTAGATGTTCGGCTATATAATCTATTATAAGAAGGAAAGAAGTTACCTTATATAAATCGGTAAAATATTGTCTACTTCGAAAACTGAAAATATACTTGATGCTATGGTTAATCTTAATAACAATCAATTTTCTGAAGAAGACAATGACACTAGTTTAGGGCCGATTTACCCCACATTTCTCATTCTCTAAATATACTTTAAACATGTATTATATTAGACTTACTCCCTACATTGACTACTTAATAGGTGATCACCAATGTGGATTTAGTGAAATAGGTCTACAATAGATAAGATTTTTAATATAAGACAGATTTTAGAAAATAAATGGGTATATAATGGCATTGTGTATACGTAGACTTCGAACAGGCGTATGATTCAATGAAGAGGGAGAAGTTATACAGGTGCTGTAAAATTTCCCTTACAAACTTCCAGGACTTGTAGAGCGGACTGAGTTGATAATGTGTAGAATTGGAAACCATGTCCGAAAACTTACCGTTTCTGTACTACAGCCATTTGAAAACATGTTTTTAATGCAACCACTTTTACAAGTAATTCATTATGAGGTGTGACCCAGTACATCACTTGTTTTACAATTCAACTCGTTAATAACCAAAAAACAAAATGGAAACTGAGTCATGACATGCATTAATAATCCCGGATATATCATCCAGAATCAATTTTTGTAGTTTTCAAAAAATTCCAAAAATGATGACTTAAAAAAAAAGTCTTGGAATATTTCATAGGGATATTTTCGATTTAGATGAATCATGAAGCTATTACTTGTTGAGACACATGACATACGTTTCAGGCAATGTTTGTTATCAAACGGCTGTAGCACGGAAACGGTAAGTTTCCGGACATGGTTTCCAATTCTAAATATTATGAACTCAGTCCCCTCTACAAATCCTAGAAGTTTGTAAGGGGCATTTTAGAGCACCCTGCATAGTATCCTGCTGGAGTTCGGATTCCTAAGAAGCTTGTTAGACTTATTGGAATGTGTCTGAATGACACAAAGATTAGGTGCGTGTAGGCAAACAGTTTTCAGACACATTTGAAATTCGTAATGGGTTAAAACAAGGAGATGCAGTTTCTCCTCTACTATTCGATTTTGTACTAGAGGATGCCATTAAATATTTAGAGAATGAAGAAGGCCTACAACTCAATGATGTTAATAAGCCGTTAGTTTATGCTGATGATATAATATTATTAGGCGATAGCGAGGAGATACTAATGCCCAACACGCACACTTTATTGAGCAAAACTAAGATATTGGGATGTTAGTAAACATCAGGAAAATTAACATATTCGTATGTTCACACATAGAAATATATATATATATATATATTGCAAATGCCCCAGGTTGTCTTCCGACATTCATGGTGTTCTCTCCTGACATGGCGTACTTGTAACTCACTTCTGAGGTTGGGGCGCCTGGAAGGCGGGTTACGTTGCCCCGATGATATGATGGATGTTGATGATGATAGTGGTGCGCCAGGAGAGTCCCTAATCCTAAGCTTAATCTAAGATGAATATGAATGATGATGATTGCGATGGCCATATGATTTCGGGGACCGTTTGGGCCTTAAAGTTTTCGTGACATTTGTCTTATAGGTGAGGAAAAACCCCAGAAAAACTGTCCCGACCGGGGATCGAACGCGGGCCCGCTGCGTGACAAGGCAGCACGCTATCTCGAGACCACAGCGGTGGACACACAGAAATATATTAGGCCTATATAATGGAAATGGACAGTTAATGACAAATGAGGGAAATTTTGAAGAAGCGGGTTAATTCAAATACCTAGGAACAATAATTACAAATAGGAATGAGATGCACAAAGAAATTAAACATAGGCTCAATTGTTGAAATGCATGCTCTTACGGATTTACAAAAACTCGTGTCGTCCCAAACTTCTGTCAAAAACCGTTAAACTGAATAAACTCGAATATATAACTGTTCCTAGTTATATGGATGCGAAACATGGACACTTAATTAAAGGGAGGAGAAAAGATTACGGGTATTTGAGAATGAAGTTCTTAGGACAATTTTTGGACCAAAGAGAGATGAACAGACTGGCGAATGGAGAAGATTAGATAACAGTGAGCTACGTGATATTTGTGGGAAATTAGATATGATAAGAACTGTTACATCTCGTAGAATGCGATGGGTAGGACATGTAGAACGAATGGGGAGTGAAAAAGGGGCTTGGAAACTTCAGGTAGGAAAACCATGTAAAAAGCGCCCCGTTGATAGACCAAGAATCAGTTGAACGAATAACATTAATCGTGATTTGAGGGAAGTAAATTGTACAGGAGATGATTGGAAAACATTAGCTAAGTTTTGAGAATGTATGGACAGCTTATGTCTTCGCGGCCATGAGTTACGGGTTCGATATTGCCAGTGAATTAGTAGGTTAGATATAGTCTATAACAGCCATGTCTTGTTTCCATTACTTTTCTAGCATGCATTTTACTGATTGACTGTAGCCTAACCCCTTATAGTCTTATCTCACAATTTAATTACAACTAATTATTATTATTAGGCAGTACTCTATATTTCGTATATATTTTTGTAACACTTGTTTGTTATCTGATTCTATTCTGATTTGTGTATTTATTTGTTAAATGTTCTGTGCTGGTTTATTTGCAATTTTTGTTTCTTTTTTATATTGGGTCCTCTTCCGTAAATTATTAATTCTGAATTAGTAGGCTATGTTAAGTCATTTCCAATCCTGAAGGTGGCGACGATGACCTAGAAATTCGTAAAAACGAAATCCAAACTTTATCTGAGACTGAATAAGACAGCATGTTAGGTAAACATAAAAACATGTAGGCCTACTAATGAAACATATAGTAAACAGTTCATATTAAGAAAATTGGAAGATATATTTTAAGTAACACCTCTCTCTCTCTCTCTCTCTCTCTCTCTCTCTCTCTCTCTCTCTCTCTCTCTCTCTCTCCTCTCTCTCTCTCCTCTCTCTCTCTCTCTCTCTCTCTCTCTCTCGTTTTGGACTTTCGAACTCTTAGCTTCCATTCATCCTTATCTTGGGCATTTGTTTCCAGTCTCCAAAGTTAAATAGTCTTCGGCATTGCTATCCCGATTCGAATCCCGGCGGGGTTTGAGAGTTTTAAATATTCATCTTGAATTTGAGTGTCCCGCGCGGTTAAGGTAGGAAGCCTTGGCGCAGAGCTACGGGACTTGCGCTGGTTCGAGTCTCCATGGGGGAAGATATTTTCTCATGGTATTTCGGCCAGTATGGAACCGGTGCCCACCCAGCATCGTGAGGCAATTGGGTAGCTACAATAAGTAGCGGCTCCAGGTTGAGGAACCAGCTATAACGGCTGGGGGACTCGACATGCTAACCACATGTCACCCCTACACTGGCTGTTGATCATCTACCTCTGTGATTGACACATGTGGATGTGAAGGGCCAGCAGCCGGCTGGTAAAAGGGAAACCGCTGAAAAGTGGAAAGTCCCTCAATCGGATCGGAATTTGAGTGCGTTACCTCTGCTTGTGTCAAAAAGGATAAAAATGTACACGAAGTTGAAACTAAAGAGAGAAACCAGTAAAAGGGGGAAAAAACAAGAAAGAGAAATTAAATAAAAAATAAAATAATTGGCTATATTTCGTCATTGTATGTATTTTTCCCATTGCTCTTCAACTGGTATTTTCCCTCTTACGTAAATTGAAATATAAAAAAAAACTTTTTCGTAGTTTAACCTCTCAGAAAAAAATTATATATACATCTTCCACGCCATCCGCACCTTACAGTAGCACGACATGTCGTGAGAGGAATTTTAAACTTAGGATCACACAATTCTTTTTCTGACCACAGAAGGACATGAAGGATCTCCTCGAATGAGTTTTCAGCTTAATCTAGAACCTCCTCCGAGACATCATGAATATTTAAAATACACCATTATCTTATACATTCATACTTACATGGCAAATATCAATAGTTTTAAAAGTTAATGGTAAACCACCGTTAGATTATTAATTAAAGTACCAGAACCAGAAAACCTTAACTAACTAAATAAATAAATAAATAAATAACTGGCGCTATCGAACCCGTAAGTTTATGGCCGCACGGACATAAGCTCTCCACACCAGAAAACATTGCTAAATAAAAACACAATCCTAGTCCCAAGGTACACACTTTGCAGTTAAATAATTATTTTTATCGAAATACAGAATAGTACTGTAAGGAATTAACTTAGCCGACCATAAACGCCTAAAAGTAATTACTGTTATTATTTATTTTGTTAAATTGAGTTGACATAAGAATTGAAACGAATTAATGTAATGTCCCATTAAGAACATTATGTAGCAAGGTTTTGTTTACCCAAAAAAGAAGATAGGTGTTTGCTTACATTGTGAGGGAAGATCGATAATTACAATGAGGTAGAAGCAACAGGAGGCCAAGTATTAAAGCAATAACTCATAAAGTAGCATGCTGTTACGCAATATACTATTCCTGTACCACATGTGACGTCAAATCTCATCGATCATTGGTGTTTATGAAGTCGCAAGGTTCTTCACTGCTCTGTGGCGATGACACGAGAGACAGGAAGGTGGCAACGCAAGGATAAAGATGAGCAGGACATGATGAATGGAACGGATAATAAAAAACCTCTTGTAAAGTGAGTGCAAAAATGTAAGAAAATAACCAAGCTTAATAAAAGAAAAAAATCAGACAGGAACTGCGTAAACGAAGATAATTCTCAGCAAGTTGAATTTATGGACTGATTTTTCTGTTTTAAAGAAATGTATATTTATTTTGTTAATTAAATCGTATGTGTTTATGTAATTAGCGAGAAAATAAATATGGCGACCGCTATAGCGATTTTTAAATTAAAGCTTTCAAGTAAACCCCCACTCTAAATTGTTGGATTCTGTTGATTTTTAGATAATATCTTTCTCTTTTTATTTAAATTATATATACCTAGTTTCATTGTGAAAAATCGATAATTGCGACCGCTAAGAGCAATTGTTAATTTTTCGCTTCAGGTGAACCCGACTCCTAATTATCCAATTTCACTCGTGGTTAATGTTATTTTGCCATCTCATTCATATCCTAACTACTGGGCGCTTTCTTTGTGGTTTTTCATATCCATCCATAGTAATTCTGCCAGAGGGCAGGTCTTTCACTGCAATCATAGCATTTCCATGCTATGCTTGCAGCTTTACTAGGGAAATGTAGGTGTGGTAGCTTCCCGTTGCTTTCCACACGGTGAAGGATGATGATGATAAGTTGAATATGAATGATGATGATGGCCATATGATTTCGGGGACCGTTTGGGCCTTAAAGTTTTCCTGACATTTGTCTTACAGGTGAGGAAAAACCCCGATAAAAACCTCACCCAGAAAAACTGCCCCCGACCGGGGATCGAACCCGGGCCCGCTGCGTGACAAGGCAGCACGCTACCTCGAAACCACAGCGGTGGCTTTCTTATAAGAAGTTTCCATGACCATCTTTCTTTCCCCGAGTACCACATCACTTGCCTTGGCGACTGAGAAAAAATAATAAAGGAAATCGTATTAGGTTGGTCCCAAATAGATTCAAACGCTATCGCCTGAGCAAACTAGCTCGGTTTGATAGTGTTATGCACCAATATGATTGTTACCGAAGTAACTGAATTCCTGAATGTATATTTATTTTTTTATCCTAGTTTAACCTCCCCCTTTTTAGGCCCTTTCACATGCCCCACGCCATGCAGGCCTTGCAGCATCACGAACTGAGGAGAGAGAATTTTAAACTTATCGATTACACACATATTAATGTGACTACACAAGGACATGGAGGACTTCCATGTATGAGTGTTCAATTTAATCGTAGAGCCACCTCCGAGACAATACGAAAATGCATTCATACTATCAATGAAAGTATCGTGTGAATGATTGTGGTGGGTACTATTTGAGCCTTAAAGTTTCCTGACATTTGTCTTACAAGTGAGGAACAAAAACCCGAAAGAAGCTTACTCAGGAAATTTATTCCGACTGGGTATCGTACTCAGGCCCGGTGCGTCTAAGGTAACCACTATACCATAGAGATGGACGGTTATATCTTCTTCTTCTTATTCTTCTTCACTTCTTGGTTTAGGCAAGAGTTGCCTGTTCCGTCTTCACTAATATATCTAATACCATCTCTTCCGAGGACGTCCGACATCTCTTCTTCCTCTTGGAAAATAATGGAAGATTTTATTTGGTAATCTACTTTCTTCCATTCTTTCTACATGTTTTTTCTACTGTATCTTGTTGTTAAATATATTTTCTTTTATGGAGTAGATCGGCAGTTCTTCACGGATATCCTCGTTTCTTATCTGGTCCATTCTAGTGCAGCCTTTTACTCTTCTTAAAAATTTCATCTCGGCTGCTTGGATTTTACTTTCTTGTTTGGTAGTGGTAATCCAAGATTCACTCCCATACAAAAGGACAGGGACAGCCATTGTTTTATAAAATTATTGATTATTTCGAGAGCTCCACTTATAAAACAATTCGATTGATAAGAATGACAATATTAAATGCTAAATAAGTAAAGTTGTAGTATTGCCACATTTTAGTGTACTTCCTGTGTATAATTACATAATGTGCATCCGTAACGACTGATGATATGGTGAATATATAATTATTTCCCAGAGGTATGCTCGCTTCAGGTTCTCCAGGATACCGGTGCAGTCACCTTGATCTCTTCTTCAGGAAGTGATAAGTTATTTCAATTATATATTCGTTTTGTAGTGGGCCTAGGAACATGCAACTTTCTAGGCCAAATAAAACTTTGGCATTTTATATTTCGTACGTTCCTTTTCGTCGTATGCCCCTAGGCTATTAATAAGAGCATTTTTGCACGATAGTGCGTTTTGTCGTACTTACCAGCAATGGCGACCATTATTGAAAGTTGAACTTCCTACATTCGGGATTGCCAACCTAAATAACTATACTGTAATATTACATTTACATCCACGTGCGGGAAGAAAAACCACTGCCCTCTATGTATACTACATACAATGTATATACAGAAAATATCCAAAAGGTAGTGTTCATATTCATTATACGAAACAAATCACTGCATTTTAAATGAATTGAACTTTATTTTAAACAATATAAAACAATAAATACGTACTTGCGGCCATGTTATCAATAATTGTTCTCAAGGCCTCCTGTTGTTCAACTAATAAACATTGCTCACACTGTTAACGTTGGTCAATTATTTATAATGAACGCAAATATTTCCAATAAAGATGTTATTATTTTACTATTATTTATTATTTTGAAAACACCGTCGCGCAAAAATAATATACAACGCACGTTTGTGAAGTGTTTTACAGAATCTCGGAAATTAAAAACCTCGCTATCGCTCGATTTTTAAACATTTTCCCTTGATTTTGTAAAAACCACTTCCCATCCTCGCATCGTAATATACTATTTATATCCTTCCTCATCACACTGTATATTATACATTATCTTTTACGGTCTCACTTACCAAAACATGGAATTCCCTTCCGCCCTATGTCAGAAACTGTCAAACTATAACATCCTTCAAAAACAAATTATAGAATTATTTAATAACAAACTAACTTATACACCTCAATGATAGTATTCTTTTAACAATTAATAAATTTAATTATCTATGAAAATAATATTAAGATTAACAAATATTTTCTTTTGTTTTGTTTTAAATATTGTACAAACGTAAAATTAGTTTTCTATATCTCATTATTTTTCTTTGTTTTATATATACATTAGACAGGGACAATTTAATATGTCTTGATTGTATACATTTTATTATTAGTTTTAGTCTTAATTTTAACTAACATTAACTAGTTGCATTATAGATCGTAATATAATAGATATTATCTTTTTGATCAAATTTGTATTTAGTATTTAATATTAGAGTTCATTGCGATTGTTATATTCTGATGTAATATATGTTTGTACTGGTGAGTGGAAGAGAAGGCCACATGGCCTTACTCCACCAGGCTAAATAAATAAATCTAAATCTAAATAAAATCTTTTTCGCTCAAAGCCGCTTTTTGATAAGTTTCTTGCCAGTTTAATCATCACTTCCTGAAGAAGGTCAATATTCAGACCTTGGTGAATTTTTTTATTCTCGGCCTATAATGAAAGTCTCCTGCATTTCTCAGACACTTGTTCTGAAGAACCTAAAGCAAGTTTATCTTATCCTTCGTTAAGGTCAGCCATGCGGGACAAGCATAATATATATAATTTGGCTGAGTATACAGGCCCTGTATACCAAGGTACGTGTTTGAGGTGTCAGAGAGTGGGCTCTCAACATGGGCTTCCGCTGTGAAAATCGTTTGTAAAAGCTATTTCGAATTCTCGACGTGCTTAGCCCATGTGTGTCGGCGATCTAATATAACCCCGAGATACTAAACAGTGGGCTGATATCTAATTGGAGTTCAGTCATATTCTAGTATTTGCGCATCATTGATATTTAGTCGTTGCTTAAAAATAATACCTTGGTTTTCTCTTTGTTAATTTTGAGTCTCCATTTATCAGCCCACCGTATAATTATTTCATATTCTCTTCGCCCTACAAATGGGTCAACATATATTTGTGAGTCTGAGCCTGTCGAATTAGAATGAAGTAAAACTATTATTTGCAAGATAGTGTGTTCTGTCGTACTTACAGCAATGGCGACAATGATTGAAAGTTCAGTTTCCTACATTTCGGGGTTGACAACTCATAAATAACTAATTAACTGTACTCTAATATTACATATTACCTACCTCGTACGGGAAGTAAAAGCACTGCCCTTTATGTATAATACTACGTACAATGTACTCGTATATACAAAAATATATCCAAAAGGTAGTGTTACTTTACATTACACGAAATAAATCACTGCATTTTAAATGAACTGAACTTTATTTGAAACATTATAAGACAATAAATTCGTACTTGTAGTCATTTTATGACTGATTGGTGTCACGGCCTGCTGTAGTCTCAACTAAATTATTTTCGGCATTTACCGTATACACACTGTTAACGTAGTCGGTTGTTTATAATGAACGCAAATATTTGCAACAAATAGGTTATTATTTTACTATTATTTATTATTTTGAAAACAACATCGTGCAAAAAATAATGTACAACGCACGTTCGTCAAGTGTTTTACAGAATTTCGGAAATTAAAAACCGAGCGAATATCCTCACTTATGTAAAAACCACTTCCCAACCTCGCATTCTAATATACTATTGTAATGGAGTTTACTTAATATAAAACAAAACATAAGCGTTTTTCGTCGTTATCTAATATATACAAATTAACGTTTGTTTGTTCGTTTGTTATGCGCTGCCACGTTGTTCATCCGATTGTGATGGGGGTTTTTGCAAAATGTTCAGGAGTTTTCCGAGAAGGTTATATGATATAAGAGAGTTGTAATACTCAATCTCTTCACCCCTAAAAATCACCCTTTGTAGTGAAAAATATGAAAGTCTTTTTTGACGCTTAAATGGCTTACACTGCCTAAACCGTAATAAATATACAAAATTAATGTACATAGAATTGAATATACCAAAAAACTATATTAAAAAGTCGGCGACAGCATGTTTATCTTTTACGAATAACTCACAATAACCATTTTTGTCTTTCATTGACGCCAAGAAGATCGGGATAAGTAGATTCCCAGGAAAGACTAGCTGCGCATGGAGGGTATTTTTTTACGGATAACTCACAATAACGAATTTTCTCTTTCAGCTCATTTTAGCTAAGAGGATCGGGATAAGTAGATTCCCGGGCAACGCCGGGTCATCAGCAGGGGGTATCTTAAAATAATTATCATATACATTTATGATTATTTTTCCTTCTACTTATTCAACTAAACATAAAAACACATTAATGCTCGTCTTTTAGCTCATTTGTGCCAAGAAGATCGGGATAAGTACATTCCCGGGCAACATTGAATAATCAACTCGGTGTACCTAAAAATAATTATGTTATGAATGTTCCATATAACTTATTCAACTAAACATAAAACACATTAATTTTCAACTTTTAGATCATTTATGCCACGAAGATCGGGATAAGTAGAGTTAATCAGCACGGGGTATTAAAAATTGTTACGATATAATTTTTTCATTTCAATTATTGAGCTAAACATAAAAACACATTCATTTTCGTCTTTCAGCCCATTTATACCAAGAAGATCGGGATTAGTAGATTCACGGGCAACACCGGTATTCAGTTCGAAGTGTCTAAAAATATTTACGATATACATTTACATTTATTTTTCCCCTTATTCAACTAAACATAAAAACACAATAATTTTCATTTATTTAGGCATAGCTGCACACGCCGTGTATTAGCTACTTGTTTATAAAAAAAACTGGTAGAAATTACTTACAATTGTGTCAAATTACATAATAATGTACAATAATAACCTAAAGTTTGACGTGATCTTGTTTTCTTTGCGGTCCGGAACATTTAAATAACAGACAGGAGGAATTATTGTTTCGTCAATTTAGGGTTAGCACAATATTTTTCTTCAGATGATGTGACATTAAATAAGACAGCGATGCGTTTCTTAGAATTCGCACTTCTTATCAGCGAGTGCCAAACATTGAAATTGACATTACTTAATAATCGATTAATTTATGGACTCATGCTTTAATGGGTTTAAATAAACATAATAATATCCAGGAAGAAATAAAAAAACACAAAATGCTAAGAAATGCTATTTTTCAATAAATAAAGTATTTAAATTCAAAATATTTGAAAGGTGAAACAAAAACCAGATTGTATGAAACACTAATTAAACCAGTGTTAACTTACAGGAGTGAAACCTGAGTTCTGACTGAACATGACATCTCAACTGGCTGATTTGAAATAATGGACCTATTAATGAAAATGCTTTTATAATGTAAATAACACTAAGGAATTAGGACTGGAAGTAAACATTAATAAAACGAAATAGATGTTCATATATATATAAATACATTATATCATGGAAATGGACAGTTAATGTCAAATGAGGAAAATTTTGAAGAAGTAGATCCAAGGTGTTACAGACAAAACATATTCTAAGTTATAAGCTGTTTATTCTTTAAAACTCACGTCCCACCATTAAAATATATTTAGGCCTACTGAATGGTATGAGATGCTTCGGACTATAATTAGGGATTAGATTAAACTCTACGATTAACAAGAAATAACCAACTAGCCTATATTTACAAAATTTAGCCTTTACGGTGCAGAATATTTAATTAAATAACGAGCTATACTTTAAAACGTACATTTTCAAAATAAAGTTGGCTAAAATTTATCAGTTGGGTTTCCTGCAATCTCTAAATAAGGTCTAAAGCTACTCCATTCTATTCTATACATCTAATAATTTAATGCTGGATAGTGGGTAAAGCATCTAAACGACTCCAACAGCCGATAGATTAATCTCAGCATGTTTTGTTGAACTAGATTCCTTATCTAAAATTCCTAAGTTGCAACACATCCATAACCACATAAATGTCTCCGTTTTAATTAATTTAGATCATATATATATATATATATATATATATATATATATATTCTGTATGTGCGTTTGTCACTCTACTCGTCCTAAACGACTGGACCGATATTGTAGAAATTTGTGTGTATGTTGTCTAATTGGGTCCCTCGATGGTTTAGATCCACAACTGGACCCTTTAAAACAATTAGGTGTAGGAGTTTACCTGAAGTGAAAATTAAAAAATCGCTCTAGCGGTCACATTTTTCGATGTTTCACAACGAAACTGAGTATATCCTATTAAAATAAACGGAAGTAGGTATTATCAAAAAAATAACGAAATCCGACAATTCGGAGTGGAGATTTACCTCAAAATCCGAAACTACCTAAATGACTGGACCGATTTTGATGAAAATTTTTGTGTTTTTGAGGGGTCCATGAATGGTTTAGATTCACAACTGGACCCTCTAAAACCATTAGGTGTAGGAGTTCACCTGAAGTGAAAATTTAAAAATCGCTCTAACGATCACAATTTTCGATGTTTCACAACGAAATTCAGTATAGCCCATTAAAATAAACGGAAGTAGGTATTACCCAAAAATAAGCGAAATCCGACAATTAGAAGTGGAGATTTGCCCAAATCTTAAATTAAAAACTAATAACCGCCATGTTCGATTCGTCTCAGCATATACCTTTAATATTTCATTTATTTAGGCCTAGCAACGCACGCTGAGTATTAGCTAGTAACGAAATATAGTTCTTCGTTTAGTTAATTTACAGCCTGTAAGCAATGAATTGTCTATTTTACTGTATATTAAACCAAAAGTGAACAAATAATCGATAAACATAAATTTACATCAAACATTGTGCAAGAAAATGTAATGATATTTGGTTCAGTTTATCTAATATATAAAAATGAATGTTTGTTTGTTCGTACTTTATGTGCGGCCGTACCGTTGATCCGATTGTGATGCTTTTTGCAAAATTTTCAGGAGATTCCCGGGATGAACATAGGCTATAAGAGAGTTGTGATACTCAACTCCTACACCCTTAAAAATCGCCCTTTGCAGTGGAAAACGTGAAAAGGGTAGCTCTTTGGACGCTTAAATGGCTTACGCTGCTTAAACCATAACAAATACACAAAATTATTGTACACAGAATTGAATCGCTCAAAAAGCTCTACGAAAACTTCCGTGACAACGTACGTTTACCTCTTACGGATAACTCACAATAACCATTCTTGTAGTATTATAAAATAACACAGTTGAATTCTGATTATACTTTTCTGAAGTTACATATCAATATACCCTAATCAACAATATATCTAATACGCAAGCTGTTTCAAAATTTAATCAAAGCGAACTTGATTGTAAAAACATTTACTCCATTCCTTAGCAGTATTTCAAAATATAGTAATAGTAACATGATCATGAATAATGATAATTGATAATGATAAAAAACATTTACGTCATTCCTTTCCAATTTAAACACAAATATTATTATTATTTTTATTATTCCGGCTTTTACAATGAATATACATAATAACTATATTAATGATAATAACAATAATTAATAATAATAATAATAATAATAATAATAATAATAATAGCTTTATTTTACCTGGCAGAGTTAAGGCCTTAAGGCCTTGTCTACCATCAACCAGGTTAGCTTGGTTATAATGGCGGTCAGAGATTATAACAAATAAAGAACTTTGGAGAAGAACGTATCAAAATGAAATTTGTAAAGAAATTATATTTAGAAAATGGAAATGGGTTGGCCATGTGTTAAGGAGAGATAATGATAACATCACAAATATGACATTTGATTGTGACCCCCAGGGATTGAGAAGGCGAAGAGGAAGACTTAGGACAACATTGTGTAATATCATCAGGGATGAAGCTGAACAGACAGGGATTAGTTGGAATGAAATTAAGGCATTGGCAAACAACAGAGTTCGTTGGCGAGGTTTTATCAAACCCTGTTTCCCAGTGGAGCGTTCTACTACCTACTGAGTTAAGATTACTACACTAGATAACAATTTCTTAAATGAATGCTACTAAAAACTACATTAAAGATAAATAATAAAACTGGTCAACATGATTTTTGTCTTATGAGTACCAATAGTTGTACTTAATGCAGATTTTTATCGTGTTTTCAAATATGTATTCGGAATTTCTCCATCACCCACAGTTTGTTTTTATTTCAATTTCAATTAATGGATTTAAATAATTGTTTTTAATAAACTTTTTTCGTCCATTTTTCCATTGTAAAATAAAACGGGGAACACTTTCATCAGGAGATTTCAGCTATGGAAAAGAGATATCAAGGCAAATGGGTCCCGCGCCGTAGCCGAGCGGTTAAGGTAGGAAGCCTTGGCGCAGAGCTACGGGACTTGCGCTGGTTCGAGTCTCCATGGGGGAAGAAATTTTCTCATGGTATTTCGGCCAGTATGGGACCGATGCCCACCCAGCATCGTGAGGCAATTGGGTAGCTACAATAAGTAGCGTCTCCAGGTTGAGGAACCAGCTATAACGGCTGGGGGACTCGACATGCTAACCACATGTCACCCCTACACTGGCTGTTGATCATCTACCTCTGTGATTGACACATGTGGATGTGAAGGGCCAGCAGCCGGCTGGTAAAAGGGCAACCGCTGAAAAGTGGAAAGACCCTCAATCGGATCGGAAGGCAAATGGAATCCTAATATGCTGGCCGATTATTGTTGGACCATCAGGAGGGATGCTCCATAGGCGAAATATAGCAGAAAATCGTCATTTCTTACTTTCTAGGCGAGTCCGAATATTTTGTAGTTACGAATGTAGAAAATATTAAAGTGTTAGAAATTATAAATTCCGGTCTCTCGGAAACCTTGCGTGATGGAGAAAAAAACCGATATCATATTTGAATTCAGGAGAAAAAAATACTATCAGAATCACATATTTTTCTTTCTGAGACAAAAAAAAGAGAAGTTTTTTTTTGTTGCTCAGTGTAATTAGTCCACAATATAAATTTAATAATGGGGAGATAATTTAAAATGGAAGATTAAATATATAAAAGTTAAAAATTAAAATGTACCTGTTGGTAGGTGCCGTCGTCCTCAACTTTGTTAAAATATTGTATATAAAATTGATTGGAACGCTTTCGGAAGTTATCTTCCATCTTCGGCAGGTTGGGCTTCCGCTACTCGTTGTTGTGTACAGTGATGTATACTCCAACTGTTTGTAGCAGCAACTGAGTTGTATAAACTCTAGGGTTATAACTATTTGCTCTTTTGTGAAATAAAATATTTTCTGTGCAATGAATGGGTGAACTTTAACTTAAAACCATTGAAAAGGCCTTCATTTCACTGAGCTTCAAGAAAAGGTAACCCCCAAATCAATATTAAATATTGATATATAAATATATTTGTGGGTGCGTTTTTTGAAGTTCAGTGAAATGAAGGCCGTTTTCAATGATTTTAAGTAAAAGTTCATCCATCCACTGCACAGGAAATATTTTATTTTACCAAAGTCCAAATAGTTATAACCCTAATGTATATATATATATATATATATATATATGTGTGTGTGTGTGTGTGTATGTGTGTGTGTGTGTGTATGTATGTGTGTGTACGTGTGTGTGTGTATGTGTGTTTGTGAGTATGCGTTTTTAACGGTCTAGCGCACAGAATATATTTTTGTTTAATTCTAAGTGGAAATAAATCAGATATATGAAAAACTCCCACGTCTATCACGTCCCTTTATTGAATTGTTGGATTATTTAATTGTAGTGCAAAGTTTGAGTGTACAGTACACATAAAAATGAAAGTAAACGTATTTTCTATTATCCATGCAATGCTTTTAAATGCCAGCTAACAAACATAATCCTGTTAGAACTTAAATTTGCGTGTAGTTTCTTCCTATACAATGTTTGTACGTCACGTTAAAAGCGTATTGACCATATTTCAAAAGCTCACAAAGATCATAGCTTCATAACTTACAGTCTTATGTCTAGGCTCACTAGAGATTCGTCGCATTATATTGAGTTATGATCCTTTCCTCTTGTGGTTATGCAACACACATGACGCTCAGTAGCTTTAAAGCAAAGCCTCCTTATTTAGCAAAGCCTTGTGCCAAGAGTCGGCAAATGTTTGTCAGAGCTAAGGAGAATGTCATTTCCATACAACTAATATATTGTGCTGGTAGTTTGAATGTCAAATTATTCAGCGTCTTCTATGAACAATGGTTTGTTCGTGATTTTATTGAAAGCTCTTCATAAAACTATTCTTAACTAACGTTGTCAGTCATTCCCTTTATAATCCAGCTTCATCTCATTACTCCCCTACGGTATCTACTGGGCCCTTTCCTTTTGGTTTTCCATGTCCCTCTTTCCTTCCTGATTCGTGCCACTTGTACTGCCCATCGCAGTCCACGAGACTTGACTGTTATTATTAAGGGGCGGATTTCTATGACCTAAAAAATGGAAAATATGCATGCATTTATGACTAAAAAAGGTTAAAATATGACCTAGAAACAAAAATATGACCTTATAATTGATTGAATTTATTTACCCATACTATATTAATCGTTCATTCATATACATTTTCAATTGTATTTTAAGAAAAAGGAAATCTTCTTCTATTGCCCAGTGCAAACGATTGCTACCTGTTAACAGAAACCTTCGAAACAAGTGTATTGTGAAACTGACAATTTTTATAAAGATACAATGATAGTTATTTACAATCACCTGATTACTAGGCTATTAAAAAAACCCAAAATATGGCCAAAATATGACTTTATCGTAAAAATAAGCAGAAGTATGACCAAATTTCTGAAAACGTGAGAAATATGACTTTTAAGACGCAATAATATTAATAATAAGGCATATATAAATGTTTTTACTTACTTGAAGCTTAGAATATAGGCTTTGGTAAAAATATGACATGTCATAGGAATCCGCCCCTTAGTTGTTATATTTGGTTTCCAATAAATATCATGTAGCTCACTGTTATTTAATCTTCGCCATTGGACTTTGTGTCCGTCTTGCTTTGGTTAAACATTTTCCTAAGAACTTCATTTTCAAGCATCCGTAATCTTTTCTTCTCCCTTAAAATAAGAGTAAAGTTCCAGTAATGCATGATATATGGCGTTTCCGGAGATTCAATCTAATGTTTAATTCCTTCCTATACTTCATTCCCGTTTGTAATTGAGGCGGTTAAAAGCTAAAGGGTGTATGGTAATTTTCGATATCTACTACTGTAGATAAGATCGTTGAAGGTCTGTAATTTGTTTTTCAAATTTTTTTATGGGAACTTCATTAACTTCATTTCTTCGGAATTCCCTAAAATGTAAAGTAATTTCACTACACGCCTTAGGGGTATTAGGAGGTTAAGATTCCCACCTTTCTAGAGAATCGGCACAAGATGTCAGCGTGACGGCAGCCTTTATCTCAGAATATGAGTATCTTACTCATTTCCGTTAGAGGCCGATACATACATGTATATGTGACGGACAATGAAGTAAACACGGGAAATGTCGTTTAAGAGGGCGATGGGTGCAAAATTGACCATTTGAGATCAAAATTGGCATTTTTTTGTACTAAAATATAGCTTATACTCTAATGTATATGTTGGCAAAGTTTCAGAGCCCTATGGCTCTTCTAAGTGCCCTAAATTACGTCAGAGTTAAAAGGCTGCGCCAGTTAAATACAACCTGCATGTAAACCTTTAAACTTGTTTTTCCACACTTTTATTTCCACTGCATTTTTGTACATTCAAAATTGAATGGAATTCAGACATTTTGTCCTAGAAGGTTCACATTTTTACTGCATGTCCCGAAAACAATGGGTAACAAAGTAGTGTATGGGTTTCATGATTGAAGTAGTATTTTGAGAAATAAAAAATAAAATGTATGCAATTATTAATATTTTGTTTGTAATTCCACGCATGAGGTACAAGATTATTTTTCTCCCTTTGTATTCACGTTGTAAGAATTCTAATGCATGGTGTTTTTCTAAATATTTTAGGGGTAGAAAAAAATAAGACATATGCAATTTTTTTAAAATATAATATTTAATAACCCATAAAATAAATGTCTCATAAGAATGAAACTTAAACACATTATTATGTATAATGCTGTGAATGTTTGTACAAAAAATCAAGTCTCTAGCTAAAAAAAATGTATAAAATAGAAATTTCACCCATCACCCCCTTAAGACCGGTCATTCACGACATTGTTCATTTTGGATGGGGAATAACGTAATGCTAACTTGCCCATTTTATCACCATAACTTGACCTATATTAGAGGGAAAGTTAGGGTGATAAAATGGACAAGTTAGTGTTAGATGGGCAAGTTGGTTTTACCGTTTTCCCCATCCACAGTGAACATTATTGCTAATGACCGGCCTTTTACTACATTTCCCGTATTTACTTCATTGTCCATAGCATATAATATCTAAGTAAGTAAAGTAATTCCACTACAGGCCACAGGAGGCTCTTGGCGTTGTAGGAGGTTAAGGCTCCTACTTTTTCTGGACGATCGGCACTTGATGTCAGCCGGGTGACGGCCGCCTCCCCCCCCCGCAGAACAAGCGTCTGGTACTCATTTCCGTTAGAGGCTGAATATCTAATATATAAAAAATAATGATTGTTTGCTTGTTCGTACTTTATGCGCGGTCATGCCGTTGATCCGATTATGATGAGGCTTTTTGCAAAATGTCAGGAGATTCCCGGGATGAACATAGGCTATAAGAGAGTTGTGCTACTCAACTCCTACACCCTTAAGAATCGCCCTTTGTAGTGAAAAACGTGAAAAAAAGTAGCTCTTTGGACGCTTAAATGGCCTACGCTGCCTAAACCATAACAAATACACAAAATTGAATATCACAAAAAGCTCTATAAAAAAGTCCGCGACGCTATATGTTTATCTCTTACGGATAACTCACAATAATCATTTTTGTCTTGCATTGATACCAAGAAGATCGAGACAAGTACTTAGATTCCTGTGCAAGCATAGCAGCACATAACGAATTTTGTCTTTTAGCTCATTTATTCCGTGATCGAGATAAGTAGATTCCCGGGCAAGACCGGGTAATCAGCACGGGGAGTCTTAAAATAATTACGATATACATTAATAATTATTTTTCATTTTACTTATTCAACTAATCATAAGAAGTAGGTACATCAATTTTCGTCTTTCAGCTCATTTATGCCATGAAGATCGGGATTAGTAGATTCCCGGACAACGCCGGGTAAACAACACGGGGTATCTAAAAATAATTATGATATACATTTTTCCTCTCACTTATTTAACTAAACATAAAACACATTAATTTTCGTATTTGAGCTCATTTGTGTCAAGAAGTTCGGCATAAGTAGATTCCCGGGCAACGCCGGGTAATCAGCACGGGGTATCTAAAAAGATATAAATTTATAATTATTTTTCCTTTTACTTATTCAACTAAATATAAAAACACATTAATCTTAATTTATTTAAGCGTAGCAGCGCACTCCGGGTATCAGCTAGTGTGGAATAAAAAGTGCAATTATACGTCATCATCATCTTCACGGTATAGGATCCATAGCCTGTTCTGGCTCAATACTCCATCTCTTTCTTGGTCTGCCAGGATCTCTTCTCCCTCGTGGTTTTTACATCCAAGCCTGCCTCGGAAATCTGTTGTTTCCATTCGTTGCAGGTGTTCAGTCCATCGCTTCTTGTAATTATAGATTTGATGTATTATTGGCATTACTCTTAGTTCTTCTCTTATAGTTTCGTTCCTTATATGATCTAGTCTTGTACATCCCTTAACTGATCGTAAAAACTTTATTTCTGTCGATTGGATATTCTTAATTTATTTCTGTTTCAGGACCCAGTTCTCACTGCCGTATAATAGAGTAGAGACTGCCATATTCTTGTCAAATTTGAACTGTGTTTCCTTTCTCGTTTTATTTCCAAGTGTTCGCCTAATTGTGCCACACATAAATTGGTATTTGGAAAGTTTTATTTGAAGGTCTTTGTCGTAATCATAAGATATATTGTTTCCCAGACTATTTAACTCATGCCCCAAATGGGAGTCAATGACCAATCACATTTCAATGATTTTTTATTTACAACCAATCACAGTCGCGTTTCGGCTAGAATTTACCAACATATTAAAGAGAGCACCTCCTTTCTAATATTCTGAATAAGTCATAGCATTATTTTGCAGTAACTGACTCCCAAAGAAATACTGCTAGCAGATTTTATATATAGTGCATGCACGTCAACAGGTAGAGCATGCGGGAGATAATATAAAACTATTTGTAGCAATTTTATTATACCACAAAAAAAAAAGAAAAGAAACCACTGTTTGCACTTTCTTAAAGGAATACGTTTTCAGGAAATGGCGTTGCAGAAAAATATAATTAACGTATTTGCAACATAGGACATCAGAAATTCCTTTAAGTAGTAGTAGTTCGAATGTTCTGAAGCTCTTGATTTGTCATCATTCACTTGTTAATACCTATACCTAATGTTGGCTATAAATTTCTCCACTCACTAGGGTGCATTCTTACAATATTGCGATCCTTTGGCAATAAATAATATGATCTGGTTGCAGTGATGAACAAAAGAAGCAAATGAAGCTTACCAATTGTTTATCACTTGTTTTCAAACATCGCCGTTTACATTAAATATATAAATATTTTAAAATAACTATAGTTAAATAATGATTTGTGAGTAAACAGCTTAATTTTATTCGTTAAACAGTCCTAACAAATGCCACTCTTGATTTCCAAATTCTCTAGATAAATACACTCTTCACTTCGTGAGTCGTGAATTTATCGGTAATTTGGAAATCACTCGTGGCATTACTTATGATAATTAAAGTGTGATACTTGTTTAAGTAAAACATTATCTACTACAATTTTTTATCTTACAGGATCCATTCCTCTGAAAGCCATTATCTCAATTTTAGATGTTGAAATCTTGCAATTATATGCTTCTGCCACTTTGCGTAGTGTATGTATGCTGTATTGTAATTTGTCTTCAGATACTGCAACGAGTACTTGGTCAATAATACATATAAAATGTATGTTTTTTTTTAAAAATAATTTCGTTCTAGTAATTGAATGTAGATTTAAGTAAAATTTAATACCTCATATTCATCTTCTTCTTAGACCGGTTTCGGGACCTTATTCGGTTCCATTCTCAGTACTTCAACGACCGTTACAATGGCATCGTGAAGATGCCGCCTCCTAAACAGAATGCGACATAATAACGATCATGAGCGTGCTGAAGATGGAACCGAATAAGGTAGGCCTACTGAAAACGGTCTAAGAAGAAGAATAATATGGGTTGAAGTGATAAAATTTTACGTAAATAAATAATGCCTCATGGAGTTATTTCCTAAAGAGTCAATCGAATGTAATTATCTTATATATAAAAATTAATGTTTGTTTGTTTGTTGGTTTGTTCGTATTCTATGCGCGGCCATACCGTTGATCCGATTTTGATGGGGTTTTTGCAAAATGTTCAGAAGATTCCTGGGATGAAAATAGGCTATAAAAGAGTTGTGATATTCAACCCCTTCACCCCTAAAAATCACCCTTTGTAGTGAAAAACGTGAAATAAAGTACCTATTTTGACGCTTAAATGGCGTACGCTGCCTAAACCGTAACAAATACACCAAATGTATACAGAATTGAATATCTCAAAAAAACTTTACAAAATAGTCCGCGACAGCATACGTTTATCTTCTATGGATAACTCAAAATAACCATTTTTGTCTTCCATTGATTCCAAGAATATCGGGATAACCAGATTCCCGAACAGTGCACGGCTGGTAGTAAAAACGTATTAGCATTATTTATGAGTAGCAGCGCACGCCGGGTATTAGCTAGTATTGTATAAAAATCTCATATATCCTCAACTCTTGTCCAACTCAGAGTCGGATTGAGGGATGAAATGAGATGAGCCGCTATATATATAGAGGTCTGTGAATACCAAGGGTGTCGGCAGATCACGCCTGACGCACCATCACATAAACTAAACGAAACATGTTTTATTTCACTAGATTTCAAAACAAAGTGCAGAGTAGATTTCGGAATCGCATGTTTTAAACTGATTTGACCTGCAAAACCTCTTTTGATGTTTGTTCGCACAGGAAATTGCGACTGTTATTCTGTCACTCACACAGTTAATTATACTTCCACTGTTTGTTTCACTATTTGTCTTCAAAGTCGTCATTAGCAGCTGTGCACCAAATTCGAAACTACAGTGTGACAGGTTTTTTTAAGGTCAAGAGGTACGTTTAACACCCGGTTAGATAACAAATCGGTATTATTAAGTATTTTCGCTTCAAATCTGATTCAGATTATATTACATCTTATTAATTTAAACCTTAATATGTATTTACACGTTATACATTTGTTGGTCGATGTGACTAATTTCTTATACTTACCAATATTACCATACATGCAAAACAGTCTTCTCAATAATACATTCATTAAATCGCGTACGAAATTGTCTGTCATTCGCTCTTAGGAAAATATTAGTAGAAACACTTGCAATGCCCCATTTTGATTATTGTGACACTCTGTTTACAGACTTAAATATTATTTCCACTCAAAGACTTCAACGTGTTCATAATTCTTGCGCACGTTTTATTTGTGGTATTCGCAAATTTGACCATGTTACACCGTCCCTGGAACAATTATCGTGGCTTCGTCTAAGAGATCGTAGAACTGTCCATTCCTTATCCCTTCTCTATAAAATACTTCACACATCATCGCCTAATTATTTATCACGCCGCTTCATCAGACTATCCGACACACATAATCTTGACACTCGATCCCATCAGCACATAGTCCTTTATATCCCTCCTCATCACATTGTATATTATTCATTATCTTTTACGGTCTCACTTACCAAAACATGGAATTCCTTCAAACTATAACATCCTTCAGAAACAAACTAAATAATTATTTAATAACAAAGTAACTTATACACCTCACTGATAATATTATTTTAACAATTAATACATTTAATTATTTTTTAAAATAATATTAAGAATAACAAATATTTTTTGTTTGTTTTAAATATTGTATAATCGTAAAATTAGTTTTGTATATCTCATTATTTTCCTTCGTTTTTTATATAACTAGACAGGGACAATTTAAGTATGTTAAAATTTTACTTAAAATATTTCATATTTTTTTTTATTTTGAAGTTTTACTATAATGTTTTAATGTCTTGCTTGTATACATTTTATTATTAGTTTTAGTCTTAATTTTAACTAACATTAACGGGTTGAATTATAGATCGTAATATATTAGATATCATCTTTTGATTAAATTTTTACTTAGTATTTAATATTAGAGTTAATTAAGATTGTTATATTCTGATGTAATATATGTTTGTCCTGGTGAGTGGAAGAGAAGGCCACATGGCCTTAACTCCACCAGGCTAAATAAATCTAATCTAATATTGTTGTTACTGGAAGCAAGTCAACGTTCCCACATCTAACTTGGTTGCTATGCAAACAAAAGAAATCGCAATGCTGATATGGACTCAAAAAGCACACGTTCGGTAAGTAAAATAAAACATTTGTTGAATGTTTTGTACACTAACTCGCATCTTTCTTTACTTTTTTCCGGAAATAATGCAGAACATCCCAGTCTCCAGGCTTCTTCAATTTCTCTATCATCTACCATGACTCCTTCCATAATACAATTATCAAACAAATTCTAATCACGGTACTACATATAAAAATGTCTCCACAACCAACAATATTTGCTTATAATAAAACAAATGAAAAGCTGCATAGCAACGACCACCGAATGTTTCTTTCTCGTAGAAGTCATTTACATCCAACCAATATTTTAATTAATGTATTACTGTATTTAATAAAAAATTAGTCACATCGACCAAAAAATAATATGCAATACACATGAGGTAAGCACGTAACAGATCTCGCAAATTGAAAAAAACTCAGCGCAAGCGCCTCGTTTTTTTTTTAACTTTTTCTCGATCAGTAACAAGTGCTTACCTCACTTGTATCGTAATATACTATTAAAATATACACCGGAATGTAACCCTCCATTGTACATATTTTCTTAGATCCAATATATGAAAACCCTCCTTTACCTTAAGGTATATAGGGGTTATAATTCTCTAACATTATGAAGTAAACAAACATAAAACAGTAGAAACAAAATAAAATTACATACGATTTATTATAACAAAGATGAGGAGAGTAAAATTAAATTATAGTTGTGAATAAACATTATTTACAAAATAAATGAAGTAATTATAACTTTTTCATTGTTGAGAATATGATGAAGAGGACTGGAATAATCTTTTTCATTAAAATTCCAATATGATTCAAATTTGTAACGTTCAAACCCACACCATTAGACAAATAAAACATGTTTGACTGATACATTTCTTCTCCACATTTACAAGTTACATTTGATGATATCTTAAATGTATATAAATATGCCTGAAATGTTCCATATCCGGTTAAAAACTGAGTTAATGTGAAGCTGGGAACTGCATTTGGGCATTTAAGTATGTCGTAGACTGTTGGGAAAAATAATTCTCGAGTTGTCATACCTTGTCAGTATCTTTACCTTGTCGTGGTGGAGTGTCTTATGTTCGTGCTTAAATGATCCGAGAGCTATGTCTGCGGTAGCATTGCTGCCGAAAGGATTACCCATTCCTGACAGGTCGAAGGCGAAAAAAAGTACCTTGGTCGAAAGAGTGACGTTGTTTCACCATAAAAATACAACTTCCAAGAAGCGTGGATATGGGTTCGTAAAATTTTCCGGAGGTAAAATAGTTCCCCATTCGGTTCTCCGGGCTGGGACTCCACCGGAATATTTAGACTTTTGATAGTACAAGTTTACAAAACTTTTCTGGGACCATTAAAGAAAATGAGGATGGATAATAGGAGAGAATGGAGGATTAAAGGATATTGTACCATGAACCGAATGTGATAGCTATAATGAAGAGAAGAAATCTTGAATGACTTGATCACGTAATACGTCAAAAGTACGAAAGGCTAACAAATAGGCTATATAGCTATAGATAATAATCCGCGAGGTAAAATACCATTGGGGAGATCAAAACTATGAAACTAAGTGTACAAGATTCTTAGAAGAAGCATAAAGCAAGGAGTTGTGAGGGACTTTTGTGAATGAGGTAAAAAAACAAATACAAATTAAAACCGACATTGGTTTGAATTAATCCACAATTAATTTGAAGAAAATATAAATATGCTTCATTGTTGCTCAGAAATGTAATAATTTGTTATATATGAAATAAAACAATTTACGTCAGTAGTAATTCCACTGAAAGAAACAACAATAAATCTGTGATGAAAATATGTCCAATTAAAACCACAGATACCAATGAAGTGATAAAACAAGACAACAAACATGCCAAAATTGATCCCTGTTCAAGAGCGAAACATATGTCATGATCCATTTGGGTATGTTTCTTGTCTTGTTTTACTACTTTACTGGTATCTGGTTTTAATTAGATTTGCATCCCAGATTGATTGTTGATAGTTTTAGCGGAATTACTACTAAGGTAAATTGGTTTTTATTTGACATATAATGAATTTCCGCAGGATTGTGCCCTACTTCATTAATTACATTTATTATTTTTTTTACATTAGTTACACAAAATGTATAATAATAATAATAATACTAATATAATAATAATAATAATAATAATAATAATTGAGCATTTTCTATTGCTGAAATAAGAGTTACGTTCAGATATTCTGCTTGGACTAAAATGTCTGAGTAAATAATTTTTTTTTACTATAACAATATCAAATGAACTGAGATCTATCGAAAACGACATAAAATAATAATATATTATTATTGTTATTATTATTAACATACTTTAAAGGAGGAAAGAAGATTACGAGTATTTGAGATTAAAGTTCCTAGGAAAATTTTTGGGCCAAAAAAGAGATGAACAGACAGGTGAATGGAGAAAATTACATAATAATGAGCTACATGATAAATAGGAAACCAGATATAAGAACAGTTAAGTTTTGTAGATTGCGATGGACAGGACATGTGGCAAGAATGGGGAATGAAAGAGGTGCATGGAAGCTTCTTGAAGGAAAACCAAAGGAAAAATGCGAAGTTGGTACACCAAGAATGAGGTGGGAGAGTAACATTATCCATGATTTGAAGGAAGTAGATTATACAGGGGATGATTGGAAAACATTAGCTCAGGATAGGGATGTAAAGAGAACTTATGTTCACACGACCATAAACCTACGGGTTCGATAGTGCCAGTGAGTTTTATTATTATTATTATTATTATTATTATTAACATTCACTTCACAGTAATTGCTTAGAAAATCCCCACATTTTTTTTTCACAGATTCTAGGTGAATTGCACTGTATATAGTCCACAGTTAAACTAGGAATTGAACAGAATCCAAGCTACAAAAAATAAATTCTTACATGGAATGATACATAAAACAAGGAGAGATAGAATAAGAAACGACAAAATCTGGGAGACATTATATGTAAAAAAATTAACGACAGAAAAAAAAATGACGAAGATAGTTTGGACATTTAAAAAGAATGGAGAAGGAAAGACTACCATAAATACTCTTAAATCTCAAGAAACAAGGAAAACTACCACGAGGTAGACCACGAGAAAGATGGATTAACCAAGTGAAGAAACGTTTACAAGAAAGAAGATACAACTGGGAAGGACTAAAAATAAGCAAATCAAGGGGAGATAGAGATGGTTGGAGGCATATTTGGAATCGACCTTCCGAAAGAAGGACACGATAAGATGATGATGATGATGATGATGATTTAAAAAATAGGGATCAATTTTAACTCAAAGACATTATGCATAAGTGATATAGAGTAAAATAGAATATGACATTCATTTCTATTGAATTGAGGAAATTGTGTAGAAATGTGAAGAAGGATATTTGCCTCCTTGTATCTTATTCGCAAATATCTAGACGAACTTTATTGTAGTGAATACATTTATCAACAAAATGTCATGAATCTGTTGTGGAAAGTAAAGCTTTAAAACTCTTTCCGTTTATCCCTGCGGATTGTCTGACAAGATGGAGAGGCAAATCCAGACATATTCGCTCGTTAGAGGTCTGTATCCTGTAGAGAGATCTACAGTCCAGAAAGGCTGTTTATTTCAGGTTAGAAAAAAAGAACAAAGTGACAAGCTTGACCTATATTAATTTGTATCTTACATAATATATTTTGAAGTCCACCGCTGTAGTATCTTCAGTTTTTCTGGGTGAGGTTTTTATTGGGGGTTTTCCTCGCCTGTAAGACACATGTCAGAAAAACTTTAAGGCCCAAACTGTCCCCGAAATCATTTGGCCACCGCAATCATCATCATTCATATTCATCTTAGATTAAGCATAGGATTAGGGGCTATCCTGGCGCACCACTATCATTACCATCACCCATCATATCGGGGCAACGTAACCCCGCCTTCCAGGCGCCCCAACCTCAGAAGTGGGTTACAAGTACGCCATGCCAGGAGAGAACACCAGGAATGTCGAAAGGCAACCTGGGGCATTTGTAAATAAAAGTATATTTTGACTGTATATTAAGTATTCTTGGTAATATGTTTAAAAAATTATATAATTGCTTCATCCTATTTATATACGTGTACATGCCAATCCCTTGAATAAAGAAAAGTAAAAAAAAATACAAATTTTCAGTTTAATAGTATATTACAATGCGAGGTTGGGAAGTGGTCTTTACAGAGGTGAAGAAATGATTAAAAACTGAGTGATAGCGAGGTTTTTAATTTCCGAGGTTCTATAACCCCTTCACAAACGTGTGTTTTACATTAGTTTTTGTACGATGATGTTTTCAAAATAATAAATAATAGTAAAATAATATATATATATATATATATATATATATATATATATATATTATAATTAAATGTTTAACATTGAGCAATGCAAGCTTAATATGATATGATAAGAAAAATAAATGCCTAGTTCGAATCCCGTCCAGGCATTTATTTTTCTTATAATACCATATATATATACAGCAGGCCGTGACACTAATCTGTAATAAAATGACAGAAAGTACGAATTTATTGTTTTATATTGTTTCAAATAAAGTTCCCTTCATTTAAAATGCAGTGCCTTGTTTCGTATAATGTATATTAACACTACCTTTTGGATATATTTTTGTATATACGTTGTACGTAGTATACATAAAGGGCAGTGTTTTACTTCCCGTATGAAAGAAGAAGCATTTTAGTTCAATTTTTTTTTCGCAGTGTATGTTGCATATCACTAAAATTTTGTACTTTTTATACCTTATTTAATTATATTCATTAAAAATGCTGTTGAAATTAAAATTATTGTTTAATTTGAATTGCCTTTTTGCGTCATTTTTTCAGTGTTTAGATTTTTTATAATATTTATTTGGGTCATTTCGAAGGTCTTTTATAGGCATTTTATAGATTCTCAACTTTAGTGCCCTGATAATCACTTACTTTAAGAGAGGAGCAAAGATTAATGTTTAGGAACATTTTTGGACCAAAGAGACACGAACAGATAAGTGCATGGAGAAAACTACATAACAGTGAGCTACATGCTATTTATGGGTAATCATAATCAGACATAATAATAGTGGTTAAGTCTCGTAGACTGCGAGTGGCAAGGCATTTGGCAGAAATGGGAAATGAAAAAAGGACATGGTAGCTTACTGAAGGTAAGTAAAAAAGAAAGCGCCCAATAGGAGGCCAGGAATAAGGTGGAGGAATAATATTAACAATGATTTGTGGGAAGTACGTAAAATGTTCCTATAATATATGTGTAATTATTATAATATCTATAAAGGTTCCGGTTGGCCTCAAATTTCTTGAAAAGTTTTATCTTTAAGGGGGGTAGAATTTAAGTTGGAATATATCTAACTTGCAATTATCAATAATTGTGAATTATACAGGGTTTGATTGTAAAACATCAGCTCGTGTATGAAGAGTTGCGTCCGCGCATCCATAAAATTCCAGGTTCGATAGTACCAGTAGGTTTGTGAATAATAATAATAATAATAATAATAATAATAATAATAATAATAATAATAATAATAATAATAATAATAATAATAATAATAATAATAATAATAATAAAAGAAGAATATGAAAAATGGAGACTTTATATGAATATTGAGAAAATTAATGTGTATAGGAGAAGAAATGGAAAATATAAATTTCAACAATGGAGAAGAACTAAAACCTAGTATTGAATGCACTTACTTAGGAACAAAATTAGACCATTCAGGCGATAACACAGTGGAAATTAAAGATAGAATCGCTCAAGCAAAACAAGCAATAAATGCTTTAAACTCTGTTTGGTGGAGTAAAAATATTTCAAAAAATAGAAAATTACAAATATATCAAATGAGGATATAAGAGAAGAATTGAAAGTACAGCCTTTATTGGATAAAGTCACGAATTACAGACAGAAATGGATTGATCACATGGATGGAATGAGTAAGGAGAGATATCCATTGTTAGCAAGAAATTATCAAGCGTGATGTTGGAAGACCTAGAAGACGTTGGGCTGATGCATTATGAAGTCGGAACGGGCAATTGCCTAATCCCTGGAGTGATGATGATGATGATGATGACAAATATATCAAACCATAATTCCGAGCATTTTAACATATGGTGCTGAAGTCTGGCAAATTCCTACCAGGGAAATGAAAATAATTTTAAGTACAGAAATGGATGTTTTAAGAAGATCAACTGGAAAATCTGGAATGGATAGAATACGAAATCAAGAAATAAGGGAAATTATGGGCGTACAAGAGGAGCCGGACATCATAGACAGTACAGAAAAGAAAAGATTACAGTGGTATGTCCATGCCAAAAGAATGCCAGAGCAAAGGTTGCATAAACTAGTTATGGAATGGATCCCAATGGAAAGGAGGAAGACCGAAGAAAACTTGGATAGAAGGGGTACAAGCAGCTATGAATATCAGAGGATTGTAGGAAGATCAATGGATAGACAGAGAGGAACGGCGTTTGGTTTGCGGAAGAAGGCGGCAGCTGCCATGATACAGGATGAATAATAATAATAATAATAATAATAATAATAATAATAATAATAATAATAATAATAATAATAATAATTATTATTATTATTATGTCAGATCGTAAATTGGTTTTATTTTTCATTTGTCTAAGGTATATAACCAATAATTTTTTTCATTTCTTTTTAACTTTTTCTATATATATATTATATATATATATATATATATATATATATATATATATATATAACTTTATCACTCTCGCTCGAGTTGAAATGCATTTTTCTCTTATTTTTACGTCTTTTCCACCGCTCTCTTTTAAAGGAAGATAAGCTTGAATTTGGCTTCCTACGCCTTCATAACGTATTGATATCGGCTTTAGGTCAGCTCACGAATGACTTCCTTATTGATTTATAGCACAACCTGACTCTCCACGTGTGGACCCTTCCTTCCTCTCCTTGTGAAACGTAAATATTAATATTCCTGTGGGATGCAGAGACGGTGCCAAACGGAACTATCTCCGTACTCTTCATACTTCTGCACGTATTCATGTCTGGAAACTTAATTTTCTTTTCCAAGTCAAACTAAGTGGATTGGATAGCTACGAGTCTGACTGCAGGCTATACCAGGCTATACGGTATATATTCCATTTCGTAATAAATTCAGTCAAATTTTGGTTGATTAGTTTAATATTTTGTTTAACGATTTTCCTTAATATATGTTTGACTATTTCTTAAGGATTTTTTTTTCCCCCTTAGTGGTTGACGAACAATCTAGGCGCCTGGTATAAGACTGCTCGTGGGATTGCCTCCTTAGAGCTAGACTACAGTAGCTTCTCTGTGTGTTAGGCTTAGTATTGTTTCGTAGGTTAGATTCAATTGCATAAAAGTTCGAAGTCATACTACAATATGAGACATAGTTACATGAATAAGAGAGAGGAAGACAGGGCGTGATATTGTAGATTTTCACGGATATAAGTATGATTAAGAAAGTTTTCTTGGGTTTTCCGCCTCATGGATTCAAGGTCGGCCTTTAGGTACTGATTCCGACGTTTCGGCATTCCCTGATAATGGCATGTGGGATCATGCGAAAACGTCGGAATCAGTGGCCAGAGGCCGGCCTTGAATCCATGACGCGGGAAACCCAAGAAAACTTTCTTAATTTTATATATATATATATATATATATATATATATAGAGAGGAGAGAGAGGAGAGAGAGAGAGAGAGAGAGAGAGGGTAAAAGAGCGGGGGGAGGGAACGGGGTCTTGCTCTGGAAATTGTGCCTAAAACTGAAGATGTGTTAAAAATTCAAATCCTGGTAATTTTTTTTTATAGTTACATAGACTGTCACTTTTAGTTTGGTTTTTAGGACGAATGAGAAAGAAACCATGTATATATTTTAAGCATATCCTGAACTTTCTTGTGTGTTTATATATAAAATGACCCGGACAATTTAATTTAGTTTATGGATGTTCAGTGTACTAGGATAGAAATATATTAAATAAAGTAATAAAAAACTGTATCTTATGTAAGTAGTATAAAGAGATAAAAGTGAAAATGTGAAAAATACGATTAAATATAAGGAAATAAATCCAATAGGAAAAGAAAGCTTACAAGTTATGGTTTACCTTTGAGTCCCTCTGGACCAATCCTACATGAAGAGGAGGTTTTGCCCTTCAAAATTTCTATGGACCTGTCTGTTGTCTAATATAGGAGTGTATTTTTATATGACAGTATTATCATCATCATCCTTCATTAATTAGGTATTTGGAATAGCTTGATTTTAAAGTGATAAAATTAAATTGATAAAATCGAGGTGAAAATACTGTGATTGGTTGTAAATCAAAATTCATTGAAATGTGATTGGTCATTGACTCCCATTTGGGACATGAGTTTAAATAGTCAATCTTAAGTAATTTCTCATTATTTGTGATCAGTTGGTGGATATTTAAAAGAATACTGTAATGATGATTAATATAAAAACTTGAGAATTCTTCTGAGTTAATTAAAATAAATGTGTCGAAATTGTGTCGGGTTTAAGTAAGACAAATAACATTAAGCAGTGTTGTACAATGAGACATGAAAACGAAGAACTTTGTTCTGAAGCAAGAGGCTTAGATTGAATTCAAGAGACAAGTTTTCATTGCAAGTGTAAACTTTTATAGGAATCAGAAAGTCAAAGAAAAAATAAGAAGTTAGTTTCTGTGCTGGCATAGCTATATTGATCCTGCCTGCATTGCCGAAAGCACAAGAAGAAACGAAAGACAAGAACAAGAAAAAACGAAGATTTTTCTCTCTCTTAACATGGTCTGCTGCTTCGAAATACAAGATGCTTAGGAATAAATTTTTCGATATTTTCTTTATTTCATTTCATTAGAGATAATTACAGTGCAGTTCTGGCTTCTTTAACCGCATTTGAGGGGTCAATGGTGTATGGTGCGGTAAGAGGGGAGGATGAGTTGCAGGTACTGTCAGCAACTACCCTCAGTTTTAAAAACATAATACAGTAAAACCTGTCTTATCCGGAACCTTTATAAGAAGGAAACCTGTAGAGACGCAAAAAATCTCCAGAACGGTACGACTTTATATGTAAAGTCCTCCTATATACGCCAAAAACCATCATAACGCGGAAACGGAATGTTTTTTTAAAGTACCAATAGCTAATTTTTATTTCAATAAGACGGAAAATTATTCTTAAGCACGTTCTACTTACAGTATTAATGACCACACGTGAAAATTCTGCATATGACGCTTTCTGCATTATATCGTTTTACCTTATTGTGTTGCCATTGTATTGCGGGGATACCCTTGCTTATGTGGACAGCGGGGAATCCCTCGCTTTTCCTTGCCTACTTATGTTACCTGCGAGGGAGTTGGGAAACTCCTCAGTCTTCCTGTAGTTGAGTTCCTTCTCGATTTTGTGTAATAAAGTTGTTTTATATTGCCGTGCAAACTGAGCTGTGTTACATACACTATTTTTTCTGTATTTCAGTCAATACGTTATGTCATTAAAGTGTGCATGTAAAACCCTTACACGGCGTGAGAAAATTCAAACTTGTAATTTGGGAACCCTTTATAAGAAGGACAACTGCCAAGACGGAAATATATTTAAGGGGCCGCCATGTTCCTTCATAGACAGGTTTCAATGTAGTTACTACACGTTGAATTTTCTTATCTATCAGTTCTGTGTTAGTGAATAGTTTTGATGTCTAATAAGTTTGAAGTATTCATTATAGAATAGCGTTGTTTTTGTAACAATTTGTTTTATTATGACTATTATTATTAATTTTTTTGCATGGCTACTAGTTCCCTTTCCACTCGGCAATGTTCCCTTCTGCCACGCGCCTTTGGTTTAATAGGACTATGCGATTACTATCTAAAAAAACTTCTTCATGAAATCTAATATATAAAAATCAATGTTCGTTTGTTTGTTCGTATTCTATGCGCGGCTATATCGTTGATCCGATTTTGATGGTTTTTTTTTTTGCAAAATGTTCAGAAGATTCCCGGGATGAACATAGGCTATAAGAGAGTTATGATATGCAACCCCTTCACCCCTAAAAATCACCCTTTGTAGTGAAAAACGTGAAATAAAGTCCCTATTTTGACGCTTAAATGGCATACGCTGCCTAAACCATAGCAAATAGACCAAATTAATGTACACAGAATTGAATACCTCAAAAAAAAAACTCTACAAAAAAGTCCACGACAGCATATGTTTATCTTCTACGGATAACTCACAATAACCATTTTGTCTTTCATTGATACCAAGAAGATCGGAATAAGTAGATTCCCGGGCAAGCGTGCTCTGCAATACCGTTCATCCAGTTGAGGTGGGGCTTTTTGAAAAATGTTCAGGAGATTCCGAGACCACAGCGGTGAAGTAAATAAATATATACCATAAAATATATATTAAATATAGTACAGAACATAAATTAATAAATTACGGAATAATGAATAAGTGATCTGTATTTAATAAATCTATGTTTTTTTGTACGAATATTCTTTCCTGTAGGGTAATTATTCAGTTAGGCCTATTTGACAGAAAAAGCTTAAATATTAAGTAATTAACTAACTAACTGGCACTATAGAACCCATAGTTTCATGGCCGTTCTCAATACATCCCTATCCTGAGCTAAAGTTTTCCAATCGTTCCCTGTATCATCTACTTCCTCAAATCGTAGTTAATGTTATTATCCCACCTCATTCTTGGTCTACCAACTGGGCGTTTTCCCTCTGGTTTTCCTACAAGAAACTTCCTTGCACGTCTTTCATTCCCCATTCGTGCCACATGTCCTGCCAATCGCAGCCTACGAGACTTAACTGTTCTTATTATATCTGGCTTCCTATAAAGACAATGTAGTTCACTTTTATGTAGTCTTCTCCATTCACCTGTCTGTTTAGCTCTCTTTGGTCCAACATTTTTCCTAACAACTTTATTCCCAAATACTTGTCATCTCCTTTCCTCCCTTAAAGTAAGAGTCCATGTTTAGCATCCATATAACATAACTGGTAGAATAATAGTTTTATATATTTTCAGTTTAACGTTTGTTGAAAGGGTTTGTGATGTCAAGAGTCTCTGTAATGCATAATAGCATGCATTTCCAGAATTGAGCCAATGTTTTAATTTCTTTGTGCATCTCATTCCTATTTGTGATTATTGTTCCTTGGTATTTGAATTCAGCTACTTCCTCAAAATTTCTCTAATTTTTCATTAACTGTCCATTTCCATTATATAATGTACTTCTATGTTTGACCATATATTTAGTTAAATATTAAGTAATACTATTTAATATTACTTAATAAATTCTGATTTAACTCCACAACCACACAAAGCTAAACTTTAAAATTTAACTTATCACTATATACCTGAGAGCTACTGGGTTATTTCAAATTTTATATTACGATTTGTTTAAACTTTATCACAGTGTATATAATAGTTTTGTTATATAGGGGAACTGCAAGAGAAGACGAAAAAAGTCGTATGTGCTATCTGTATGAAGTTCAGAAATTTACTTTTGCTAAAGATTTTTTATTTTCTATAAAATGGAAGTTTCTATAAAATGCTCTTCCGTTAAGATGACAAGGAAAGAAGTCGGTGTCGGGTGTCGTCTTCGAGAATGATGCCCCTAGCTGATGACGTAAATTCCTAGTAGAGTCCAAACTGAAATATCAGAGGGGATTACGCGACTCCTCCATTTTAAAAATCTTGGCAAATAATTCATAATCCTGCATTACTGCTATCTATGAGGGTGGAAGTCACATATATAATATAACTGTACAAGACCTTAACGGCCTAAAACTGTCTTTATTTGCAAATTATTGCTACGACTAGCTGATCGGTTGACTTTAATACATCCATACATATACTTTTACACGTGAGCACCTGCTTCAGATTAAATGTTGTAGGGAATGCAGAGAAACGAGGCTCAGGTGCAATTGGTTTTCTGTTTATGTCGACTGTAGTCGATAAAACGCAGTAAATATAGTACGGTCACACGTAGAAATACATTATATTAAGGAAATGGGCAGTTAACTCTTAAATTGCCCATTCAATAATTTCTCCTGTCTATTATTTAAATGGTTCGGACAGCAAGGAAAACAAAATCATGTAAAACTGTAAGTTATTATTGTACATTATTGCGTAATTTGACACAAATTAAAGTAATTTCCACTCTTTTCTTTTTCTGTTGTTTTATAAACAATATTAAATAAATTGAATCAATTTATCTTATAGGATACTTTGTTAGTCTAAGGGTTGATGACAAATGAAAGAAATTTCGAAAAAGTAGCTGAATTAAAATTGCTACAGGACTGAAGTGCAGAAAGAAATCAAGAATATGCTAAATTGTGGAAAGCCATGATATTATCCATCAGATAGACTCATTACACTGGTCAACATGATTTTTGTCTCATGAGTACCAATAGTTGTTCTTAATTCAGTTTTTATCGTGTTTTCAAATATGTATTCGGAATTTCTCCATCACCCACAGTTTTTTTTATTTCAATTTGAATTAATGGATTTAAACAATTATATTTTTAATAAACATTTTTCGTCCATTTGTTCATTGTAAAATAAAACCAAAAGAGCTAACTCAAATGGAATCCTAATATGCTGGCCGATTATTGTTGGGCCATCAAGAGGGATGCTCCACAGGCGAAATATAGCAGAAAATCATCATTTCTTACTTTCTAGGTGAGTCCGAATGTTCTAATATTGTGTAGTTACGAATGTAGAACATATTAAAGTGTTTGAAATTATAAAAACCTGTCTCTCGGACACCTTGCGTGATGGAGAAAAAATGATATCATGTTTGAATTTAGGAGAAAAAATACTATCAGAATCACATATTTTTCTTTCTGAGACAAAAAAAAAGTTGTTTTTTTTTTGCTTAGTGTTATCAACCCAATATCTCTCAAAAAGCGTTAAACTAAAAATACGCTTATTCTGCCAGTTATATTTTATGGATATGAAACATGTTATTTTATTTTAAGGGAGAAAAGATTCAGATAATTGAGAATAAAGATCTTAGGAATTTGTTGGACCTAAGAGGGTGAATAGACAATAAATGGAGAAGACTACATAACAATGAGCTGTATGATGTTCATGAAAAACCAGATTAAATAAGAAAAGTTAAGTTTCATAGACTGCGACGGATAGGACATGTTGTAGGAATTGGGAATGAAAGAGGAGCATGGAAACTTTTTGTAAGAAAGCCAGAGAGAAAGCGCCTAGTGGTTAGGCAAAGAATGAGATAGGATAATAATATGAACCATGAGGTAAATTACACAGGTGATTGGAAAATATTAGCTCAGATTGGGAATGCATGAAGAGTTTCTGTCGGCGCGGCCATGAACCACTTGTTTTGATAGTGCCAGTGAGTTAATAGTGTTGAGAATTTAGCCTTATATCCTTGGAATAAGTTGACATAACAAGCTAACTTACATGGCGAGACAGGCCTAAAATATATTTAGTCGAAACAACTGGAGGCCTTGAGAACAATTATTATTGATTATTTAACTCATGCCACAAATGCTAGTCAATGACCAATCACGTTTCAATGAATGTTGTTTCACAACCAATGACAGTCGTGTTTCACCTCGCTCTTTATCGATTTCTCTTTATCAGCTCCTACTTTTGTGATAAAGAAAGCTCCTCCTTTTTAATGTTCTGAACGGGTCAAAGCATTATTTTTCTCCAACAAATACATTGAATGTAGCAAATAATGACAAGATTCCTTGATGTTACTGAGCTGTTTATTAAAAAAATAAATGAATAACCCATAATATTGATTATGATATATAGTTTGATGTGTTTCATTATTTCTCCACTTGGGTGAACTCTTAAAATATTGCGATCTTATTTGGCAATAAATAATATGATCAAGCAGCAGTGAATGAACATAACCTCACATTTCTGATTTGTTTTCAAACATCGCCGTTTACATTAAATATATAAATATTTTAAAATAACTATAGTTAAACAATGATTTGTGAGTAAACAGCTTAATTTTATTCGTTAAATAGTCCTAACAAATGCCACTCTTGATTTCCAAATTCTCTAGATAAATTCACTCCTCACTTCGTGAGTCGTGAATTTATCGATAATTTGGAAATCACTCGTGGCATTACTTATGATAACATGGTTGCAACAATTTATTGTTTTACATTGTTTCAAATAAAGTTCAGTTCATTTAAAATGCAGTGATTTCATTCGTATGATGTATATTTTGGATATTTTTTGTATATACATTGTACGTAGTATACGTAGAGGGCAGTGGTTTTACTTCCCGCACGTGGGTGTAGATGTAATATTACAGTATAGTTATTTAGGTTGGCAACCCCGAAATGTAGGAAGTTGAACTTTCAATCATGGTCGCCATTACTGTAAGTATTACAAAACGCACTATCGCGCAAAAACGGTTATTCTTTCGGTTACATTAATCTTATATGGAAGCGCAAAATGGTCTCCTTCTTTAAGGGTAGAAAAGATTACGAGTGTTTGAGAACAGGTTCTTAGAAAAAAAATAACCAAAGAGAATGGAGAAAACTCCATAACCCTAGCTAATGATATGTATTTATGGAAAACCAGATGTAAAAAAGCAGTTATGTCTCACAGCAGAATGAGAAAACCTGTTATAACTGCTGGGGGACCCAACTTGCTGACCACATGTCATCCTTACACTTGCTCGATGATCTTCTACTTATGTGATTAACATCTGTGGATGTTAGACCAGTGGCCGGATAATATGCCAAGGTTCTTCTCCCTGCCGCGCCATGAAGTAGTACTAGTAGTAGTAGTATTAGTAGTAGTAGTAGTAGAAGTAAATCTTGGACTGCGTAGGACAGGATATGTGACACGAATAGAGAATAAAAGAGGGGCATAAAACTTCTTACAGGAAAATCAAAGGGAAAATGCCCAGTAGTAGACTAAGAATGAGGTGAGAGAATATCATTAACAATGATTTGGGAGAAGTGAATTACAAAGGAAGTGGTTGGAAAATTTTAGCGCAAGATATGGATGTATGGAGAGCTTATGTGTGAAAGGCCATTAACTCCAGGCTTCATTAGTGCTAGTAAGTTAGTATAAATGACATTTTGATAATATTTAACGCAAGGAAGGCATACTTATAACCTACATGTTTATATTACTTCCATTATGTAGATCTTGGAAACTTAAAAAACTATGTTGGTGATTCAGGTTTCAAGTGTCCCTGTAATGCATAATAGCATGCATTTCCAGAATTGAGACTATGTTTAATTTCTTTGTGCATCTCATTCATATTTGTAATTATTGTTCCTAGGTATTTGAATTCAGCCACTTGTTCAAAATTCCCCTCATTTGTCATTAAGAGTTCATTACCATTATATAAAGTCTTTCTGCGTGTGAACATATACAGTAAAACTTATTTAATCCGGAACGTGAATAATTCGGAAATATGTCTAATGTGAACAAATGTATTGGTCTCGGCAAAATAATAGTAATTTTACTTGTATTTATATTGTATAAAACGGAATCTGTCCAACGCAGAAACGGAAGGATATTTCTACACAATTCATGAAAAAAGTTTATAAGGCGGAAAGATAGAAAGAGATATAAGTTAGTTTCCACTTCATCGAATTCCCGTTAAGCGAATTAACAATATGCGAGATTCCTGCCGCCGGGAGAAGTAGAGTTTCTATCTGTATCTGGAATTTTCTTTCGACCTCACTGCACACCCGTTTTGTGAAATACAGGTTCGTTTAACAAATATTTGGCGTGTGACATATGTCTTACAAATAACTAGTGCACTGTAAAATCTTAAATAGTTTAAGATTTGAAACGGATTGCGTACATATCTTTTACAGGTAGCGTTCTGAATTTACGGAGTGAAGATGGCTAAATCGTATGTATCATTGTCATTAAACGAAAAAGTGAAAGTGATTGAAGATAGAGAAAACAAACTCTCAGTATGCGAAATAATGACTAAATTTAAATGTGGAAAGTTTATGAAATTTTAAAACACAAAGAAAAAATAATGAATGAATGGGCGCCAGGAAAGACCGATGTTCCAAAGTCAAGCTCTAGCTGTTGCTATATCCCTAATAATAACAACGATTTCAAGGCATCTTCAGATTGGCTGTGGACAGTTTTAAAAGACGACACAATATAGTGTGGAATGAAATTTGCGGGGAATCAAAGGATGTGGACGAAAGTATAGTTAGTGAATGGGAACCGAAACTGCATACTTTAATTTCAGGATACGAGCCCAAGAGACATTTTTAACGCTTACGAAACGGTACTACTCTTTTTAGTGCATTACCGTCGAAGTCGCTCGTACATACTGTACTTCACTTTCCAACGACAACGAAACTTCAATTAATCCAAGGTACATAAAAAGACATATACGGTGCTCTATAATCTAAAATTGGTTATTTTTTATAATGCGGAAAGTTGTCTAATGTGAAAAAAAGGTCCCAAGCGATTCCGCTTTGAAGAAGTTGTACTGTATTTAGTTTTATTGATGTTTACTTCCAGCAGAAATTTGGAGCCGAACAGGCTAGTAAATAATCCTAAACCGTGACGAAGAAGAAGAATAAGAAGAGTTCCAGTCTCAATTTCTTAGTATTACTCAAAAGAGTTTGTGTGAATTAATGTCTACGGTTGTTAAATGTAGGTATGTTTTATTCTGGAAAGTTTTAAGCCCGTATCATTCAGATGTTTATACTGTGTAATTGTAACGATATGAAGAGAGATCGCTGGAAGTTAACAGGCTTATATCGTAAAGTTTAATGTGATTAAATTTGATTTTACCGCCCTGGAGATGCAGTAAACAGCATCCAGAGAGTTCATCGACCTGCGCGAGCTCGCCCCAGCTGCTGGAGCCTGGAATTGGAAACTGGAGCAGCCGTATCTGCTGCAGGTTACTCTGAACAGCAGACTGTACTTGTAAATAAATCGCACTAGACATGCAGCGTTCAGTCCTCCTCTATAGCATTATATAGCCCATTATACCAATTAGATAACGAATAGTTTTTAGCGAATTCCGAATGAATGAAGCTATTGAGATTGTTCTCATGAATATATATATATATATATATTTAAATCGTTAGTGTGTATATATATATATATATATATATATATATATATATATATAGGAGAGAACAAGATATATATATATATATATATATATATATATATCTTGTTCTCTCCTACATAATGGGCATCGAAAATAATCATGTTAAAACTTGTATGTATATGTATTTTTTTCTTATATATATATATTATATATATATATAGATATAGATATTATAAATATATTTTTTTGACATTTGGCAATGAAGTCAAATATGATATGAAAAGAAAAATGAATGCTTGAGTCGGGATTTGAACTCGAGTCTCTAAAGTCTGTACCTTTAGCGCTCTAACCAACTGAGCTACCCAAGAATTCCAAGACAAACATACAATTTTCTTATACATGTAGTATTCTCAATTCACACAAGAGGTAGCGGAAAGATCTTCCGACTGCCATCTAGCGGCTAACATAACAGTTAAGCAAATTATTAAAGGGAATATTTACTTTATAGCAGTGACGCTTGTATATATAGATATTATAAATATATTTTTGACATTTGGCAATGAAGGCAAATATGATATGAAAAGAAAAATGAATGCTTGAGTCGGGATTTGAACTCGAGTCTCTAAAGTCTGTACCTTTAGCGCTCTAACCAACTGAGCTACCCAAGAATTCCAAGACAAACATACAATTTTCTTATACATGTAGTATTCTCAATTCACACAAGAGGTAGCGGAAAGATCTTCCGACTGCCATCTAGCGGCTAACATAACAGTTAGGCTAGCTACTAAATAAATAGGCAAAAAGTACTTAAAATATACAAATAAAGTTTAATGCGAGTCAAAAAGATAGTCAGATATAACATTGAAAATAAATGAATAAATAATTAATTTGACAAAGAAAATAATACTATAATTGATCATCTATACAAAAAATATTAAGAAACATACATACATAGTTACATACACACCAGTCCAGCCTAGGGTTGGGGTACACGGCCCTTCCGGCCCCACCCTGGCCTAAAGGACTAATAAAGCAAACTAGCTCTTCTGAGCTATATTGACCAGACTCCGACGACAACTGAACAGATGATTATCTGATGTTAGAAAACACAGCTCTTTATGAGAGTTCACAAGGAGAGGGGAGAATGCGCGATAGCACACGGCGCGTACTAGGAAAGGAGGGGGTAGGTAGGAGAGAATTTGGCACTGTTCACAAAGATCACACACGAAATGGAGACGCGATGACGTATAGGTTGCGCAGTATGACGTAATCCCTGTATCGAAATCTTGATTTCGGTACAAAACAAAGATATATCCCGTAAACTAGCAAAATCGAACTATAAATACGATTTACTCAATAATTCGCTTAGTTTACGCAATTCATGTGTAACGGACTTGTATTTACAGTTTTAATTTATTTATTTCTAGAAGAAAACTCAATTTGCACAGAATACATTACCTAGTTCTCCTTATAACAATGTGAATTTGTGTTTAGTGGTTCCTTCAATAAATACATTTAACTACCCTTTTCGAAATTAATATGTGGGTCTGTCCTCAGAATTATGAAATATGTTACGAACCGAATCAACTTAAAAACATGATTAAACGAATATAAACCTCTACACTAAGATACATACACAGACCAAGAAGACTCTATAGTAATGCAAAATACACTTGTCGACAAAAATGAACTTTTTTTCTTTCACAAGAATAAAAATATGAGATTTTAAATGTATTTTTCATCCTGAATTTAAATATCATTTCAGTTTTCTCCTATCAGGCCAGACTTTTCTATGATATTCATTTACATTTCTTATAATTTTTAATTAAATCCATCCAACTCTTAACTCATTCTGACCCACCTAGAAAGTGGTAGATAGTGATTTTCGGGCATATTTTGCATCTGGAACATCTCTTGTTGGTCCAACAGAAGTCAGGCAGCATATTAAAATTCCACTTGCCTTGGTATCTCTTTTCCATTGTGGAAATTTTCTGATGAAAACGCTCACCGTGCTCATCAGAGATAGCCCTTAAATACAGCTTGAATAAAATCGCTACATATAAAAACAACCAGTTCCTGCATTGCTTTATGGGAGTGAAACTTGTGTAATGACCAAAAAAACTACAAAGTAGAATACAAAGCGTAGAAATGAACTTCCTTAGAAGAACAAAAGGCTGCAAAAGATTGGATCGGATAAAGAATGAAGATATAAGAACAGAGTTATATCCTCCTTCTTCTTCTTCTTTCCAAGTATTAGGCCAAGGCCTGTTACGATACTATAGAAAATTTTCCCTCCAGCGTTTCATAGGACGGCCCAGAGATCTTCGTCCTCTTGGTATATAATTATAAACAACTTTGGGGATCCGATTTTAACTCATTCTTTCAAGATGGTGTTTATATCCATTGAATGATAAAATTAAAGAATATAGAGATAAATGGTTTAGACATGTAGGAAGAATGAATGTAAGAAGGTTACCAAAAGCAGCATTTAACTACAAGCCAAGAGGTTCAAGGAATGTAGGAAGGCCAGTGAAAAGATGGACAGAACAGCTTTGAGGTGGAACAGGAAATTTACCTAGACCGTGAAGTGAAGAAGAAGAAGAAGAAGAAGAAGAAGAAGAAGAAATAACGGTACAAAGTTCACTTTGTATTATTTCCCCCTCGTAGTTGGACAACTTTTGTAAAAAAAATTCTCATTTTGGACTATGGTACAATGTTATTTCGGGTAATCACGATCAATGGGCCACCTTGTGTTTATATATATATATCTAATATATAAAAATGAATAATCAATTGAGTTGGTGTTTACTTGATGAAAATCCATATTTAATTGATAAAAATGAATGTTTGTTTGTTTGGTTGTACTTTATGCGCGGCCATACCGTTGATCCGATTGTGATGGGGCTTTTTGCAAAATGTTCAGGAGATTCCCGGTATGAACATAGGCTATAAGAGAGTTGTGATACTCAACTCCTACACCATTAAAAATCGCTCTTTGTAGTAGAAAACGTGAAAAAAGTAGCTCTTTTGGACGCTTAAATGGCTTACGCAGCCTAAACTATAACAAATATACAAAGTTAATGTACACAGAATTGAATTCTCAAAAAGTTCTACAAAAAGTCCACGACACCATATGTTTATCTCTTACGAATAACTCACAATAACCATTTTTGTCTTTCATTGATGCCAAGAAGATCGAGACAAGTACGTAGATTCCTATGCAAGCATAGCAGCACATGGCGGGTATTCTTTTACGATTAACTCACAATAACGAATTTTGTATTCTAGCTCATTTATGCCAAGAAGATCGAGATAAGTAGATTCCCGAGCAACTCCGGGTAATCAGCACGGGGAATCTTTAAAATAATGACTATATACATGTATAATTATTTTTCATTTCATTTATTCAATTAATCATAAGAAGTGCATTAATGTTTGTCTTTCAGCTCATTCATGACAAGAAGATCGGGATGAGTAGATTCCCGGACAACGCCGGTTGAACAGCACGGGGTATCTAAAAATAATTACGATATAAATGTTTCCTTTTACTTATGTAACTAAACATAAAACATTAATTTTCGTATTTCAGTTCATTTATGTCAAGAAGATCGGGATAAATCGATTCCCGGCAACGCCGGGTAATCAGCACGGGCTATCTAAAAAAATATAAATTTATAATTATTTTTCCTTTTACTCAAGCAACTAGTCATAAAAGCACATATATATTAATTTATTTAGGCGTAGCAGCGCACGCCGGGTATTAGCTGGTATATATATGTCCACCGCTATGGTCTCGAGGAATGGTGCTGCCTTGTTACGCAGCGGGCCGGATTAGATTCCCTGACGGGACAGGCTCCTGGGTTAGGTTTTCTCGGTGTTTTTACTCACCTGTAAGACAAATATAAAGAGGCTTAGAGCCCAACGGTCCCCGAAAATCATCCGGCCATCATCATCATCCTCCCTCACAGTTATGGAAAGCAACGGGAAGCTACCACTCCTATAATTCGCTAGTAAAGCTGCAAAGCATAGCATGAAAATGCTATGATTGCAGTGAAAGACCTGCCCTCGGGCAAGAATTACTATGGAATGGAGATATATATATATATATATATATATATATATATATATAACTCACTGGCACTATCGAACCCGTAGGTTCAATGCCGCTTAGACATAAGCTCTCCATACATCCTTATCCTGAGCTAATGTTTTCCAATCATTCCCTGTATAATATGCTTCCCTCAAACCATGGTTAAAGTTATTTTCCCACCCTCATTCTTGATCTACCAACTGGACGTTTTCCCCCTGGTTTTCCTGCAAGAAGCTTCCAAGCACGTCTTTCATTCCCCACACGTGCCTCATCTCCTGCCCATCGCAGTCTACGAGACTTAACTGTTCTTATTATATCTGGCTTTCTATAAAGATCATGTAGAGCACCGTTATGCAGTCTTCTCCATACATTTCTCTTAGACCAAGAATTTTCCTAAGAACTTTATTCCCAAATACTCTTAATCCCCTTTTCTCCCTTAAAGTAAGAATCCATATTTCGCATCCATATAATATATTAATAACTGGTAGAATAATAGTTTTATTTATTTTTTCAATTTAATGTTTTTTATGGGAGTTGGGACAACAAGCGACCCTGAAATGCATAATAGCAAGCATTTCCAGAATTGAGATTATGTTTAATTTCTTTGTGCATCACATTCCTATTTGTGATTATTGTTCCTATAGTGTAAAAGGGCTAAGCTGGCATGATTTCTGCTATCCTTGTCTAGAGAACTGTTCTTCCACCCTTCGCAAAACACAATGGGCTACCCTTGTAAAATTACTTAGGAATGCTAGAAAATCTCCACCCCCCCCCCACTTCCGTTCAGTCACTTTTGTGTCAGGTAATTTTTGTCAGTGGCGACTGGTTCAGAGTGCTCTGTTAAAAGTGATTGCAGAAAATTGGAGAAGAGCGTGTGGACACACTGAAAAGATTGAAGAGTCATATTGGCAGGCAGACGGTTTAATGGACGAAATTAGTGATCGGTTTGAAATAAATTTAGACGATACCGACGACGATGAAAATGAAAATGAAGACATAGAAGCTTGCCAGGAAGAATCTTTAGAAGAACGGAATGCCACCACTGATCTATGTTCACTGCAGGGAGTGTCTGCCCTACCGCTGTCACCGTGAAGAGATATGCGTATGAGTGAGAAAGAAGATGGCGAGTACTCTCTTTCTCTTTCTAAAATATTCTAGACACTTTAGCCCTCATGGGCTATAAATATTTGAATTCAGCCACTTCTTCAAAATTTCCCTCATTTGTCATTAGCTGTCCATTTGAATATTATATAACGTATTTATATGTGTGACCATATATTTAGTTTTATTGATATTTATTTACAGTCCCAATTTCTTATTGTTATTCAATAGTGTTGCGTGTTGGCCCTTAGTATCTCTTCGCTATCGCCCAATAATACTACATCAGCATAAACTAACAGCTTATTAATACCATTGAGTTGTAGGCCTTCTTCATCCTCGAAAAGATTTGATGGCATGCTCTATCACAAAATTAAATAGTAGAGAAGATAGTGCATCTCCTTGCTTCAACCCATTGTGAATTTCAAAAGTATCATATAAAGAAATAATTGTTTGCAATACAGTTAGACCTTTTCTTATTGATATTTTAATCGCGACTCCTAAATACCTGAAATGTGGAAGAGCGTTCTTGAATAGATTACTAAAATGGAGCAGCAAGACGGATCTCTTGCATTGAAAGACATATGGTATCGGTATATTAATTTATACATAGAACTATAATTTTAAAGGTAAAATTTGTAAATCTCACAAACTAATTATTTAATTTGCAGACTGTTAAAATTTAAGTGGGTCCACCACTGTGGTATCGAGGTAGCGTGCTGCCTTGTCACGCAGCGGGCCCGGGTTCGATCCCCGGTCGGGACAGTTTCTTGGGTGAGATTTTTATCGGGGTTTTTCCTCACCTGTAAGAAAATGTCAGGAAACTTTAAGGCCCAAAGTGTCCCCGAACACCATATGGCCATGGCAATTATCATCATTCATATTCATCTTAGATTAAACTTAGGATTAAGGACTCTACTGGCGCACCACTATCATCGTCCATCATATCATCGGGGCAACGTAACCCCGCCTTCCAGGCGCCTCAACCTCAGAAGTGGGTTACAATTACGCCAATGCCAGGAGAGAATACCAGAAATGGTCAAATGGACAACCTGAGCATTAAAAAAATTAAGTGGTGTTTGTTCTATAAATTAAAACACTCCATTCAAATTCCAATGCTGTTGCTGTATGTACCATATTAAATAGAAGTAAAGAATCTTGATTTGGTAGTATGTGATTGTTTAATTTTATCTACGTTTTGACCGGGACTCCGCATTTGTTTCGGATAATCAATATGGTAGTGTTTCCACCCACTACCCAGCCATTGTTCATTCAACAGCCGGGCCACTGTGGGCGGTACGTACTTCTACACCTTCCTGTTTGTGGGCTCATTCTACTCTTCATTCGTTCATGATTTCTTCATCAATTAAACGTTAATGGTCAATTCTATCTCTCTGAGAAAGATGATGTTACTCATGAACATGCTTAGTTTCACTTCTTAAAATAAAACATACATGTTTTTAATATTTATTTTTATTATAGTCATATTTTGTTATTTTCTAATAGCTGCTATTTTATTACTTTTGTATCAGATATATAACTTTGCATCCTGAAGTTACGTTCAACATTTCAGATTTGCGAAATAATGATTTTTAGACTACTAGCAATAAAAAAGTCCACCGCTTTGGTCTCGAAGTAGCGTGCTGCCTTGTCACGCAGCGGGCCCGGGTTCGATCCCCGTCGGGGCAGTTTAACTGGGTGAGGTTTTTATCGGGGTTTTTCCTCACCTGTAATACAAATGTCAGGAAAACTTTAAGGCCCAAACGGTCCCCGAAATCATATGGTCATCATCATCGTCATTAGCAATATCATTATCATCATCATTATCATCCTTCACCGGTGTGGAAAGCAACGGGAAGCTACCACACATACAATTCCCTAGTAAAACTGCAAAGCATAGCATGAAAATGCTATGATTGAAGTGAAAGACCTGCCCTCGGGAAGAATTACTATGGATGGATGGAGCAATAAAAATTAAGAATCTTTTCATAACCTTTTAAATTATTTGGCCAAATATATATTATATTGAAGAAGAAGAATGTTTTCAAATATTTTCCCTAGGAATATTAGAAACGATTTACCCAAATTGTGTATATTTATTATTATTATTATTATTATTATATTATACAGTAATAATGATGATAATAGTTTTTTTTGTAAATTGGTAGAATAATTGCATGTAGCTTACTATAGTTATCTATTTATCGTAAGTAATTCCACGAGTGACTTCCAATTTATCTAGAGAATTTGGAAATGAAGAGTGGCATTTGTTAGGACTATTTATCGAATAAAATTAAGCTGTTTACTCACAAATCATTATTTAAATATTTATATATTTATTGTAAACGGCGATGTTTGAAAACAAACGAGAAACGTTTATTATGTGTCTTTGTTCATCACTGCAATCGGATCATATTTTTTATTGCCAAAGGATCGCAATACTGTAAGAATGCACCCTAGTGGAGAAATTTATGATCAACATTATAGGTTATTAATTAATTTCTGATGCTCTATGATGTAAATATGTCAATTATATTTTTCTGGAAAAATATTTATATTTTCCTGGGAAATAATACGTTTAAGAAAGTGCAAACAGTGTTTTTTTTTGTATTATCAATAGCTACAAATGCTTTTATATTATATGCCGCAAGCACTATCTGGTAACTTTCGTGCACTATATATACAATCTGGTAGCCACATGTAGTCACTGCAAAATAATGCTATGACCTCTTCAGAATGTTAAAAAGGAGCAGCTTGATTTTAAAATGGTAAAAATTAAATTGATAAAATCGAGGTGAAAACGGCTGTGATTGGTTGTAAATAAAAAAATCATTGAAATGTGATTGGTCATTGACTCCCATTTGGGACATGAGTTAAATAGTCAAATATATCACTCATGACTATGCATACAAGAAGTAAATCTTAAAATTGACATTCTTTCTCTAAAATGTCTTTTCTTCTTAACATTATTCATTTTTAAAAAAATCACACTGGAGCTGTGAAGCGAATTCATCAGCAAGTCGACTTTATGGTCCGATTTTGCTGGTTTGTGGAATATATCTTTCTTTCGGAATGCAGGAAGGCCAGTGAAAAGATGGACAGAACAACTGTGAGGCGGAACAGACAATTTGCCTAGCCCGAGAAGTGAAGAAGAAGAAGAAGATTTTTCTTTCGTTAATTAATTTATATGGTATATAGTTGCACTGAGAAAACGAATGTGGCGGCTGCTATAGTGGGATTTTTTTTTTTAATATCGAGTTTCAGGTAAATCTCCATTTCTGATTGTCATATTTCGCTGACTTTGCCATTATGCCTACATTTCAATAGTAGGCATATATACAGTAGTAAGTTTCTTCTAATAGAATAATTAAGAAATAATAATTTTCAAATGGTTCTATAAAATTAAATGTCGATAAGATCCATCCATCCATAGTAATTCTGCCCGAAGGCAGGTCCTTCACTGCAATCATAGCATTTTTCATGCTATGCTTGTAGCTTTACTAGGGAATTCTAGGTGTGGTAGCTTCCCGTTGCTTTCCACACCGGTGAAGGATGATGATGGTAATGATAATGATGATGGCCATATGATTTAGGGGACCGTTTGGGCCTTAAAGTTTTCTTGTCATTTGTCTTACAGGTGAGGAAAAACCCCGATAAAAACCTCACCCAGAAAAACTGCCCCGACTGGGGATCGAACCCGGGCCCGCTGCGTGACAAGGCAGCACGCTACCTTTCGATAAGATAAAGCACTAATATTCCATTTGTTTACTTTTTGTTTATGCAATTGACACTTCAACAAGAAATTATTGTGTAATTAGGACCTGGCTTTATTATATATAAATATATAAACAACCATGTACTTCCATGACGGTTAAACTCAAAAGACTTGAGTAGACAGGACTTGTTGATTGCATGGAGAATAGACGTATCCCAAATAAAATTCCCTATACAACTATAGGGGGCGAGAAAAGAGTGGGAAGACCGAAAAACAGATTGATGCTGTGGACTAGATGCAAAAAATATTCTATAAGTGAGGAACTGGAAAAGGAAGTAACTGGATTGGCAGTTATGGGGGGGTTTATTGCAGGAGACCAAGGGACAATTTCGGACTGCAACACGATAGAAGAAGAAGAAAGTCCTGAATACCATAGTGAGTTTGATTCATATATAATTCCCCAAAACAAAAGAAACTTAAGAAATTTTCGTCTCTGGTTGTGGATAATCGAGCGACTTTACCAATAAATACATTCATCCGTATCACTATTACTGCTATGTATGTTCTACAGTCATGGACTTTACTTATATCAATATACTTAGCCAACATTCATTAACAATCTCTGAACGTTTGTCAGTGCAGTTAGTTTTCATGCCGTATACATACTTGTTTTGATGTCAAAACAGGCAGATATACGTATTAATACTGAAAGAAGATTAGTATTCTGGATATTGCTAGGCCTTTCTAGCAGATATTTGAGTATATAACCACAATCCGATGCCACCTCAGTGCTCTGGCTGGGAGTTTCTGTGAGTAAATAGGATTAGAAGGTGGTGTGACTGCGAGAGGAGATTAATGCGAGTGCTTCGATTTTTTTAAGCATACACTTGTAGAACAGAGTGGTTTCATAGTCAAGATCTCAAACTCAAATAAAACCCTCAACTGAGGAACAAAGTAGATGCGGGCGAATATGCAATTAAGATTAAGCTCTACCGTAAAGATTTAGATTCCTTTTAAAGGTTTTACCAGGGGTGTTCAAACTTTTTGTTGTCGGGACTCCTCTGTTAAAAGTAAAATACATCAACAAAAAATACGTGACTCCCTAAAAGAAAGAGTATCTCTATAGTAAAAATATGTGTAATTCATTATTTATTAATAGAAAGTGTTATTAAAGCAGGTATATACACCTTTTGGTGAAAAGTAATTCCAGCATGTGACGCGAAAAATGTATCTAAGTTCCATCATGTGCACGCCAAGGAACGCGAAGCGGTTTACATTATGTAATCACGGGATGCAGCCAACCTATACACGATATTTTAACTCGGGTTGCCAACGAATCTAACAACTAACCTAACGCAATTTAAGTACTTTAACCTGTGAAAGAATGCGCGCTGATTTTATTTAGGGTAAGTTAAATAGTGCGGACGATGTTGGCTGCACTGGAACACAGATATTCGTTAAAATCAATATGGCTGTCACGTCTTCGTGTAGTTCAATATCGTGAAAAAATGGAAAAATCAATGTAAATGGTGGGAAATGATTTTAAAAATGAAACACTAAGATTACAATATTTGACAGGAGTTTATGAAGAAATTTAAAAAGTCGCGTCAGAGGTTGTAAAGTTTAGCCCACCTTTTTAATGTTATAAGCCGGTGTCTATTGAATCTGATAACTAAAAAGTAGAGTCAGGATTTTTACGAAATAAAAGATAATGTAGCGGTTGAGGCCGGATGCGTTTTCATGAAGTTTCAGTGCAAATGATCATACACAGATGTATTCTTAAATCTCACAAATTACCTTATATACTTCTTCAAATTACCAGTAGTAGATCATTTATAATATGCGCTAACAATTAATCCTGATTCAACGTTTATCTCGCTTACAATTATTTCACAGTTTCTGATGAGTACACTCGCTTTTTTCACACTTCGTTTATCGCAGTCAAAAAACTTACTGGCCTCCGTCTTCGCCACATTTTATATAGGCCGCGAGGAACTTTCTAGGATTCGAGATACTTCGAAACATAGAAGCCTCTGGCCATTGATCTTTCCCGAAATAGGGAGTAGGGACGAATGGAATGACAGCCCAGAAATATCGGTGGTTTGCGTGAGTCTTTCGACTCGCAAATCTATTCTTACCAATGCGAGATCATTATTCTCGCCTTGCCTGCGAAATGTAAACCGTTATAAGTTTGCAATACACGTAGCATATATTTTTCAACTGTTTGTGTTTGAAACCAAGATAAAAGTCAGTCAAAATTTATACTTCTCGTAATATTATTCAACTGTTTTTGTGAAACCAAAACAAAAGATAGTCATAAGTCTAACTTATCATTATACTATGTTGCAATCTTACGTTTTAACTAACTAACTCACTGGCACTAACAAACATTAGGAGACGTGATTTATATATATATATATATATATATATATATATATATAAACAGACAGGTGAATGGAGAAGACTACATAACAATGAACTACATTGTATTTATAGGAAGCCAGATATAATAACAGTTAAGTCTCATAGACTGCGATGGGCAGGACATGTTGCACGTATGGGGAATGAAAGACTTGCATGGAAGCTTCTTGTAGGAAAGCCAGAGGGAAAACGCCCAGTTGGTAGACCAAGAATGAGGTGGGAGAATAACATTAACTATGATTTGAGGGAAGTAGATTATACAGGGAAGATTGGAAAACATTAGCTCAGGATAGGGATGTATGGAGAGCTTATGTCCGCGCGGCCATGAACCTACGGGTTTCTATAGTGCCAGTGAGTAAGTAAGTAGGCTATATATATAATGACACCAGGTTCTCTTACGACATTCCTGGCATTTTCTCCAGACATTGGCAGAATTGTAACCTATTTCTGAAGTTCATACGCCTGGAAGATGGAGTTACGTTACCCCGATGCTGTGGTGGGTGGTAAATGATAACTAAACATTAGGAGTGTTCCTAAACCTAAATTTAACCTAAATTCCAAACCATGGATGACCACAGGAACAATTCCCTTTAACAAAAAAGTCTATGGTGCGAGCGGGAATCGAAACCGGGACTTTATGAACCGCAGTCAGGAGAACCGATCACAAGATTATAAAAGTTTATTTATTCAGAATTGCTTTATAAATATTTTATCTATAATATAGGCATAATATAGATTATATACTATTAGGCCTACATTTTTAGGATATTTTACAAAATCGCGCCTCTCCTGAAAAACTTCATACATTCTGCGTTATAAATGTGTGGGTTTTTACAAGTCTAGCAAATAGCACTGCCCTTATGGGAGCAATTCTTGCTAGTAAAAGTGCCCTTTTATGTGAGATTGATTAATTAGTTAATTCATTTGAAATAATAATTTAATTAAATAGTTTAACCTGCAACTTTGCCAAGAAGATGGGTGTCCGATTTATCGAGAAAAAAAAACACCATTATGTCATCCACATATTTAAGAAAGCTAGGAAGTGAACTCAATTGCCGGAACAGCGGCTAGTGGAGATGCCATTGAACTGTTCTCTTTCAATGAAACTTGAAGATAATTTTATTTCCATCTTTGCCACTCAAGTTTCAACAGCATTACCACAAGAACAACATATCAAACCCTATATCAACATGTATTGACTTAGGCTTTCGCGGCCGGAGTTGCTATGATGATCTTGAAGAAGATTTCCGGGCTGTAGGCCGTGGTCTTGAGGCTTGAAGTTCCCCGACGTTTCGGCAGAGACTGCGTCTGGCATCCTCAAGGGTTGTCATGAGACTAGCAATTTGTCCACTGTCTGTCGGGGAATTTCAAGCCTCAAGACCACGGCCTACAGCCCGGAAATCTTCTTCAAGATCATCATACGAATATCAACAATTTTCAGATCGGTTCAGAGTTATCATACTCGTATATAGGCCTAAATCCGAAGTTTGCGGTTTAAAACCAGACATTGGTCGATGGAGTTTTTCAGGGCGTAGGAGAATAATACCAAAGATCTCGTGTCATGAACTTTCGGCATATTGAACCAATTCAAGCATGAAATAGGAGATATTTGAGCAAATTTGTCTGTCTTCAAGGCTTAGTTGATGATCCGAAATGTTAAAGAGCGCATTAAAGAAAACACTATTGTTATTAATCTGCGAAGATTGAAGTAAGAAGGCGACATTGAGATATTATTCATAATATATATATATATATATATATATATATATATATATATATATATATATATATGTGTGTGTGTGTGTGTAATAAAATCATTTCATTCCATTGTCGCAAATTTACCTCTCAATTCATATGTAGTTTTACATGCCACATGGAACCCGAGCCTTACAGTGACAAGACCTGTCGGAAGAGGGACTTTAACTATGGATCATACACATACTTTTTTTTTTACCGCGTAAGGACGTGTAGGGCTTTCCAGAATGAGTGATCAGCTCCGACGCAACACAACACTAAGACGAAATATAAAATTACAAAAATATTAAAAATGTTATAATGTTCATGTTATAGTTGTATGTGTACCTTACAAGCTCTACTACATGTAATAATGTAAAAAATAATCTCACCACAGGCCTTAGGAGGCCCTTGGGGTAGTAAGAGGTTAAGGCTCCCACTTTTCTAGCCAATTGGCACTTAATGTCAGGCGGATTGTTAACCCTGCGCGAGGGCCGCCTTTACCACCTGAACAAGCGCCTGGTACTCATTTCCGTTAGCGACAGAGTCGACCCCAGGACGATAGTGCCGCCAGAAGGTTTGGGTCAGTTTAAAAATTCTGACCTCCACCGGGACTGGAACCCTCGACCTTCCGGCTTGTAGTGTAGTAACTTAACCACTACTCTAAGGAGTGTCCCATGTATTAATGTAATAATAATAATAATAATAATAATATTGTTATTATTATATTTATATAATAATAACAATTATTATTATATTATTATTATATTTATATAGTAATAACAATTATTATTATTATTATTATATTTATGTAATAATTATTAATATTATTATTCTTGTCTTTTAAGCCCTTATTTTCCCACCACGAGGTTTAGGAGCTCTCCCCCTACAAAGAAGACATTGAATCATCAATATTATTATTATTATTACTATTATTATTATCATTATCATTATCATTATCATTATCATTATTATTATTATTATTATTATTATTATTATATTGACGAATGCAAAAAGAAATATTGCCCAGAAACATTGGAATGGTGTCCACCTGGAAGAAGAAGGAAAGGAAGACCTCAAAACTCGTGGATGCAAGAAATAAGAACTCGAATGAGAACAAGAGGACTGGAGGACATGGAGTGGATGGATAGAGACGAGTGGAGAAGAAAAATTAAAATTTAGGCACAGAAAGATGTGTAAACATTAAAATTCTGTATATAAATAAATAAAATAATAATAATAATAATTATTATTATTATTATTATTTCACTTTATCCTTTTTTTTGATAATGTGAAGTTTAAAGTAAATGTATTTTCACAAAGAAAGTTAAAAAGTATATTATAAAATATATTTTTTAATATTATTTGTAAACTATATTTACTCTCAAACTCCTAAGAGTTCATTTATTTTGTTTCATTTTATCGTGAATTGTTTAAGTTTCGCCTACACAATCTAATTCAAAGTTCTTCTGCGACTTCACCTCCATTGTTCTTCAGTTGTACCAACTTTAATTGAAGATGCACAAGAATAAGGATAAAAAACGAACTATTCTTGGAGTTGATACAACTAATTAAAAAAGTTATAATTGCCTGGTACGACATAGTACCAGAAACGCGTTATTCGACAAAAAACAGAACTATATATTAGATCAACTCACGATATAAAAATAAAAACTAAACAGTTCAAATAAAACTTTCCAGTAAAAATTTGTTATATGGCAATTTTTAAGCAGCGAAAAGTTTAAATGCAACATAAAGCATCGAGAGTAAATAAGTAAATAAATAAATACTTACTTACTCACTGGCACTATCGAACCCGTAAGTTCATGGCCACGCGGACATAAGCTCTCCATACATCCCTACCCTAAGCTAATGCTTTTCAATCCTTCCCTGTATAATCTACTTCCCTCAAATCATAGTTAATGTTAATCTCCCACCTCATTCTTGGTCCATTAACTGGGCGTTTCCCCTCTGGTGTTCCTACAAGAAACTACCATGAACGTCTTTCATTCCCCATTCGTGCCACATGTCCTGCCCATCGCAGTCTACGAGACTTAACTGTTCTTATTATATCTGGCTTCCTATAAAGACCATGTAGTTCACTGTTCTGTAAGTCTTCTCCATTGACCTGTCTGTTCATCTCTCTTTGGTCCAAACAGTTTCGTAAGAACTTTATTCTCAAATATTCGTAATCTGCGTCCCTCCCTTAACCCATTCGCCTCAGAAGACGACCTACACTCGCTTAACTCTGCTGTTATGTATTTTGCAATATTTTGTACATCCATTAGCAGGGTAACCTTTCATTAACATTTATGAATAGTAGAGATTTTCTTTTTCCCCTTCACTCTTATTGTGATATGGAGTACCGTTATATTTTGTTTGTTTTGAATGTCTGAAATTAGACAATATAATTTATGGCGACTTAAATTCCATTTCATGGGAAATACATTGAAGATTTAAACCTGAAGCGAATGGGTTAAAATATGATATAAAATACAAAATAAATTAAAATGTGCTATTTCATTTAAAAACATTCCATAATAATATATGTTTGTTATCTAAGTTATATTTAACATAAATTAAACTCGCGACTTTTATTGTAGGTGATTGATAAGCAGATGGATTTTAGTTTAGCGTTCACTTGTTTGTTAGCGGGGTTTTGTGGTAAGTTAGCTACAGTGTCCGAGTAATGACTAGTACACGTTTTACATTGCAAATATGCTTATTTTAGTTTACTTTGAACTCAACTTCAACTTATATATATTTCTCTCAGATAACCCTGAGCAACAAAAAATTAACTTTTTTTTTTGTCTCGGAAAGAAAAGTATGTGATTCTCATAGTATTTTTTCTCCTGAATTCAAATATGATATCGGGTTTTCTCCTTCGCTCAAGGTTTCCGAGAGACAAGAATTTATAATTTCAAACACTTTATATTTTCTACATTCGTAACTACGTATACAATATTCGAACTTTCGGACTCATCTAGAAAGTAAGAAATGACGATTTTCTGCTATATTTCGCCTGTGGAGCTCCCTCTTGATGGTCCAACAATAATCGGCCAGCATATTAGGAGTTCATTTGCCTAGATATATCTTTTCCATAGATAAAATATCCTGAGTTAGCTCATTTAGTTTTATCTTACAATGGACAAATGGACGAAAAAAGTCTATTAAAAATAATTATTTAAATACATTAATTGAAATTTGAATAAAAAACTGTGGGTGATGGAGAAATTCCGAATACATATTTGAAAACACGATAAAAAAACTGCATTACGCATTGTCGAATAGAATCCCCATTTAATAACCTATTTTACCTTAAAACCTATTTCAGATGTCTAATACAGTAAAACTTGTTTAATCCGGAACGCGAATAATGCGGAAATCTGTCCATTGTGAACAAATTTATTGGTCCCGGCGAAATAATAGTAATTTTACGTGTATTTATTTAGCATAAAACGGAATCTGTCCAACGCGGAAACGGAAGAATGTTTCTACACAATTCATGGCAAAATGTATAAAGCGGAAAGACAGAGAGAGAAATAAATTAGTTTCCACTTCATTGAATTCCCGTTATGCCAAAAAAAATAATAATAAGGAATGATTCCTATCGCCGGGTGTAGTACAGTAAAAGCTCCTTATTCGCGGGTAAAAAAATTCGACACTGTTCCTGTATTCGCGGATAAAAATTCCTTTATTCGCGAATCCAGGCGGTATATATACTGAACTACATTTTTAGAATATAAAATTTCAAGATCTAGTTATTATTCGTATCGGATTTGTGAGTCAGCGTTTCTCGTGACCTAGTCAGATCTGGCGTATTGATCGGAACCCATTTAATCATAATTAACATTTGATTATGTGAACTTGTAAACAAACTTAAAAAAAACAGTATAAATTGATATGTTGGATATAAATAAAAAATGTAGATCCAATATGAGATTGCATTTTAAAGCGTCAATAAATTAGAATCTAAGAACAAAATAATTGGTGAGTTAACGAAGGTCCTCATTAAGCATTTGAATTAATATGGTAACTATTTACAGACTTAGACACGGAATTTGACCGACCTCAAAAGCTAGGTCCCTTAGCGTGCTAGTTTCATGCAGCGATATACAAACCTGGACAGATTTAGCCTGGATTAATTATTTTCCACCTATTTACTTCACCCTGTATATATCTGTGGTACTCGTGGGTATCAGTATACTCGCATGAACGGAACTTATGAATTTTAGCTTTTTTTCAAGAAATCTGTCAAATTTCGTTTCTAAAGTTGTACTTTTGTTTGGCTCAGTAATTGTGTAACATAACATTTCATCAAAGTAGAATACAATTAAAATGGAGTATAACATTTTAAAATGTTGGATTAAACAAAAAAGTTTAACTTTAAGTAATTTTAATATCTTAATAAATATGAAAATCAAATAAAATAAGTTTTATTTTTATTTAATTAATAATTGAGTAATTTTGCTGTTTTATATTATTTCAGATTTCAAGAAAACATGGATCCTCTGCATCAGAAATTAGGTAGGCCTAAGTTAATTCAATTTTAATTTTTAGGGCAAAATAAAATACAGTACCGATAAGTATGGAGTATTTAGAAGAAAAATGTCTTATTAGTGCCATATATATATATATATATATATATATATATATATATATATATAACGCTTATAATTCAATTTATTTTACAATAGGTGAACTACAAGAGTTCCGGTTTTTTATATATTTTAGGTCGTCAGACTGATATGTCATATGGTGACTACTAGAATAAAAATATAATTACATTATATATGGGCTTACAATACAATTAAACATTAAAACAATACAACCATTAACACAATATTAGTATACTATAGGTCATTATAAATTATGTTGTTGTGGTCTTCTACTTTCAAGGTTTCTTTTGTTTTCTCCCATTTTTGTATTAATTAGTAATTTAGTTTTAAAATATTTATCATTTTTACTATAAGGCCTAATATATATCTATATTCCAACTTAAGCTCAAGACAATGAAGTCTTGACAAATTATTCTGTAGGGCATTTTAAGCAATTAAAAATTTATTTGACATATTTCGGTAATTGGAAACACGCCATGGTTAAGGCAATATGCTGTAAGCCGAAAGATCGGGAATTCGAGTCTCAGTGGGTCAGGATTTTAAAACTGGCCTAAACCCTCAGGCGAACCATGGCCCTGGGGTCGACTAAGGTTCTAAACCAAATGAGTATCATGAGCTTGTCCTGGGGGTAAGGCGATTGTCTACAAAGGTGGGTCCCTTAACCTCCTATTAGCCAAGTGTCTCCTAAGATCTGTAGTAGGCCTAGATATAATTTTATTTTGGGTCTTTGTTCAGTCATTTTGCAATTTTATATCAGTTAATGTAAAATATTAACAGTATATTACAATGCGAGGTTGGGAAGTGTTTTTTTACAGAATCGAGGAAAAATGTATAGAAACCGAGTGATAGCGAGGTTTTTAATTTTCGAGATTCTGTAAAACACTTCACAAACGGTGTGTTGTATATTATTTTTTGCGCAATGGTGTTTTCAAAATAATAATAATATTTTTGTTGGAAATATTTGCGTTCATTATGAACAATTGACTAACGTTAACAGTATGGGCAATGTTTATTAGTTGAAACAACTGGAGGCCTAGAGAACAATTATTGATAACATGGCCGCAAGTACGTATTTATGGTTTTATGTTGTTTCAAATAAAGTTCAGTTCATTTAAAATGCAGTGATTTGTTTTGTATAATGTATATTATTAACACTATCTTTCGAATATTTTCTGTATATACATTGTACGTACTATACATAGAGGGCAGTGATTTTACTTCCCGCGCGTGGGTGTAAATGTAATATTACAGTATAGTTATTTAGGTTGGCAACCCCGATATGTAGGAAGTTGAACTTTCAATAATGGTCGCCATTGCTGGTAAGTACGACAAAACGCAAAAAATAGTATTCACCACTGTTTATTATGAAAAACAATAACAAAAGAAGTGAATAACAATGGGAAATAGATAATATTTTTCAAACTTAAGTTTACTGAAATCAAGATATTAACGAAAAATTAAACTTAATTTGTACAAAACCATAATACGACTTGTCAAATATTCAGCTGAAATCTGAACAATATACAAAGAATATATAAATGCCCTATGAATATTTGAAAGGAAAATCGTTACACTTATATGTGGACCAATAAGTTAGAATGCAATATGGAGGATAATATCTAATTTATAAATTAATTAAATAATAAAGGGAGAGAATTTAGTGCGGCACATTGAGCCTTAGTTGGTTAGCCAACATAGAAAGGATGCAATATGATATAACACCAAAGTACCCACTGTACGATGAAATAATAAGAGTTAGAAAGAAAGAAAGAAAGACAATAATGAAATGGTTGCACGATGTGGATATGAATTCGAAAGATGAAGATGACTAAGAAGACAAATTATTTATTGTAAGAGGATTATGAGAGAAACCAATGGGCTGTAGTGCTATGAATAAATAAGATTTTATTATTAATTTTTCACTCATTTTTGAGCATGTTCGTATGAACACAGCTATTTAAATTGTTAAAAATTTAATAAAACAGATGTTTTTCATTGTTTTGAATTATAACATATCTTCGTATTTTTAGACGCAAACCTGTATTTCTTATAAATATATTGATTTCATTATGACTTTTAGAAATTACGACTATGTTGTACTAAGAAGTTCTCTCTTATTTCTGATGATTCTCATTCTACTGTCAACCTTACTATATTTTCTTGGAATTTACTCTACTT